>OX392506.1:6979393-8185466 GCA_947623375.1 Apotomis capreana | reverse complement strand
CGGAAACTCGTACTTCGGGCAACTTCGCCTCGGCAAACTTCAGTCAACGTTACGAGTAGTCATCATCATCATCATCATATCAGCCTATAGACGTCCACTGCTGGACAAAGGCCTCCCCCAAAGTTCTCCACAACGATCGATCTTGCGCCGCCCTCATCCAATTTTTACCCGCGATCTTAACCAGGTCGTCGGTCCACCTTGTTGGAGGCCTTCCAACGCTGCGTCTTCCGGTCCGCGGTCGCCACTCAAGAACCTTTCTGCCCCAACGGCCATCGATTCTACGAGCAATGTGTTCGAGCAATTACGAGTAGTGGGGAGCCGCAATAAGAGATGTCTTTTATTAAATCAACGCTTAGAACTTAAGTGTACCACTTCCATGATTCTTTACAGTGTACCCACAGACAACCCCCACTAGACGGAGCATGTAAGGGGACCCGCGCGCACCAACGATATGGTACGGCAGAACATTAAAGTATCAACACGGCGGCCACCGTTTAGTTGCGTCCTTGTTTATGATCCATGCGTACGTCAACGAAAAAAGAAATTAAATAAATAACATGGTAAATTGTAGTGTTAAGTGGTGTATAGAGACCTCATAAGCGTGGACGCAACTAAACGGTGGCCGCCGTGTTGATACTTTAATGTTTTGCCGTACCATATCGTTGGTGCGCGCGGGTCGCCTTACATGCTCCGTCTAGTGGGGGTGGTCTGTGTTTACAGTGCACCGCACCGACTGGACTACATATTCATCGACCTCTTGTTATCCCGCACAGGTGATCGTGAAGCTGCTGCAGCCGCCGTCGCGCTGGCCGCTGGTGAAGGCGGTGGTGGGGCTGGTGCGCAACCTGGCGCTGTGTCCCGCCAACCACACGCCGCTGCGCGAGCACGGCGCCGTGCACCACCTCGTGCGCCTGCTCATGCGCGCCTTCAACGACACGCAGCGGGTGAGTATCGCGCTTCATGGTACATTACTGCGGCCGCTGGTGAAGGCGGTGGTGGGGCTGGTGCGCAACCTGGCGCTGTGTCCCGCCAACCACACGCCGCTGCGCGAGCACGGCGCCGTGCACCACCTCGTGCGCCTGCTCATGCGCGCCTTCAACGACACGCAGCGGGTGAGTATCGCGCTTCATGGTACATTACTGCGGCCGCTGGTGAAGGCGGTGGTGGGGCTGGTGCGCAACCTGGCGCTGTGTCCCGCCAACCACACGCCGCTGCGCGAGCACGGCGCCGTGCACCACCTCGTGCGCCTGCTCATGCGCGCCTTCAACGACACGCAGCGGGTGAGTATCGCGCTTCATGGTACATTACTGCGGCCGCTGGTGAAGGCGGTGGTGGGGCTGGTGCGCAACCTGGCGCTGTGTCCCGCCAACCACACGCCGCTGCGCGAGCACGGCGCCGTGCACCACCTCGTGCGCCTGCTCATGCGCGCCTTCAACGACACGCAGCGGGTGAGTATCGCGCTTCATGGTACATTACTGCGGCCGCTGGTGAAGGCGGTGGTGGGGCTGGTGCGCAACCTGGCGCTGTGTCCCGCCAACCACACGCCGCTGCGCGAGCACGGCGCCGTGCACCACCTCGTGCGCCTGCTCATGCGCGCCTTCAACGACACGCAGCGGGTGAGTATCGCGCTTCATGGTACATTACTGCGGCCGCTGGTGAAGGCGGTGGTGGGGCTGGTGCGCAACCTGGCGCTGTGTCCCGCCAACCACACGCCGCTGCGCGAGCACGGCGCCGTGCACCACCTCGTGCGCCTGCTCATGCGCGCCTTCAACGACACGCAGCGGGTGAGTATCGCGCTTCATGGTACATTACTGCGGCCGCTGGTGAAGGCGGTGGTGGGGCTGGTGCGCAACCTGGCGCTGTGTCCCGCCAACCACACGCCGCTGCGCGAGCACGGCGCCGTGCACCACCTCGTGCGCCTGCTCATGCGCGCCTTCAACGACACGCAGCGGGTGAGTATCGCGCTTCATGGTACATTACTGCGGCCGCTGGTGAAGGCGGTGGTGGGGCTGGTGCGCAACCTGGCGCTGTGTCCCGCCAACCACACGCCGCTGCGCGAGCACGGCGCCGTGCACCACCTCGTGCGCCTGCTCATGCGCGCCTTCAACGACACGCAGCGGGTGAGTATCGCGCTTCATGGTACATTACTGCGGCCGCTGGTGAAGGCGGTGGTGGGGCTGGTGCGCAACCTGGCGCTGTGTCCCGCCAACCACACGCCGCTGCGCGAGCACGGCGCCGTGCACCACCTCGTGCGCCTGCTCATGCGCGCCTTCAACGACACGCAGCGGGTGAGTATCGCGCTTCATGGTACATTACTGCAGCCGCCGGGAAAGATGGGCTTGCCGGGTGAGTAGGAATAGACGGATAGTGATACGAAGCCGGCAAGCCCTTTTCACGGCTAAGGCATAGTGCTTTTCTCAAACAAATGCAATGAAATAAAAAATACACCTCTCAAAAAAATTCAGCTGTTTAGCTTGTTAAGACGCCATGTTTAGCTTAGGCCTAGGACTGCGATTTTGTAAGAAATTCCTTTACAGTTCTCTCGAGTTTTTCCGACCTAAAAACTCTTCGATGCCTGTTATAACGCACGTTATGGCGACATTTCGTTGCATGTTTGAGAAAAGGTTATGACTGGAAGAAATCCGTTTTATGTATAAGTACTCAAATTCGTCTTCGTCAGTTCATCATCTGCTAGGATTGTATTTTTAACTAACTCGCTTTATCTCGCCTCTAGTCTATCTATCTATTATACTATATTTACTTCATTCACCCGAAGTCGAAACCTATAGACCGCTAAGCGGAGTGGGTAGAACGTTGCACCACAAGAAATATAAGCAAATTCTTTTCTTTTCTCTTTTTCCGCTAACGGTTGCAGTGACATTGACAGCACTGTCGCTTGTCAATGTCATCGTCTTGGCATTGACAAGCGCTTACGCTGCGTTCAGTCTAAGAGTGCAGCCGTGTGTGTGCGGTTCACCGTGGCGTCACCGATAGGTTTCACCGGAAGACCAGCGCTGGTTCCCGGGCCAGCATTTATGCTGAGGTGTGACCTTTTCGTGGCATACACAACAACGATATTATTTTATTTTATTTTTCTAATATTTGTTGTCCACTTTGTGTATGTTAACGAATAAATTTTTATTCTATTCTATTCAAATGCGCACTTGCCTAGTGTTCAATTTCGAAAACATAACTAAAAAGCTTTGTCAATTCCAGCAACGCACTTCAGTACCGGGTGGGACCGGCGCAAACGGCGCCTACGCCGACGGAGTGCGCATGGAAGAGATCGTGGAAGGAGCCGTCGGGGCGCTCCATATCCTGGCGCGCGAGAGCCTCAACCGGCAGCTCATCCGGCAGCAGAACGTCGTGCCCATCTTCGTGCAGCTGCTGTTCAATGAGATCGAGAATATACAGGTTAGTTCTTCATAAAACTACAAAGTATGGGCGTGGAACACAGACAACCCCCACTAGACGGAGTATGTAAGGCGACCCGCGCGCACCAACGATATGGTACGGCAAAACATTAAAGTATCAACACGGCGGCCACCGTTTAGTTGCGTCCATGTTTATGAGGTCTCTCTACACCACTTAACACTACAATTTACCATGTTATTTATTTAATTTCTTTTTTCGTTGACGTACGCATGGATCATAAACAAGGACGCAACTAAACGGTGGCCGCCGTGTTGATACTTTAATGTTCTGCCGTACCATATCGTTGGTGCGCGCGGGTCGCCTTACATGCTCCGTCTAGTGGGGGTGGTCTGTGACGTGGAAGCAATCGTGAGAGGTTTCGTCGGGGCTATGATCTCTTAAAGCCTCAACCGTCAGCTCATTCGCCTTCGGAATGACTTGCCTATATTCGTGGCTGCTGTTCAATGAGATCGATCATTATCGATCCATTCCATAAAATAGAATACTCTTTATTGGACACCTCAAGAAGAAAGAAATACAGATAACATTTATCATTACAACAGAGGTAAACAACGGGCGATCTTATTGCTAAAAAGCGATCCTATTTAAAAATATACAGTTTAGTAAGCTGTGTACATTCTACTACGAATAATATGTCGGCGCGGGGGGTTTAAGTACTTCGCAGATCAAAGATTTGATTTATCCACATTAAGTCCTTAGATCAATGATACAACATATTCCTACAATGTCAATCTGTATACTTATTTATACATTATTATATTGTTTTGTTTTATAATTTCAACAGCGTGTAGCAGCCGGAGTGCTCTGCGAGCTGGCTGCTGACAAGGAAGGTGCCGAAATGATAGAGGCAGAGGGGGCCACGGCGCCTCTCACTGAGCTATTGCATTCTCGTAACGAAGGTAAGAATTAAGGTTTTCTGATGTTATGTGTTGGTAATGCAGAGTAAATATAAACATAGCACTGCCCGGGAGCTGTTAAATGGCGTTTAGGTTTATGTCTGTCTCATTCACTCCTATGTGGTCACATTTTATTTATTCAGATGTAAACACCTTTACAGTATAAAGTAAGACACTCAAAATCATGTACTTAAGTAACGTATATATACAAAAATTACAAACGAAGCAACAACAATTGCATTCTATACAAACACCTGACCTTTGCACCTCTCTGATTTTACCCGATACGTAACGAATACAACGACTGTAGTCCGATATTTGACAGTGAAAATAAATTGTATCATTGAAAGCATGTTAAGAATGTTAAGAAACATGATTGATCATTGAAAAAAATGTCTAAAAAATCAGGATTTTTAACGGATAACATCCTTAACATCCGCCTCATTTCTAGGTGTAGCAACTTACGCTGCCGCGGTCCTGTTCCGCATGTCCGAGGACAAGCCCCACGACTACAAGAAGAGACTCTCCATGGAGCTGACCAACTCGCTCTTCCGCGACGACCACCAGATGTGGCCGAACGACCTCGGCATGCAGCCCGACTTACAGGTACTTACAACCAATATCTGATAATTATAGAAAGAAAATGTTTACAAATGAAGCGAAAATTGAAAAATTTAATGATTCGGACAGGATTCGAACCTGCGTTTCCAACGGCTTTCCGGGCCAACACTGGCGTCCTCCCAATTGCCGTTGGAAACGCAGGTTCGAATCCTGTCCGAATCATTAAATTTTTCAATTTTCGCTTCATTTGTAAACATTTAGTTTACGTTAGCAGACGTTACTGCTTTAATAAAAAAAAAAAAATATAGAAAGACCAAATGATTATAAAGAATCATGCATCGCATACTGAATCATGAAGTCATGGGAATTTAGCATTTCGTCACAACTTTGAAAAGTAGTTGTATCTAATATGTATCTTGGAAACAACGTAGTAAAATCAAATTTTTGGTAAAGGAAAATAATAAAGAAGGTATCTTTATAATTCTATGTCGGGAATCTAAGTTCCTTGGCGGCTAGTCGAAAGTTTTTTTGGAATCAACTCCAAAACTTCGATAAAATTGACGTCATAACATAACTTTCGCTTTCCATCAGGCGATACGTTTGCTTGTTTGCCCCCTATGACATAAATAATAATAACAATAATCATTCATACTGATATGATTTTTTTTGTGTATGTTAAACTTTTACCATCCTACAATATTATATTTTAAAACAAAAATAATAATCTGCTTTTTCTTAATCATAACGTAGTCGATTTTGAGTGCCTCTTTAAAAAAATACACGTATTATTTAGAAGTACCAAATATAATTGTGAGTACCTATATTAAAAATAAAATACACATTTATTAGGTATAATTTTCATTGGGTTTTATCCTTGGCTCCTATTTATCTTAAAATTATTATTTTTAATAAGGATTGATTTTTTGCCGCTACAGAATATTGATAATGATAATGAGTTATTGCGTTTTTCCATCATTCATTATGTCAAAGTAGTGACGACTTGCATGTATCATACATTTTACTGAACCTAATTTCATACATAGTCGTAGAGCTAATGTAGGTTCTACATTTTGTCTTTCACGAATTTTGTTGTTTTCAAAAACGTGTGCCAGTGTTTTTCGTGTAGTTAGATTTGGCTTTATTCACTGTTAATATATTATTTTAGTGTGAAAGATAGTTCAGTGTGTTTTTAGCCGTAACCTAAATGAGGATTAATGATCTATGTTAATTTAGGTTATGTTTGATTGCTGGCAGCTTTTCGATTCGTGCTAATGATTAAGTTTAATGCAATTGTCATTTTTATGAATACTAAAATGATTGAAAATGAATGACAAACACACTTTTTGCCCTCGATAAGTTAGCACGTGTCGAAATGCATCACTGATGAAATTGGCACTCGACACCATTTTCGTCCAAACGTTCAAATGTAGTAACAGCCCTATTTTATCTTATTTTGATATTCATTGCCCATTTAATAGGATATGCTCGGGCCAGAACAGGGCTATGAGGGACTGTACGGAACCCGACCGTCGTTCCACCAGCAAGGTAAGACCTAGACTTTGACCCAGCACCTTTAGCACAACTAATCACGACTTCGCTTGTCGTAGGGATCTGCGTTACCCGTCACTCTCACACTGTATTGGTAAGAAGGAGACGGACATTAATGTCGAGCAATAGTCGCGTTTCACAGTCGTGCTAGAGGTGCAGCTTGTTTGTCCGCTGACGTGTAGATATTTGAAACTTATTACACATTTCACCTTCTAACACGACTAGATAGAAATACAAAATAACCGAACTAATACATACGATCTGTAAGGTGAGTCGGGCCAAGCAAGCCACAGGGATGGGAAAACGGACTAGAAAAATATCGAAAAGTATATGTTTTACTACTACTATGCTATACAACTAACTTATAAGCTTGGTTGTAAGATGGAGTCATGTGCAATAGTATAACGTAAACTTTTCAATATTTTTTTGGTAGGTGCGCATATACCGCGTGGCGCGCTTTACCAGACTTATTTAATATTCTCCTTCATTACTAACTCATTTGAAACACGCTTTATTCTTAGCTGCTTCCCAGTCGTTCATTGCATCGTAGTGTATTAGCAAGTCATTATTAAAACAAGCAATGCACAATACCTACTAATAATATGTTGTATGAACCATCAATAAGTGATCTTAATATTTCATCAGCTGGCCCCGCAGTGGTGAAAACCTTTTTGACAAGTGCTAAAATTTCGTGTCAAAATCGTCGCCACGCTGGTACCAGCGGACAATCTAATGATTATATTATATCCACATTTTTATTAGAGATTTTGCCTGTCCTGTAATGTATTATCAAGTATCTACACAAAACTTGTTCTATGAGCACTCGATGTTGTGACCAGATTTCTATGGAAGCGGGTGTTTAATTATGTTTCTCTCTTCTTTACACGCAGCTTAATCCGGGACCTATTTATCACTAAACAGGTGAAGGGAGTGTTATTTGTAGTTTGATGTTAATTTTAGTTTTACTAATTTTTAATACTTATTAACACGCATGGAGGTGGTCTTCTTTAGTTCTTGTTTTGTCAGATTTATAGTCTAATCAATTTTCTAACAATTAAAGTTTTCTTGCGTGTATTGAGCTTACTAACTCAGAAAGCTGTATTTTTAAAAAGATCGGCCTATACAGCGGAACTATGACATCTGCAATCATTACTAGAAACAAAACTTGAAAATGTGTGACATTGTAATAAACATTTAAATATTTGACCACACTTATAACTATTTTCTGTGTTTCAAAGTAATGAAATGAGCATTCGCTTATACATACGTATACTTGCGCTTATGTATGAATCCCAACCATCATTATTCCTTTTGTTTTTTGTTCCATTTTTTCATATTCATTTAGCCTAATAAATCATTTTAATGGTCGTGTTCTAGGATACGATCAAATACCGATAGACTCGATGCAGGGCCTTGAGATCGGGAGTGGATTCGGAATGGACATGGACATAGGGGAGACCGAGGGCGCCGGGGCAGCCTCAGCCGACCTCGCCTTCCCCGAGCCTCCCCACGACAACAACAACGTAGCTGCCTGGTACGACACAGACCTTTAAACCGACCTGGTAGTACAAATACACCCGTATGATCATGATCATACTGTACTCCTTTTCTTAATGTTTCGATTTAGTTATATTCCTATTGATTTAAAAGTCGGCATTGTTTTCCGGTTATCAGGAGATATTGTGATTTCCACACTGCACTAAGCTAGTTCTTAGTCCAGCGTGGAGAATAAAATTATACCGACATGTCGATATTTAAAGTCGATCTCGTAATCATCAAAATGTACTTCCAGAAATTACTGATAGAGCAAATCGAGGCTCTCCGGAAATCGTGAGATTTCAATAGATCAAGTAACCTGTGATACACAAAGCAGCTTTATGTCAATTCAGTGTGGCCAATGTATGCATAGTATATGGAATTAAACCATCACATGCATTCGTTTGAAAGTATTAGAAAATTGTGACAATGTAAACCGCCTATGAGTTTCAAAATTTCTTTGATGCTAAGTTAAAACGGGCTTACTGGATGTTTTATAATTATGACTTGTTTGTTTCTATGGCTGAAGAAATCCACCAAAATATCAAATGTTACCCGATGCCCTGTGTTGAAAATATCGGTAATTTTGCGCAGAACCTGCGCTTATTCGGAAAATAGGGTAACTCATTTTGTAAGGTTTTTTAGCCTTTAAAATCATATAGCTAAATGTATTTATCTCTATAAAATTTTATAGCAATTTCATTTCTTCCTAAACAATGTTTTTGAGATTTTTGTTATTTTATACACTTAAATGTATCTTTTTATTATTGAATTAAAATGGATAAGACTGTCCAACGAGGCGACTTCACTCGTTCCAAATGTATCCTGCTATTAGATTGCTAATAAAGTCTCATCTCCCGCTCTCAGTTAAACCTTAATGTATTAAAAAGGGACGCAAGAATCGATCCAACAGTAAGAATTTGGCACGTGTGGAATTGCCTCGCTGTTATCATGTAAGGCATGTATTTAAAAGTAATTTTAGTATTTGACTGCCATTTTTTATTTCAATCAAAATGTTTTACTATTAGTAATCAGAATATTCACGTAGATTTTCGAAGTTATTACTCATTTAAAGAAAACGACAAAAAATGTCGTTTTGTATAATTTGGTTAGTAATCAGGTATGCTGCCATGGCTGAGTGTGATTGATGAGTAGTATATTGATTTGTTTTTTTAGTATAGTTGACTATTTTGGTTAGTTAAATGATATGTGATTAGTATTTCTCCGGAAGATAGTTTTAAGCGAATAGTTTGATTTATCCATGGTTGCTGTAGTGAATATCTCTAAACGATTATGCTATATTCGCATAATTCGTCGCCAAACTATGATGGGGTTTTCGCATTTAAACACTAGGTTACGAAAAGAAAACGGCTTTAAAATCCACCCTTGTTTTCAACTTAATACATAAGCGATATAAAGGTGACCATGAAATGTGTCAGGGATATTTTCATTGCATTTGGTACTTATTCTTCGCAAAACTGATGTTATAAAACAATGCATTCTAACATAGACCTTGCACATTCTGTACTTCAATTGTAGAAAATGCACTCAAAATTAACTTGAACAATAGCAGAATGTAATTTATAGGTTATAATCGTTAGATTAAGACTAAATAGACTTACGTAATCGCCCCCTAGGGCTTTCTTATGTAATTTTTTAATTGATACATATTTAATAGACTTTGCCAGTGTTTTTATACGTTCGATTATGAAAACATTGCCGAAGGACGTATGAGATTTTGTGTCCATTTATGTATGGATAATGAATAAATTTGATTATATAATATTATGTGCTTTTGATTTGTCGTCTATCATCAAACAATAAAAAAAAAGAACCGTAGTTTTATTAGTAATGGTGAAATGCAGAAAATGGTTGTGGTCCGTAGTGACGCAGCAGCCAACGGACGTGTGCGGCTGGCCACAATGACGTGCCGAATAAGAGGAAGGCTTATAACAGACTTCAACTAGAAGAAATTGTGTTTCCGAGAACAACTGAACGGGTTAATACCTACTAATACAAGTAACGGTCTTAACCTGCCTATAATATTTAAAGAATTTGGTGTCCCCTAATTCCTAATTATTAAGGAGTTGTACCTTCCATCATCGTCAGTATAATGACACGATGACTACCAGACGCAAATACCTGAATAACTTAATAAAATACACAAAAACATTGTTAGTGCTTATAATGTTTTTTATACTCGCGTACTTACTTATATTATTACTTGTATTAAAGAATTTGGTGTCCCCTAATTCCTAATTATTAAGGAGTTGTACCTTCCATCATCGTCAGTATAATGACACGATGACTACCAGACGCAAATACCTGAATAACTTAATAAAATACACAAAAACATTGTTAGTGCTTATAATGTTTTTTATACTCGCGTACTTACTTTAATCTGTCAATCATAATTTCGCAGGCAAAATCACAACAGCGACAGCGCAATTTTTAATCCTGTCCCAAAATTCTATACTCTATGGTACCCGCTACAGAACTTCAAATATTCATAGGACATCTCTGCACTTAACTCGAATGAATTTCAAAAACAGAACAATATATATATATTTGATTTAATAAAAACACGCTCACTGTTCCCTGATTGGTTGAAATTACTTGTCAAAAAAATTTACCAATCACGAGGCACCCGCCATGACCATCGCGATCATGTTTTTTTAATAGGTCAGTTTGGGTTGTACGAAAAAGGTTAGGTACATCAAAAATAAAAATTATTAGTGGGCGTTTTGCTTGTATAAAAAGTATTGTATGGAATAGTTACAATTAGGTCTTAAAATGTCATACCTTACGTTGCCTCGTGGGCTAAACGCGGTACTCAACTTTAAGATCCTTCATTGTACAACGATTGCATGAAATACTATTGAGGGTTGCCCTCGATTTTCCCTGGGAACCCAACCCATCATCGGATCCTGAAATGATGACAAATGGGAAATTAAATGAAAAAAAGAAGTCCAAAATTGGTGTAATGATCGCTTAACATACCTACATACAAAAAAAACACGAATTGAGAACCAACTTCTTTTTTTGGTCGGTTGAAAATAACTCATTATTCTCATTAACTACAAGAAGTCACCATATGGCATATGTCGACTTTCAATCAGTCGGCGTTCGTGCATGAAAGCGCAGTCTAGGTATAGCTCGCTTTCGACTCGACCCGTAGGCGAGTTTCCTAATAGGAGTGTTTTGTTTTAAGACCTAATTATGTACAGTTGCATACACTACTTTATCTACAGACATATTCATTTCATAATCATTATCATAAATTTTCTTTTATGAAAATATAATGAAACAGTCCTGCCAGTCAGTCCGCGAAGCAGAGGAACACAGGTGACTCGCGCGGCGGGGCGAGTTCACCATTACATTACATTGGTGACCTCGCGGTGGCTACGGTACTGTTATGAAATTACTTACATCTCTGATTTTGGTCACTGCCAAGTAATGTAGGGCCCTACCTATTATAATATCTGAACTTGTTAATATAGGAATTTAACAAGATGGTTGTAGATAGACTACTATATTATATTGTTATTCATCAACAATGCATACTAAAAGTGAACCTAAAATCATATATCGACTCGTCAGCCGAGTTCGCTGCAGCCGAGCAATTATTTCTAAGCCACTTCGAAATTATAGTAAGATTAGGGCCGCGTCTAAGTGCTAATTGAGCATAATAACTGTGAGCACAAAGAAGGTGGGAAGTTACGCTGAGCCGCTGCGGTCGCTCCCTAGCTTCGCAACGATTTTATTTGCGCGAGGCAAGTTGTGTGCAAGCGCTGAAATAAGTCTTCTTTGTATTGTTTAACACTCATATTTTTAGGTACAGTCTCCATCAGATATATCGCAGCATGTAAGGCGTTCATAAATATCTGAACATGTACTGTAACGCCCAGTCAATAAGAGTTGTGTTCAGATATTTATGAGCGCCTTATATGCTGCGATATATCTGATGGCGACTGTACCTACGTCGTTGTTCAGTATTTCATTTTAAAGGGTCAAAAGTGGCTCTAAAAGAAGGTCCACATTGTTGCCTAGCTGATATCTAGACCCCGTTATCTTGTCGCATAAATATTGTTTTTCAGTAGAGTGTGAATGATTTTTTTATCGACCTTCTTGATATCGATGTTTATATAATGCAATTGAATTTTCGCCTTTTAAGTGTATACCTACTCAATTTCAATTAAAACTTTTCGTCTACAAATAAGTACATAACCTTATTGGCCTTACGAGAAGCGATAACCTTAGATAAATGATTTACCTGCTTGCAATTGCATGTCACATTGACAGACACTATAACTCGCAGTTCTTTGGAATAGTGTTAGTTTAATTGTGGAATTTATTTAATTGCTTGGTGTGTACGTACCTAATAAAATGCTACAATGGAAGATTTAAAAACAAAATACACTATAGATTTTCCCTGATTGATAAAAGTAGGAAACGAATTGTTTTGCACATGGTGCAATTTACAAATCACACCAAAAAGAGACACCATAAGAAAACATCTAAATTCCAAGAAACACAATGAGACAGTAGGCGGAAAAGCAAACCAAGGAGATTTTAATATGGATCTGACAAAGTTTATGATTTCTTGCAATATCCCTTGGAGTAAATTGGATAACACAGAATTTCGATTGCTTATCTAAAATTGCATGAAAGGTAAATATGCAGAATCAATATCTGTTCCTTCTGAATCTTGAACTTGTCATCACGAAATCCCTATTTAACCCATAATTACGGTGACGATGTACAGTTGTGTAAAATTTATTGTAATTATTGTGGAGAATATATGATTAATCCTACAACTAACGTACACTCTAGACTTTTATTGCTTGTGTCTCTCGTAAAACTCGTAACGTATGAAAAGTCCAAAAATGATTTTCAGATTTCAGGGTTAGCCGCATAGTGAAAGTTGTTCAGTATGGCCTACTTATTCACCCCGTTCAGGTTTTTCAGTGGGTCAGAAACTAATAAGTAGTACCTAGTGACACCTCTTTGAAATTATCAGTGACATACACTATCGACATTTAGATAGTCGATAAAAAAAGCATTCACGCTCTAGTGAAAAGTAATGTCAGTGCGACAAGATAACGGGGTCTACTGATATCTGTCTCTTCTCTATCTCCTGTTTGTGTCTCTACCTGTCTATATATTTGTCTCCGTCTCTCTTTTTGTCTTTCTATGTTTCTCTTTTAGTCTCTATTTCATTATTGTCTCTCTTTCCCCGTGAATAGATAGGTTGTATTAATTCTTGCATATGAAACGCGAGCAGTAAATAATTGATCGATATACTCGCAACTATTTTTGGACCACATGGAACTTAGTTATGTTATAGCAAGATTAGTGCCGCGCCGCGCGCCTCAGCCTAAGTCCTAATTGCGCATAATAACTGTGAGCACAAAGGTGGGAAGTTGCGCCGAGCGCTGCGGTCGCACCTAGCTTCGCAACAATTTGCGGGGGGCAAGTTATGTGCAAGCGCTGATAGACGTCGAGACATACCTATTGTTTTGTACGTAGTTAAGGAACACGTGTTCTATTTGGATTATCACTGTGGCATGAACGAAATGGTCTTACGTTTCGGATCTTTCCAATTAGGGCTAGTTATTATTTGTGGCGAGCACGTAACCGTGGTGGGATAAAAATAATATGATATTGACATTACATATTATATCACTATACCTACAGAAATAAAGGTATTATTAAGTATAACACCTGAATCGTCTGTAACTTCTAAACGGATGAACAGCATTTTTGTGTTTGAATGAGTTCTCTTTATGATTCGATAATCCGTTCAGCCGTCTGAAGATTATCGTCTTTTTTAATGACTAGGTAATACTTGTTTTAATTATCTCGCAAACAATATAATAAATAATTTGCATCCACGAAAATACCATGCGATAAAATCTAATATCAATATGTTACTACAGGGCGTCCCAATGATGACTATGGGACATCAAGGAAAAGTAGGTACCTACCTAAAATATCGTAGATAGGATATTTTTCTGAAAGAATACTCTGTTATTATAATAATTATGCAAGTAATTCTTAGAAAATCTATAAATGCAGAATAACTAACTTTTAAAAATAACATAAGGTCTTCTTTCAGCAAAATAGCCTATATACGATATTTAAGGTATTTAGGTACTTCCCCTTGATGTCCCATAGTCTTGGGACGCACTGTATAACCTTATATTGATATTAGATAAGTTATGCTTAGACGGATGGAACTGGGCATCTACTAGTTTAATAACCCTCCTATTATTTAGAGTAGGTATCATACCGAATATTGAAACGGTTGCAGTTTGGAAACTTGACTCAACCCTTTGACCCTTTAATTAGTGGCCGACAACTATTATTTGTCTAATACGTTTTAATATTTGCTTCAAGACATCTCCCCATCATTTATTCACTGGGGAATACAAATCACCGGTCTAACCCAGCAATCATCGAGAAATTAATGTATGTTCCGAACGAGCATACCTAAATGGTTTTCGATCTTCCCAGGAGACGATCGTAAGTAGTAGGTAACCCTTACGATTAAGTATTAAAATAGGTTTTCGTCTGAGGACTGAAACCGGTAATTATGGACTGTTGTCAATAATTATCGGCTGAACGGTAAGTACTGATATGACGGTGTGTGAATTACCTATGACCTGAAAATTTGGAAATTATAGACAACGCGGTCGGCGCTGTTTGTAAACACCTGCCTACTGAGCCGGCGGTCCGGGTTTGGGTCCAGGGCAAATTGAACTCGAATATTCTATGCTTGGGGCATGGGCAGGGCTGTTCTATGTATTTAAGTATATAATTAATATAATTATCTATCTATCTATATAAGTATGTTAGATGTGAGGTTGTCTGATATTTATTTATTTTTAGACAGATGTATTTACTTACTCTACAAATAAAGTTTTTGTCGCGATTTTGCAAAATTTTTACCTATGTATCGTTGGGGAACTGTGTATTTTTGCGCGTAAAAATACTTAGGTATTAGCTTTTATGAACATGGCCAAATTATTTCATTTCTAAAGTATGTAAGTACCTGAGTAATTATATATTAGAATTGTATAATATTACAATCAGACCTAATGCTCAGTAGGTACCTAAAGCTACTTGCGTATATTGAAAGATGAAAGATCTATTAAATGTTCTACTCCGCATTCATTCCCGATAGCAAACGTCCAAAATTAATATTCTATCAATCTATTTGTTCAAGACGAATTGAAGCCCTTAAACTTGAATTTGAAATCTTCATCGGAGGGTTAGGTTAGGGGCAATGTCTGGGCGAGTGATTATTGAAAGTGGAATCTATGAGATATTGACGTTTGGGTCAGTGTTTAAGCGATGAAGAAAATGGAGTAGGTACTTTGTAGTAATTAGATGAAGAACGTATGACTGTGTATTACTTAGACGCCCGAAAATAAATGACTTGAATTGCTAGTGATCATATTTTTTTTCATCGTGCAAACACTCAAATTTTACCTCCGGAAGTTATGGAAAAAAGCATCTAAATTATTTTGTAGACTTATAGAAATCGATTTAGGTTGATTTTTCTAGGGTGTTTAAATGAGGAAGCGGGTACGAAGGTTAGATTTATTTTTACTAAGAATTTTACCTTTTTATTTTACATTTTTTAATTACCCTTTACTTTGCGATTTGGACGTTTTTCCAATTCGTCGTGTTCAAATAAATACCTAAAAATATAATTCTGAAATCGAACGCTAATAAAAAAAGTTGCATTCAATGACATTCAACAAGAGCGGTTCAAAGACATTCAACAAGAGCGGTACATGCAGCAAGATTTTCTATAATAGATACCTACATACTGGATTTTGTTCCTCACTTCACCTGGGGTATATTTACCCATGAGCGCACATCTTTTAACGCAGCTGCAACCCGGTGGAGCAAACGATATTGTTTATTTTTAGTTACCTTCTTTTTCACCGAGTATAAGATCTAAGGACAGCTTTGCTTGGATAATCGGAATGTTGAATAAACTGGAAATTACTCTACCGACCAGAGCCTAAGCTCCTACATATATTTATGATGATAGTGATAATTATCTTGGTAACGTAATTTTATTCCTAATCAAATCAAATTAGTAATTTGTCAAAATATTCGACCAAAAATCGTACAAAAAGAATTGTAGAAATTATTGAATGTTTCATCCATTTTCTGCACTGACATATATATAGGTACAGATACACCGCCTATAAAATCAACACTCAGAAACTTTACCTGTACGGTACTTATTAAACTGTACGGACACGATCGGAGGCGGAGCCACGAATTAAATTTGTAAACGTTTCTGCCGAAACGTGTGTTTAACCTGGCTACTGTCTGTCCGGTCGAGTGGGCGGTGTTTGATGAAGGGTTTGGGCAACAAATTGACGTTTTGAACGTTTTATAACAACTAGGCTCACCTACAACCTGCAACCATCACTTAAGCATAGAATAAAATACCTACTACAGACGGTTCCGTAAAACTACCCAACTAGGTTCAATCACTCAACTATGGACAAAAACAACTCGTTCATTTCTACCAAGATCCATTTTCAGTCAGTGATTATTTACGTTTTAATTTAAATATGATTGCCTAATTAAGTTGTTCATCCTAGGTTTAATACGTAGTA
The DNA here is from genome assembly GCA_947623375.1 of Apotomis capreana. Classification (NCBI taxonomy): domain Eukaryota; kingdom Metazoa; phylum Arthropoda; class Insecta; order Lepidoptera; family Tortricidae; genus Apotomis; species Apotomis capreana. The sequence goes on along the minus strand of OX392506.1, from coordinate 8,168,845 downwards.
ATCATTGTCGTACGAGGGGCACACCGAAATGATCGGGAATAGAGTACTTTAAACTGAGTTACATTAAATCCTTTTTTGTCACATGCATACTGGCGACTTACAATCACGATGCCGTTTTTACAATTTAAAAAAAGAACGATATATTTTTTTAATTCCATTTTTAAATTGACAACTCGATGAACAAAATGGAGCTGACGCGTGAAAATTTTCGTGCAATTATTTACCATAACTTTCGTCGTGGCTTATCTCCAGATGAATGTCGCAATGAGCTTGTTACTATATACGACATTGAAGCACCTAGTCAGACGACAATATATCGGTGGTATGCTGAGTTTCGACGGGGTCGTGCCTCTCTTGGCACCGTACCTTCATCAGGTCGGCCGAAAACGGCGGTTTCGCCTGAAAACATCGCGGCTGTGGAAAAACTACTAAAAGAAGATAGACATGTGACATACGAGCAGATTCGGGCAACCATAGGCATTGGAATGACTGCAATTCACACTATTTTGCATGGTGAATTGGGTGTCAGAAAATTGATTTCCCGATGGGTACCCCATAATTTGTCTGAAGAGCAAAAGGCGGCTCGTGTTGATTGGTGCCGATCTATTCTGAAATGCTACAATGGAGGAAAGTCAAAAGCCGTTTATAATATGGTCTCGGGTGACGAATCCTGGATTTATTCTTATGAGCCTGAAAGAAAGCACCAGTCGGCAGTATGGGTCTTCGATGACGAGGTCAAACCAACGAAAGTTGTGCGTTCTCGAAGCGTGTCGAAGAAGATGGTGGCTTCGTTCGTCTCAAAAAAGGGGCATGTTGCCACAATTCCTCTAGAAGAACAAAGAACCGTTACCGCTGATTGATATATCACAGTTTGTTTGCCGGAGGTGCTGGCCGAACTTCGCCAAGGGAACCCGAGACGCCGCGTCATCTTACACCACGACAATGCGAGCTCCCACACCGCCCACAAAACAACTAAATTTTTGAACGACGAAAACGTTGAGTTGATGTCCCATCCTCCATACAGCCCTGACCTGAGTCCAAATGATTTTTTTACGTTCCCTAGAATTAAAGATTTATTGCGTGGTCAGCGGTTTGAGAACCCAGAAGCCGCTGTGGAAGCCTATAAATCGGCCATTTTGGCAATGCCTACTTCAAACTGGAATTATTGTTTTAATGACTGGTTTAAAAGAATGCAAAAGTGCATTGAATGTAACGGAGAATACTTCGAAAAACAATAAAATATAATTTATGTATATAGTGCACATAGTTTTTTAAATTCCCGATCATTTCGGTTTGCCCCTCGTACATATTTATTTATGCGTAATTATCGAGTGATTTGGACCATAGTTAAGGGGGATTCACTCCGCGCCGCGTGTCACGAAATATACCTATTTACTATACTTTCAGGCCACAATTTGTGACCCGGCTCGCCTATCGCTCTGATACCTCTATTCGAAACCTGTCAGGCCGTTCCTGACAATTTCACGCGAGTGTAAACCGCTTAATACGATAATTAAACCGAAGTTGACCAACCTACAGGGTTCTAAATAGTAAGTACTTACTGGAAAATTATCACTTTACCAGTTTTGTAGAAAAATGTGAGTTAGACAAAGGAACAGTTTTAGAAAAATATTATAAGAAATTAAATACATTAAATTATATTCTTTAAAATCCATAGTAGCGATGATTTTTTAGGGTTCCGTACCCAAAGGGTAAAAACGGGACCCTATTACTGAGACTTCGCTGTCCATATCTGTCCGTTCGTCCGTCCGTCCGTCGGTCACCAGGCTGTATCTCAAGAACGGTGATAGCTAGACAGTTGAAATTTTCACAAACGATGTATTTCTATTGCCCCTATAACAACATAAATATTTAAGAGGGGCTCCCATAAACAAACTTTTTATAGATTATGGTACGGAACCCTTCATGCGCGAGTCGGACTCGCACTTGCCCAATTTTTTTTAACTGTACTAGGGAAAGTTATGAAAAAAGATTTATTATTAAAATGAAAACTGAAATTGGTTTTATGTATGATTCAGGTACCTACTTAGATCAAAAATAAGAAAGTGTACCGAAATTTCCAGGGAAGCGAAACCACAAAAGCTGAAAGTATATTTTCAAATATTATCTACCTTAATCAAATATTTGGAGCCTCTGCATAGGATCAATGATATTTCGGCTTCATGTTACGACCGTAAACCCCAAAATTTGCTTCGTCCCCTGCACTTACAGTTTACGACTTTTTAATAAACCTACATTTTAATGCTAGGCGAAGGTATAATGCAGTTTTATAGCTACATGGAATATACATCCGCTGTCTTAATTAACTAGCACAGGTTCTGAATACCTGTAGGTTTATGTGGTTTATTTATTCAATTTTGGGAGAGAGGAGTTTAAGCTTTCTTGCTTGCGAAATAAATGTGTTGGATTGGACGGCAGCCAGACCAACTTTTTGTGTATAAAGCAACTTAACTACTTGGATACTGCCGAAGAAAAATGGTGACATAATTTTACTTTTAATGCTCCAGCATCAGCGTAATTCGACCAGTTTCAGCAATCGTAATCAATGTCCCCATGTTTGGATGAAAAATTGTTTCTTTTTTTCTAGAGCACGAATTTTCATATTTTATGTAGATAGGTACTAGAGTGAACAATGAAGAATAATATTTGTGTAAGTATTTGTTTATACGTCGCCGTTTCAATTGTTTTCGTTTCTAAATATGCTGGCTAACATATTATGTCTACTCGATTATCTCTTATCTACAATAATATTATTAAGTTAGTTAAATCTACTTAATGAAACCATGAAAACGACCTTACCTGTTCACAGTAACTTTTTCAATTTTAATAAGGACGGCAACAAAGAGTATCGTGCGGCACCTGCCAACTGTTACAGGATTAATGCACAAGAGTTTTTACTACTTTTTAAAAGCCACGGCGGGCAAGATTTTATATTCTGCCTTGAGATAATCTTGGGTCGCTTTATGAGGGTGTATATAGCTAGGTATGTTTAGGGATGAGACGCTTAGCTAGGTTGGGTGCTATATGAGTTTATATCAACGGACATGTACTCTATTCTTTTATTTTATAGCTAGAAAATACACGAAACTTAATTCGCATTTCTTCTTTTCTTGTGTCGAATTCCTCATTGCTGAGGGTCGTGACTGCCATTTATCACTCTTCGGACGATCTTTCTCCACTTCTTTCGATCTACTACAGACAGCATGGCGTCGGGAAACTTCGTGACCGTTGTGCCTCCAATCTAATTGGTCCAGCGCATGGGACTCCTTCCTCCTGGTCTTCTTCCTTGAATCTTTCCTGTCACTAAGAGCTTTTTCAGGCTGTTGTCGTTCTTCTTCTTGGCTCTATGACCGAAAAATTCAAGTATTCTACGGAGACAGATGTTGGACCGTCTCATGGTGATTCCGAAATCCTGAAGGATGGATACATAACTTGGTGCGCATAACCTCCTTTTTTAACTTTTTTTTTTTTTATTTACTGACAACTAAGGTCAGTCTCCATTTTACAACCACGCAACTAAGTTATATTACATAGTATGTAGTGTTGTTATACTACTGTACTTTTACATATCTGTACTTTTCGATATTTTTATGGATGTTGGCTAGTTGCACTTACCCCATGTGGTGCGCTTGCCGCGACTGATATTGTTTTAAGTTTGTTTGCAACTAAAAATCTAATCAAAACAGGTATATAGAAATAAAAAAAATGTATATTGCTATGTAATTCATGTGAAAATATAATAATTTGTTAATTTGGAGCTGATTTGATGATGGAGGCGGGAGGTGGCCATAGAAACTGCTAAACAGTACGAGAAAAGTTATCGTATTTGTGCTCTATCTTTTGTCTTGATGAACCAACCTTTGTGTAAGAAAATACGACGGTAAAAACGACACTAAAAGCGTCTTTTTTTAGGGTTCCGTACCCAAAGGGTACAAACGGGACCCTATTACTGAGACTTCGCTGTCCGTCCGTCCGTCCGTCCGTCCGTCTGTCACCAGGCTGTATCTCAAGAACGGTGATAGCTAGACAGTTGAAATTTTCACAGATGATGTATTTCTATTGCCGCTATAACAACAAATACTAAAAATAAAATAAATATTTAAGGGGGGCTCCCATACAACAAACTTGTTATAGATTATATATATATATATATAGGTACGGAACCCTTCATGCGCGAGTCGTACTCGCACTTGCACAATTTTTATTCCTAAAATTTTAGATTTGTCTAACAGTAGGTAAATATATAATTGGTTTTAAACTAAAAATAAACTTCATAACCAGCTGAATAATCTCCAGAAACTCTCCTAGCCGAAAATAAACAACAGTGTAGCCAAAATCTTAGGTATTTAATTAACATTCGGGACGAAGTGTCCGGTGGCTGGCCCGGACTGGCCCCTAATTGCAGATGTCAACGCCAGGACTGTTCGGGACATTGAAGTTTTTCCGATGTCAAAATGTTTTGTCGGTTTTGGATACCTATCGGTTCGCCTCGCCGGGCGTTTTGTCACGGTACGGTTTAATCGATGTAGTTTAGACTTAATAGCGATAGCTATTAAGATAAATTTATGGAGTTATAATAATGTTTCAATAACTCAGTTATTTTGAATTTCTTATGACTTTTTATGAATTAACCATTTATAATGTGAAGAGATACTTTAGACTATATTATTAAACATATGTAAAAGGGACCCTGAAATCTGAAATAGTTTTCGAGATATTCGAGATCGAATATGAAACACACAACGGAATGATAAATGTACACCAGGATGATAAAATAAGTGCACCGCAATGAAATTTCATACGCCGGAATGAAAGAAAAGTGGCATATTATGAAAGTAATTTTACTTTTTATATTCGTAATATATATTATATTGGCATTACATAATAATATAAACATATATCTTAGTATGGTATTAAAAACAAAATAAAAAAATATTATTATTTCAACAATATTTATGAAAAGTGAAGCTACTTTTGATGTCATTCCGGTGCTTTCCTCATTTTGGTGGGGTTTAAAGTCATTTTACTACACCGGAAACAACGGAATGAGAATGGTGGAATGAGAAACACGACATATTTTTATTTCTTAAAAAAAAAGTAAGCCTTATATTCTAAAACTAATTAAACTCTTGTAATGGCGAGTGTACTCCTGGTATAGATAAATTTCAAACCACGCAGTTAAAAAATAAAGAAGCTATAACAAACTCCGGAATGACATTTTTTTTGTCCCCTGTCCACCACGATGAAATATTCACGTTTATACAAGGCAACGTATTGCCACTATACACAACCGGCCTCGTCGAGCGCCGCAGCTTAACTAATTCTTTGAAGTGCGCGGGAGACGGGGGGCGTACTTGATCAAATTTGGGAAATAAATCGGTTCGAAACATTGTCGGCGGTAATGAGAAGTTTTCTTGGGACAAACGTATATGCACTTATTCAAGGGTATACAAAGGAGATATATAACGGGTAATGTACTTTTTTCGTTACCTATTTATATGGTAATAAAATAATGGTAACAGATTTTCTTTGTCATGCATAGTATTTGACTTACCCGGCATTTTACAAACAAAACCGGCTTGGGGACAACCCACCTTGATGAGAAATTTGGTCTAAATATATTTTTTTAAATTATTATATATATTAGTATTTAAATTTTAGCTGTTGCCCGATGTAGACAATGGCGGGTTGTTTCCGAAAACAAATGGTACTTTATTATTCAACCTTTCTGCACCTGCGTTTTCAGTCTTGCCATCAAAAAATACTGCTTGGGAAATTGACCCTGCTACAGACAAGGGAAAATGCGATGGTCGAAGTTTCTTTGCTTGATAGATTTATATTATGAGAATATTCGCAGAAAAAACAAGGTAACCGACATAGCTCACAGGATTGCACGATTGAAGTGGCAAATGCATGGGCGGCCCATGTAGTTCGGAGAACGGATGGCCGTTGGAGCAGCAAAGTCCTGGAGTGGTGACCACGTATAGCACAGCGCAGCGTAGGACGGCCTCCGACTAGGTGGACGGACGACTTCCCTAGGGTAGCGGGGAGTCGGTGAATGCGGTCTGCACAGGATCGCATTTTGTGGCGAGTAGGTACGCTCCCAGTACTCCTCTTCCGGTAGGTAAGTATCTGTAACTATAGCTTGCTATAATTATAATTATGTCAATACCTATCATAAATAAGATTGGGAAATTGCGATATAAATATATGTCAGAGCTTTAACCTTCAATGGCCAAATTGCCCAAATAGCCCCTGGAGTTCCAAATAGCCTCACCTTACGCTACTGAAAAACTGCCAGTTGTCGTACTTTCATTCACAGTATAATTATTCACTTAACCACCTACTTTGAGCAAAATGCGACTACAAAGCTACATAGACCACTGTATGTATACGATAGACCTTTGTGCGTCAAATTTTACGTCTTTGCGTTTATAATCGAAGGGAAATTTAGTTACGATAGAGTTAAGGGGGAGGTAATTACTGGTATGAAGAATTTCGAGTACCTTAAGGCGACAGCTTCCCTGCCCTCTAATTTATGCGAAAGTACTAAGATAAGCCGTAATAAATAGGCAGCAGGAATAATGTTTTAAAATAACCACCCTTAAATTGCCGTTGCGATAGAATAGGGGATGAATGGAGACGCGGAGTAACTCTTTTTCAATAATCCAAACTTCCATACTAATATTATAAATGCGAAAGTGTGTCTGTCTGTCTGTTACCTCTTCACGCTTAAACCGCTGAATCGATTTTGATGAAATTTGGCATAGAGATCCTGGAAATTATACCTAAAAAGTTTGAAAAGTGAGTGAACATTTCTGTTGGGGTGCGGTGACCCTGTAGGAAATGTAATTATTAGACCAAAAGCACAATTGCTCTTACATTTGCTTAGGCGCTTGTAATAATCCCTTTTATCAAGTTCCACGCGTACGTATTAGTCGCGGGCAAAAGCTAGTACATAATATCTTCAAAATTTGATATGACAGCAATTTGTATTTGTCTATATCTATACATCAGGTATCAGGTTAGTAGTCTACTAACAATCTCTACGGGAGCGAACCAGAAATCAGGAGATTCGTACAAGATCCAAGGTCACTGACGTGGCAAACCGGATAAGCAAGCTGAAGTGGCAAATAGCTCTAAGAACCGATGGCCGTTAGGGCAGAAAGGTTTTCGAATGGAGGCCACCTGTTACCGTAGCGTAGGATGGGTGGCCATCCAAGGTGGTCGGATGACCTGATTAGGGTTGCAGGGACTCGCAAGAATGCGGGTCGCTTCTATCCGGTCCATGTGGAAGTCTATTGAGGAGGAATTTGTCCAGCAGTGGACGTCCTGTTGCTGAAATAATGAATTAATTCATCTTACATACCTAATATATAAGTATTCGTTAATTATTCTGTTCGTGTACTCAGTGTAACTAAATCCACAATTGTGCTAATGCTACTAGATCACATTATCGTGCTGGGAAAACATCGTGTAGGTAATTTGATTAGCTACATTTTTTCAAACTTCACTTTGCTCAGTTGTTATTATTGTAGTTTTAGTACCTCATGGTTTATTTTACTGCGATCAATCAAACTAAATTGTATTTTTTGCATAACTAGTTAGCCTAAGGAGGGAAACACTAAAAATATACTTACATCCATTTCGACCAAAATAAATTCCTGAAAGCAAAAAAATGCTCACAATGTCCTCTCTACGGTTGTCCTCGTTTGTTGTTTGAAGAAAAGAGTAGCTCTCGTGAACGCCCGCGGCACTCTGACTTATTAGACACCTTGTTCTTATAGTTACCCCGAAATACAGTGAAATATCTACCTGATAGCAAGTAAACTAAATAAACTTTAAGTTAAGTAAGATTCATTGATCAAACACTTGATATACCGGGACAAGTGCTCTCCTAATTGAGCCAAATGCGGATGTTAAGAGGTTGACGAATTTTAGAACTGAACCGATCTTAGCCGTAGGCCGTAAAAAAAACATTAAGTTATTACTATAGTTAAGTTATTACAACATTTTGCTATAAATTTGATGATGATAATGATGTGAGGAGGTGTTTTATAACGAACACCCAAAAGTTACGAAGTTTTTGATAATTACAATAGCATTATTCCGATTTTTGTAAATCGGTTTTCTGCTAAGAATCGTTTTTCCACAACATGATCACTTTTTCTGTAGGTTTTACACACAATATACACAGATTAAGGTTGCATTAGGTAAAAGTTGTAAAAAATTGAGAATTATACCATGACGGTATACTCGTACAGTATACGGTAAAAGCAAGAGTACCTATAGGTAAGTAATCGTTTGAAAAGTAAACATACGCATGCAAAAAAAAACAAGAAAGACATAACAATCTATCATAATTATTATAATCAGTCATAGAAACACGGAACGGAATGTTGATTAAATCTAGAAATTTTCGGTTTTGCCTATCATCAAATAAATTAAATTAAATTAAATAAATATCGGACAACCTCACACAAATCGATCTAGTCCCAAATTAAGCTCAAGAAGGCTCGTGTTATGGGTACTAGACGATGATATACGTACTTATATAGATAAATATATACTTAAATACATAGAACAACCATGACCCAAGCACAAATATTCGAGTTCATCACACAAATATTTGCCCTGGCCGGGATTCGAACCCGGGACCGCCGCGCCGGCTCAGTAGGCAGGTGTCTACAAACCGAGCCAAACGCGTCGCCAAAAAAAGTAGAACAGTTTCGAATTCTCAAGAGTTACGATTATGAAGTTTATTTTCCGCTGGTTCAACTAATGACATAATATGGGTAAGGATTACTGAGTCACATTATCGTTAGAACCAGTAACTCAACATTCTCATCCCATCATTATAAGGATTGTTCACATCGCTGGAATCATACCGAAACGCTCCAGCCCGTAATGGGTGCTTAAAATTATTCGCCTTCTTGACTCATAACTGCATAGCACTCAATTCAAATTAGGCTCGGTGCAATAAAGGAAAATGAGATTTTTTTACGAACGGAAAAGTGTTGTTTTTATACGACTCGATTTTTTCCTGTTCCTGATTAGTTCATTTATTTGAGGGTGGATTTATTATGATTTCTTTCGTTTATATTCCCTCTTGATAACTTTGTTTTGCATTGTTACGTGGACCTAGTTTTATTATTGCATGGAAATGGGATTTTGTTTTTAGCACATAATTGTATATAAGTAACAGTATAATATGCTTTTTGTGTAGGTACCAATGTAATTACTCAGTAACATAATTAACATTTTTTTTCCATTACCTATATTATATTATTATAATATAATGTAACGTAAAAAAAAATTAAGTGCGTACAGATGTAGTGATCATTATTATACAGTCGGGAAAGGTCGTTTCAGAATGCTTTCTCTATTAGCTTTGGTAATGAACTCGAGTTTATGATTTATGAAATATACCTATCCGTCTTTAGGTAGGTAATCCTTATTGTTACGAGTATAGTGCCGAGAGCGAAATAAGTTTAACGTATGTATTCTGTATATATATATATTATAATTTACCAAAATTTTATAATTTAAATATACTTAGTATACTTTTAAAATCAGAAACAAAATCACCATTGAAATAAAAATAAAAAAATTGGACTAGCGTCCTTAACACGACATTTTTGCTTATGATTATTTTCCTCGTTTCTCAACTCACAATGAAAGAAATGGCCACAGTCAAGTAGGCGGTAACAAGTGGCGGGAAAAGACAATAACAGCTTGGTTTTTGCCCGAGTGCGGAAAACCCGGGAATCCGGGCGAAATGGGTTTTTGAAACACTTTGACGGAACGACTTGTTGTTTGATAAGATTTTTAAATTTGAACCAGTTGTCCATAAAATATATGCTCTTTGTTTGTAACTAACTAATCAATTTTAACAGCAAAAAGAAAATGCCGGCAACATCGTTTACAAATCATACCTAAAGTTATTTCAATTTCAAAAATAGATCTATAAATTTATTATAAGACTACAACATAAAGAAAAAACATCTATTCGACCTTAAGAAGTCACATATTTTTGCAATCTGGTGAAAAGAAAATAAATAAATATCAGACAACCTCACACACATCGATCTAGTCCCAAATTAAGTCCAAGAAAGCTTGTGTTATGGGTACTAGAGACGACGATATACATACTTATATAGATGCATAAAAAAGAAAAGAATCATTTAAATTAATTTTTCATTTCTTGTAAACTGAAATCTACCTGCTCATTGTTGATAAAACTCATTATTACTGATTTGAAATAAATAAGTTTACAAAATTACAAAACAAGCATTGATACCAAGTTATGATCCACCTTTTGTTAAAGACAGTAAAATGAGTAGATATTTATTAAACATTAACTTCTGACTACACTAATTCAGCCATCGCATCCGATGGACAAATAATAACGAAACACACTCAATCAACAAATAATGAGGCAGGAGATTAGATAAAATAGTCTCAGCTAACTTCGCGGGACAGCGTATAAATCTCGCAGCACCAATTACAAGTATATGATCGTCGTGTATCGGAACAGACAATGGCCCTGTTGGGAAATACTGGGGTCGGAAGATCTCCGCATTTATTTGTGAAGATTATTCGTTTCTTTGTTGGGTTTTTGTGGATATGTGAATGGTTTTCGGGGTTATGTGGGATTGAGATTTCTAGTAAGGGTTAATAAGTTATTCTTAAACGTAGCTATTTATTCGTGGAGTGCTAGGATAGTTTTAAAAACTGTTGATAAAAATACGGTAAGTATATTTACTTAGCTTAGATTATGTTCTAAGGGTAAATAGTACTAGATATAATAATGAAGACGTAATAAATAAACGTCGAAAGTGCGAGAAACGGCAAGTGAAGCATAAGGCTCCGTCATTAGTAATAGGGTAACATGGGTGTTTAAAAATATATATATTTATGAACGTTTTTTTGGAGTCTACTCCTTAAGAATCGATTTTCATATATAAGCCCGGGGTATGAAAATTATGGGGTATAAAATAGAACGTATCTGCCGTGCTAATTTAAAAAGTCGTATCTCAGTATACGATCGGGGTAAAAATACGACTTCTTAATTTAGCAGGTTATGCGTAACGTTAAGCGTTATAGACTAAGATCCCTATATAAAATGACCTTCACCGAGATGTTTATTTCATGAAATGTATTTTAAATGTACTTAGCAACGGGAAAACATGGCTCCCGTTAGAGAAAATTAATATTAATTGTTCTCTGCCATTTATTTATTTTAAATTACCACAAGAGGCGTAACAAATAACATAGACAAGAAACATATTCATAATTTCTCCGCGGAGACTGCGGCGGCGGCCGGCGGCCTACACGGCGCGTTGCTACGCAAGTGCGCATCGGGCAGCTTGACTGACAGTTGTCAATCTACAACAGCTGAGAAATGTGTTTTTGTTTTCAAGTTTTTGCTAATATTTTGCGTGAATCTCTATCATATTACGAGTGTGATTGCTATCAGTGCATGAGTACTATCTAGTTATATGTGCAATTATAAACCACCGCTTCCCCCAGGAACTTTATGGGGCAATTTGTATGCCGAAACTTGGAGCGGTTTTTTTAAATACTTTATTTGTTATCGTAGCCGTAAGTTTTTATCTATTGCGTTTTTTAATAGTTTACTTGATGAATCCTAATAGCACGGGCTCCTCTCAGAATGTCGCTTACAGGTCTGTGTCGCTGTCGCTGGAGAATTCCGTACAGTGCCACATTGCTCCCAGATTCGTTTCTTTAAAGGTCAGAAAGGACTTAATATACACATCAGTAGAACCCATGGCATTCGTGCTGGCGCAATTACGTCGCCACCAGGCAAACAATTCACAACCAAGTCAGATCAGGCCTTTTTCTGAAAAAAACTGTGAGCTTAAACATTCAATTCCAGTGGTCAAACGAATTCCTCGCAGCGCTCGAATTCAGGTTGCACAAAAAGTGTGCCTACCTTTTCGTTCTTGTTTGCAGCGCCCAACAGGGTACATAATGTGATACTTAAACTATTTACTTTCACCTGTATAATCATTATGTGGGCTTCCGGTTTGTGACTTAAGATGGCCGCATGCCTTAGTTTAGTTGTTCGTTATTTATTCATGTTGGTTGTTCAATGTGTAGTATTGATAGCCTATTGTGCAGTGAACTAACGTATGAGTGAATGGTTAATGAAGAATTCAACTTGAAGCGTACATAGCCCTTCTTGGGTCAAGGCCCGGTAGACCGCGTGGTTTTTTGTAAATCGCTATCAATTTAAAAAAAGCAAAACCTCACCGAACAACGGCATGCTCTACGAGCAAACTTGAAATTGGCGAAATCATCATTAACCTGATGGAAGCCATATTTTAAAATTAGAATTAGAATCATTATGTGCAATAAACGTATTGAGTATATATTTTATAAACGTTCTTAAGGCCAGGCGCGCACCAAGATTTTAGTCGCACGATAATTTTGTCGCATAAATGCAAGATATGGGTTTATATGAGAGTGCGCGCACCACGATTTTCATAAACCCATAAGTACGCTTATTTCTGCGACAAAAAAGTGGTGCGCGCCTGGCCTGAAGAGTAAACTCCAGTCGTGCGTCGGAGCTGACACACACACTTTTTTTCTGATAACATGATTAGGCTCATTGTCCTAAGAATTGTTTGTACATTCGAACCTAATACAAGAAAAAGGTCCCTAAATGTCCACTCAAAAAAGTCACGTTTAATGTATGAATATTGTTTTAATATCTATGAGCGTGACGCATTGGAAAAATATGTTTTCATACTAAATTTTGAGACACTTTTCGACATTATCTTTTTTGGATATTTCGAGTAAATAAGTCAATAAATCAATTTTCTGAAAAATACGTTAATGTGGGTACACTTTTTTTAGGCTCCACATGACACTTAGAAACAATAGGTACGGTAAGTAAGTTTTTCATTTCAAAGTAACTAAATATCTGGCGAAGCTTGTATTATTTTATGCCTGATTTTTATTCAGCATTATAATCTGGCCACGTATAGGCAGCCCCTTGGCGCGAGGGGTCTTAAGGTTACACAATCAACACAATCTTACAGTAGGTTCGTTATATAATTATTTATTTAGGGTAAGTAATTTGTTATATAGATGTGCCTGAAACAACCAATTTAAATAAGTAGTTTAGATAAAATCAGAAGCAATGCATTATCGGCCCAATCAAGCTCGAGAGCGGAGGGTTTAGTGTGTCAATGTAAACATGAACGTCCGGAGGATGGTTTGTATTGTATCACTGTTAGTAGTATATAGTTATAGCGTTAAACGTACAAAGCCTTCCTATACTTAGGTATACATACAACAACAAGGGTGAGTTGCATTGCGCGCCTTGCAACAGAACCTTTAAAAGTAATTATTTGGTTTTGCAAGCCACATTCGGGCACATGATCGACGCTCGTGAAGATCATGGAGCCAGGTTCGCTTACCGATTTCTGTCATGAATAATGAGAAATCATTGGTAGTAGATAGGTAGGTAAGAGGAAGAGGATCTCCTTCTGTATTTCATTCACCACTGTGGCCCCGGTAAAACTTTTAAGTTATTCGTTACAGAAAACCACCTTTGAGGCTTTCATAACTTCGCTAAGTCGCCCACAGAGCCTAGCATCAAAAATACGGGCCGAAAGATAAAATATTTACTAATACGCTTGGTAAGAAGGCAGTTTGTTTGTAGCGGTTTGTGGTCAGCGCTAAAGTATTGCTTTAAACGTCTTTATAAAACCCTTTTGGGTAAAGGAAGGGTTCCTTTGATTAGTTTTTGGTTAAGAATTTTAATGTGGCCGGCGGTGTTTTGTAGCATTTTGTTAATATAATTTATAATTGTACCTACTATCTGACCCGACAGATGTCGTTCTGTCAGAAGCTAAGAAGTGTTTATGGGAAAAAGAAAAGCGGCGTTTCTACTTTTTCCCCGAAAATTATTCAAAATTTTCTCTTCATAAGAACCGGTCGAATTTCAAGGTATATCTACTTAAAATCAATAGCTAAATTGGTTCTGAGTTACGCGCAACAACACATTATGTCGTGTTTCATTTTTATTGATAAACATAAATAGGACGTTTATTAATGCAGAAAGGAACCAACCCACATTAAACGTTTATTAATTACTTTATGTTAAAGGGCGAGGGATCAAAATTTAAAAGGTTTTATTATGTGGGTTGGTTCTTTTCTGCATAAATACGTCCTAGATTATACAAATTTGATAGGGAGTAGTATTTTATGTAGTTATTACACCTTTCCTCATTTCCCCCAACACCAACAGCGAGGCAAACCCCACAAAACAACAATAACAACCGCACATTGTTACACCTCAAACAAAACCTGTTCCAACCTGCAACAAAACGTCAATCAACTGAAGCAGTGAGACGTAATGCAATTTGTGTCACCATTCAAACAATAACTTATCCAAAAAAGTATTAAGTCACGTCGCGTTGGCGGCGCTTGTTACTTTTTCCTTGTGTGGTATGCTGGTAACTTTATAATTGGTCCTGGCTTCCAGGTTAAACGTGAAGATAATGGGAAATGGCGACACGTGCAACAAAAGTTTTGGACAATACGAAGAGAGATGAGGGACTGAAATTGTAAGTAGGTACATGCTTGAATAAAATATTTCTAATTAATAATGAAGAATAAAACGAAATTAATAAATAATTGCTATTAGGAAAATTTGGAAACGGCTAGTACAGACAATGTCTGTACTAGCCGTTTCCAAATTTTCCCGTCAAAGTAACTTCAGAGGACATTTCAGTTTTACGAGTTCAAGGTCTGTCCAGGCAATTCCTTCTATATTGGGGAGAATTGGGCTGGTCTCTCTGCTTAAAGTTTGGCTTTATTATAAAAAGAGTTTCAAAGTTTACGTTAAAACGTTTTAAAGTGTTTTATAATATGTGACGTTATTAACCAATCTCTTTTTATATCAATAACTTGCCAGCGCGCCCGCATATGGCAAGCGCCAAAAGTGGCACCTTTTGCTAGAATACGTCACAAATAAAAGCCGCGGTTGCCCTTGTCGAGAAGTACATACATAAGAATCAGTTACTTATTGTATGAAATAATGAAATAATGAAAATCATTCTCAAGAGCACTTTTACATGTCTGAGTCTACCGGTATTTCACAAGAGGAGACCACTGTTGAGAAGGAACGCCGAAAGAAACTCAACAGTAGGTCATTTTTTTCAGAAAAGATACTTATTAACTATTACAGTAATATGAACTTGTTAAAACCTTTGTTAAGAATTTAGACGTGTACGTAATAGTCCTCGAAGAAAACATAATCCCACCAAAAACATTCTGTAAAAAACTAGCCAAGTCTCCATGGAGCTGCTTGTTTATCTCTAAAAAGTAATGAAATCTAGACAAAGTCATACCAAGTCTAAGGCCTTTCGACGCATAAGACCACAAACGCGAAATACCAACTCTACGCAAAAAAACACTTTAGCAAAATACCAACTACGCAAAACACCAACTACGCATAACGCCAACATGAATTTAAGTAAAATACCAATCACGCTAAATACCATATATATGAAAAATAATACTATAATAATAAAAAGCCCGCAGGGCAGCTTGTGGCGAGCTGTTGAGGAGTGACGATCCCACGGACCCGAGATCTCCAGAGAGTCGGTCAGGGTCCTCGTCTCCGGTGTGCCTTCATCGGCCGGAGTGGAAACCCAAGAGGACCCGTAGGACTCTCAGCTCTGGCTTGCCTTCATTTGGCCGCCCAGAGAGGAGCGTTAGAGCTATATGCTCCAGGGGTGGAAGTGTTAAAGAGCATTGCAACTTCGGAGAAAGCGCAGCACACCTCTCGACACCCCCTCACCCTCACGCTCGTGTTGCTTTCGGCCATCGGCACGATGGCATTACGGGGCTCACCTACTGAAGGGCGAGTCACCACCCGCCATAGGTAATAGTCGCACTGATGGTTACGGTGTCACCCGATTTTACTATTGCAATAGCCCAAATAAAGAGTCTACCCATACTCCATTTTACCCGGTTTTGTCTTTTCCATATCAATGCAATAGTTCAATCACCTGATGGGACCTGTTCATGGATGTATCATCTTATTGATATGATCAGGAATGGGTCCCAGCAGGGCTACAGCCACAGCCAACTTCTCCAAGGGGCCTCTACGTGTTGGATCCATATCCCCAAGCAAGCCTTTCAAAAGACCGGGACGTATGAGCCCGAGACTCTATGAGACGAGAAACAAAAAGAATAATAATACCATATCTATACTTTTTGAATAAATACGAAATAAATAATAGGTGTGTATCCACAACAAAAAAATAATAAGGCCTCAAAACACCACAAAACGTCCGGTTGGTGTTTTGCGTTTGTGGCATTTTACGTAGTTGGTATTTAGCGTTTTCATTTTTATAAATCCGCAAAACGCCAAAAAACCTCGGGTTGGTATTTCGCGTTTGTGGTCTTATGCGTCGAAAGGGTCTAAGGTCCTTACTGCGATTTCTTTATTATTATAGTTAATGTTGTGTGACTTGGCCGTTGAAGGGTACACAAGGGTACAAAACCAGGTGTTCCATGACACCATTGCACCATTCTGTCGCCAGAACCGCTATAAGTCAATTTTGTTTACACGTAATGTTTTATCTGTTGTAACTACCTATGTTTGTTAAGCGAGATAATAGCCCATACTGGTGTACCCTTCAACGGCCAAGTCACACAACATTAACTATAATAATAAAGAAATCGCAGTAAGGAACCTTAGACTTGGTATGACTTTGTCTAGATTTCATTACTTTTTAGAGATAAACAAGCAGCTCCATCGAGACTTGGCTAGTTTTTTACAGAATGTTTTTGGTGGGATTTCACTTCTTTTTGTAGAAACGTGGGCATATTGTTTTATAACAACCTGCTAATTAACTTTAGCAAACCTCGCGAAATAATAAGCGAAATCAACGAAATGCAAATAATCCCTCCTAATCCCTAGCAAAAGTTTCCAAGCGCAGTAGAACAATGTCGTAAACGACTCTAACGCGGCCGGTTGCCACTTCGACATTATAAGATTATCGGAAAAACAAACGACGGCGCGTTTTAAAATACAGTCAGCGCCATCTAGCGACGTGTGCGGGTATCACTGCCACTCTTAGTCCAATGCATTATTGTATTTTGACCAAATTTTGAGCGAAATTAATATTTTGGTGTAATTTGTTTATTTAATTTGTGTAATGTTCGAGTAGAATAAAGTTAATCGTTCGACTATTTCTTCTTGTAAACTTGTAAGTATAAGTATAAAAGCCAGTCTAGTCTTGTCCAGAGTTTTCCTTTAATTTTATTTATATGCGTATTAAAAGCAGAAGGGGAGGCATTCGCCCAGCGGGTACGTATTACAATGCCAAAGTTCAAAATACCGAATATCATAAGACCTATGGACGGAAGGCCGAAAATTAAAATGACGAATGTTTATTTGACCGAAAGTTTAAAATCCCGAAAGAACGTTTGATCGAAAGGATGAAATACCGAATATTATAATCCCGAAGACTGTAATCCCGAAGAATGTAATCCCGAAGACTGTAATCCCGAAGATTATAATCCCGAAGACTATGATCCTGCCTGAAGGTTGTAATCCGGAATATTATTTAAACTCTCGAGGATTATCTCGTATTTTATACAAAGAATATTAACCTAAATTACGTAACCTACTTGCCTACTACTAAACTTACTATTTATAAGTGAACTCTTCTGTGGAACCGATCTGCTCCGGCGCTGTGGGATGTGCAGCCCCTCCGCCCTAGTACGTTAGTACTATTTATTATAGTGTGGCCCTATCGTAAGAAAGTGCGGGCATCAAGCGAGTCGCAGCGGCTGAGGCTGGTCGCCGAAGGTGACTAAAAAGCCGAAGCTGCGGAGGCGAGCGTTGACAGCTTCGGTTCCAGACAAGTTCGGTTCGGTTGACAGTCCATGACAGAATATTTTATCATAATATCGAATATTTAGTGTCATACTTAATTTCCCACTTTCCCGGACTCTTTCCTTTTCTTAAACGACTTACCACAGAACTGAAGCTGTCAACCCCGATTCCACGTGGTCTTGTCTGCCCTACCCCTAGAGTGTATATAAAAGCCCGGAGGCGCGGAGGGAGGGCAGCCCCCGGCCGCCGTAAGAAAGTGCGGGCCTCAAGCGAGGCGCAGTGGCTGAGGCTGCTCGCCGAAGGTGACCAAAAAGCCGAAGCTGCGGAGGCGAGCGTAGGTGCCGCACTTTCTTACGCTAGGGCGGAGGGGCTGAACATCGCGCAGCACCGGAGCAGATCGTTTCCACGGAAAAGTCAGATTAGTTTAGTGTCCTGACACTTTTAAAGTGCTCATTGACTTTGGGAATTATTAAATTTTGAGATTTTAATTAAAATTCGGTATTTCAACTGTAGGTATTATGAACTTTCGGGATTTTAGTACGTAACCCGCCCAGCTGTGGGACGCTATAGGCTAGATTAAATTAGATGTATCCCACTACGCTGGATTTTTGCAATGACAGTCGATTTTTTTTTGTACCAATAGTAGAAGGGAGCATTACCATATCTCTAATACAGCTGAGACCAGCTGAGGGTTCTTCGTCAAATAAATAATAAATAAATAAATATCGGACAACCTCACACAAATCGACCTAGTCCCAAATTAAGCTCTAGAAGGCTTGTGTTATGGGTAGTAGACGACGATATACATACTTATATAGATAAATATATACCTACTTAAATACATAGAACAACCATGACCCAAGCACAAATATTCGAGTTCATCACACAAATATTTGCCCTGGCCGGGACTCGAACCCGGGACCGCCGGCTCAGTAGGCCGGTGTTTACAAACCGAGCCAAACGCGTCGTCAAAATACTTCAGAACTTGGATTTTTGACATCAAATGAAGTGGCCCACCAAGTTGAATATTAAAATACCTAAACGGGTTTACTCACGTCGTAGAGATCGAATAACGCTCGACATGTTTCGAATCGGTACGCTATCCATCATCAGGAGAGACGATCAGTCGCGACGGCGGTCAACCGAACACAACAAGTTGAATATTTTTTGTAATGGCGGTATGTCGATCTCTAATAGTTTGGTTTGGCTCTTGTGTTTCTAATCAGAGTACCTACTCCAGATCTTCGATTATCCTAGTTTTTAGGGTTCCGTACCCATAGGGTAAAAACGAGATCCTATTTATTACTGAGACTTCGCTGTCCGTCCGTCCGTCCGTCCGTCTGTCACCAGGCTGTATATCAAGAACGGTGATAGCTAGACAGTTGAAACTTTCACAGATGATCTATTTCTATTGCCGCTATAACAACAAATACTAAAAATAAAATAAAATAAACATTTAAGGGCTCCCATACAACAAACTTGTTTTATGGTACGGAACCCTTCATGCGCGAGTCGGACTCGCACTTGGCCAATTTTTATAGTTTTCGCTTTATGTGGCCATTAAACCCTAACTCTGTACCAAATTTCAGCTCTCTGAATTTATGGGAAGTACTAGTTCTTTACTGATGATCATGAGTGAGTGAGTGAGTGAGTGTCGTAAATGCGAAACTTTGCTTTCGCTTAACTTCGGAACTAAATGACCTACAGACTTGAAATTTTGGATTTTAAGTACGTGATTATAGCTTACTGGATGACGAAAATTTCTGCGTTCTGGTCTTATCCAGAGGTGCTCAAATAGGGGCCTGAAAATGCGGCGAAATGGTTCCAGTAAAGGATGGTACGGCAGTGTTTGCTTCGCGCTCGACTTGGCGGGGGCACTGCCGTGCCCCCCGATATGAAAAGTGTGCCACACACATATTTATTGTCACATACCATACTACTACGACACTTACATATCTACTTATTCTTAACAAATAAATACCTATTGTATTCTATCAAATAAAAAATTGGGCAAGTGCGAGTCCGACTCGCGCATGAAGGGTCCCGTACCATAATCTATAACAAGTCTGTTGTATGGGAGCCCCCCTTAAATATTTATTTTATTTTATTTTTAGTATTTGTTGTTATAGCGGCAATAGAAATACATCATCTGTGAAAACTTCAACTGTCTAGCTATCACCGTTCTTAAACCAGACGGACCAGACGGCCTGGTGACAGACGGACGGACGGACGGACAGCGAAGTCTCAGTAATAGGGTCCCGTTTTTACCCTTTGGGTACGGAACCCTAAAAAAAGTATTCTATTACATTATAGATGCAATTATTCCATTCCAACTGACCTTACTATGGTTTAGCTTTATTGTGGACGCTACTTTATTATTACATTTTCATCGGACCTAAGTTGATTTATCAAATTGAAACAGCAAAATGTTTGTTCATCGACAGAGAAATAAGGTTTTACTTTTCCCAGTTGAGTAAAAACTTATTTCGTTTCAAGCCGTAGAAAGGTAATTAATCATGACTTCGCATTTCTTGGTAAATGACCGTGACACGGTTCCTGCATTCATTTTCATAAGCGTCCGAGTTTTAAAATGAATTGACGTGACTATAATTGAACCCCTTTTCAGTATAGTAATTTATGGTACTACAACATGATCTAATCATCGCTTTCCATCAGGCGATACGTTTGCCCCCTATGACATAAAAAAATAATAATAATATTGACATTAAGATACGAGTGAAGCCCGTCACACACGGAGTACTATTTGACAGAGTTCATACACGGAGCTATAATAAGTATGTATTATGAATCGTAAGTTATAAGAAAAAATATATATATATAATTATAGGACTAAAGATATCCTACCCTTCTCCATTAAAAAATCATTAAATTCATATGGTCAAACTATTTACAAAGAAATATGTGTAAAACTTTAGTTCTCACATAAGTCCTTCGCTTACATACCTGTAATGTCCATTGACATCTATCCGTGAAATATCGACTTTAGTGATATTTGCTGTTCGACCTTTCCCGTAAGGCTAAAATATTCAATAGGAGCGAGAAATACGTCATACGATTAGTACTGTCATGTCATAATCCTACGCCATCAGCAACGGAGCCAACCAGTTACTTCGCCTAAATCTGAAATAAACTGTTTTTTTTTCACGGTGTTTTGGTTTTATTTCTCTAATGCTGTGTAACTTATTTGAGTAATAAATAAATAATTTAACAGTTGCACTATTTTATTAAATTCACGACATAATGTCTAAAATATGTCAGATAATGGTGTGCGAAATACGATACGACGAATCCTTTACCGTGAAACAACGTGAAAATAGTGAAATCGCGACACCAATTTCCCGTAGTCTGTGAACTCGATACGGCGAAGCTTGACTGTCAACATAATAGCCCTTTTGTGACTGGCGAATAATTGAGAGTATTTGAGAGTTGCACTTTGTTTCCTGGTGGAGTTTAATTTCATGAAAGCTTGACTTATCACCTTATGATATTATTTATGTGATTAGAATATGGGAATCAACAGTAGACATACGAACCTATGATGGTTGCTTTTTTTTTCTGGGTGGCTTTCACTTCTTGCTGGGTTATCACGCGATTAAATATTAAATGACAAAGCATCCGTCACGTTTTGACAAAATGCGAGTATGAGAGGCAAATGCATTGTGACTTATTTATCGCGCGATAAAAGTAACAATCATAGGCCTGCAGGATGCTATATTCTCTTTTATAGTTCAAATTTAAACATTTTGGCATTACCTACTGCAAATGGGAAAGTACTAATTTTCCTTTTTCTACAATATTAGGTATGTAGCTTCATTATACTTGCTCAAAAATCAATTTGCTACGCAAAGTGATCACTAGTATTTTATTTCCGGAGTTCGCGAACTCGATACAGCAGGGCTCGATAGTCAATTAGCCCTTCTCTGTGACTGGAGACTGGAGACCGATCATAGATAGACGCACTTTGTTTCTGTGAATACAGTTTAGTTACGTAAAAGCTTTGGCTGTTTTTGATATTATAAGGTGAGATTGGAATATTACAACTTACAAGATGGAGAAGTTATTTAAATTTAGTATCAGGTAGGTCATAATTAGACTTTGGGTTATGCAAGAGGACGTTATATCGGTTCCTATTCTCAAGAATATCATGACGATGTCAGAATTCTCATGTCTATTATATTCAGATTTGTTAGTTATATTATACTAGCTGTGCCCCGCGGTGTTACCCGCTCATCCCAAGGGAACACTAAATTGTTTCGGGATAAAAAGTATCCTATGTCCTTGCCCGGGTCTCAAACTATCTCCATACCAAATTTCATCTGAGTCGGTTCAGCGGTTTAGGCGTGAAGAGGTAACAGACAGACAGACAGACAGACAGACACACTTTCGCATTTATAATATTAGTATGGATAGTTTATAGTATAGTATATAGTATTATAGTATTATAGTATATAGTATATAGTATATAGTATAATAGTATATAGTATAGTATAGTATAGTGTAGTATAGTGTAGTGTAGTGTAGTGTAGTGTAGTGTAGTGTAGTGTAGTGTAGTGTAGTGTAGTGTAGTGTAGTGTAGTGTAGTGTAGTGTAGTGTAGTGTAGTGTAGTGTAGTGTAGTGTAGTGTAGTGTAGTGTAGTGTAGTGTAGTGTAGTGTAGTGTAGTGTAGTGTAGTGTAGTGTAGTGTAGTGTAGTGTAGTGTAGTGTAGTGTAGTGTAGTGTAGTGTAGTGTAGTGTAGTGTAGTGTAGTGTAGTGTAGTGTAGTGTAGTGTAGTGTAGTGTAGTGTAGTGTAGTGTAGTGTAGTGTAGTGTAGTGTAGTGTAGTGTAGTGTAGTGTAGTGTAGTGTAGTGTAGTGTAGTGTAGTGTAGTGTAGTGTAGTGTAGTGTAGTGTAGTGTAGTGTAGTGTAGTGTAGTGTAGTGTAGTGTAGTGTAGTGTAGTGTAGTGTAGTGTAGTGTAGTGTAGTGTAGTGTAGTGTAGTGTAGTGTAGTGTAGTGTAGTGTAGTGTAGTGTAGTGTAGTGTAGTGTAGTGTAGTGTAGTGTAGTGTAGTGTAGTGTAGTGTAGTGTAGTGTAGTGTAGTGTAGTGTAGTGTAGTGTAGTGTAGTGTAGTGTAGTGTAGTGTAGTGTAGTGTAGTGTAGTGTAGTGTAGTGTAGTGTAGTGTAGTGTAGTGTAGTGTAGTGTAGTGTAGTGTAGTGTAGTGTAGTGTAGTGTAGTGTAGTGTAGTGTAGTGTAGTGTAGTGTAGTATAGTATAGTATAGCATAGTATAGCGTAGCGTAGCGTAGCGTAGCGTAGCGTAGCGTAGCATAGCATAGCATAGTATAGTATAGTATAGTATAGTATAGTATTGTATAGTATATAGTATAGTATAGTATAGTATGGATGGATTTAGTGTATCTTATATTAATTTTAAAGGACAATAATCAAGTTAGTGAAGACCAATAAAGTCGACCAACTTAACTCGCTCAATTAACATTTGTATGAAAATTTCCCTTGTGCAACAATTTACCATCTAATAACCTTAATGTTCTATTTTAATGTTCCTAATTGTATAGTTTATTTTAATCGCACAGCGGAACTTTTCCCACTCCCATTTTTTGCCATATTGTATGGCTTAAGGATGCCTTAATTTTATTTAAATTTTGTGTTGTTACCCTAAAGGTGTTAATCTTTCAAAATCTCTAATATAAAACTGTTCCTTCGACCTGGACTATCATGTATTGTTATGTTGATTTAACCAGTGAATCGTCACGTACCCTTCGGAAGCGCGACCCTAAAAAAGGAGAAAAATCCGGATACTGCTAATTCCAGTGGCAACATTAATTATAGGTTGCTAATTAACTTTTCAAGCGGCGGGAAGTCGTGACCGCGCCGCTACACCTCATATTAAGAGTAAATCCTTCTAAATGCATAAATAATTTAGCTGACAGCGGATTAGACGGGATATCGCTTACACCGTTGCGTGTTGTGTTCATGCATAGTGTTCATAACAGAAAAATATATTAACACCTTCTTGTTACTATGTCTTTTTACTTCATGATAAGGTTACATATCTGAAACACCATTTTTTGCTTCCCATCTGTGACGTTTTGCCTAATTTTAATTCGTCCAAAAGCCTTTATTTTTCAAACTGTAATTTTTTTACAATAATTATAAAACACACCTAACCTAATGGGTTCTTTAAAATGATGTTTTGAAAATCCTGAAAATATTACGGGTTTCAGGAAAACGTAACTTTCAGATTTTTTTAAAATCCTACCTAACTTTGTGCATCACTGTCATTGCCGCCTCTAGGTTGCAACTACACACTGAAACAACAACACACAAACAAAATCATTCGGACAAATGCCATTATTAGTTACGTGGAATTTATCACTGGCCACTAATTATCCTCTGAATTCTTTACATGCTGAACGAGATAATAAGACATGTTTGTATTGTCTTTTCTTTTGTTATTATATTGAGAGAATATCTAAGTGGCTCCACTTCGTCTGATGGTAAGCCAAAAGGGGGGCCCAAGTCCCAATGGCAACTGACAATTCATGTCAGTTGACAGTTGACACTGCCATGTTGGCCTGAGAGATGCTACTTCACGCTTCGTTTGAAGTGTCCATGTTGTAGGGGAGAAAACACATATGCTGGAAAGAGTTCCACTTTTTAATAGTTTGGCAGATGAATGAATCGCCAAAGTTCTTGTTACGCGTGGGAATATTTTCCACGGTGAAACGATAACATCGCAAACCTGCACGTGAATCACACTCCAGTTCGGTGTAACACCAGGCCCCGTATGAGACGTGCGACCCTCGTCTTCTGTTGCACCATAATCCCCTTAATAGATTCCGACGGCCGCTCACTGCCGTCTAACTATAAATAGAGATCTTAATAAACTGGCGGCATGTCATATTTGCATGTCTGTGGTTACAGTTTTCGCGGAGATTTTATCGACTTTGCAAGTACAGCTGGCAATGGAGAAATGTCTTAAAAAGAGGTCTTTAAAAGTACTTACAGCGTTCACAGAAATATTATCGACTTCCCAAGTAGGTAGACTATATTATTATGAGGACAGTTATTCGCAAGGTGAGATTTTTTGGAAACTAACTTTATCATGATGGATACTCCTGTCGGATGATCAATGATGCATTTGGAATATGCCTAGGTTTTATTATGCCCTCCTGGTCATAAAAATTCAGGCTTCTAGCTTTGTCCACAACGAAATACAGGGGGTTTGAAAATGGTCTGAATGGCTTCGAGAAAAGGATGTTACGGCGTGCCGGCAAGCGCGTTTGCTCGACTTGGTGGGGCACTGCCGTGCCCCCAGTGCAATGGCTGATGAAGCAAAAGCTTCTTATAATATTATCAGTACCTATATATAATACTATCTGAAGTCAGTGGGGACTGCTTGTTATCCCATCAGGATAAACCACAGAGAATTAGCCGTGGCTGCTCACGCGGTGTCAGGATATTTTTACCTTTTGCTCAAATCTATGAACGTATCCATCTACTCAGTATGTTTCATCAAAACGTGTGAACTTTCAGTAAAGTTGTTATAAAATACTGTGCACGTGTTTTCTGTTCTAACAGTCCCACGGTAGGGACTAGTTATTAGGATGAGATGAGCGTTCTTAAAAAAAGGGTTTTTTTTTAGGGTCACGTTACCCATTAGTAGTTTATACATTCGAAACTTAACAATTATACAAGATAAAGTCACGTTGTTGTCTATGAACGTGACGCACTGAAAACATTTTTTTTCATAACTACAACATTATGGGATACTTTTTTCCTTGTACGAGGTTCGAATGAACAAAAATAAACATTCTAGGGACTATTTTACCCCCAAAAGTTAGCAACGGTTTGGCATACTTTTACTGCCTGAATTTGGCTTTTGTGGTTTCAGTGCACCAAATATTATTTACAATTTTAATACCTAATATCTAATATTTACAATTCTAATCCTAAAATTTGCTGCTCAAAGCTGTTTGAAATAAAAAGCCAAATGAAAATGCTATAGCCAGTTTCTTCATCGTACCTTAAAAGCCTTTTTGTGCTTTAAAACTCCATAAAGCTGTTTTATTATTAACTTCTCAAAATAAACCAGAGCCGATTTTATTTCTGGCCACCCTAACTCATGGGGCAGTACATAATTAATTAAGGTTTTTAAGAATATATATTTTAAGGGTTAATAATTTAATTCGGCCCGTGAAAGGGTTAAAGATTGTCACTTGTCAGGAAATAAATGAAGAGAAGAGGGTTAACGTGTAAGTTTAAATAAATTATCGAATAAATTCATGTATAGGAAAAGCTACTTCTAATTTAAAATACCCACACATTATTCAGTGTAAAGTTATGAGAAAATCTCTGAAATGGGATATATAATCATAATCACATATTCTGGTAGAAAAATACTTCGTGTCAGTATTTGGACCCGTATGTTTTTATCGCATAGATTTTTTTTTATTATATATTACAAGTTATTTTAGTGATTCTGTCCCGTGACTCGGTGGACAATAGTGATTAACCTTCTTAGAAAAGTGATAAGGAATAATAAGATAAGGAGAACTACATAAGAATGGGTTTATTTATAATCAATAACAAAGTTTTTTTAAAGAGTAACCGAGGAGCCATCACCATGGCAACATGCAATAGAAAAAAGTACAATGACCCATCTACAAAAAATAAACTACAGAATGTTTGAGTTTGAGAAGTTACTGTAAAATTCAAGACAAACGGAGTACCGAGTAAACAGCCAGCAACTTGTCGGCGCTTCCAAGTGTATTTTTATTCCTTTAAAACAAAATAAGGCAATGTTTAAGGCATAAACTGAGTCTAGAATTGGACCTCATTTTGCTTTGTTATTCCTATCTTAAAATAAATAAATATTAAGGGACAATTTTACACAAATCTTGACAAGTAACTTTAATGAATGAGTGGAGAATATGCCACCAGTCACCCATAAATGTGGACATCGTGACACGAAAATGGAGATGGATAGTCCACACCATTCGAAGAGGAGGAGCGAATAATGCAAGTATCGCTTTCGAGTGGAAGCTGCCGGACGGAAGTCATAGCCGCGGACGTCCTGTACACTCATAGCGACGCACCGTTGAGTGCGAGCTGCGAGCAATCGGACTGAGCTGGAGCGAGGCCAGAAAAGTTGGTGAGGACAGAAAGGCGTGGCGCGAGCTGATGAAGGCCCTCTGCACCTCCGGGGTGCCTTAGGACAACAACAACTTTAAAGAAGCGCTTAATATTAGGGATGCTAAAAAGATAACAACACCATGTTTTGCGTAAGTACAACATATACGTACATTTTCAAATGGATGGGAGATTAGAGCACTAATTCGTTTAAAATAGACATATAGCATATATGTAGATACAAAAAGCGCTCTAAAAGCGGAATGAGAATTCATACGGTCCTGTAGCTAAGTTGGAGGAGCACTGTTCCGGATAAACAGAGGTCGTGGGTCGAGCTTCGAAAAATTCCGGAATTTCCGATACTGTCCATACTATAACCAATTCCGGAATTGCAAGCATTACTAACGCCGAATTTCACCGCAAAGCGAACAAACAGTTTCATTAGTCTACTATTCATTTGAACATCGAAGGTAAACGTCTCTGTGCTCGATACGCTAATGCCTAATATAGGTATATATGCCATATATTGTCACCATGCTGTCACCTCTATTGCTAATGACATAACATTCAAGATGGCAACTATTGAGACAGTGTCCCCAGGTCCCTAGGTCCCCAGGGACAGCTATAGTACCTAAGTAACTTGTAAAAGTACACGTAGCTATGCCAACAAAACAAGCTGCTGTCAGATTGGAATAGTACGTATCGCTATTCGTTTTCCTCTGTCGTGAGATCTTTATACAGACGAAAATTGCAGACGACGCAAATAAAAGTGAACACAGAATAAGCCAGGTTTCCTTTAGCACAATATTCCGGGAAGTCAAAAGATACTAACTGACATTTTTATTCAGTACAACACTCACTCATAGGGGGTTTTACTCGTTAAATTATAGAGTACGTAGCAAAGAAAAAATGGGATATTTTATGCAATATCTATGCTTTCGTTTTGAACATGCTGGAACGGAAAATAAACGGAAAGAGGCAGTAGCAAACCACGATTTAATTTAAACAAGTAAATTAGGGAGTACGTAGATGCCCTATATGATGTATTAGGATACTAAAAGTCTAAAATAGATTCGCGATAACTCTACCGAGGACGAGATGATAGTAATTTTTAAGAGTTTTATGCTACATAGGTCATAATATTTATATGTCCAATAAGCTGAATCTTCGCTTTTTGAGTTTTTGAGTCAACCCATTAGTCTAGTCAAAATGTTTGACGTAGTCGTGCCTTTATTTATACATTGCACGACGTAGAGGTCCACGACGTGACAACGTAACGTCTCACGTCACGGCGGCGCTGTAATGTGAAATGGTGGTTTGTGTCTGAGCCTGTAGTGTACAATTTTAGGTTAGGCGGTTATAATATAACTATAATTAATTCGTTACGAAATTGCTGAAATTAGTATTGTTTTTTTTACGATTCCAACCCCCATATCAGTCATATTGAAAAAAATCGAGAAACTGAATCTTTATAAAATAGTGTACTTATTATACCTATCGAACCCACTGACAAAATTGCACGAGACTCGGTTAAGAAATGCGACCTGCGAGAAGAGCCTCCAAAAATCCGCACATAGCAAATATTTTTGGGCCAAACTGAAGCCGAGATGTCTCACTCGTTTCGCTCGGTCGGTCAATTACATTGATAATAGATTTCCACATGACTACTCGTATTTAGTATTCTGCATCCCGGCAGTATTTACCTGCTACAATCAAATTAGTTTACCCAGGCAATCAACCTAATTGTACACTACTGAACTACACTGAATCTAACTATATTATGTATAGAGATGTGCCGTTTCGGAAAATTTCCGGAAACTTTCTTTATTTTGTATGGGACTTCAGGAAATTTTCTGGAAATTTTCGGAAACGGCACTTCACAAATTATGTACATCTACTTATCTTGAAATGCACTTATTGCACTTGTAAGTAAGTAAGTAACAAAACACATTATTGTAGGTAGGTACACAAAGACAGTTAAAATATATATTTATATTTATTTATTTAAACTTTATTGCACATAATACAAAAGTAAAAGTACAAATGGCGGACTCAATGTCATAATGCGTTCTCTACCAGTATATATACAATACTAAATAAGTAATATAAAATTATTAACGGATCGTTTTTAGGGTTCCGTACCCAAAGGGTAAAAGCGGGACCCTATTACTGAGACTTCGCTGTCCGTCCATCCGTCCGTCCCGTCCGTCCGTCCGTCCGTCCGTCCGTCCGTCCGTCCGTCTGTCACCAGGCTGTATCTCAAGAACGGTGATAGCTAGACAGTTGAAATTTTCACAGATGATGTATTTCTATTGCCGCTATAACAACAAATCTAAAAATTAAATAAATTTAATATTTAAGGGGGGCTCCCATACAACAAACAAGATTGGTTGCGTTAACTTTGCACCTCATTTGTATGGGACGCTATACATACCAGGTGCAAGCTTAACTTAACCACTTAAGGATCGAAAGTGTTTGCACGGAACCCTCGGTGCGCGAGTCCGACTCGCACTTGACCGGTTTTTTTTGACATTTCAAGTCACCATACCCCGTATTCAAGAAAGATATGACGCATTAAGAGGCCTTATTCCTTTTTAATTTTTTTTTTTTATGTTATGACAAATATATTGATAATTTCGAAGTTAATATTACTTTTCCCCGAGTTCTAGGTAGTAACATAGCTATTTCATGCTTTCATTGCGTGAAGTCGAAATTAAGTTAAAAAAACTAATTTTCCGCGTGAATTGTATCAATTTTGAGTAGTTTTTGTAACACAAAAATCGATGAAAAATTGTAAATTGTAGGTTTCAAATATATACCAATAAATCTCAATAGCCCTGTTCTAGGTAGTAACATCAATAATATGTTAAGAAACATGTTTGATCATAGATAGAAATGTCTAAAACAAACAGCATTTTTAAAGGAATAAGGCCTCTCAACGCATCGTCCGTCGGTGTACTTCGGGCAGTAGGTAGTGGTGCGTGTGCTCCTTTAAACCGTAATTTTCAATATTACAACTTGCTTGCAACTAGAGATGTACCGTTCTCTAGAACGTTCTTTCCCCATACAAATCGAGAAACGTGCTCGAGAACGGCACATGACTACTTGCAACGAAAATTGCAAGATATAAATAAGAACTTGTAAAAAGCAGACTATAGTTGAAGGTAAATTCATAAATATTTCTCTTCGAATACTATTTCCGTCGCTTTGTGCAGTGGATTATGCTGTACTCCAATATAAGTGTATCTAATAAGACACAATCGCCCTATAATGTTACATTGAAAATATACCTTACATCTAAAACAATAAGACTCATTAAAAAAATGCACTAAAATGGATATAGGTATTTATCAAAGGCTTAAACGTATGATTGGTTTCAGCGAACCTTCTCAAGCAAATAAACTATTGATAAATTCGTATCTGACAAGCATTCGATTGCAAAACGAGCCAAGTGCCAAATACAATAAAAGTTACATTTGCATTACAAGTCGGGGCAAGGAGTTTGGGGAAATAAATTGGAATGCTTTATGCTTGAGACAATGCTTGATTAGTGTAATTTTTATTTTTATCTTCACCAATATTGTTAAATTACTATAACAAGTTCAGATAGGGTATAGACCTACATTACTATGCAGCAATGGCGGAATATGGCGAGAACTATGGGGTATGGAGAAATAAACTCGGTGACGTTATTTCAAAATTATGATATAACATATGATGACATTGTGACGACCCCGCCCGCGCGCTGAGAATTCAGTTTGTGTGTTTGTAATGAATGAGTGAACTCGTGAATGTGATCGCAGGTGCTTGTAGCCCAAACCCAAGGCGAATAAATATAAATAAATAATAAATAAATAAATATCAGACAACCTTACACAAATCGATCTAGTCCCAAATTAATCTCAAGGAGGCTTGTGTTATGGGTACTAGACAACGATATACATACTTATATAGATAAATATATACTTAAATACATACATAGAACAACCAAGACCGAAACACAAATATTCGAGTTCATCACACAAATATTTGCCCTGGCCGGGATTTGAACCCGGGACCGCCGGCTCAGTAGGTCTCTACAAACTGAGCAAACTGCGTCGTCAAAATATGCAGTCTGGGACTTACCAAATTACCGCCCGTGGTTTGTCTAAAGTTATACGTCTTGCCTTGGCCGGGAAGTGAGATTTTTCCCGTAGCGTAACGTAGCGGGCAGAAAATCCCACTTACGGCCTAGGGTGACGTAAAAATAGTTCTCAAGGCATTTTTGTGACAATTAAAAGACACTGGTACGTAACGGTGTACTGTGCTCATCGCTGGGTACGGCCAGCATAAAAAGTAACTGTTAAAAGCACTTTTGATGCTAACTGTACTAATTTTGCGAGTATGCTAACTATACTCATTTTGCATTTAGCGGCGATATTGTCCGGCCGTGGTCGCGCGGAACTAATTGACGCTCTTCAAGCGCTGACGCGCGACAATTTTTAGCAGGTTTTTAGTTCTAGTGATTGAATTGAATAAATAATTGTATCGAGACAATCCTTGCGAATTTATCTAGATTAAGTTAGTATCCATACATTTAAGCAATAAACGGGTAAAAAAACTTCGTATTTTAGCCTTGCCACTGAAAAAATATTACAAATAGAGTTAACTTTGGGATTCTTTTCTATCGAGCGAAATTTATCCAATCATGTTGGTGAAAACGATTTTATAATCACAAGATCCTTAAGTATGATATACCTACCAATATGTTTTTCATAATCTTCAAACACTGCTTAATATGTTTACGACTCATTCCAAAATGGGTAACTTCGGCGTCTACTGGGAAAAGAGCACCTTAAGGGTAAAAACGAGACCCTATTACAGACTCCGCTGTCCATTCGTCTGTATGTCAGTCTGTCTATCTATCCTTCAGTCACTAGGCTGTAGGTATCTGATGATCCGTCATAGCCAGACAGTTGAAATTTTCACAGATGATGTATTTCTGTTGCCGCTATAACAACAAATACTAAAAACAGAATAAAATAAATATTAAAGTGGGGCTCCTATACAACAAACGTGATCACTTGCAAATTTATAAAACATGTAAAATGTGGGTCCACCACAATTTTTATTTAAACCATTAATACAAATATCAAAGCTTAAAGAAATATTGAAAAAGAAGCTACCTGGTGGGAGAGACCGGAAATCGAACCCGGTACCTCTGGATTACCGGTCCAGCGCGTTAACCACTTCGCTACCCTAGCTCCCTAGCGTCATCACTTGCGTTAACTTCCTCATTTGTATATGCGCCGCCATACATACCAGGTGCAAACTTAACTTAACCCGGCCAGTTAAGAATGGGAAGTGTTTGTACGGAACCCTTGGTGCGCGAGTCCGACACGCACTTGGCTGATTTGTTGGGAACTGACATACACAATGTCAGAAACCCGCATTATTGTCAATGGTAAAATTCATTGTGGGATTGTTTAGTTTGTTGCGCTTAAGAGGCCTTATTCCTTTAAAAAAGTTTTTTTTTTCATATGACAAAATATATTGATAATTTCAACCATTTTTTTTAAAGGAAATAATAACTTTCCCCGAGTTCTAGGTAGTAACATAGCTATTTCATGCTTTCATTGCGTGCAGTCGAAAATAAGTTAAAAAAAACTAATTTTCCGCGTGAATTGTATCAATTTCAAGTAGTTCTTGAAACAAAGATTATTAATGAAAAATTCAAACTGTAGGTTTCAAATATATACCAATAAATCTCAATAGCCCTGTTCTAGGTAGTAACATCAATAAAATGTTAAGAAGAATGTTTGATCATAGAGAAAAATGTCTAAAACAATCAGCATTTTAAAAGGAATAAGGCTTCTTAAACGGTGACAAATGTTCCATTGCGAGCTCGCCGCTAACTGTGCTGTTTAAATGTTAAAGAATAGTTAGAGTACCTAATTCTGTTTTTCATTTTTTGAAAGTATTCATTGCTCATAGAAAACGTTTCCAAGAACGGGGAGTGTACAAATCTTAACATAGTACATTATTATTTATTACTGAAGCGAAACGTAGCGCGTTAGCAGATTCGTGGAAGCACTTGCTACGGCGTAGCTCGTAGCTGGAACCGTAGCGCATTCAATGCATTCATGCAAATAGAATCGTAGCACATCGTAAATATTAATTTTACTTGTGAAATGTTATGTTTTATATAAAAAAAACTACCGTGAGTCTCAGACATATAAAACGCATATGAAACGACGTCAGTAAACTCGTTTCATATGTATTTAAGAATGTTATATGTACTTTTACTTGACTTTGAAAAGTTATAATATGAATCCGCATAACATTTAGGCGCATAAAACTGAATTGGCATAAAAAGAAAAAACATAATAGTTTATAGCATAATAATGAATCTAATTATGTAATACAAATGCGTATAACATTAATTGTAATAACAAACAGGGTATATAGCCACGTCTTAAATACGAAGTTCGTCTAGCGCCGTTACAAGAAAAATGCGATACAGCCCCCCTCAGAACAAAAGCGATTTGGATAGGTTAGGTTAGAAGGTCTTATAATAGCCCAGAAAATATTTTTTTCATAGAGTAGTGAAGAGTTCTTAGACTCTATTTATTAAACTAAGACACACAGAAAGGATAAAAACGATCAACATTTATTATTAAGTTAAAATTATCAACATTAAAAGTGAAACGTACGTTGCAGATGTTTTTCACGACGTTTATATGCATTTCGTTATTAAAAAAAAAACGTTATACTAATAAATAAAATTGCCAGTTCGTCGCTATGCGCATTTAAATTATGCATTAATAGTTATGCGATTTAATATTAGGATAGGTAAATATTTTATGCGACTTAATAAAGAGGCCGATACCTTAAGGCAGTTCGACAAAGATAATGCATAATTCAAAAATGTTATGTTTTTAGATTGCTCTCTCGCTCACTCGCGGTTATTTCACTTGCTCGCGCGTGGTTATAAATATGCGGTGCTCGTTAAGATAAAAAGAAAGCATTTTATATGTAAGTACCTACTTTATTGCTATATTAATTTACAAAACCTATTTTGCTATTACAATATCTCTATAAACCATCCACCAGCACTTGACAGTTAGTGTATAAAAAGTAATTGGAATCTGTTTGCTGTTTTGCGTAAGGAGGCCGCAAAGGCATACCAACATAAATACGCATACGCCTGAAATGTTATATGCATAACATTTTTCAATTTTATTTTTAGGTAGTTACTGTTGATTGTAACTAGTTAAAACAAAACGGCAACAAAAATTATGAGGTACGCTTTAAATCGAAATTTTCTTTATTCTCGATCTCAAGTGTACCTATATACCTACTATTATTAAAAGTTTCTTCCATTACGATCCCAAAAAAGTCTGTTTCCAAGCGGAATAAACATTCATTAAATCAGAATTGCTTATCAAATTGAAGCAAACGTGTACTGTTTCTAACTTTATTTATCTCGAAATACTTGTTAATACTCGACCCTCGAGACTCGGATGAAGTCTGGCTTCCCAGAATCCCAGTGAGGCTGGATCAGTTGCCCGACTAGTCGTCAGGTCGCTTGGCTGTCCCAGCAACAACGAGCTCTAGATCGAGTTCTGTATGTTTGGAATCGTCTGTATTTGTACTACCCGATTGAGTTAAGTTTGCACCTGTTATGTATGAAAGCGAAAACAAATGAGGTGCAAATTTAATTTAGTAGGGTTATAATTAGAGAAAAGAGGTGGCTCAAGATAATTTGGTCTTGAGATTTGTTGGTGGATGTTTTGGCGAATTAACGGGGGGTTGGTTTGGTGGGAGGGGAAGTGAGAAGCATCTAAGGACAAAACTTGTTTACACTACTTACTGAATTAAATCACTTCGGTCGATGTTTGTTTGTAAGTGGTCGGGTGACTTTCTGTTATATTTAGGGATGTGTTTTCTGAATGGGTGTTTTGAATAGTCATGAGTTGAGTGCGGTGTTATGTAATTAGTTATTTCTGGATTTAAAGTTACTAGCAATGATTGTCTTGCTTGTCAAATATAATATAAGTACTAAAAGCTTAATTTTGGTCGTGTATAATTTATAAAAAAAAAATTTGGTAAATTAATAAATCTTAATGATAGGAAAGCATATTTAAAAAAAATGCTTGAAATTTTTGATAATAGTCCGTTCTTAGATCTAAGGAGCAATAAGCTAAAGAAAAAGAAAAGTAGCCCTTCGCGTGTAAGAAATGTCATCTATGGTTTTTTTTTATTCACAATATCCATAGTGATATATTCTGCAATTAACTGTGCAGCAAGTAAACCCGTTTAAAAATGAATAGTAAACGAGCGCGGCACGCGCGGCGCGGTACCACGAAACTTAATTTAAAACTAGGGCGACGCACGCCCGGACTAACTTATTAAAGTACTCTTAATTCGACTCGTTCCGATAACTATGCAGCAAAGTTATGCACGGCAGCTACCGCGGGGCGGGGCGCCGGCAATCTTCCGCACGTTGCAGTACAAAACCGAACTTCTTTGTAAGAACACCTCGCAAAACTTTGTCCCAAGTAAACTCGCGGAATCGTCAAGTCCGCTGCCGGCAGGGCACGACGCTGCCCGCCTCGCTCGTCGCTCCGACCCCCCGCACCCCTCGGCACCCCCCCGCGATCGACAACGATCCGCCTCCGACAAACAAACGGACAAGTTTTAATGTTTTGCTCACAAAGTGTATGATTAAACGCGGAGAGCGGCGGAGAACGCCGGCCGTAAGTTATTGATTTTCCCCGACCGAACCCCTGTCGACTACGCGGCTCGCCGTCCGATAAGCGAGCTGATCTCGGATACGTCACTTGCTAACTCGTTTGAAAACCGGCCAAAACTACTTTTATAAATGAACAGTTCATTAAAAACACTTTTTATTACCGGCAAAAAGTTTTAGTGGCTCGTGTCGTGCGGGAAATAAGTTTTTTCGGCTCGTTGTTATGAGAAAAGTTGGGGGTGGCTGCGCGACTACACCGCGAGCCGCGCGAGTCGCGCACCCTATAACTTCACGTCGTTCTACGTTCCGAAGTTAACACAAAGTTCCGCCATTTTGGAACATGCTCACAACCCACTTGTTTTATAAAGAAACTTTTTATTAATTCCTGTGGGCCGCTGAGTGTCAGTAAGATGTTTTGAGGTTATAGTGTTGGACGGAAGACGTTATCCTGAGGCTGAGCTGATGTCTGAGCGGCCCAGGGCCCGCGCACTGGTTGACAGAGAGTGTTTGTGCCGATTTGTGATATTGTTTTGAAGTGTTATCAGGAGTGACGTTTCCCGGATGATGCTCTTGTAAATTGTGTTTACTTCTTCGCTGGTACGGAGACGTTGTGAACAGTTTGCTGAACCACTGATGCCTCGGTCGCGTATTTAGTGACAGTTGGACAGAGAAAAACTTAGTTTTGATAGTTTTTTTCGAGGCTGGAAAGTTGTACTAGTGAAAAGTTTCAGTCAAAAGTGTTTACGAGTTCGTGGTAACATTAAAAGTGCAATCAGTGTGCGTAGTATCACCGCTTCGAGTGAAATTAACTCGAAAACGTTTGGATTATCGCCTGCCGAGAGACACTCATGAGAAATAACTGAGAAATTATTAGGTATGCATTTTAATATTTATAATGATAATCTAACATTGTATAAAGTAGGACGTTCTAATCATAACTTCTTTGAAATTATTAAGATACGCCGAGAACGCGAAGGAATATGCAAATTTATAATACCCAATCAAAAACACGAATGGGAGATCTGAACTGAACACATTTAACAGGAAATTGTTCTATGCGAATTAATTTTCTCGGAAGAATAAACAAAGTGAGCTTATGGCTTCCCAGAAACGGAATTTTAAATCTTACGAGGAAGTAAGTAACCTTGCTCCAGGGACTCGATCAATACAGTTTTATTACTTCATTATCTTATTTAGAGGGTTTATTTGACATTAACATGGATGTGAATTTCAATTTAAATAAGCAATTTAAGTATCTAATTATGTTATATTAACCAAACCAAAGAAATCTAATCAAATGATAAATTCCAATGCCAATTTAATGTAAGCAAATAATATCTCGTAGTCAATTTTGTTTTTATAGCAAAATTATTGTACCGATACTTTTCACCATTAAATGGAACAAAAAGGCTGGAATATTGGAGAATTTTATTGAGGCCGCCATTACAAAGTCATTTCAGTAACTGGTCCCAGTCTCAGTCTATTGTAGAAGGAAAATCTTTCTACAGTCACGGCTCTCGATGGGATAACGCAGACTCCCGCCAAATGTGAAAAGGTCCCAGCCAGGCACCCCTCTCCGACCAATCATAAACCCTAATCCAACAGCTTAGAGCGCAATCTTGCCTGCCACCCAAGAAACCTATGAAACTTTGTTAAATAACTTTTCAGATAACTTGAACTTCATCTATTTGCGCAAAGTCGGAAGCGGTGTTTCACCGCGAGCTAGTTTAATCTCTACCCGGTTGTAATAAATGTTGTTTTCGCGTAATGTCAATTGGTAAGTTAGTATATACCGCTAAGTTGAAAGTTGTGGACTTCACGAAGCAAAACGCGAACTTTTGTAGAACATTTCAGTGTAGTTAGTACAATGTTATAATGGAAATAAGCACTTCAAAATGGCGTCGTCTGCAGCTGTGTTATAGGTGTAATAATGTATTGATTGCCTTGTTCCTTGTGTTATGTAATCATCTGTGCCGGATGTCTTTTTATGATCATTGTTATATTTGATATCTTATTATTTACCGTATCTGCGTATTTTGGGTTGTGTCTATAAACTTTTTCTGGTGTACACAATGGAACGCTCATAATATCTAAAGTATTTTTAATAGGTTAGAGGTCACATCAAATCGGTTGAATGGAAATTTTGGGAAGTCTTTGTTTTACAGTAGAACCCTATCTAGACTGGCTAGGTCTTAATAGCACTTGTTAAGGAGGCAAGTGCGTCTTTTGATAATATCACTTTATAATTATTTCTGTATTCGTTCTATCTATTAATAGAAGCAAACTATGTGATAGGATTGTTTTAAAGTGTTGCGATCCCATGTAATAATCAAACGACGCACTTGCTTCAATAGGCGCAATAGTCCCAACTGACCTAATACATAATAAAAAATATTACTAGTTTTATTTATGACCAGCCAACCCTAATATTTATTAGTTGCTTATAACACAGAGTTTGATTGTCTCATAATAGTAATTAACATCAGGATAGCAACATTTGGCGATAACGACCAATTTAGATTAAGATCCCTTTGCTCTCAAGCCAAACATGCTATACATTATAATAAACCCAGAACCTAATAGTCATATGTCTTATACAGACACACTACACATACGCTGAGTGGTGTCTGAGGTACACTATTTACCTCATAACCATTAGGTTACTCCTATTAAGGAGTATAAGACTATGTAAACACAAAGAACATAAGCCATATAGACTTTGAGGTATCCTATTTACTTAGCCGAAAGCTGTGCTACAGAAATCTCTATTCTAATTAATTCACTATCTTTGTGTTGCTTCGTACGTAGGTATGTTTTATTCAAACACGTCATTCTGAAATTTACTACGAGCTTCTGAATAAACCCTAATAAGTTATCTTAATCTTTGCGACGTAGCAACCCTAAAATCCGATCTTCCCCGAGCAACTCTAATTTGATTAGATACGTTTGAAGTTTGCTTGCGTTAGAAGCGACTTGTGATCTTTTGGAGTTTTTCGGTTGTTTCTTTTTATTTGCCTTGAACAATAAATTGCTCACAGCTACACAACTGTCTTTTTACATGACTTAGCGATATTAGGCTAACATAAACAGTATCAAGTCGATTTTTATTATCTTTCGCGAATGTTATCGAGCAACATAATTCTATTAGGGTTGGCGCTTTGTCGGATTAACTTTGGATTAAACTTTTTCTTTGTTCTGTCTTGATTCCCTTCTTTATTTTCTTTAGAAAGGTTAGGAGTTAGTTTGAGTGTTACTTAAGTGATTTGTTTCTTCTGAATGACTGATCTCTCCGCTAAATACTACATACCTCCTAAAAGTCTATATGTCTTTTTCTGAGCATCAATCAACATTTTCAAAATAGCCGTTTTACTGTGAAGGAAATTTTAAGCTTTCCAAAATTAAGCAGTTCATAAACTCCACCCGCCTTGAATAATAGCGTACACGGTAAGAGTGGGGACACTGTAACCCACTGCTGCGTGTCGGACATACTTTCACGAACTACAGTTTACTCATATTTTAGTGTACTTTTAACCCAATTTACGACTGACCCATAAGTGCCCTGCTTATGACATGCGTTTCTTTGTTATTTACGCAGTACGAAAAGGACGCAGTAATAACTCCTCATAAGTGCCTCTCTTTCGCGCTACGTAAAAATTATGGCCCGATTTTATGTCGTCTTCCGTCAAAGTATTTCCCGGAAAATAAAGTGGATTATCTCAATCAATTTCCGTTGAAACTTCGCCTTTTATTCAAATCACTTTTGCTTTTATAAGACTTGGAAGTTTTTCAATAGATTATTTCAAACGCATTCATGGATTTTAGGTAAAAAATATAACATGAAAGTAGTAAACAGTGTACGTTATTTGCCAACGACGTACTGGGGTTTCTCTAGATTGTGTAAGTTGGACGAATATAGTTCGTAAATGTAGGTTATCGAGTCGATAGTCGAATGGGGTTTATTCCACAACATAATGTAGGTACGTGTTTTGCGCTCGGTCAAGTCCTGACAGAGGCGTTCTATTTAAATAAATGTGTAAACGTTACTAAAGCGGTCCTATATAAACGCCCCGGTGGAACTTTCTTGAAAAATGCGTAACGGTTCAAGGCCATATTTCAGATAATCTTTTACGTCTTCAATATCTGTTGCTAAGAACGCTACTTTGAAATAAAATAATTTGTCTCGTCTAAGTTATGCAGACGGATATTCAATTATGCTCGAACTGTTCGAAGTTGAGTAAACTAATTGAAGACATCAAAAAAATATATATAATATAATCTAGGTATATATAATAAGTTTATTTCCTTAACCTGCGGCAAAAAAAGAGGGGTTTAATAAGTTTAACATGTGTAGGTATCTGTGTGTCTGTCTGTGCTGTGACATCGTAGCACCGATACGCGTGGACCGATTGTCGAAAAAGTTCTTAGCTCTGTTTGATGAAAATTTTAGATCTTGCCTCTAAGATATTTAACTTTTAGTGGAACAAGTGACCGGTTCTCATTTAAGCTAGGAATTTCAAATTTAGTTTTTTGTTCAGTTTTAGTAGCATTTGCTATAACACTCATTAAATGACCAGTTGGGTCATTGTCAGTTCAAAAAGGAAAAGTTGTCTCTTCGGTGGCCAATAGTTGACAGCGTATGTGCATAGAAGTTATGTTTTTAACACGCAAGCCCATAGAAAGGGAAACATCGTTTATGTAACTTTGTACGTGTCCACCGAAAAGATGTGAACCTAAATCTGACAATGACCCAGTTACCTACTTGTGTTGGGGGTGTACTATTAAATTATTTATTTAGGTATTTTATAAAAAAAAACATATGCTTGAGTATATTTTTTGCTCCAAACCTTCTAGAAGACTGATTCTGATCCTATGTACTAGAATTTGATAATATAGAGCCTTCTGGTCACTCATAAACTCCACCAGTATATTGGAGCACTCCTTAAAGCTTTTGCAAGTGACTCATACATTAAATTTTTTATTTAGGTTATTTTATAGAAAAACATAGTACGGTTTGTAAAGCTATACAGTACCTACTATGCTTGAGTATATTTTTTTGGTCCTAACTTTCTAGAAGACTGATTCTGATCATATGTACTAGAATTTGATAATATAGAGCCTTCTGGTCACTCATAAGCTTCACCAGTATATTCGAGCACTCCTTAAAGATTTTGCGAATGACTCATACACACAGTTACAGGGCCTCGAAACCCAACAGCTCAGATACATTTTTGTTCAGTCAGATACCTGAAGCGTAAAAGTGGAAGGGTTTCCATATATGTACTTCTTTTGACTGGCTTTATCCCATTAAATTAGGGTCAGCCCTCCTTATGCGTTGCCTGGTTGGCCATGGGTCGTTTCGGTAGAGTTACCATAACTTCCCTCGTCTTTGCTTGTCGTGCAACTCGGCATCATCCGCCTTGCTCGTACGGTATTGAAAGAGATGACCAATACTTATCGCGCGATAAAGTGTCGCATGTTACAGTTGTGCCAGAGGTGCTGGATGTAACTTCCCATTTTGAATGTCCTTTCTAAGGCAAATGTCCCAGTGCGTGATGTTGTCCCAATAGTTGGCAACTAATTACTGAAATTGGGATGTCAAACATTCGGAAGTAAAACATATTATAGTAGAGTTGCTAAGCCGCGAAATTGTGCGCATCGGGTTACAAGCATGAAATTTCTACCACACATAGAGCGTTCCACGGTGATTATTTTCAGATGTGGAGGGAAGTCAGATTCGTCCCCTGTGTGGTGGGAGAG
Source organism: Apotomis capreana (assembly GCA_947623375.1). NCBI lineage: Eukaryota > Metazoa > Arthropoda > Insecta > Lepidoptera > Tortricidae > Apotomis > Apotomis capreana. Next base: position 8,127,300 of record OX392506.1, on the reverse strand, counting down.
CGGGGTGAAGAGGACCAAGTACTGTTCTTTTTCTTTTTTTTATTACTGATCAGTTAAGGCTATTAGGGCTTGTGCGACATCGTTTTCGTGTAAAATAGATATCAGCTATTAATTTTTCATGTTATTTAAGAATAGTTTCATATAAAAATTTGGGTTTATTGCCGAAAAGGTAAAAATCACAACAAAGTTTTTTTTATTGAGAACGATAAAATTAGTTATCTATCCTGAATATTTACAATTTAAAAAAATATCACTAAACTGCAAATTTAATCTTGTTTTTAAAAATGTTTACATATTGGGCACATCTGGTACAAAAAGTACCTTGAAAAAAATGTTGATGTTAAGCTTAGCCTGCGTGTTCTAGTACATTTTGCTAAGTCGCGAAATTGTGTACATCGGGATACAACCACGAAATTTCTACCACAGATAGAATATTCTGCGGTGATTATTTTCAGATGTGGAAGGATGTCAGATTCGTCCCCTGTGCGGCGGGAAAGCGGGGTGAATAGGACAAAAGAGTCCTCTTTTTCTTTTTATATTACTGATCATATAACGCTAGTAGGATTTGTGTGGTGTCGTTTTCGTGTAAAACAGATATCAGGAATTCATTTTTCATGTTATTTATTCATAGTACCATATAAAAATATGGTTGTATTTCCGAAATTGTAAAAATCACAACAAGTTTTTTTTATTCAGGCAGATAAATTAGTTATATTTCCTGAATATTTACCACTAAAAAAAATATTGCAAAATAGCAAATTAATTCTAGTTTTTAAAAATATATAAATATTGGGCACTCTTGATACAAACAGTAACTTAAATAAATTGTTGATGTTGAGATTGAGATTAGCACGTGTGCTCGTGATACATTTGCAAAAAAAAAATTGTTTTAATTACATTACTTCGTTTTTCTAGGACGTATATAGTAAATATTATATATAAGCGCACGTTAATAATCATTATTTAATGTATTTAATGAAGCAAAATACGATGCGTTCGGAGATTTACGTTGGTTACGCCGACGTAAAGATATATTTTAAGCTACTGTTTGTATGAGAAGTGCCCAACATGCATATATTTTTAGAAACAAGATTAAATGAACTTTTTGAAATAATAATAATAATTTGAAAATGTTTACGAAATTAAACTAATTTACCTCACTGAATAAAAAAACTTCTTGTGATTTTTGCCTTTTCGGCCATTACACCCATACTTTTATATAGAACTATACAAAAATAACATAAAAAATGAATTTCTGATATTTGTTTTACACAAAAACGATACCAAACACGTCCTGGTAGACTTAACTGACCAGCAATAAAGAAAGAAAAGAGGGATACTTGGCCGTATTCACTCCGCTCTCCCGCCTCACAGGGGATGAATCTGACTTCCCTCCACATCTTAAAATAATCACCGTGAAACACTCTATCTGTGGTAGAAATTTCATGCTTGTAACCCGATGCGCACAATTATGTTAGAAAACAGCGGACTAACAACTGTACTATTAGAGGCATCCAATTGAAACTAACTCTGACAGATGTAAAACCAGAAAAGTACAAATAAGACATGTTTTGTATGCAATTTGACATATGCCAGTAGTAAAATTGTCAGCTACTTTTGATGATGTACATTCACAAAAGTCATCAGTCATTTAACAAAAAAAAATGAATGGTACTAACTGTCTTACGATGTTCATACGACGATAAGATATACATGTAAAGTGGCTTTGTTATACAAGTCTATATTCATTTTCCAATTTTATAATATTAATTTTATAATTTTATAAGATTATCTAAGCTTATACAATCTCAAGAATAAAATTACTGTTACCGTCGAGAACAAATTTAGCGAGCGGCGAAGTTGAGTCAAGCACTATTCGTTCCACAAACAACTTTCAGGATAAAATTATAATAACCCTGAGATCTGCTCAATATTATCTTATGCTTGTGTTTTGTATAATAATGTAAGTAATAGACATTCGATTTAAAATACCAAACACGTCACTCTTATTTTTTTAAGCTCTTCTTTTAATACCTAGAAAAAAATATTTATAGTGAAATATACAAAATCGGACCTCAAGCCCTACAAAGTGTTACTCGTACTTCACAGAAGGATCTTGGTGTTGTCGTTAGTGAAAATTTTAAATGGGAGGAGCACATACTCAAAATTACAAAGAAAGCAAACTCTCTTCTATACATGATCCGGAAGGCCTTCTCTTATATGGATAAGAACCTCTTCATTAAGCTATACAAAACATATGTGAGACCATTATTGGAATATGCTTTCCAAATTTGGAACCCATATTTCCAAATAGACATCATCATGATAGAGAGAGTTCAAAGAAGAGCTACAAAAATGGTACCATTTCTGCGCAACAAACCATATGAAGCCCGACTAAAGGAATTAGGCTTAACAACGCTAGAACAGAGAAGACAACGCGGTGATCTGATTGAAACATATAAAATACTCACAGGAGTGTACAATGTTCCTGCGATGAGCGACATCTACACAAGAAATACGAACGAGCGACTGAGAGGACATCTTTGAAATTGGTATTAACGGCCAGTACTCGTACTAGCAACCCTAGGCGTCACTTTCTAGCCAATCGCGTGGTCAAAGTGTGGAACAGTTTACTTGAATCCGTGATTAATGCACCCTCAGTGAACTCTTTCAAAAATAGACTTGACAAACATTTACAAACACAGAACACAAGTGAACAGTGATATGCAAGCATCAGCTATAAGCTGCCTGTGCATTAAATAAATAAATAAAATACCACATAGCTAAAGTAGTGGTGACGTCTTGGAGATATGTCATCCCAGGTAGCAAACAGGCTGTATCTACAGCGTGTATATTTTAATAGAACCGCATATTGTAGCCAGACGGAGATTTTAGTGCTATAATCTGATATTTTTAACAATTATTAATTTAGCGTTAACTCTCATATGGTAATTAATTTTTGAAAATTTTCTGAGCAGCAATGTATGGCGTAGTTATTACTAGTGACAGTTTGACATCACGATGTTAAGTGTCAACAAACAACAACAAATACATTGCGTGCTGAATTATTTTATAAGGAAAAAAGAAGTTAGATTTTTTAATAATTTACCGATCAATATATCAATAAGTGACTATACTAAGACCCCGTAGAGTTTGCGGTTATATCAATTATGTACCTATATACAACCATTATTTAACTCTAATTTAAGCTGCTTAAAAGCTGTATAAGTACTGATGCAGGCTGTGTGCTACTTGGGATTGGAAACATTTCATATAGCCCTAGTTCTAGTTACACATAACAATACTGAATGTGATTCGCGTTATATACCTGTCACGCTCGCTCTTACGCGATCCAGATGGACCTCTCAGTTTTCACCCAAACCCGAATCTCAATCTGAGAACTCACGGCCTGTACATACGTATTGGTTTAGGTTTAGTTAGCGTAGTAAATGATTCTTAAAATAAACAGATGATTTTGTAAAACTTTTCCACTTTGTTAAACTGTGATGTCTTGGCAGGGAATGATGTTAACAAATGTTGAATTTGCTTACCCTGTGGCGGCAGAGCTCTTTTATAATGGTCGTAGATCGAAACACCAGTACATCCGTCCAATATAACAAGATCCATGTAGGTAAAATATTTATCTTATTAGGCTGCGTTTCCACCAGAGATGTGTAGCGAGTGATGTGTTTTTGTTTAACGTATAGAATTTAGCTAAGTTGAGCGAGGATAAGTAAATGAAGTTATTCCATTGGTTAACAAAAACTCATCGCTCGCTACAAATTCCTGGTGAAAATGCGGCCTTAATGTTAAATAGGTACTAACGATATATCAGGAATTTATTAGGTCACCTTAAACTTTAAAAAAGGAAATTTAAACTTAATTTATAAAATGCTTCATCTATTTGCTGAACAAAACGAATTATATTTTTTTTTTATTTTGTATTATTTGACAGCAAAACTTGCACAAAAAAAAAATTGTCCCAATCAAATGAGTTTTTATACGAAACTTAATTATTTCCCATACCAACCAATGTGACTAGGACACTAAGATCTACAGAAATGGTAGTCAGAGTGAGACGTACCTATGTACTAAACGTCAAAAACGCTCCATAGATTAAGTCGTAAAGGTGTGACGTCACAAATGCGCGTACGGCTAACTAGGTACGTAAGTGTATGTAAAACATGCATTTTGCAATGTAAGTAGTTCTTAAAATACTACGTTTATGTATTGTAGTCATACCTGATATAATTATGTATACGTTTTTGTGTGAAATATTTGATAGTATCATTAGCACTTTCGCAACCAAGGATTTCGTAGCGCTACACGCGTAGCCGATAACGTGGGGAAATGTGTATGTAGCAAAATCTTGCTACGAGCACGGTACCCGCTGAACAGGTTCCCAGTGTTGAAAGTGTTAGTTTGTTACTTAAGGTGTTCAAACTAGCGTATTTTTGACTGATAAAGATATTACTGAAATGTTCGCTTGCTAGCTGTCTTTCTTCGTTATCAATACGATTTGTAGGTTAAAAAGAGAAAACTTTAAGTTTCACCGGAGTCTTATAGTTCAATTAAACACGAACAAAGAGCCCGACGGGTCATACCACAGATTCAGCGTCTTTACTACGGGGGCTCCTGGAGCCTTCCTACAATTGAGGACATAAACAAGTTCTCATCAAAAATATATTTTTGAGACATGCTTTTATTGCCGGCTGTACTTTTCATTATCTATATCAATTGGTCTCAAGATAAATCAATGGAGTCCAAATGGGGTTGCATCTTTTTATTAGTTCTCATAACTACCTTTCCGCTCCATCATCCTTTCAGCGACATGTTATAATAATTTTGCATTGACATCCGATTTATAAATATGCAAAATGTTTGCTTAATCGGAAACTTCCAAGATTTGATTACAGGCAGACAAGCAGACACCTAGACTGGTGAAATTGAATAAAAATCATGTAAAAAGCTTTAATGAAATATTTATTAGAAACAAATAATTGTATCTATACTTATGTATAAGTAAAAACTAAGGGGAGTCCATAACTTAAATATAAATATTATTAAAATATAAAAAGCCTAAAGTTTATGTATACGCGCCAGGTTGCCCTCACTAGATATTGTTCCCAAAAGTTTTAATTGTTACGAAAACTTTGATTATTCGCAACTCTTCAATCTTATGATTTTATTGTACTTATCAACAAATAACAAAATCTAAAACAAGTTGAGAAAACTTTTCTAACGCGAAATAAGCTCTTCCATAATGGTTGATGATCGTAGTTTCAGTACATTCGTCCAATTTAAGTAGACCCTTTTTGAAACACACAGAGCTGAAACATTTTAATGTACGCTTGATTACCTTGAAAACAAATGCTGACTTTTTTCTCTTTTGGTAAGATTCAATAATAAGGTATGGAATAGTAGATAAAAAAAGCTAACCGTGATTAATACGAAAGATAGATTCATATAGCCGTATAAAGTGCAAAGATAAATTAAAGATTTTAATTGTTACAAAAAAGTATTGGAATAAATTTAAATTATTATTATTATAATAAATTAATGAATGAATCCTATTAGGTAAGAAGTTCCTTTGTAGGTGGGTTTTTAGTGGCACTTGTCTGTTTTAGACTTTAGGATATATATTTTTTCATAATAGGTAATATAATGACGTGACATGTACGGCATGCATTTGTTCCATATCTTTATGTCGCCCTCGCAACGCTCAGAATACGGTACAGTCCTTCACTTCGTTCCAGGTGGAATAATATTATGAAAAATTGATTGAAAATAAAGTAATTCCAACAAGCCCACGCACAATAATTGTTTACGAGAAGGAATAAGCATTTCGGCGCCATGATGTATTCCTAGACGGACGCTATAGTCCGACAAAAAGTGTAGAAATTAAAAAGTGGAAATGGGTCGTTCTCAAAATATTTGCACCGCCACCTGTCAACAGGTTTGTCTTAGAAGAAGTTTTTTACACCGCATTATTTTAAATATTCAATTATCATCACATATCTAAAGACACTTTTTACATAGAGGCCAAATGCTTTCAATTAAAAGTAAAGTATATTAATAGACAAAAAAACGATTTAAAACTAGGTTTTGTCGGTCACTTGCCGTGTCCCAACGCGAGGTACTCATGTTTCGTTGTAATAAAAACATATACATTACCGACTTAGCTTAAGTTCAGTACTCCAGTTTATTTTCATATATGATGAAGATTGAATACTACCATATCGAATAATAATACTATGCTTATTTTGCGAATTATTTTCAATTTAAGTTTGTCCACGCCATTTTTTGTCGTTCACTTGTCATGAGACAAACATTACAATTGTGTGACTACTATTTCGTTTCCCCTGCCTCACCCTGCATAAATCGAGACCTTCAGTTGCCACCTAACACTGTTCCGAGTGACACATCGTCAGTGTGCTGCACTAAAAAAATATGATACTTACACTTACGCGAGCGGGAGTTTGTAATGGGTATGTAGTCTATATTCTGCCTTCCATATTTTGGTTGACGTGTGTACTATTGCATTGATTTTAATTTAAAACGCGTAAAGTATGGTCTACTTTTATGTGTATAAATATGCAGTTCATCAACGAAATACTTTATTTGTTTTGATGACATAACTGTCATTTTGTCCATCACCTGTATGTCGTTCACTTGTCTATATAAAAACAGGTGAACGACACATACGGCAGGTGAACGACAATTATTTAAACACTTATACAAAATTATTTAAAAACCAGGTTTTATCGGTCACTCGCCGTGTCTCAACTCATGTTTCGTTGTTATAAAAACATATATTTTACCGAAGTAGCTTAGTTTGAGTATTCCACTTTACTTTGAAGCTGTCTTAAGAATCCTTAGCAGGCGGCGCCCGCACCAGATTTTTAAAGCATCAATCCTCTGCCTGTCAGCGGCTTTGAGCGTCCAGGTATCTGCCCTATAAAGAGATATGGAGAAGACAAGTGCACAGACGAGGTGCATGTTAGTTCAGTTAGGGATGTGTCTATCTTTCCATATTTTGCCGCGTTGGGTCATCGCTGTTTTGGCCATTCCGATTCGCCTGCGCATCTCTGGTTTCCATGTGCCTCAATTTGTGACAATGGAGCCAAGGTACTGGAACTGATCAACAGTTTCGAACTCTTGAAGCAGGTTAGTACTTAGTCGACTAGTAATGGTCGACTATCATCAGCTCGGTCTTATATTTATTAATATCGAGACCCATTTTGAGGCTGGTTGTTTTGAGTCATTCCAAATGTCGGGCCACCCGAAGCAGACTTCGGGTGATGCAAAATAGGCGATGTCTACCTTCAAGGGCTCCATATCTGTTAAATAGTATTGGGGATATTATGCATCCATGTCGTAGGCCTTTCCGGAACTTAAAGTTCTTGTATGTGACATCTCCTACTGACACCATTCTGTATCCAGACTCGTAAAGGCTTTATAAAGTGTTACCAGATGTGCTGGCAGCTTCAGACAATACCTCCCATAGCTTATCCCACCTAACGCAGCCGAAGGCTTTCTGGTTATCAGATGTGAAGGAATTCCTTGAAGATGACGAAAACAGCAGTAGGTTACTCAGCGGGTAGGAAAGAATATGTCAAAAGAGGCAGTATTAGGATGCAGAAACGTTATTTAAATGATTCGCTGTTGAACCTTCATAAGAAATTTGTAAAATTACGCGGGTATGCTTGAGTTTTGCATCTTTTTGCCGGTTATGACCTTTCAGGATTGTACAGGCTTTAAAAAACCTCCTGAGAAATGTCCTATGATATGAGAATTAAATGCTTGTTTTTTTATGCAAATTACTAACATAAGGAAAAAAGAAAAACAAAAACAATCAAAAAAGCACTATTTGACAGTTCAACGTAGGTTTTATTTAAAATGTCACTTACCTGCAACCGTCGTCGTTAACCTGCTAACAAATTCAGTGAAGTTGGAACATGTTTGTCGCAAACCTGCACCCATTGTCGATAACTTGGTAACAAATGTCGTTTACCTGACATCGATGTCTTTCACCTGTCGACCTAAAATTTCAAACACCTATATCTTCTAAGATATCCAATTGAACTACTTCCCTCGACGTGATATCAATTGTCTGAATATATTTCTAGCGATCCTATGAAAAATAAAAGAAGAAATCACAACTTAAAAAAATAATGCACAATTAACGCAGCGGTGCAAATTTTTTGAGAACGACCCAAATACTGTTGTGTCGTCCCGTTTTCTTATATTCGCCTTTGTACATATTTCATTTGATATCAATGTATTTATAACCAGTTGTTGTGTACAATAAAGCGTTTACATACATACATACATATATTGATTAGAAAGAAACGACACTATAGTGCTTATTGCCACTTTTTAATTTCTACACTTTCTTGTCGGCCTGTACACTCGGCCATTTACAACTCCTCGTCAGTTATTCACCTGTTTCTTAGCGTCACGATCGTTAGTAACGTTCAATTGTTTTGTTCCAGAATGTCCCGCAAATCCCGACAAGGGTACAGCATCCGGCACCTCTTGCAGCTGCCGAATGCTCCCCGCAGCCCGCCCGCCGCGCCGCATCCTCCCGCACCCTGTATCAAGGTGAGCAACACATAAACTTTAGTACATTGCCTTTCACTTCTGATACCCTGGTATAATGAGATCCAATAAATCCGTAATTTGTTATTGTATTAAGCGGTTTACACTCACGTGAAATTGTTATTTCGTATATTCCCGGAAACTTTCCTCATTTTATTTTATACAAAATGTGGAATGTTTCTGGAAATTTACGCAAAAGGCACATCCGTACGTGTACACATTAAATTATCGAAAAGGCCTTTGCGTTTTCCCTTCGGCTCCGAGTCTACTTTCCAAAGGATCAGGACACTATTGTCCTGTAAATGGGTGCGAGTAAAGACTATTGCCATACGCCATATACAATACGTTGACAAACATGTTATATCTAGTTATAATCAACTTATCATCTTACTTCTCTTGGCACACGTATAGATCAATCAGTTACCAAAAATTTGTCGTTGCCAGTAAAATAAATTAGTACCACTAAAATTCGCAATATGGCGTGGGATGGAAAACGCCAATACAATGAGTAGGTAAGAACATTTTTATGTCATCAAAAAGTAATTGGGCGTAGTTACGCAAAAACGATCCAACCCACACGTCACCTAAAATTGAACTTTGAACTTATTTACATATAATAAGTTTATATTTTCATTTTCAGCGATTTGTGGGTTGGAATGTTTTTGCATAACTACGTCCAATTGCTCAAGAGAAGTGTCGAAGTTCTTGAAGAAGAATAAGGACAGCATTCGATATTACTTGCATTTACCCGAATGCCTCCGAAGCCCTCCCTTCTCCCCTCGCGTCTTGCATCAAAGTACTATAAATAACGACTATTGATGTTCTGCACTGATCATACTCGTCTACGCGAAGAAATAAGTAGGTATGTTATTATACATATATTGTCTAGTACCTACCCATAACACAAGCCTTCTTGAGCTTAATTTGGGACTAGATTGATTTGTGTGAGGTTGTCTGATATTTATTTATTTATTTATTTATTGTATATCGTCGTCTAGTATAACACAAGCCTTCGTGAGCTTAATTTGGGATTAGGTCGATTTGTGTGAGGTTGTCTGATATTTATTTATTTATTGTATATCGTCGTCTAGTACCCATAACACAAGCCTTCGTGAGCTTAATTTGGGATTAGATCGATTTGTGTGAGGTTGTCAGATATTTATTATAATTATAATATCATAAGTAATTTTCCGTCCATTCCATTTGACGAGACTATCTATCTGACAATGATGTTTAAATATTTTGACCGAGCGAGCGTAGACGATTCAGCTTGGTCCAAAATTCTTTCGCATTTCCAGTTGTTTGGATATATTTTAGGATGTCCAGACGCTTTCTGGCTATTCTCGCCTAGAGAACTTTTGTGAGTAGGTTCGATAAGTATTTTTCTCAAACATGCAATGAAATATTGTCTTTACGTTCCTTATAATAGGCTCGGAAGTATCGCTTTTTGAGCGCAACAACTCGAGAGGACTGTAAAGGGATTTCATACTGCTTTTCAGGCCTAGGCCTGTAAAGTAATTTTTGTTTGGTTTTAACAACAAGGTCATTCACACAGCTGGCTGGTTTGACAAAAAGCAGGTTTTGTTTTAAAAGGTTGGTTGTTAGACTAAAATGTCCTATTTGTCAATTAATAAAATGTTGTTCTTTGAAGTATATTTTTTTATTTCATTGTATGTTTGAGAAAAGCACTATACATGCCTCGTCGTGAAAACGGATTCCCGGCCTCGTATTACTATCCGGCTATATACCTACTTGGCCGGAAATCCTCATTTTCCCGGCCTCTGATGTAATGGACTATTTTTGTTCCATTCAGTTTTCCGAAATTTTTCATATCAGCATAGACAATCATGTGAGTTCAAATCGTGAAAAAATACAAATTTCAGCAATTACGAAACTCGCAAGGTCTACAGTACACAGAGCAACTAGTTAATATCATAGTTGGATTATTTACGTAACCGATTCTGTTTAATTTTAGGGAAGCTTCAGTTGTACGGTAAACAACATGTACAGTCAACCAATTTGATTCCTAGGCCATTTCGTACCTTGTCACAGTGAACGCCAATATGAAAGCCGCGTGAGTTCTCATATCATTGTCATTGTGACAAGGTTCTATAGTGGCCCATAGAAATCAAATTGGTTGACTGTACCTATGTTTACACACAGAAACCGAAAAAGGTCTCCTACGACATCTAGCAAGATTAAGTTTTCATTAAAGCTAGACGTGGCTTTAATTCGTCAGTCCTTTTTACTGCTAGCTTCTTAATTAACTACACAAAGACCGCGAACAGACATTTTGACACGATAATGTAAAAGCGCTGTAAAATATCAGAATAATGTAATTTTATTAGGTGAATCTGCCTAACGTATTTATGGCGCTCTTCTTTCATTTAATTCATAAACTGTAGCGATCGGGCGTTTTATAGTTCTCGAGTGTCAGTAATTTTGGCTCAAAAACGTCCTAATAATGATTAGAATTTATTAAACATGAAATGTTATTTTTTTTTAATGTGGGTACACTACACATTTTATATTAAATTATTGATACAGTACGTGAGTTCTTAGAAGAATATAAGGGTTCGGGTAAAAACTGAGCGATTCCTATCTGGATCGCGTATGAGCGAACAGGACAGTTATAAAACCCGAATGTTCTTCTAAGATCTCACGTCAAAGATCAAAGCTCAAAGAAAAAAATGAAATGCGTTACCTGGTGCAAGATACCGAAAATCGAATCCGGCACCTCCAGATTACCGGTCGATTGGATAAGATTTATTCATTTCATAGTAAAAAAAAACAATATAAATTATCCTACGTTAATTCGCACGTATATTATGCCATGGATATTTCTCTAATATACCTCTTAAACACGTCCATGATCTCTGTCTCTCTTGTAGAGTTCTTCTTTAACTTTTGGATATCTCTTAGATGTTGAACGCTGATGTTGTAACCATGATAATACAAGTGACGGTGAACGCCATCTACCCTGCGTGGTCTGTGCGCGACGGAGGTGAACAGGACGAAGTCTTTGAAGGAAAACTTCATGGGTGGATCAACTTTTTCTTGTTGTTCCTCTGTTGCGTGACTCAGGGGACAATAGTGATTAAACTAAAACTTCTTAGAAAATTGTTGATATTGAATATTAAAGGTATTGTCAGGAGTTAGTCAGGAGAATAGGATTATAACTATTACAATAACAAAGTTTTTTATAGGTAAGTATTCATAATCGCCCAAAATGGTAGTTTTAAAGTGTGACCCAGGAGACATCACCATGGCATCGACCAACAGAAAAAAAGTTGATTGACATTGATACCAGTTTGAAACATGTGAGACCATACCTGACACATAAAACGGTGAGTGAAACTGTTATTTTTAAAATTATGTACCTCATGAAATATTCTAATACTTCACAGCCTTCTCAGAAAGCCTGATGACTATTTTATCTATTTTTAACATTCCAATCTTTGTAAAGTGAAGTCTAGATCTTCAAACGTTTTAAGAAGATTTTCTGAAGAAATTATCATTTAAGTACTGTAAAAATTTAAGGGGTTTTCCAGAGGTAGTATAAGATTAAAGAAGATTAGGAATTTCGTGCTTTCTATAATTATAAGTATATCCAGATCATTTCTATTTATATTGTTTTAGGGGCAATGTTGATGACGAAACAATAGTAGTAGTAGTAGTAGTATAGTAGTAGTAGTTAGTAGCAGTAGTAATAGAATAGTAGTTGGATTGGAATTGTAATGACGTGTTTTCTGGAATAAAGTTTTTCTGTAATACGAAAACGTATTCCTATCACGGGTTTCTTGCCTGCTCAGTATTTCCAAAATCCCATGGGCCATTTTTTCTAAAGTTGTACACTCCACTTTTTATTTATATTTCGATATTTTGGGTATTTTGTACCCAGAATCACGAGCTCTTTTCCATCTAATTAGGAGAAAAAAACTGTCCAAGTTTTTTCGCTCCATTCCTTTACCATTTCCATATACTTAACCTACTACTCGTGCAGCGGTAACGGAATGGAAAAACAAAAATGTATGAATATTTTTGGACAATTTTTTTCTCCTAATTAGATCGAAAGAGCTCGCGATTCTGAGTAGAAAATACCCAAAATATCGAAGATTAAAAAAAAGTGGGGTGTAGGTACAACTTTAGAAAAAAATGGCCCAGATATTTGCTTAGCACACCGTTTACCTAACTCGCATATTGGTGAATGCGCTTTACACTTGGACCACACGCCACTGATTGTATATTCAGAGAGCAACACCTACAACACGCTTTAGTGACGCGTTTCAAGTTATAAAAATGTACGTGAACTTCATATTACTTAGACTGACTCTTTAGAAATCATGAGCGGCTAATAAATATATAAATAAAGTAAAACGATTTTCTTTTATTTTATTTTATATAATAATATAATAAAAGTCATTATACAGTCAAGCCGTCTCACTTTGTAGCTATATTTTGATAGTAAAGTAAGTATACTTAATTATGGAAAGATTATAGTTTTATTAAATACGTTTATTCTATTTTATGTGTAGAATTAATAAATGAATTCATCAACTGATTACCAAGATGAGTCTAAGGACCACAACCTGGATAGGTTTTCATTATTTTATTACAGAGACCCTTTGGCGACGGATGACCTCGTGAAGGTCGCAGGGAGTCGACGAATGCGGTTTGCACATGATCGCATCTTATAGCGAGATAAATAAATAAAAGTGAGCTGGTCCCCGGACCAGTAAACATCTTAAAATAAACATAGGAGACTAAACGGTGTACTATTACTAGTAAAAATCGACCTAATTCATATTTTTAGAAGTATGAGATTCGGCTATTTTCCAAGTAAATTGTAGGTATAACTAGCTTGATATTTTTATAAAGTAATCTATACCGGCTTCCGCCGTTTATTTTTAGTGAACATCAAAACATGAATCCCTAATATACCTACCTATAGTAACCGCAACCAGGGTGTGTTTGGTTATTAGAAATGTAAGTACGAGATTAACAGAAAAATGCCAAATCTTAGCTTAATTGGACACAAAGAAGCTTAAGACAGACGGATAGAAAATTTTGAAACAAAAATCTCACAGACGAACAGTGGCAGCCTTGTTATTTTATTACGCAATCCCGTGCTAAAAAGCGATTTCTGCTGAGCAGATTATTCCCATATTATAATTATAATAGAACGTAATATAAAAAACATCACTCATACAATACTAACCCCACTATTCAAGACGCGTCTAAAAGACATAAAGAATCCCAATTCATTCGAAAAACGCCTCCCAAAATAATCTCCACACGTTTGAAGTAACATTATTCCGGGAATAGGGAAAACGTTTGGTATGCAACAAAGAACGTGATGTAATGACTACTAAAGTCCTTGAAGGGGCAAAGGGATTCGATTGTCCTTGAGCATTCCGTTTTCCCCGCCTGCAGCGCCTCTAGCGCAAAAACTAGGTTAAAAGATACACAAAAACAACTTATTTTCGGACAAACGCGTTATTCATTTGTTAAAATGGTTTTAAATACTGGCCACTTAGAAGAATCAAGAAGTTAACGTTAAAACTAAAGGAAAACAAACAAAAACAAATCAAATTCGTGATATTCTAAATTCAGTTTTAAGATCCGTGAGCTAAGAAGCTTCATTTGAATAGCAATAAATGTGAAGACTTAGAAACACGCCATTCGGCAGTACAGTAAGTTTTCCAACCCTCCACAGTGGGCTACCCTCGCCAGCCTGATTTCGACGTGATTCCATTGGTTTTGCATAGATGGCGCTGATCTCAATGTAGTAATGTTTGTAGAATATTGTGTTTTTGTGCACGAGTAATATTATTAATTCTTAAATATTATGAAATTGATTATGTAGTACGTAATTAAATTTATTTTTACATAACATACAAAATAAAATGTGGTGTTTTCCAGGTGAGTATTTTCGAATGAAAATGTAATTATATTATTTTATTTCAAGACAATGTTTCATTTGGATTTGTTTTATTTAGTTTATATTCAAACCGCACAAGACAAAAAGCATGTATTGCGTCACGTTCATAGAAATTATACGATCTGGTTCAGGTTACAATTTTTTCAGCTCGGTAGGTAAAACGCATAGGTAGATCTATGTTTTAATAAATCAGTATTAAAATTAACGCTATAAATGGCTTCAACATCACTCAAATGGCTATAATATGTCAATCACAATCGAATTAAGCTCCCCTCTATTTTACTTCAATATGATATTTGATATCATACTTCTATACTTATGCTTATTTCGTTCACAACACTTAAGTTAGGAGTGATTACATTTATCTTTTTTGAAAATATACTAGTGTTTTAATAAAATAGAATAGAATATTCTTTATTGCACCCTCAACGAGAAATAAAAACAAATAAATACAAATAAATTCAGATAACACGTAACATTCAATAGAGGTACATAAACAACAGGCGGTCTTATCGCTAAAGAGCGATCTCTTCCAGACAACATTTGGGTTGCGAAATGAAATAAAAACAATAGTATTTTTAACGTTTTACTTATAATTGCTCCAGTCATCGGTAAAAAGAGTAGGAGCGTTTTTCGAAAAAGTGTACTTTAAGTTTATTTTTATTTGTTTTTTTTTTAGTTTTCATTTGGGCTCGTCTTGTATTAAATTTAATGATTATTTTCAATTTCTTTCTTTCATACAAAATTTTGGTTCACTTTTTTTCATGTATGTGCAAAGGATTTTTAATAGGTAAGTACGAGAGAGAGAGCCTAAAAAACAATTATCTAAAAAAGAAGTAGTACACTTAAAAAAAAATGGTACATTTTTTATGGAGTAATTGTAATTCTGTTGTGTTGTGTTGTATTTGTGTTATAAATAAATACGGTTAAATGAGATGATATTGTTAAGCCTATGTAATGTACAGGACCAGGTAAATTCGGATTGAAACAGCAATCCAAACAATCCTATCAAATTTCTAAATACCTAAAGCAAATCAATCAGTTCCCCCGAATTTTTGTGAAAGTATTCGGTTCGGACCGATGTAGTATTTACGAAGCAAATCAACTATTTCTTTATTGGCTATCGCTTTGATCGTCGGACGTCGTACAAATACAATTGTCCTGTTTAGAAAAGGGTGGAGTGAGGAGACATGTGGATCAGCTTTCTGGCCATCATTGACCGGGCGAGCAAAGCACCTCTATAATATTCTTCCGAATGTCCGAATTGGGATAAACCTAAAAAAACAATCCACATTTTTTTCAAGTCTTATATAATATGGGTCAATTTAAGAGACAATTTTCATCCGTCCGCCATAGTAAGCCTTTAACCTACTGCAAAATGGCAAGTAAAAGTGAAATAAAAAAATAAATTTAATTATTTATTGTGCTATACGCGCCCTATTCCCAGAAATGGTTTCAGAATTAATATAGGTCGTAAAAAATGGTATATCCTAATTCCGGATGTTCTCGTCTTAAGGTCGCATATATTTTCATGCATATTTTAAGTTTTTCGAAAAATGAAATACCTAAGTACATACACCATTATTATATTTTTATTCAATAAAATCGTACAGGTTCGGTTAGTTATGTGGGTAAAGTATATTAACCCCATTTTGATTAGGTAATTAAAAATAAGGGTCACGCGGATGAAGAGGTAACTGCGTAGAAACTCGCGGAGGGAGGCGCGTAGAAACTCGTCTTTCGCAGAAAAAAAAACATTTTTTTTATACCCCACTTAAACTGCACATCCATATAAAGCCTCATGTGTACAAAAAGGGTTTTGCGCCCCTTGCACCGGATAACTCGTGTAAGAATACCCTTATGAAGCGTGACCGGTGGTCGTCCAACGGCCATGTTTGCTCTATACAAACATGGCTACAATACAAAGACTGATTCCTTTAGGAATCTAGTATAACGTCAGACTGGGGCAATTCTAATACATAATAAATAAATAAATATCGGACAACCTCACACAAATCGATCTGGTCCCACAGCTAAGCTCTAGTAGGCTTGTGTTATCGAGGCGACGATAAACATACTTATATAGATAAATATATACTTAAATACATAGAACAACCATGACCCAAGCACAAATATTCGAATTCATCACACAAATATTTGCCCTGGCCGGGATTCGAACCCGGGACCGCTGGCTCAGTAGGCAGCTGCTTATTACTCCGCCAACCGCGTCGCCAAAATATCTGTTCAAGTAATCTGATATTTGTATTTATAATTTAGTATAACTTATTTATTAGGAACTCCGAGGTCGCTCCCAGAATCTGTCAGCAACGTCGAGAGACTGCTTGGCTTTCTGCTAGAGTTGAGTTGCCAAGAGTAGCGCCATTAAGTTGTTGCACAAACAGGCGCATTATAAAACAGAGTTGCAGAATATCAGCTCGCGTATTACAAGTATTCAGCTTCAAATGCCAATATTTTAGTAAAACATCGTAATTTTCCTTATAACCACTGAAGGAAGGTTACTCTAGCCACTGAAGGATCGCACCATAATACCATAACCACCATACCATAATCTATAACAAGTTTGTTGTATGGGAGCCCCCCTTAAATATTTATTTCATTTTTAGTATTTGTTGTTATAGCGGCAATAGAAATACAGCATCTGTGAAAATTTCAACTGTCTAGCTATCACCGTTCTTGAGATACAGCCTGGTGACAGCCGGACGGACAGCGAAGTCTCAGTAATAGGGTCCCGTTTTTACCCTTTGGGTGCGGAACCCTAAAAAGTACCGTAATTACAATTTTGTAAACACAATTTCTAGTTACTAAATTCCAATTGTACTAATCTTAGTTAAAGCATAACGTCTGCTCGCCCAAACAAGCAGAGCGGCCATCCAAATCGCATCAATCTTCCGCCCGGTGCAGAAATGGTCGCATTTTTGGTGCGAACGATAAATTTGTCGTTAATCCGGAGTGTTAAGTGATTAAGCGCGCGGCAGGCGGCCGGTCTCTTACGTGACGATTTGTTCTGTTATAAACACTAGTTATAGTGCGGGGATAAGCTATCGACAAAGTAGGTAAATGGATTTGCGAGTATAAATTAAAAAATAAATAAATATGACAAAAACTAATAACAAATCGGGACCTTATGGATTTCCGACCACAAGGAGCCTCTCTAAACATCATTGTGCATACAGCAATGCGACGGATGCGAATTGAAAAACATTTGTTGTCAATCAAACGCATAGAGTGGGTCTATATTGACTTCTCCTCTATCTGTTTAATTTCGCCGAAAAATCATTTCGAAGAAAGCATTTTTCTTAGAAATATATTTAAGATTATTATAAAACAAACCTAACTTAATCAATAGGATGATATTTGCAAGAATTTTGAAAGAGGAATAAAAAATCTGCTCAATGGTTTTTCGGTGAAATGTAAAAGCTCTTAGAGCCAAGGGGCTTCCGCATAGAATGGATGACCAGATAGTTAATTACTTAATTTCTTATATTCACTTTTGATATGTCGCTCCTATCGTACACTTTACACTCAATAAAACGAACATTTAATAGAATGATAAATGGGCACAGTCATGCTGTGCTTCCTAGTGATATACATCTTAAAAGTCCAATAATAAGTGATTGAATGGTAGAGAAGACTTAAAGGCATTGGGTCCGCCATTTGTAATTAATTTGTGTATTGTGCAATAAATGTAAATAAATAAATAAACATTAGTTTAACGTTCGGATACGTTTTATCGATAACTTTCCAATAACTTCCCAACACTAGCCGGAACGGGCGGCGTCGACGGCGATATTTCTTTCCGGCGTCCGGCCGGACGATATTTCACGGTCGGGTAATGTACGAGCCGCGATTGAAACATAACGACTAATTGTTATTTATTGGTCCGAGGTGAAGAAGTGAGCTCGAGGAAAAGGAACCGTTTATTGTTTTACTGGCTTTGTGTTGTTGGTTTTGTGTGATTAGGGAATTTTTGCCGTTACTTTAGAAATTATTTCTATCGCGCAAGTATTTAAGTCTCCTTTTTTCGCGTGTTTTTAATTTATTATTTAGTAATGTAACAATTTCAAATTATAATGTGATTTTAGCGTTGCGAATTCCGATAATAATTCATCATCATCATATCAGCCGATAGACTTCCATTAACGATAGGTCGTGCGCCGGCCTCATCCGATTGCTTCCCCCGACGTCATCCCGTCGTCGGTCCATCTTGTTGGAGGCCTTCTCAGGCTGCATCTTCTGGTACGCGGTCGCCACTCAAGAAACTTTTTTGCCCCAACGCAACAATGCTCCGCTCACTGCCACTTAAGTATGGCGACTGTCTGAGCTTTATCTTCAACTTTAGTTCTCTTACGGATCACCTCATTTTTTACCCCCCTCAGGTTTGAGCATGGGATACCTACTTTTGTTAAAAAAAACAAATAGTTTCCGCCCTTCAATGGCATCTGCACGTCTAGCATAAGTATGACACGCGACTCTTTATTGAGCGACAAATACTGCTCGTCACTTTCCTTTCAATGCCGTGCGAGCAAGACAGGTGACGCTGAGTCACGCGACAAGTGAAGCTGCGGCAAGATATGCTAGCCCTGCTGGTCTAAAATATCAAAATGCCCATAGTACCAGTATCAAATCAGTTTGATTCTCCACTTAAGGTGCGTTATCAATTAGTGTTTCAAACAAACATTTGTTTAGAAGTTTTTTTGTTGTGGTTTTTAATAAGATGGCTCGGAAAAATTCAGAACACTTAGTGAAAACGCGTGCCTTTATTTATGTTGTGTAGCAAGATGGGAGAAGTTAGAACACCTTACTAATAAGTTCCCTCATACTGCGAGAGATGGCGCTAGCGCTACCATTGTATAAGATAGTACATAAAATGTTCTTACTCGTTGAACACGGTTTTACGAAATTGTAAATGCTTAGGATGTATTAAAGCTACACTTAAGCTTCAATTAGTTTTAACAGTTTAGTCCTTAACAATAGGTACGTAAATACTTAAAGATCTGTTAGTTTACCATTTTACCTTAAGAGGCCCTTATTCGTTTTAAATTTTATTTTATTCATATTATGACAAATATATTGGTAGGTACCTACATTTCAACCAATTTTTTATCAATTATGTGAATAATAATTTAGTACCTTAGTTCAAAAAAGTAACAAAGCTATTTCATGCTTTCATTGCGTGCTTAACCACCAATAAACACATATATCGGATGTTATAATTTTGTGTCATTTAACAAAAGCACTTGCAAGTTCATAGTTTGTAAGTTCCACTAATAAAATGTCGTGATACGGCACCACGTCTGTGGACGACAGCTTTTATCTTCGTAAAACTGCCACTCTGTCTACAGCCAAACATTTCTCAAGTTTTTTTTATAAAGGCAAACAGCAAGTTTTTGGCTAGAACTTGTATCACTTTCGCCTGTGCCCCAGCATGCAATTTTCAAAATGGTCCTGTTTCCGTGAACATGTTAAGCTTTATAGCAATACAATTAATTATTACAGAAGTTTTTCACGATAACATAGAGACACTTTAACGTGCTCGATAGTTCCCGGCGGATTCTTGGCCACTATCGACCGCATGTGTCACATCACTAAAGTGCAGAGGACAGACGCAAAAAATATAGGTACATAATTTTGATATGTTGTTGCATATCTCCTTCATAATCCACCTCGAATAACAAATCGTAGTGCGTCCTTTATATGGCTGTGATGATGCTGAGATATTGCTAAATTGGGGTTAATACCTCATCGAATGAGGCCACGACTAACAGACACAGAAGATAAGTCTTTCCGAAATCTTTACAGCAATACAATCAATTACAAACGTCTTTCAAGATAACATATAGACACTTTAGCGCGCTCAATAGCTCCCCCGCGGGCTCTTGGCCATAATCGGCCGTCAGTGTGCCGAGCACGACTACGAAACATCGCTATTGTCAATACTTCTAGTTAATCGTTGGAGTAAAGGCCAAAACACATTTTTACGTAGAACGATGCGATTGCATTGTAGCGTTGCGTCGTGTAGTGAATTCATGGCATGATGATACTACGAAGAACTTTGTTATAACGTACCACTTTTCGACGACAATATCCTTTTGAAGTTAAGGATTACAATATAATACATATTGTGTTCGACCTCGGTATGATTTCACGAAACTGGGGAAGTTTAGCAGCTGGATGAAGGTCACCAGGCATCGTGACAAGTGACAACTGGAGGAAGACGGTGGAGGAAGCCTAGACCTACAAAGGGTTGTAGCGTCAGCGGAAGTAAGAAGTAACATATAGGGTTGTTATTACAATACAAATACTCTTTATTGCACACCTCGAATACACGGAACAATACAACATGAGATACCTACATGAGAAAGCAACAGGCAGAGGTAAACAAGAAGCGGTCTTATGGCTAAATAAGCGATCAATTTATACTGATTGATTTTTATTGACTTCAAATATTTTAACTAGCACTGATTCAACAACTTCACAAATAGTATAGTTGTTGGAGTGATTTTCATCTTTATGGTGAATTTGGTAATATTTTCATGCTTGGTTGCACACTCAGAACAGGTCGCAGTCAGTTTTGTAAATGCCAAGACAAAGAGAAGGGAGTTCAAAAATCTATCCCTTACCTTGGAACCCCGAGGACACTCCTAGAAGACGTCGGCAACACCAGGTGTCAACCAAAATTTCTGGTGGAGTTGGATTGGCCAGAGAGTAGTGCCACCCGTCACGCAAAATTTTCGGCGTTTTGCGGAAAAGCAACCCGCATAAACCTATATCCGAATGGTAGTATTTTACAAGTAATGGCGACATTGTTTCCAGCAAGCCACTGCAACAATGTATCTCGCATTAACCCCGGTATTTTGTCTCGAGACGTGACCCTCGCGTCTCTAACGAGTTTTTGAGAGCACCCGACAGAGAAGCCATTTTAAAGGGATTCACACTTTGTAAGTAAATCGCCCGTTAGGACAGCAGCCAAAACTTTAGCAAACAGATTAAATCCATACAATATTATAAATCTGAGTCCCTCTTACACGTCTAATTTTGGAGTACCCACATAATTCTTCATATATCGTGTACTCAATTGTTACTCTCTGTATTTATAAAGACAGATAAGACGTTACAGTTACAGAAAGTCAGTCGGAGAGAATACTTGACCTAAGCTAAGTACACCACATTTTGATTATGTTATCTTTTAAACAAAAAAACTAGAGCTGCATCAGATTTCATGTTAAGGACACGGACATAAAGAAAGATACACACATATAGTCTTCAACATACCTTCTCTCTGTTTTTTTTTTTATGTCATAGGAGGCTAAAGAGCAAACGTATCGCCTGATGGAAAGCGATTAGCGTCGCTCATAAACACCTGCAACACCAGAGGAGTCACAAGTGCTTGCCTACCTGGAGGACGAAGATAAAATGCCTCTATGCATCTAAAGATAAAGAACCCAATCTAAAAAAGTTAAGCTATATATGACTCAGCAAAAGTATTGAAGCATATTCTTAATTCCTATCGCAAAGCCAACAGCTCTTGCCAAAACTTTTGCCACTAGACTATTTATACGTGTACAAGTCAAGACGCTATCACGCATTCATTAACCGAAGTCAACTCCAGAATCCCGATGATCCGTCCATTAAGTATTCATCTCGCGACATTAGTGGCGAGCGTTATTAAAACCACCTGTAAATCCTCCTCTCCTACGTGTCGAGAGATGGGGGGGCGTCCCTTCCGCCCTTGCGACTTTTGTCTCAAATCTCAGCACGTCTTGGACATCGGGGCCACGTCTTACGGAATTAATAATAAGCCGAGCCGCGTGCGGTTTGGGCCGCAATGTGCCGAAATTTCCAACCCTCATTACTGGTCCTCTGCACTCAACACGCGCTCGAAACTTCGGGCGTTCGCGCCACGTTCGGGGCTTGTTTATTGGTCTTGTAGACATCTTGGTGCTTGTAGCGAGTTTTAATCGTCGAATAAAGGATGCTGGCAACGTCTGTGATCTCAGCCGTTACCTGGTGCTTTGAAATACGGCGCGGTTCCGCACGGTTGCCTTAATGATGTTTTGGATTGCAACAAGCACGTGCTTTGCTATTATTTCGTCTTTAACGTTTCCTGTGCTTATAAATTTGAGATATTTGAAAGGACTTTGTCTACATTGTCTTTCTATTTCAGGGGTAAAAAAAGATAAAGCCGTCTTTAGTAATTAAAACTAGTGTAATCCGTGATAAAAATGATGGACACAGCAATATTAGTGTACTATTTAGAAGGCAACGCAACTTCGTACGCGTATTTTTTTATGCGGTAGTCGGATTTTAGTATTCTACAAATATCTTTGGATGTCCAGATATCCCTGTAGGTACCTACCGAAATTGTTTCAAACTGATTTTCAATACAAATCTAGAATCTTATAATAGTATAGATGTGTAGGGATTTAGCTGATAGAATTTACAACATTTCGCTACATTTGACACCACATCAATATCGTAATTTTGTTTCCGCCCTAACAATGTTAACACCACTAGTTCGCTCGCTGCTTACTTTGGATCCCTGAGGCTATAGTTTCACGAATCACAATCTTCGGATTACAACGTAGATGTCACTAGTATAATGTTACATTGTTGTAGTTTAGACAGTATATTCAGCTACATATAAAAATACCAGCACGTTCACATTGCAGGGCCCGACTCTTTTCTTTAACTCCCTGTACCACCCTATACTTAGATTGAAACCTTGCCTTTTACAACTCTAATAACTTTACAAATGTACAGTACAATAACAAAACTTTGCGTATCTTAGTTTCCTAGTATTAAACATTGTAAACATCTATTTTCGCTGTTATTTTTAACAACCCCGAATTTTATGCGGCATGCTTATAAAAATATTATGTTCAGTGAACCAATTGAATAAACATAGACGGTAAACAACAAAACTGATTGCGTAATAGTAAATCAAGTAGAATGTATTTTCTTATGTAAATATAAATGTCAAGAGCCAAGAAACAGTTCCGCAGTTTCCCGTCGTATAAAAGGTGAGCCATTTATTCAAGACGTGCCTGTCCCTTAAGGAAGGGAAATTCATAATAATTTCAAAAGGAGTGGGGTGAAATCATTCTGTAAAATCAAAAGTTGGTCTCAAATTTCAATTACTTATTCGTTCGACGCGTGTGCCGCATGCGAGGGTTCCTTAGGAAATGAAATAACACTTAAATTTGATTTATGGAAGAAATAATGTTAATCTATGAACAAGGCAGTGTTTTCTTGAATAAATCTTAAATGTTTTGAAACGTTTCTACATGTTAGGATGTTAATATTTTGATTCACATCCAATATGCTAATTTGCTGCTCATTTCGGTTTTATATTAATGTAAGATGACTGGTATTCGTTTATGGCTTTGATGAGTTATGTAACAGTGTCTATTGAAGCGCTATGATACAGTTCAGTCTTGAGCTAAGAGCTGATAATTCATTCAGAACTTCTCTTTTTATATAGGGGAGAGTAACCTATATTGAACCGGCGCTTAAATTGGACCACTTCTGTATTTCTACCAAATAACACAATTTATTACAAAAAATGAAGCGACGACAGCGCCATAATCAGTCCACCAAATTGGTGGACTGATTATGGCGCTGTCATTTTTTGTTGCCAGTGTAAATAAATTGTGTTATTTGGTAGAAATACAGAAGTGGTCCAATTTAAGCGCCGGTTCAATATATTAGGTTACTCTCCCCTATATGGATGTATATTATATGAAAATAATATTTGTTATATTAATTCTCCGATCAAATAGGCGCTGGTAAATCCTAAAGTTCCACGGCTGTTGTCGCCAACCTCGCAAGAACTTGGCGATTATCTTAAAGCACACTACGGCCTCCAAACGGCTGCATAACAAATTTTATTTCCCTCCAAATGGAACGTCCGCACAAAAACAGAACACGAAAGTTGGGCGTTACCGGCGTTCTCCTGTGAATTTATATCGCTCCAAAACAAGAAAACAAAAGTGGAGTTGCGCCAAAGGTACATTATCTTAACAAAGTACAGCAATTAGGTACACGTTCCACATCAGACTCTAATAATTTAAATATGATAAACAATGTAGGCGAAGAATAAGGCGGGCCCCCGCTTAACTTATTTATAAATTCTTCCCGTATTCGTGAGACGTTGGGTCTCCGAGGGCAGGGTAACCCTTCCCCGTATAATGCAATAAAAGGGGCACTCATATAAGTATCACCGTTTTACGTGCAGCGAGATAAAGGCTAATCCTCCGCCTTCCCGGGACCGCTGATCTTTGTACTCGCTCATTAGATTTATTATCGCATCTTAGAAACTTCCCGACTGAATGCCGACGCAGTCTTCACAAACTTTGAGGCTGACTTTTAAAACATGACCCTTTCACTGCCCGTTACTTTTGCTGAACGCCGTTGCAATTTCTGCCCGTTTGGGTTTTAAATAAACTAGAAGGCGCCGTAACTTTGTCTTTGCATTTAAGATAAAGCCAGTAAGCTTTTTTTGCTATACGGTAAGTTAAGTTAGTCATCAAGCGTATTTTATAACGATCAGTGTACAAAAAATAGTAGAAATCTTTCAAGCCATTTTAGCGTTATGAGGCTAAAAACAAACTTAAACATATCAAAAATAAAACAGCATCATATTTTTTTTTAATCCATGTACAGATAAACCCTTTTTAAATTCTATTTAATAGTTTATTATTATTTTACTTGGATATAACTAAACATCTTATTATTTCACGGTTAATAGCTATACCTCAAGACGGCTGCGGTTTCTTACAAAACAAAGCCAAGACAGTTCAATAGGCCACAATTCGCAAATCTAGGGGCGGCTTCAAAGCTATAAAATTACAGATCAAAACTTATCGACCCGGTGGCCTTTATTCAAAGTCAGCGGAGCGCACTATCAAAGAAAGTCTACTTAGGAGTTAGCATCTTAGGGTAGCCAAGTTTGCCGGCAAGGGTTCCCCATGCGGGTGGGGCCGTTTTTGAATGTAAATAGTGGCGGCTTGTATGAATTAAATTTAAGTAATTAATGGGTGTACGTCGGCCAAGTTCTGCGATTACGCAGATTATCGTAGCGATGTTTTTGTCGCGATAAAGGATTTTTAAATGGCGTATATGATTCTCAATGGGAATTAAAGGAGGTTTGAGGATGGTCGTTTTCCAAAAAAAGTCGACGTCAAGTTTTAATTTTTGGTTTATCTTATTTAGAATCGTTTGTACATAAACACAAACGAAAAATATGTTGTACACACAAGAAAAATATGTTCCAAAATTTTCATTCCACATCGTCGCGGCGTTTAGTATTAATGCTTTTTTTAACGTGTCGCACTGGAAAATCATTTTTTCATACAACATTTTGGGACGAAAATGATGCTGAGTAAAATGAGCCTAAAAATCATTTTGTGAAATAAATAAACTAGTACCCTTTTTTTGGTAATCATTTGGATAGTCTGGCAGTTAATTAGCAAGCCATTTAACCTTGTATACTCTTGTTTAAATCAAGCCACTGTTAAATGATTAAACGTTTTTTTTTAATGCTGGTTTTGTTGATACTACACTATGACATTCTATCATACTATCGTACACATCTATGCTACTATAAAATGTATCTACAAATTCACTTTCCTAACCAGGACCAATTTCTAAAATAATCTTAACTGTAGGAAGTTGAGGACTGTGAAATTAAACTAATGAGTTGATATTTATAATAAACCGATTTCATTTAATCGTTTTAATACCACAAGGAAGCAATACGTCCATTTGACATGAATGATGGGTAGCGAGAGAATTGCCAGTGTAAAAATATAAATAGTGAATACAGATTAATTTTTGTATATTTAAGGAGGTCAAATTCAACACGCCCCCTCAAAAATTAATCACCAACTCTATACATCAAAATAATAATATTTTAAGGACAATATATTACTTCCAAGTGTTTGCTGGGAGATATACAATAATGATTCAACATTCGTTGCAAGGATTAGGGAAAACCCAGAAAAACCTAATCAGATCATTTAACTCAGATATATACAAATACCTAGTTACAATCATCAACACATTTAGTGCAATCATACATAAGCACGTAACTTATTTCAGACCCATCTTGCTTCTCAACGGCTTGGTCAAAACATCAGCTAGCTGTTCGCCTGTGGGGACATAGTTTAACTTTACTACGCTTTTCTAAACTTGCTTTGACCTTTTATGACAATTTGAATTATTGGCTATGCTTATGCATCCGTTTTTATCCGCAGATACAACAATAGGGTCAGTTATTTTTAGATTGATGATATATGTGCTAGAGATTTAAACCACAATGCTTATTTAACGGCTTCATACAAAGCCTGAGCCTCAGTTAGGCGGCGCGGCAACTAAAGTTTGCCTCTTTGTATACCAAATGATTGTGCATCGGTAAAATAGCTTGAACAGATAACCAGTGGTACTTTTCCTGTCACTACTAAATATCATGGCCGCCCCAATCAGAATCGACATAACTACTTAGGAGATTTTCATAGTTACCCCCTTTGTCGGTTAATTTGAAATACATAGTACCTTTTAGAATTACTCTCTTTAAACGTTTCTACAATTCATGAGTGTTGTAGTTGGTATAACGACTTAAAATATTAATAGATGCACTTAGGTCTTGTACACAAAATAACACACATTAAACATCCTATGAGGTTACGACATGGCGCATCATAACATAACTTGTTATCGAATTTAATGCTTTCATAGTTTTATCTAGCTTCAGTGGGGGTAGCCGCAGGGTTACGTTCTCTCATAATTAAACTTATTTAATACTGTTTGAATATTTAGACTAATTCAAATACCAAGATAACATGCCTTTCAGGTCTGTCATCTCAAATTTACTTTTTAAATATGTTTTAAAATCATTCATTGTTTTAATGTCAGCGCTTGCAATAACCAAATCATCAATGTATAGTATCTACACGTTACGTTACTATGTATATATTTTTGCTTATATATCCTTTGTCTAATATAAATAAATATACATTGACCAATCGACGACTTTTGGAAACATTTTTCTTTTAGTGACAGTTCAAAGACATCAAGGTAACATATTGCAATCTGTTTTAGCCCGTATTAAGCTTTGTTTAATTTGCATACATAATTTAAAACACCATCAGGAACTTGTATATACATATTTCTTTTGCGGTTTTAACATCCATATGATGTATTAATAAATTATGTTGACTGTCAAAACTAGTAATAAAACGAAAACTTGCTATCGACGCAAAGGTGGTGTGAAAGTTAAGTTATAATTTATACAATATTCTTGGCTGAAACTTCTAATAATAATAAACGTATACGTATATATTAAAGCATTTCTAAACCCCTAATTTTTTTTTATCATAAAAATCATACGTTTTTAAAATCATACGATATTTTTATTTTTAGATCTAAGAATCAGAGTCCATGTAGGTATTATTGTTTTAAGAGAGTTTATCCATCCCTTACTGCTTTCTCCCACTAAGCCCTCTCTGCTAGTGTTTTAATTTCGTCACACAACTTAGGTATGCTAGACTTACGTAGTTATCGACTGTAATGCATCATAATATTTCTTATACACAAGGTTAAGACCTCTTTAGCCTATCACTTCTCCTAGATGCCTCTAGGTTGGATTTGTTACAATCATCACTATTTACAATACATACAGATAATACATCAGATTATTTTTCAGAGTCAGGTGACACGGACGTTACTCTTTTAATCTTATTTGCGAATTTTACTTGCACTGCCTTGTGCATCAACTTATGAACTCGTTGATTTAGGGATACTCGAAACATTGAGACTTTACAGGTACTGATTTCGGCCCACAGGCACTAAGTATCAGTTTAATCCTGGGAATATTCCACATTACTCCCTTCAGGCTTTGATAAAGGCCTGGATTCAAGAAAATTTGTCTCATCAACGACGACATCTCTGACAGCTTTATTTTTTCGCATTCTGTGTTCCATACTTTATTTGTAACCGTTTGGCTCGTAGCCTACCAATATACCTTTCCGTGACTTTTTGTCGATTTTTGTTCTACAGGTTTTATCATGTATGTATATGTACACAGTTGAACCAAATAGGTACCTTAAGAGTTTTTATATATAGGTTTTTCGGTCGTGCCACATTTCAAATGGTGTTTAAAGTGTTTTAAAGCTCTTGTTGGTGTTATATTGAAATATACAGCAGTTTGGACTGCTTCGCCTCAGAGACATTTATTCAATTTAGTACTTAGTAGTCAACATAGTACGAGCCTTTTCAGTTATTGTTCACACCATGCGTTTTGATACACCATATATTATATAACTGTGGAGACCTAGGTACTGATAAATGATACTGGATACCTTTCTGTATGCAGTAATCTTCCTGTCGGTAGATGAATATTATCCACCGTTAACACAGTATAAAGTTTACTAATTTAAAATTCAATTTAGCTTCACTTTTTACGACAAAACCTTGAAAATTGAAAATACATCTGATTTATATGTCAGTGGACACACAACACAATAATGTGAAAACTGATCAACAAACAATACAAAATAGTTTCTGTTTTCAGTTGTTGTAGGTGTGATGGGGTCACATACGTCAGAGTGCATTATAAGTAGCAGTCGCTTAACATCATTTTTATACTTAGATGTATTAAAGAGTAGGCGAGTCTGTTTCCCATTTTATGCAGGCCTCACATAAGCTATAATTCAAAACAACATTCTCAATTTGTTGTATAAACGCAATCATGCTATTTCTCTTTTATTGCATGAATTTACTTTTGCTCATATGGCCTATATGTTCACACCATAGTTCATAATCTATGTTTTTGCTTTAACATACTTGAGAAACAGACTGACGTATTTTTGCGGGTAGTACAATTTTTAAAACAATAAAATTGCGCGACAATTTACCTGGCATGATATTTGTACCTTCACTTATAACGTGAGCTCCTTCCTGATCAAATATGACCGTCAAGCACGCCTGTTGCATCTTAGAAACCGACAGCAATTTGTATGGCACCTCGCGGCAGAACAGCACGTTCTCCAACACGCCGGTGTTGCTGATGAAGTGATGACATTGATGTGAACTCGTTTGGTAGCTGAAATGTAATTTAAATTTTTAGCAACAGAGATTTTAAAGTGTAATAATGTTTTCATATTTACAGAAAAGATCTTCCCTGTTTATTATATGATCCAATGCTCTGCAATTCAATAAAACGAGTTTATTTTGTCATTTTCTTGCTGGTACTCGCCGGTCATAAATGCATAGTCTGAAAAATCGTCAGACGGTGATGCTTCTTTCAGGTAAACAGATTGAATTGTTCTCATCCTCTCTGGGTTATCTTTCTGACTATTCGTCCTCTTGAAATAGTAGCATTCCCTTTTAGTGTGTCCTTTGCAGCAGCAATGACGGCATTTTATGGAATTTGTCTTTGATTTGCTTTTCAACTTCTTATTATTTTATGTGGGTAGTTTTGGTTTATTTATCCATCGTAGAATGTCCGTTTGTGATTTGATTCTAAACTATTTTCGACTTTGTGCTAGAATCACAACCCTCATTCTTCAATTTAACTTCATGACCCAATAATCGCGTCTTGACAAATACCAAAATTAAACTGTCTTTAGATAATGCTTTTATGGCATTTATACCTCGTAATGTTAGCAAAAAATGCGCAAACTTATGTCTCGTCCAGTCTTGTCCCGGCCGCCGACAATTCCGTGATTAAATCATCAAATATGGTGAATGGTGAATTGTTTGACTTGAGATATGTCAACTAAGCTATAATCCTATTTTTTTTTATAAAACCAATTGCATAGCTATGCTTTTACGCTCGTTCAAAACACTTCCTCAGCAGTAACATAGTCATTTACAAACCCAATATATGAATCAGGCAAATACTTCATATATTTTTATCAATATATATATTTTTTGCAACTCGATTACTGTATTCCCAGTCCTCAGTTCGATTTTCTGGAATTTCGCCGTCAACAGCATTAAACACATCTAACTTACTCAGTAAGAATCATATTCGAAATTTCCATATGCTGTATATTTCACCGTCAAATGGCCTAATGTTCCGTTTTTGCTTGAAGATGTCCATAGTAACGGAATTCAAAAATTGATTTCATAACGGCACTTTTTCACTGATTCGATTTTACTGTATTCACAAATTATTTCACAACGTGACTAGGTCCATAACCTGTAGGAAGTTGAGGACTGTGAAATTAAACTAATGAGTTGATATTTATAATAAACCGATTTCATTTCTATTTTTTATATAAAAAAAAAATGGCTACTGCCCATTGGGTCAATTTTGCCATTGTCAAAGTTGACGAACGTTGTACGGTGAGTTGAGCTTTTTGTAAAGTGATAGCGATTTACAAAGAACCACGCGGTCTACCGGGCCTTGACCCAAGAAGGGCTATGTACGCTTTAAGTTGAATTCTTCATTAACTATTCACTCATACGGTAGTTCACTGCACAATAGACTATCAATACTACACATTGAACAACCAAAATGAATAAATAACGAATAACTAAACTTAAAGGCATGCGGCCATCTTAAGTCACAAACCGGAAAAAACCCCGATTTCATTTAATCGTTTTAATACCACAAGGAAGCAATACGTCCATTTGACATGAATGATGGGTAGCGAGAGAATTGCCAGTGTAAAAATATAAATAGTGAATACAGATTAATTTTTGTATATTTAAGGAGGTCAAATTCAACATTAACAACAAGATGCACGACTTATTGTATAGTAGGTATGTATGGAGAATGATTATGATAGCAGCTGCCACCATTTGTTCGGTATGGACATTGAACGTATGTCTTTACAGCCCTGAGTCATTCACACAAAGTACATCAAAATTTACTTACTTTTTGTCGTTGATTGTATTATAATATCTCAATTTCTTAATATAATGTTCTAAATCAGTCGTCAATCTTTAATTACAATGCGTTAGAAGCCAGAGTTTGTCATTAATTAGAAGCACATACCTTGCTCGGGTCCAAGTGGGGGTCATTTATTAATTATAATGAACCTTGGGGCCCCTGAGGTCAGCGTATGTCAAGAAAGGGCGGCCGTATTTTAAGACGTTGTCATCACTTGGGTCGAGGAATGCGTGTTTACATAGGGTGCCCTTTAATTATTTAAAATACGCTCTTAGGTACACTTTACCCTAAATGGGTTCGTTTTCAAGTAGTGCCAAATGAATTTGCGTCAGAAATTTTAGTGGTAACAAGAAATGCTTTGAATAAACTTACCCGGCTACTATCAAAGCTGTGTTTTTATAGTTTCATTCAACGTACTTTTCTACTGGCGAATAGAAATAATATACTAAGACAAATAAAGAGGCTATTAACTCAAGTATAAAAACGTGCTGTCGCCTGAACTTAAAATTTTAATACCTAATAGTTAGATGTTATTATTAGTATTATAAAATAATACTTATATTTCAAACACAATGTCCATTGTTTCTGTATAAATAACTGAACTGAACTGAACATTACATAATATGTTTACAGGCAACGAAAATAAACTTCGCTTTCGTGAGTAGATTAAGTAGTTATCGGATTAAATAAAGTAATTTTCCGTTCAACCGTTATAAAATAGTTCATTTATAGCCATTTGTATTTAAGGAAAGTTCGTGTTACTTTACAGAAGATCTAAATTACAAACGCCTTGCGCCAAGTTTGGAAGACGCCGTCGTTTCGGACGTGTTCAAAGTGCCCGTAATCGACGAGCACCTGACACGGTAACCCGACACCGGTTCTCCTTTATCGACGTTTTTGACGATGGTAAAGCAAAGTCGGGACTGGGATCGTAATTCAAAGGAACTGTGCGAAATCTTCAATCTAGCAGCATCTTGGCATATTCACATACATCTTAGCGTTTCTTCTTACCTGCGCTTCTTTGAAATCATTTTGTCCGACTCCAATTTGCACTTCGCTGATTAATTTGATCTCTCGCGGCTTGAATACATACCTTATTAAATAATTAATTTAAAATAAAGTGTGTACTGTACACATTTGTTAAATTCATATTTATAAAATGGATAGTTTGCACAAATGTCACTTTGACGGAGAAAAATTGTGTTTTGCTTAGGCAACCTTTGAGAACGGTAACTGATGTAAAGCTACTGAAACGTCAGAGAGTCAAATAATTTATATACGCGATATTATCCGTTTAAATTGTTTTATTTAAATGTATGACAGTCGCGGACACCGAAAATAATATTATAAAACCTAATAAAAACTTATGAAATCGGGTCAATCGCGAAACCGAATCGAAACGTCAGGCAATTAAGATAAGAAAATTATTTTTAATTTGATCTCCCAGCGAGGCAATTAGTTTTTTTTAACTATGTTAAAATTGCATACTACTCCTACTAATTTTTTACCCTAGTTGTGAAACTGTAACAATTTGGCCAAATTAACAAAGAAATACGAAAGAGTGCAAATAAATATAACACATCAATTTGCAGGTCACTAAGCCAACAGTGCCATTAAAGGCTCTCTGTCAAAACAGAGTTCGACAAGCGACAGTAATTTCCTTTTCGCTATAATTTCACCAGTTGATCATGTGAAACGCTACTTGTTAAATATTCAAAGAAAAGGACCGGGTCGGGCAATCCTCGGGGGTCGAAAAGACCCCGCGAAGTGGGGTTTAACCCGCGAGCGCTCATGCGTAGCTAATTTCCGATTTGTCGACGTAAAGGGTTGACTGATTAGCATCTGACTTGTCACAACGCATCAGATTACCTTTGTTCTCGATGTCGTCTCAAATGATTATTTGATTTGTGGCAGTTCGAGTGTGAAATTATTTGTTAATGGCAGTCGTAAGGTCACGAGGTTTAGCTGTTTATAAATATACCTATATACATTGCTGTTTATTCCCATGCAGTCAGAACTACATAAAATTCAATAGATTATTATATTAAAAACTCATAATATAACTATAGTTAAATTTTTTGGGGTTTGCCTGAAGCGTCCAAATCGGGACTAATATGTTTTTTCTTAGCCTATTAGATGTATCCACAGATTAGATGACTAAAATTGACATTAATCTATTCTAAAAAGAAATGCCAAAAGAAAGGTCGATCGTTCCTTTGGCGTTACGGCATAGTAAAGAGATAGTTCCGGATTTGTATGGGAAATATTCTCGAGAACGTTCTTCCCCATACAAATCGGGAAACGTTCTTGAGAACGGCACATCTCTAGTAAAGAGTTAAAATATGCTAAAGATAATAGTTGAAACATGTAGTAGTAAAATGTCAGCGCTGCTGCTCTAATCTGGGACTTAATTCGAGAATGCCGTTTGAGAGATCGCAAAACGTCAAAACTCTATTAGGAGCTTCAAGTTAAAGTATGCGCCTGTTATTTATGCCGTCTCATACAAAATAAACGCAAATCAAGCGCGACCTGATTGACGAAGTTGCGATGTTCTAGGGATATGGCGATGAAATGGAGAGATCTCCATCATCTCTCTAAAATTGGTCGAATTACGCCCCTGATAGTAATATGCCACAATAGTCAATCATAAGATTCATAAGGCAATCATTTATTTTCAAATCACATTACAATTTTTAAAACTTCGTCGATGAACGTGCAGCCGATGTTCCCATGTGAAAAATAACATATTTCTCCTAAATATTTTCGTTCGAACACGACAAACTTGCAAGTTCGTATCAAACAGATAGTGAGGTATACAATAATTCACTTAGCTGGAACTCTTCCAGTTTGTTTGATACTAAGATTATGTTAGACTTATTCTCTTTTCTTTTTACGTGAATGTTTATTATGTTACAAGTCGCCGCACCCATAAATGCCTACAGGACATTGAGGTACCTAAAAATCGTGGATCTTTCTGACAATTGGTAAAAACTATAAAGATAACGTTGAACTAAAATCATCGACACCTAAGAGACCTGCTAAATAGAATAATCATAGTTATGTTTAATTATATTTAAAAACTGCGATGTATTTATTCTTTCCTGTGTTGATCGAATAATATACAAAGTTACAAATGTGTAATATTTGTACCTAATATTCGGTTTGTGTTCAATGTTGCAGCATTCTATTGTATTATTTGAGGTTCATTCCCGCATTTTCTTAAACGCTACGAATCGATTTTTCAGCTACATCTATTGTTCTCACTGCAGCTCAAATACTAACTGCTTTAATATTTTACTATAGATTAGTAGACAAAAAAGCAAGCAAGCGAAGCGTTCCACAACTTCGCACACCAACGTTAACGCCCCAAAAAATAGTGCTAATGTCCACTAATGGTGTCCACAGTTGCCGTCGCGTCACGTCACGCGGGGTTTTCGCGACATTAGGCCGGTAACGACACAAGTAATCCCGCAAAGCAGGAATAACACCTCATGAATGTCTCATTTATCATTAACAGGGTATTTGGGATTTTTTGTGTTGTTATTAAAGTACTAGCTGCGACGCGCGGTATTACACGCTCATCCTACGGGAAAATTACATTTTTTCGGGTTAAAAAGTAGCCTATGTTTTAATCCAAGGTGTTAGCTACCTTCATACCAAAATTTAACAAAATTGGTTCAGCCGTTTGAACGTGAAGAAATTACAAACATACACAACACAATCACAAACTTTCGAATTTATAATATTAGTGTGATAGATATGATGTAAATCCAAAGGGGAGGCCTATGTTCAGCAGTGGACGTCCTATGGCTGAGATGATGATGATGATGAGATATAATGCTTCCAGGGATACTGGATACATCTGCAACTGTTTGTGTCACACGTATTGACGAGAAGTCGGAACCATTTAATATTTTCTTCAAGATCAATAAGTACAAACGAGTTTTTTCTTTCTTTCTGGCTAAACTTTATCTCTTTTTGCCAACAGGTATAAATCAGAGTATACAGCATCTCATCAAACGGTACTATGAAAAAATTAAAGGAAACTATGTAATGGAATTAAGACAACCGGAATATTTGATATTAACAACTTAGCCATAAAGCATTATTTAAATTACATAATATTGACGCTACTAGAGGAACAATGCAGTCATCGAGTGTAATTTCATGTTCGGAACATCTCTATCCTATTTTTCCTATACAAATGTGATTACAATCATGTGGCTAGCAAGCATTACTCGTTCTAGTACTAGTTACTATCACTACCAAGTCTACCAACCTAGCCACAGACGGTTTAAATTATCCAGGCGGCAGGCGGCGACGTATCGGCTGTCACATTACGGCGCGGGTGTTATTATCAAACTTTTTGAAGGGTCGCGCCGGACGCCGCGACGCCGACCGCCGGATGGGACGCCGATAGTATCATATGGCGTGGGCTTGTGCTCAATAATAGTTATTTATTATGCAGGGCTGCATAGTTGTTATTTGGCGCGAGTGTTGAAATTTAAAGCTGAGCAAGAGAAGGTATCTAAGATTAAACCATGAGCAAAGCGGCTTTCAAGACACGAGTAGCCAAACAATTTTGCAGCCTTGCGGAACACACGGCTTTCCACCTCACTACGGCGAGGACAATGCAAGATGCAAGAAAAACGATTAAAATATAAAAATAATCATATTTAATTTTGCCCTCTATTTAACATATCAAATTAAAGACGTAACACACACTCAACACCAAACCAAATAAACTAGAGAAAAGCAACATTAAAAATTGTAAAAAAAATTCAGATATCACAGAGAACCACAATCATCGTGTTTGAAATTCAAATGACTTTTGCACACAGATTTTGCGCTATAAACGGAGGTTTTCCGAGTGGGTGAAAAATATTTTTCTACCCCTACACTCTTCTCTGTCATCATGAATACTGATACAGTGTTGGCGCGCTAAGGTTGATTCTCTTTCCGAATATCTTGCCATGATCACCTTAAATTGCGTTCGCGTTTTATTTTTGTGCATTTCTCCACAAAAATTACTTTAGAATCACGGTTGCACTTCACTGTTTCGTAAATACAAATATAATAATTACTATAAACAATTGCATAAAGATAATTTTTCAAAACATATTACTCCGAAGTAGAGATGTGCCGTTCCTGAAAAAGTTTATCGACTTGTATGGGAAAAAACCTCGAGAACATTTCCCATACAAATCGGGAAACGTTCTCGAGAACGGCATATCTCTACTCCGAAGACACGAAATTTGTGAATTTAAATAGGGATTATACGAGTAGGGACTCGTATCAAAATCCTCCTCCATACCGCCGCATCCAGCCGCTCCAGGAGGCGCATATGGTAATTCCTTATTCCGATAGGAAATAGAGGCGGTCAGTTGCAATAATCCATCACGGGCCATTGTGGCCCCGGCCGCCATGTTTTATGTCATTTTACGTATTCCTTACAGGTTCTGATAAATATTTGTTTCGGTCAAGTTTGGTTTGGACATGTCCCGGAATTGAAAATCCGCCCGGGATGGATGTAACCCGTTTTGTTTTGTCCGTGCTTTATTAAAGTTCTGTAGTTGAATAGTAAACATGGATTTTTGATATGCTTTGCTTTGGACATATTACAATTTTGATGATAACCTATACCTATTCATATTTTTAGCCTCGTGTCCGCGCCGTAGCCAAACATACTTTCTTACAATGCTACTACTACGGCCTGTAAAAACTGATAACTTAGAGGAACAAGGCAGGACTTTAAAAAATAACAATAATTGCCATTAAGTTGTTGGCATCCTGTAGGTCTTAAGTTTAGTCATAAGTTCTAGTAATTAAGGCCTTTGAGTCAAATTGAACCCCGTATTTTTGTGCTCTCAAAAATACACAGTTAAACTAAAAGCTAAATATCATTTTGTTCGTTTCGTATGGTTTATCAAAATTTACCAAAATATAACAGTTTAATGTTAAATAGTTCTCTTCAAAATATTAGGAGACTATAATCCGACTTACATAATATATTATATTTAATATTTTAAACAGTGTTATTTTTTGTGTATTTAATGTGTATGTTTGGTTATGTACTTTGTAACATACTCATGTTGGAAATAAATAAATTTCTAATATCCCGTCACGTAGTCATAGAAATCTCCACTACCGAACCACAAAGTTCGTTAAGACAAAATACCAGTAAAAACTATCCCGCGAATCCTCCAGGGCCGGGACGTCATTACGAGAGCTAAGGACCGCATGCATACAGAATGGCTTATCAGTTATGCATAATGTGGAGACCCCAAAGGTGGGCAAAATATTGCACTGGCGTAGACTGGATACGGGATGTTGTATGTTTGTTGTTACTTTTTTATGCGGAAGTGGTGGTTAGTGTAGAAGTTTTGAAGCAATAGTGTAATCTTTTGAGGTAAGCATTACAACAAACGTTTTTGAGGTAAGCATTACAGCAAACGATTTTGAGGTAAGCATTACAACAAACATTCATAATAAAAAAAAAAAAGAAATTATTTTTACTGAATATTATAAACGCGAAGCTTTGTGGGCGAGTTTATATGTTTGTTACTACACTATACTTGTCAAAACATTTGAAACGGATGTCCATGTAATTTTTAACAGAAATAATTTGTACCCTTAATTTAAAACATAGACATCTCTATGATAGATGTTTTAAAGCGAGCGAACCCGGCGGAAATGCTATAAATTCGATATATTTTGCGCCTCATTATAGGTGGTCTATCATTACTTTAATCCAGCTAATATCCAAACGAATTGTAAATAAGGTAACAAGGAAGATGGATTTATACCGGGTGATGAATCCAAATGGGGCTGTAGGGAGAAATTACAAACTATAAGAGATAGGGAAATCTGTTCTTAGG
This sequence comes from Apotomis capreana, assembly GCA_947623375.1. Lineage (NCBI taxonomy): Eukaryota > Metazoa > Arthropoda > Insecta > Lepidoptera > Tortricidae > Apotomis > Apotomis capreana. Next base: position 8,088,962 of record OX392506.1, on the reverse strand, counting down.
AACCATGGCGTCGACTTTAGATTTAATAAAAACTGCATCATAATTTTTTTATAAATCTCTTATACAGGATAACCACGTCATAACTTAAAGTCCGATGGGTATCAAGACAAACAATAAAAGAACTAGATTTCGAATGAAAAACATTTTCTTGCTACCTCTAAACAATTAACATAAAAAAATGCGGCTCTACTTGAAGGAATAAGTACTCTACAACTGTACACCCGTCAAGATTTTCGCCCAATGACGAAATCGAGTAAAAATAATTTCTTTATTAATTTTCAATATTTATTCAGAAAAATAACCCCACTGTAGATCAGAAAGGCACTCCCACGCGCCGCCATGCATGTCAACCTGATGGATTTTGTTTTCTGAATCTATTACTGTTTTTTATTTGTCATCTGCCAAAACAAAACTGACCCATGAATATGAATAGGGCGTCCCGCGAATGTATATTTCAGGGTGTTTTTTGCCTTTTAAGCTTACATTTTTATGTTGCTACTTTATCATAGACTTCTGAAAATGGTAGTTGAAATATAAGTGATTTTGTGAGGCTTAGCATGTGCCATTACATTTCTGAATTGTTTTTATACTTAAGGACAAAATAAATTGACTTTTGTCTTTTGTCCAATAATTACCTAATTATCTTGTTTCGTAGTAACGAATATAAATGTGCAATGGGTTAAACTATTTATTACCAAAATAATTGTTAGGCAGTTGGATTTTTGGAGGGTTCAGCTAATATATCAAGCAGGTTCTTAAAGCCATCGCAGTTATCTTAAAAAATAGAATAAATGCTAAGTTTTTCCTAAGACGACGCATAACATATTATTCCGCAGGATTTACATCGTTAGGGTTGAAATTTGTCACATTAAATCCTTAGCCGCGACAAATCAAGGAGGAAAAAAGTAAAAAGAGCGATAATCTGCAACCCCATCTGTCGGGACAAATGAACACCATCCGTCAGACGCGTGTGCTAAGCCATACGAATCTGTTTGCGAATAGTTGTGCAACTCTTGAATGGATTATTTAGAAGCTTGAAGTAGTTATAATGCAGGATTAGAACAACTTTTGGCTAAAACCCCTTTTACACGAAAGAGATTGATCAGCAGGCCGGATAATATGTTTAGAGAGTGTATGTAGATACTTATACCCTAACAAGTTGAACTTTGACCATGGGTTACTAGCGCTACAAACAACTTCATATGTGGCTTAATGTCCATACGTCATATAATTACCTATATGCATTATAATTATTATACAACTAAGAAATTGGTTAAAGGAGAAATGTTTTTATTCTATCAATGAATTCTTTGATTTTGGAAAATAATTGTTACGTCGGACATTATAATTTTTATTGTATTTAGCCATTAAGTTAAGTTTGTTAGACATTTACACTAGAATTATATAAATATTATATTAATTGTAAAAAAATGCATGCCATCTTCGGCTAAACATGTGGAACTCTACATACTATATGCTGCATCACCTAACTACCATGTTTATGCAATTAAATAATTTCATTTCATTTCATTTACATGTCGGTAGCAGTCAACAACCAGTGACATTCGATGTCTTTAGTCGACATTAACGAAAAATGCTCCTTGCCAAAAAAATAAATTAGTACCCCTAAAATCATCAATATGCCGTTGGCCGAAAAGCAACTTGGGCTGTAGATGAGAAAAGTTGTGTCAACTGACCGTCGTTGATCAATCTCAATACCACGAATTTATGGAAATTGACCAACGATGGTAGCATTTAAGGATACTTTACAACATCGTGTATCTTAAAAAGTAGGTACCTATCACTTGATTAGCTCTTTAAAATATAAATTTAATCAAACTTGTTTACAGTCCACGGCCTCATAATCATAACATTGTAACTAAGTTTTCTCAAAATTACGAAAATGAATTTAATTCGCTCGCAAAGGTCCTATTGCTCGTTTTCTGTCTTCATGAATAGTTTATTAATTGGATTAAAAAAAAAATGTAGGTACATTACGTACATTTTCGAATACTTTATGGCGAAAACGCTTGCATCCAAATCCCCTTTTAAAACGGTAACTGTAAAACAAATCAGTGTCACGACACTTTTAACTAAAAAGGGCAACGGATATCAGATCGGTTTCCAATTAACACTGACTCGGGTCTCATTATATTTTTAATTTGGGGGAGGAATCCCAAATTAAAGCGCGCCGTCAAAGGACAGTGCCATTAGAGCTAAATAATTAAAGAATTCGACCGTCTTCACAGTCGTTAGACAGAATTAAGAAACCGCCGCAACTTCGTAATTTTGATTTAGGTACCTACCTTTAATTTATCGCGGTATCGCTGATTTATTTACAACGGAACAACAAAAATTGAAGGTTCCGTTTGGGCTAGCACCCTATAGCTATAATAAAGTTGTTAAAAAAATAAATTTGAGGTGCAAAGATATCCGGTTTCTCAAATGAACATTTTACTAAACAAAATTGTAACATGGTTAAAATCTAATCGACCAATTACACACACAATAGAGATGCCGTTTTCGTGAAAATTCACAAGGATTGGAAATGTACGGGATTTTCCATATTTTGTATAGACAACCATAACTATGTTATTTTTTTATTGAAGCATCAAGCAGCAGAAACCTACAAACTTTAACGTATTTTCACTTTTAAACTTTACTTTTATATTCTTATCTCAGACTTATTGGAAAGAATCGCCATGTGTGGTATTCACAAAAAAAAAAAAAACAACATGGCATATATACAAAAACATATAGGTAGGTATGAAAATATCCTTATTGTTTCTTGTACGATCTTAACATGGGCTAAGGCCTGTGGACTCTGAAGTAACTAATAATACCCGTGGTTCAACATTGATAAATTGATATTTGTTTTATAAGACAGATGTAAGACTTTCAAATAAGGGCGCGGGTTTATTACATGTTTTTCATGCGGGCCTTAGCAAATTCAGGTTTGATTCTGAAATATAGGTACGTTTCTAATGATGTACCTCCGAGATGTGCCTATCGGTGATAATATTGCTTCGTGTTACTTTTTCATCACATTTAGTAAAATCTAACATCATAATCATCATAATCGGTTGGTTGTGGTTTGCGGGTCTCCACACCGAGCAAGGCGCTGTACGTGTCGCGTCTGCATCACACTGCCACCGCTGAAGAAGTGACGCAGTATGTTCGCCAGAAAACCGGCTACTCGCTGAGGGTGTTCCAGTTGCATTCGCGCCACTACGTGCACTTCAGCTCGTTTGTAGTGCGCGTGCCGCGGCCGCTCCAGGAGACCATCGCGTGTGCTGATTTCTGGCCGAAAGGTGTCGTGTTTCGTCGGTTCCGGGGCAACCTACCAAATCCAACACCCGAGATGTCGGAACAACGGGACCACGCCGTTTCGCCGTCAAAATAAACATTGTTCGGTTCATGACGCATTGGTGAAAACTGTAATGTTATGTAGCCTGTTTTTCAATAAATAAATAATATGTAGACAGCCTATACTAATGGCAAGTCACCAAAACCTTTCAAGATGTATACGACTTTCAGGAGAAATCCTACTCGCATACACATTTAATGTATTTACGTTCTTATATGACATAAAATGGTCATAATTTTGAAATTATCAAGTTTACTGTTTGAGAGAAAAATTAAAATGAAGACTAACGATTTTATGACAAACCAATTTTGTCCCAGGCAAAAGAGACTCAAACGCTTTAAAAGTACTAAAAGTACCCAGTCCGACGCACACCTCTCCAGTTTATTTGGGCTTAACTTGAGCTGTTGCAGCCTTGGTTAGACCTTCACCACTGATACTGAGTCAAACATATTTTCGGGAGTACTTAAATTTATTTATCTATTAAGGTTTGCCAACAGGTACAATACTATAAATCATTCTTTAAAAGAAGAGAATAATATATGAAAGTATTTACCCAATTACAGGCAAACACAACATGTGTTATAGACAAAATCTGCTTTCGATTACATTTGACACAAAAGAATACCTCGTGGGGCGAGGCACACCGTTGCTAATAGATTGATCAAAACCATTGACGACTGCACTGCTGAAAATTCGGAAAGTAGCTGGCTACGATTATTGTCCTTCTCCTATAACACTTTACATGTCAGCAAAGGACACCCGAGGTTCCTCTAACTCAGAAACTAAAAGATAATTGCTCTCGAGCCGTTTCTTTTCAGTAATTTTCATCAGTAACATCCCATCAAAGACCATCTCAGCCATTATTTAAAAAGGTAGAAACTAAATTTAATGACGGAGATCTGAGAGGAGCAGCCCGTTTACTATTTTCAAACGACTCGTGTGCCCCAAATTCAGCCACGACCCTAGCTGCGCTCTCTAGCAAACATCCTCCAGCTCCTCCATCTTCACAGTTACCCACCCCTCCTGATCCAACTTTACCTTGCCTTCTTGCATCGGAAGATAGAGTTTTTTGCTGCAGTCATGTCATTCAAGAACGGCTCAGCCGGTGGTCTCGATGGGATTTCACCGCAACATCTGAAGGATCTGCTGACAGTCCCTGGTGGACGTAATAATGCACTTCTCACAGCCCTAACCAATCTCATAAACCTCATGCTAGCCGGAAAGGTACACCCACTTGTCACTGATACTCTATATGGTGCCAACCTCTGTGCTCTTTTAAAAAAAGATGGTGGGATTCGCCCCATTGCGGTTGGGTCTACTTTTAGGAGAATTGCTTCCAAAATCTGTTGCAGGCATATTCTCCCGCTGCTGCAGCCAAAGTTTCAACCGGTTCAGCTGGGTTTCGGTTGTAAAGGCGGCTGTGAAGCGGCAGTACATGCCTGTCGCACCTTTCTTAATACTTCCTCATCAAAAGCCCTCCTGAAACTCGACGTTAAGAACGCATTTAATTCCATCAATCGATACACTATGTTATCTGAAATTCAAAAAGTACTCCCTGATATGTATCACTATCTTTGGCAATGTTATGGTTCTGCATCCAATCTTGTTTTTTAAAATAACACTTTGCTCTCATCTGTCGGATGTCAGCAAGGTGACCCTCTCGGTCCGGCCATTTTAGCCTGGCAATACATCCAATCAGATTTAACCTCTAAATTTAATGTTTGGTATCTCGATGATGGTACTCTCGGAGGAGATGCGGATTCTGTCCTAAACGACCTTAGCTTAATCAAAAATAAATTTGATTCGATCGGTCTACAGTTGAATTTTGACAAATGCGAAGTATTTTTAGATGGCAACTTCGACACTTTATCGGTCAAACAAGCTTTTGAGTCCGCTAGTCCAGGAATCAAGTTTTTATCCAAAGAAACACTTCACCTTCTTGGTGTTCCCATCTTTGCCGAAGGGATTCCTAGTTTTGTAGAGAATAAGATAAGCAAGTTTGAAGAATCCGCAGATCGTCTATTAGAAATTCATGCCCAAATGGCCGTTTTCATACTACGTTCATGCCTTTTTGTACCTAAGTTCACGTATGCCCTGCGATGCTGCCCCTTTTGGAAATTTAAATTACTGTGTGAAAACATTGACAACATTATTCACGCTCACTTAGAAAAAATCATTAATGCGAAATTTGACGCTCGTCAATTTTTACAGGCTACGCTACCTGTACGGTTCGGTGGCCTCGGCGTAAGGCAAATCTCAAGTGTCGCGCTTCCAGCGTTCTTGTCCTCGACACATAGCTCGCTACCTCTTATCGGTAAAATATTATCCCCTTTACTTTCCGATTCTGAGGTGGCCTGTTTGTCAGAGGCCAAGGACGCTTGGAAAGAGGCCTGCCCTGGTACAGACTTTCCGACGAGTACAGAGATCCAGAAATTGTGGGACATGCTGATAAATCTAAGAGTACACAACCACCTTACTGACACAAGTCCCACCCCGAGAGACAAGGCCAGGCTCTTTGCTGTTTCTGCTCGCGAGTCCGGATACTGGCTTCACGCACTTCCCTCAGTTAATTTCGGCACTTTATTAGATGATAATTCTTTCAGGGTGGCTGTTGGCCTTCGTCTAGGCCTAGACATCGTCGTTCCACACCAATGTCATTGCGGATACCAGGTAGATCGTTTAGGTCACCACGGCCTTAGCTGCCCCAAAAGCGCCGGCAGACTCTCCCGCCACGCTTGTCTAAATGATATCATACGTCGGGCTCTTGTCAGCGTCAACGTGCCTGCAGTTCTCGAACCAAATGGCCTCGCACGAGATGATGGCAAGAGACCCGACGGCATGACGTTAGTACCGTGGCGGTTGGGACGGCCCTTAGTGTGGGACTCCACCTGTGTGGACACTTTGGCACCGTCACACATTGCAACAACGTGCCAAAATCCAGGTGGGGCGGCCAAAAAAGGCTGAGGCGGCTAAACGCCGAAAATATATGTGTTTAGGTGACAACTATATTTTCGTGCCGTTTGCGGTAGAGACTCTAGGCCCATGGGGCCCAGCCGCTCACAGTTTGTTTGATTCCATAATAAAAAAACTAATACGAACTACCTGTGATCCCAGAGCTGGCGCGTTTCTCGGACAAAGGCTCAGTATTGCTGTGCAGCGGGGAAACGCCGCCAGCATCTTGGGATCATTTCCGCCAATGACAGACCTTGGCTAGAGTTAGGTTAGTGTAGGTTTTAGGTTTTTAAATTGTTTTACCACTTAATTCGAATGTTTTTTTAATAAATTTCTTTAATTTGACATTAGGTACAATTTAACGAAGCTAGGTAGGTAACAAAAAAAAATGGATATGTACAAACTCGCTAACGGGAATGTCTGCTTCACAGAAGTGAGTTCTGTTTTTACAACGCGCCGAATTAATATACCTACTCTCCTTCTTCCCCCGACACTAGTTTTAAGTTGATAGTAGTAATGAATCTTGTTTGCATGCAAACGGCCCGCGTTCACGCGTCTAGACAAAATTGAAATTTACATTCATAAAGTTCAGAAGCGGATCCTATCTATGTTTAAGTGATGCCAGAGGCGGAGGTTCTTGAGTACTTAGGAATATTCTAAGACGTACGTTTATTTTAGGTTATTCTAAAATTAGCTCTAACCAGTATTCATAGAGTTTTGGAGATAATTTTAGAATATTCTAAAGCAAAAGTACTAATTTACTTAAATTGTACTGAACACATTAAAGATCCCGTATAAAAACCAAACGAATGGATATGGTTTGAAAATTGCACATTAATGCAAGAATACAACCGAGCCAATGAGTCCTAAAAGCTGGCATAAGATCTGTTGTTGCGATTTGATTTTTAATAATACTCAGCGGAGTGTTTGTAACAAAGCAAACTAAAACGTATCCTGTGCAGCCGATACAGAAGAAGAAATCAAATAATAATACGTTGATTCGCAACTTTCATATTAATTCATTTATAATTCTATAAAATTGTCTTCAAAATACCTAGTGTAAGTAATTAAGTATGCACGATTTCAGAGAAACTTACTTTAATTACACACTCGCAGTCGATAACCCTAAACTTTACAGGTTTAATCTAATCAAAGCTAAAAACATCTTGGAGGTAATGTCGCAGGGTTGGGATAAATCCAGCTCGCAGGGTCTACGGGGCCCTGGGGACAGATTCCGGAGGAGATGACCGCTGAGGTACGGGAGTACTCTTATTATGAGGACGGGGTAGACTGGCGGGTGGTGGGCGGTTTAGACGCCGAACCTGGTGCCCTTTTCTCTCTTACTCATTCTACTGATTAAAACTACAAATACACCCTTAGCCGACAGCCAATCTTACTCACGAGGTATCCCTGTATAACTCTATAGCTGACTAGCACGGTGCATTTCAACAAGTGTGGACAGAGAAGCGTTTTTGTGAAGGTGCTATCACTCATACGTAATGGTAAGGTTGTCACAGTTCACAAATAACACAATTACCAGTTTAATTTTGACCCATCCACTTAAAGATGGTGACGTCTATCCAAGTAAGTAAGACTCCGGATGGTTCATTAATCTAGGTATTGGAGCATATTGGATTGTTCAGAGTTACGGTAGTAAAACTACACATGTTTTTTAATATTTTTTTATCTGAAATATTTTACCGTTAAGGTAAGTAAGTTGTAACATGCCACAAAACCAAGGATTTTAAGTAATTACATTTTTCACTGGCTACCTTATCTTGTCAGAATTTTTGAAGTTTAGGTGATTTTTAAAGGATTATACGTAAAGAGTTTAACGTAACGCTCTTTATAATAATAATGTTTAAGGCTGCATACCCTTTTGGTCTACCTATGTAACCATTGACGTATTAATTACATGGACACACAATCCGACGGAAAAAATGGCACCCTCCCAACTAATGCAAAATCACAAATCGCATTAGTTGGGCGATCAGTCTCGTCTAGACCATGACACGTGACGGGTCTCAAAAATGACTTAATTTTCAGTGAAAAATTGCAGAAATAACAGCTATAAAATAAAGAAAAAGGTCAGAATATTCTTTTTTACGCAGATTCTATTGATTAATTAACGAATCCTATGTAAAATCATAGCATATTTTGGATTAGAATTATTAACTTTGTCCCTACAAAATGCACCTCATCACAGAACAAAAATCTAAGGAGTCGCTATAGTTTTATATTTTATAAATTAATAAAGGAATGCAATAAATAATTATCCTATTTTTTTATTAAAGATTCCCACGCGATCCAAAACAACGTGAGAAATTGAGGTCACGTTTAGTAGACGTCAAAAATAATTTCAGCCAAATAATTCGTCTCTCGTGTGTTCGTTCGGCATGATCATATATGTTTTTTTATGTTTAATCAAAAGAAGCGTAAAAGTCTTTCACTCAACACAGCTTTAATATCTCAATAAAAACGTAAAAAAATTACAATGTATACAAAAGAAGCGTAAAATGGTGATGTAGTGATTGTGGTAGAAGGTATCTATACATAAATAGATATACACTGTCTCAGGCGCACGTCATAATAGGATGCTGCGTTTAGTTACAAGCGAGCCGAGGGCGAGAGTGGACGCATGAAATTGCTATGTGTGCGGCGCCGAGTGACCCAGTGTTATGAACATATATATGCCTTTTACAGGCAGATCCTACAGCTTACAGCTTACATTAATAAATTAATAAAAAAATTGCTCTGTTGTCATTGTTTTATTTTGTCTCAGAGTCTAGACACTGTCAGTTTAAACCTTTGAACGCCAAGAACACCTAAAGAATGTGTGCTGCCGTGCATACTACGCCACCGACTTTCACGCCACGCCATCAAACTTTAAAGGGTTAAAAATGTTAATATTTTGCACTTGCCATACTCTCATTTCACATACTAGAACAAGATGAGTTGAGAAATCATAATGTCATTATTACTGTTACCTTCTATGCAGTGTCGGGACCCTTTTATGCAGTTGTTAAATAAAAACGTAACTTAATTTGTTATTAACAATTTACGAGCTTATTTAGTTCAAACAACAAATATATTTTAATACCTAAATAAAATAATAATAAAAATATTTTTAGTATGTAAAACTATTAAAATCTGCTCCATTCGTGCCATGTTCCAAGTTTGACAAGAGACATGAGTCAGAATACGCTAAAAAAGTTAATTTACTCGAAAAATATTTGTGGTAATAAGTACGTAAGCCAATTTGACACTTAAACGTTTGAGTAAAGAGTTATTTTGTACGAAGTAATTATGTTGTTGTAAATTATAAATAAGCGTTATTGGCATCTACTTGAACATGACAGCAGTGCCACTTTTTTCGACAATTTTGTTCGGGTCTGTGGCTCTATTATAAATAATACCTCAATGTATGTAACATTTAAATGTTGTTTAAACTGTAATTTTATATTATTTGAACCACAAATCTACGCACATGGTTGTTTTTTTTTTCGAATATGTGCATGGAGCACATCATAATGATATTACATCATCTGTATAGATTCCCATACATGAAAGGCGTTTTTTTTAAAGGGTACTCAATACCGGTAAACGAATGACATCTAGCTGGGTCATAATTCATAGATTCTTTCAGTATAGCAAAAATAAGGAAACGGTCAACCGCCGCGTTCCAACCGCCCGTCTGCTCGCCCGAATGTCACAGACAAATAGCGATCCGTGCAACGACTTGGCGGGCAAAGGGTAATGTTGTTTACATTTTAATGTAAGAATGAAGTACAGCGCTCGTTAGGGGATCATTTTCACGTCCTATTCAAATGACTCTTCTTCTTTCCACGGACCGTGGTTGATTAAATTAATTAACTTTGTGCTTAATTTCTCGACTGAAATTAATTATTTTTTGGTAAAAAAGGACTTGATAAAATATGTAGGAGGCGTCAATAGGAGACGGCAAGCATATTACGCATTATAAAAACGAGTGTAGGGGCAGTAATTGAGAGGCTCACTTACGTCGAATCCAGAGGCAATCCACGTGGTAGGTTTCGCTGGAGTTTTGGACGATCATCAGCGCTCAAACTGACACCCACATTTCACCATAGGCACAGGTTTAGGACTGTTTCACCAGTCGTGTTTTGAGTAAGTTTGTCGCGACGGATAATAGCAAAATGTAATTATTTCAGCACCAAGCACGGCGGCGTTGCGTGCAGTTCGATCTCAACGGTACGAGAGAGTCATCTTGACTAGGTGGCGCTGCGAGCGCGTAGGAAGTGCTTTGAGATCCGGTACAAGCTTGCCATCTCAAAAATACTGATACAAGGAAAATGTATTCTTTACAAATTGTGTTGTCTTGTATGTAAGAAAAATACCCATTAAAAATAATATGAAAATTAAAAAAGTAAAATGAACTAATCTGTTCCGCGACGGAACATGCCGCTCACCTTAAAAGCACATAGTGTCTTTTAACAGAACATGCGAAAGCTTACCAACTATATTGAAATTAAGCCTAACCTACACTAAGAGTCGTAACGAATTTTTATTAATTATTCTAGAGGTAAGGGACAGACCTTAACTACGGGTCGTTTGTACAATGTGTCCCCGCTTTTTAAAGTTACGACGCGAATGACTTGATCGGCGCCCGGGTGCACAGCGTGAATACGCGCGAGTTTCCACTGTAACGGCGGTAAGTGGTCATCGTAGACCACAACGACAGTGCCTTCACGGATTGCGGGACCGCGATCTTGAAGCCATTTTGTACTTTGCTGGAGTTGATGAAGATATTCGCGACTCCATCTATTCCAGAAATTGGACAGCTTGCTGTATCCAGCGCCAGCGAGTAAGACGGTTAGGATTTTCGTCTGTCAAGGAAACATCTGGTAGGGCCGTTAGAGGCTCTCCGATCAAAAAATGGGCCGGTGTAAGAGGAAGTGGATCAGAAGAATCCGAGCTTAGTACGCAGAGCGGACGGGAATTCAAAACCGCTTCAATTTGACACGTGATCGTATGCATTTCATCATAGGTTTGCGTCCGAGTACCTACTACGCGATATAAATGTGTTTTGAAACTTTTGACGGCCGCTTCAAAGAGTCCACCGAAATGACTAGCATAAGGTGGCTGAAAATGCCAAGTTAATCCTTGCTTTAAGGTTTGTTTGTTGAGAGCGCTCATAACGGAATCATTGCGTAAGAACGCGTACAACTCTTTAAGATAATTATTGCAACCAACAAAGTTACGTCCACAATCCGTGTATATGTCCGTACAGTATCCACGGCGGGACGTGAAACGTCGCAACGCAGCTAAAAACCCTTCAGTTGAAAGTTCGGAAACTACTTCAAGATGTACGGCTTTAACGCTCATACATACAAAAACCGCAACATAACATTTTATTATTTTTGCATTGCGCACCTTGTTTGCGCGAACGTAGAATGGCCCACAGAAATCGCATGAGGTTTTGATAAAAACGCGCGCTTGTCGCAAGCGAACCGCGGGCAGCATTCCCATCTTAGGTTGCACGCGCGCACGAAAACACGGGATGCAGCGATGTATACGTAGACGTACTATATCACGGCCCGATATTATCCAATACCGCTGTAACAGTGCGTTTTGCACACACTGCGGGCCGGCATGCAATTCTTTTATGTGAGCATCGTCTATGATAAGATAAGTAAGCGGATGTCGTTTAGGTAAAATCAATTGATGTTTTGACTCATACGGTAAAAATGATTTATGAATGCGTCCTCCGACGCGTAACAAACCGTCATTATCTACAATTGGCGAGAGACGCCGTAAGCGTAAGGAAGGTAATTTATTAGACGAAATCTGTTTAATGTCTTCCTCGAAAACCTTTCGTTGTGTAATCAATATGAGTCGATTTAATGCAAAGCGATATTCGGGTACAGTGACGTAATCCTGGAAAGTTTGTTTATGTTTTCTACATCTGTTATAGAAACGAAATATTAGTGCCGTGACGCGAACTAATTTGCCTAGCGACGAAAATCGCGTAATAAGACAGTCGTCGTCCGGGGTAGGAGGCGATGTGGACACACATGCGCAACTTTTGTTTACAGATTCGGTTTTATTGCGTTTTTCCTCCAGTGTGTTTACTACCGGGTTTTGTGTAGGCCAGGAGTCTCGACCTTGTTGGAGCCATGGGGGACCATGGAACCACAAGTCGCTTTGTACCAGTGCGGAGGGCAGGAGACTGCGTGACGCCGGGTCGGCGCTGTTATCAGCCGACGGGACGTGACGCCAGCAGCTCGCCGGGACACGGGACAATATCTCACTGGTGCGGTTAGAGACGAATGTTTTCCACTCGTGCGGGGGTGACTTGAGCCACGCTAGCACGATGGAACTGTCCGACCACGCGTATACCTGATCGGGGCGAATACGATCACCGTAAATGTGCATTACTCGTTCTATCAATTTTGATAGTATTACACATCCCATTAACTCTAATTTTGGGATCGTTAGACACACACGTAGAGGGGCTACGCGTGTCTTTCCCATAACCAGGTAGGTTTGAACCTTACCGTTTTTGTCCGTAAGACGTATGTAAACACATCCTGCATATGCAATTTGGCTAGTAACTTGTATATAATCTGTGATTTGGCTTGCGTCTGAAAATCCGTGAATTTCTATTGACTCGTAATCATTTGTGTTAAAAATATGACGCGGAAACGATATCTGGGATAAGAGCGGTAGCTCGTTAATGAAATTTGTCCATGAGTTAACTATGTCGATAGGGGGTTCTGAGTCCCACGGAACCTTAGCTAACCACAGTAATTGAATCAAATGTTTAGCGTATAAAGAGACGGGTGAGATGACCCCGATTGGGTCGTATATTTTCGCAATTTCCGATAATATAGCCCGTTTCGTACAGACCTTAGAAGTACTTCGTACTTTGAAACTGAATGCATCGGATCCTGGATTCCATTGAAGTCCAAGGACCTTGACCCCTTGGTCACTATCCATTTCGGCGAAGTGAATATTTTCACGCCGCTCACCATGAACATCTGGCGGTCGCACTGCAGCGAGGATCGCTGGCGAGTTGCTTTGCCAGTTGCGTAACTCGAAACCGGCTGTGGCACAAATACCTATCAGCTCCTGCTGCAGAGCGAGCGCTTCGGCTGTTGTATCTGCGCCGGTAACTACGTCGTCGACAAAAACGTCATTTAATAGTACTGGAGATGCAAGCGGGAAATGCTCAGCTTCGTCGTGAGCCAGTTGTTTCATCGTTCGCAAGGCTAAATAGGGGGCGCTGCTGACGCCGAAAGAGACTGTCCGAAGTCTGTAATCACGCAGAGGCTCCTCGGGCGACTGTCGCCAAAGGATGCGCTGAAAATCCCTATCGCTCTCACGAACTAGTATGTTACGATACATCTGTTTGATGTCGGAGCAAAATGCAATTTTATGCATTCGAAATTTAAGTAGAACGTCAACGATGTCTAAGTGTAACTTAGGACCCGTCAACAGAATGTCGTTTAACGAGTGACCACTCGTCGAGCGACATCCAGCGTCATAGACAACTCTAGTACGAGTCGTCTCACTAGAAGTTTTGACCACCGCATGATGTGGTATGTAATAACTCGCGCCAGCGGGGGGGTTATCGTCCGCGAGCTCCATGTGGTTGAGATCCACGTATTCTTGGAGGCAAGCGTGATAATCCGCCTTTAGCTGGGAGTTACGTTCTAGACGGTATTCCAATTTATGGAATCGTGCTAGAGCAATTTGCCGAGATTCGCCGAGGGGCGGTGCGTCGGGCTTGAACGGCAGAGCGACCACGTATCGCCCTGTCTCATCGCGCGTATGCGTCTTTTGAAAAAAGGATTCGCATAGCTGCTCTTCAGGAGTGTAACTCCGCATCTCTGGAACTGACTCCAGCTCCCAAAACCTTTGAAGGTTGTCGTTGTCGAACGACGTAAAACACGCGTGGAGTGGAGTCGCAACGCTAGCAGTAAAATTCAATTTACCGCATGGTAAATAACCGAACGAACTGTTTACTGCGGTGGGTGTTCCCGGTTTACCCCTGATAAGGCCATCCAGCAAAATATCTGCGAGAATGTCCCCACCGAGTATCATGTCAACAGGTTGTGGTTTGTGAAACTCAGGGTCCGCTAATGTGAGTCCCTGCAAATGAGGCCAGTCAGCCAGCGGTGCTAGTGGTACACTAGGCATTTGACGGGTTAACTTGGAAAGGATAGTAGCCTCAATCGGAATAACTGGCTGTTGTTTGCCCTTAGGCGTAATTGAGCACAAAAATGTACCCCTTGGTTCAAGCGGTAAGTCGCTGATACCTACTAATGGCTCACTATAGCGACATCGCGGCAAATTCAATCGTTGCATACACTCTTCCGTTATAAGTGTCGCTTGTGACCCGCTGTCAAACATACAGCGAATAGTAGCCCTCTTACTTCCTTCGAAATAAATATCAACTAAGGCTGTTGACAATAAAACCGTGCGCGCGCGAATACCTAAAGTTTTTTCGTTCCGGACTCCGTTAACCGCGGAAGGGTTATGAACTATCCCGCTCGGGCCGCACTGCTCCGTAGGAGCGAGCGAAACGGCCGCTACTTCCGAAACTTTGCTTATGACGGGTAACGAGTTATTTGTTTCTAAATGAATCAATGTATGGTGTTTCTTATTACACTTTCGACATTTAAAATTCGATTTACAACTCCTCAAGTCGTGTCCAGGACACAGACAATTATAACACACATTATTTGATTTCACAAATGTAAATCGATCGTGCGCGGATAAATCTAAAAACTGTAAACAACGAGCAAGACTATGCCCACCTTTACACATTACGCAAGATCGGACCTTATTCGTATCTTCGTAAGATCGACTTTGGGCTGGAGCCGTAGTCGCAGCAAAAACCCGCTTGGGCGTGAATTGACCTATATTTGTATTTGTATGAGATTTACTATTTAAGGAATTGATTTTAATGGATTGTGTATTGGAAATCGTAATTATCTGTTCCGCCGAAAGTTCGCGTTCTAAAAACGTAATTAATGTATTTACCTTAGGTATTTCGCTGGGGTTGGTTAAAGACCGTTCATATTCTTTTCTCGTATTAACGGGAATTTTACGTAATAATAAATTCAACAACATGAAGTCCCATTCTTTAACCGGAAAGTTCATAACGTCTAGTGCCTTGATGTTTTCGTGATAAACATTCAATAGATTTCGCATTGAAACAGCTGATCGATTAGAACAAGTTTCAATGTCAAACAATTTGTCCAGATGTTGTGATGCAATTATGCGTTTATTATCATATCTAGATTTTAGAATATCGAGCGCAACTGAATAGTTGTCTTCCGTTATGGGAATTGATTTAATCAAACTGTGTGGCTCGTTTTTAACCGAAAGAAGTAAGTATCTAAATTTCTCCGCGTCCGTGTAGGCATTGTTGCTGTGAACTAGCGATTGAAATAAATCGAAAAATGCAGGCCAACCAGTTGGTTCGCCGTGGTATTCCGAGAGCGATAATTTTGGTAAATTACGACGATCATTGATAATCGTGTCATGGAGGGTAGGAGCGCGACTCGCGCGTCGATTTTCAACATCTGACTGCTTTAAATTATTTAAATGCGTAATTATCGCGTAATACAAATCATTGAAATCGTTACGAATCTTAATGTTTGCTTCTTTATTGAAGTTTTGCGACTTAATTAACGCTTTTTCGATCTTGGTTTGAATCTTAGTAAATTTTCGCTGATGTACCGTTAAATCTATGGTTCGAGAACGAAATTGTTCGATATTTGTCGCGGCGAATTGCAATGTTCTTTTTAATTCGTCGAGAATTAGATCGCGTTCAAAAATGTCTTGTGTAATACACGACGTATCAATCTCGGGATTGCCGTCACTTGGGTTGGGAACCATTTTGCGTAACAAAGATGGCCGAAATGACAATGCGAAATTAAATTACGAATGTAACTAAAATGGGTACGTAATACCGCAAATAACAAGACAACACAACAAAGTGAAGAAAGATCCGGTTCGAAGGACCAAAAAATTATGTAGGGGCAGTAATTGAGAGGCTCACTTACGTCGAATCCAGAGGCAATCCACGTGGTAGGTTTCGCTGGAGTTTTGGACGATCATCAGCGCTCAAACTGACACCCACATTTCACCATAGGCACAGGTTTAGGACTGTTTCACCAGTCGTGTTTTGAGTAAGTTTGTCGCGACGGATAATAGCAAAATGTAATTATTTCAGCACCAAGCACGGCGGCGTTGCGTGCAATTCGATCTCAACGGTACGAGAGAGTCGTCTTGACTAGGTGGCGCTGCGAGCGCGTAGGAAGTGCTTTGAGATCCGGTACAAGCTTGCCATCTCAAAAATACTGATACAAGGAAAATGTATTCTTTACAAATTGTGTTGTCTTGTATGTAAGAAAAATACCCATTAAAAATAATATGAAAATTAAAAAAGTAAAATGAACTAATCTGTTCCGCGACGGAACAACGAGTTTTGTTAAATATTTTTAAAGCTTGTCAAGTAAATGATAATCAGTATCGTTATAAATCTTTAAAAATACATCTATGCAAAAGATTTGAAGTTTCATTTAATTTAGTAATAGGATAACGCGTATCATAAAACTAGCTATAAAGCTAATGGCTGAACATTCCGTTATGTTACGTACATTTGAGCGATGTACTGGCAATATCATGGTCCTGGACTCGTGGTACGTGGTGGTGGTGGTTGTAGGTGGTAGGATAAGTTGTTAAAATATATTCTTCTTCGGTACACTCTTTACAGAGCGGTCGTAGTCATTATGTATTTGTGGAATTCTTAGTGACACGTCGCCACTTGTCCCGTAGAGCCACTTTTCGTGCCTACCTAAAATATACGTGTAATTATATTATCTTGGACATATAAATTATAAAAAATGCTGAATTCAGCTCTTTCTGGATTTGATATAAAGTTTCTCAAGAATCAACTTCAGCTAGTGCTGACATCATCGGCATTGGCCCAAAATTCAGCAATCAATTTTAATGTCTTAACAGCGTAATTACTTTTAATTTATTATAACTTCAATCGGCACAGGCGCAACTCTTTCCAATAAGGGCAATAAAAATATTAAATCAGCTATAAAGGGGCTGTAACGTTGCCAGTTAATATTAATCGTTATTCTTTGCCGACCCTTCCGGGGTGATTTGCTTTATTTTCCCTTTTATTTGTCCCCGAGGATCACTATGATATATTTATTATTACTGAACGTTAGAAGACACTCTCGAGATGTATTACTGGTTCTTGGGAGCTGTTATTGGTAATAAGAGGACGTGGAATTGTTGCGTTTAGTGCTATTGGTTAGTGATTGGAATGCTGAAACCTTAATAGAACGTTATGAAGACTATGACAATATAATATTTTAACAATTATCTATAAAGGTTTACAAATAGTCGTTCAATTCACTTCAATACATGTTTATATTATTTCTGTCTGAAGTCGTTTTTTCTTCAAGGTTTTATCGTTAAGGTTTTCCAAACCTATAATTCTGACAGTAGATTTTTTTACTTCTGGTTTATGTCAAATGAAAATTGCATACTAAAATTATCAGCTTTTTTTGTTGCTGACTGTACCAAACAAACAAAATAAACCAAAAAAACCTCATGACGTTAACTGCGCGTTACGCCACTCGCTACTATTAAAACAACAGCGCCTTTAAAGTGAGAATAATTTCCGGGAAATTCCGAGAGATGGCGCCACGAGTCTTGTAGCTTGCAGAAAGCCAAGGATATTACCAAACGAACTCTACGGTCAGTACCTACTACTCTCTCAGCTAAATTCAAGTCTATTAACATGTAGACTCGATAGAAATGCAGATTCCGAATGCATGAAACTTGTAACAAAGACTTAACAAATAGAAAGCGAGCCGCAACACCCCGCTAACGACCAAACTGCGTTCTAATCACGAAACGTCAAAAATGAATATTGAAAATTGAATCGGAGATTTCTTTTTCCCTTTTCAAAGGGCGAGGGCCCGTTAAAATGGCCAGATCAACTCAATAAGGGGTATGCGACGTGTTTACCCGGTACCCGCAAACGGGTTTTTTACATTTTGCCAAACGTTATTTACCCGGTGTCGTAAAGGCATTGTGCCGATGGACAATAGCCAGGGATATTTTGCGATCTTTTTTCGTTTGTTCTTTTCCGAATGTCGCTCCGTGTACGTATTCGTTTCGTTTCGATATTCGGTAGTGATACGACGGCTGACAGCTTTGTACGGTTTTGCTCTTTTACCGGGCGCGAGTTTAAGCAGATACCCATTGGCTGGGGATGGAAAGTTTTTGAATAGAACAAAATTTTTCACCGAATACCATTTGTTGTCGATGTGCTGAGAAAATCGAATTCGGAACCTAAAATCATAATGAACAAATTGAATTGAAAATGTACTTAACGTTTGTAGTTTTTGCATTTCAGTTTGAATCATAGCCCTCCATTGTCAATGGTTGACGTCAGTCCGTTTTTAGGGTTACGTACCTACCTAAATCGTAAAAAACGGAACCTTATAGGATCACTTTGTTGTCCGTCCGTCTGTCTGTCTGTCAAGACCCTTTATCTCGAGAACAAGATGTGAAAAAATCAAACTTCTACATTAAACATGAAATAACATACGGCCGTTTATGTCGGAAAAAAACGTAGGTACATTTCTACACTCTCAAGGGAATCAAAATTCTGATAACACTTCCATCTTAAATCATAAAAAAAATACTTAGTCCTTTTCAAACATCATATTTGGAGAGCTCGGTTGCGCTAAGTTTGCACCTCGTTTGTATGCGGTGCCATACATTTCAGGTGCAAACTTACCTCAACCAGGCCAATTAAGATGGGATAAGTAAAAGTTTGTACGGAACCCTCGGTGCGCGAGCCCGACTAGCACTTGGCTGGTTTTTTGTCGTATAATCTTAATAAATGTAATTAAATGTATTTAGCTGTTAGGCTTTTCTGTTGGGTTCACGTTGATGAATGACTGGTCTATCCACGTGGCGTACTCGTATGTCGCGATCACTCATTATTTCACGGGACATTACGTTCGCACGGGGCGCGTCAGGCGAACGCAAAAACGATTGTTTCACAACCCCCACTTTGTACACTCGTTATTAAATGTAGGAAGGTAGTTCTATACCGTTTCAACCGCTCTTGGTTTCCTTTTGCATACTATGTTACAAAGTACGCCAATATAATCATTATGTTTCAATAAATCGAGATGGTAGGTATGTGAGGCAAGGACTGTAGATAGGTTAGGTATACCGTTTTATCGAATCTATTCGCTCATTTCGGCTCATTTGAACAGAATACGCAAACTTATAGCGGTTAAAACGCTTGAAAAACTACCCAGGTAGCTAAATCAACAATTGATTCAATCCGGAGAAATTGATATAAGCTATTTGGACGATGTATCGACCATAATGTCTTGAAAATAATGAATAACATAACATCAAATAAGCATACCAGTGCCAACTAATAAAAAAGTATGAAACTGTGTTTAATTGTTATCGTATCTGTGGTGTTGGTTCTTTGAATAAAAGTCTTCCGCTGTCAGCATTCAAACTGAAAGCGTGATTTATTAGGTTATGGGCCCAGTACGCTTCCATTGTGTGTGCGAGTGAATGTGACTTGACCGATATATTTTGATAGTTGTTATACGTGTCGCAGTATGTTGTATTGAAAAACATATATGTACTTGTATAATATCTTCGACAGAGGTCAGTATACTCATTACAAACAACAAATTAAGCCCAAGTGTTGGTGTTGCTAAATCGATTCTATTGTGAACTAAAAGCGTTATTGTATTTTGCATGTTACAGTCTAACGTGTAGTTAACTGATGGCAACTGTAAAAAGTGTACAAGTATTGTCAGCAGCAAAGATAACTTATAGATGAAAAATGTTTACTAAGGAGTAACCTATATCAGACATCGTACATTTAGTACCATTGTGAGTGCAGGCATCATGGTTAGTGAGACAGTTACAGGATACACCCATTAAAATGATTTATGAGAATTAATGTTAACATTATTATCTTTAAATGTACATACAATACCTAATACAGGTAGGTACAATATATTGAGATAGGAGCTGTCAGGATAAATTTATCATCGGCTCAGCACTATGTATCTATAGTTTGCAATACAATTATAACGTGACGTGAACCAGTCCCGTAAAGGTTGACACAAGTTTCAGAATTATTAATTTGCCTTTTACGAGCATACTCCTGCATTATGTTAATGCCAAGTTTGTTGTAATGCGGTTAGAGAAGGATCCGCAGTGCGCTCGTGCCAACTTCGCGACCTCCGGCGCCAAGGTCCCGCAAGGTTCACCTTGGTCTTCGAAACAGACACAAAACAGTGTCCAACCTACGTTTACGAGAGGCCCAAGGCTTAAGCCAGGCTTTTTAATAATAAAGAAGCAATAAAGAGCTCCGTACCCGTTTTCAATAAACACCTTTATCGATTATTCAGTCCGCCGTCCATACTTACAGCTCCGTAGCCCCGCCATAGACAGAGAGTTGGCAAACTAATTCACGACACAGGCATAGCTTGGGTCGGGTGGCTGGAGGTGGTCGCCTGGCGATAGCCGGTGGCCGCGGGGAGCGGGGAGCCCCGCGGTGCGGGGCGTGCCCGCCGCTGGGCGGCACCGACCAATCCTAGTGGCCCACCCACACAACCCCGCCCACCTTACCTGCGCTACACCATTAAGCCCGCTTTCCTCGTACTTTTTTCGCGGACTTCGCATCCGATCGCTGGCGCCGTCTTTATTTTATTTTCTCCTTTATGCCTCCTTCCCGCCTCGGTTCCTATTTCACGCCCGTCGGCGTAGGTAGAAAAACCTTTTGTGAATACGAATGCCGAGCAGGTATCCTCGCTCGTTAGCTACGCCCGTTATGTAAAGCATCTAAATAAAGGTTCTTTGAAAGGCGTCCTCGTAATGTATGTAGACGAATTCGATATTCGACTGGGATAACAGAAAAGATAGATTTAATTAAAAACGTTGCGGCCGCGGTACACGGCACGGTTTACGAGGGAGCGTCGGTCGTAATAAAGTTTTAACTCGTCATCGATCCGCCAAAGTTGTCGTGGAAAGTATAATCCCGGGCCTTGCTCCACATTTTGTCTCGCTGGCCGTATGCAAGTGTCCCTACAGGGTGAACGAGCCCCGCATCGATGAAGTTCACTTGAACTTGGAAAAAACTTGGTCGAACTTTGTTCGCGGCGCGTGATTAGGAAGACTTAGTTTTGAAGTGTGTTGGGAACTGTTTTTTCAGTTTTGAAAGTGGGTGGCTCAGTTTATGATCCGGGTGAAAGTCGCGATCGATGGAAGGTCAAGTCTGATCAAGTTGGGGCTAATAACCGAATTTAATGGGAGGGGTGCAGTTTGCCGAACGGCGGGTCGCCATCGCCACGTGCTCCCGGGCTGTATTAGGAAACTCTGCCATAAACATTATACACTTACATGTTCCTACAATCAGCTGACTATTTGAACATTATTTGAATCAAAATTCATAGTAAAATAACATTAATTTGATCACAATTCCACACCTACACTCAGGTAAAAAAAAAAGTTTTCATGAGTTGATATTCAATTAAACAATATTTTTGATGTGTGAAAGCAGGAATATTCCTGGTAAAGAAAAAATATACCAGTTAACCTTAAGATTTTTGCTGTAACTTTTTGAACTTGAAAACATGTAGTTCTGAAGGTTACTATAATTTAAATTTATATAAAATTAAAGTTGGAAGAAACGGTTCAGGAAAAAATATTATTATTATAAACTGATTTATAAACAAAAACGTGTTTGCACTACAAATCATCGTTATTTACTGATAATTATAGAAACTACTCCTATTTATACCGATATTTGAATTTATACGGATATAGCCATGGATGAATGACTAAATTACTATAACATAATTGACCTGATGGTACCTAAGTGATTACGGGTTCAAAGATGTAGCTTGCTGGTTCAGCAACAGTCTATTTACTCTTGCCTTGCTTTGCCTTGCCTTGAAGAGACCCAAATTCCTAAGTAGTACTAGTACCTAAGTAACTACTTCACGCATGAATAGTTAGAGCCACTATGTTGTGCCAATAAAAAAAAGTTGAAACTCCATATCACAAAAAATAAGCGACGTTTTGAAACCAACATTCTTTTGTTTTGTCCCGCTATCGCAATAGTTGCGCGCAAGATGTCGCCCTTATCGCTAACGAGCCATCGCGATAAGCGCCATACGCGGTGGAATAGGGGTGGGTTGGAGACTTCTGTTTTGAACAATGTATGAAAAACCTGGAAACTTTAGAAACAAGTCAGTCAATAACAGAGCCCTATACGAGTATGTAGCTACGAACTAAAAAAACAACGTTTTAAAATAGAACAGTTTCTTTTGATCTGCGTAGATATCACAATAGTAGAGCCATTGCGCACGATATGCTCAATACGCGGTGAGGGACATTATTTCAAATTCTTATCACATTTTTGTATTTTTGGTAACGGAATGAAACTAAAAAAATTGTAAATCAAAAATAAAATTTCCAAATTCTAGGAAAAGTAAATGCCGATATTTTTTTGTAGAATGGGCGAAGAATGTTTTGATTTCTCGAAGTTTAAGGTTTTTTACAAAATTTGTAGAATACTACGCCACGAAAGCTACACCAGCCTTCCCTGCTCTATTCAGCTTGTCGCCAATCAAAATCGGCTCCTCAGAAGATTGGCAATGGCTGCTGAGTTGGTCCCATAATCTTCCTGTAGATCCTTCTTTCCACCGCCAAGAATCTGCTTTCCTCCTTCAGAGTCAGGGCCAAGCCTTACATCCATATGTCAAGATTGGCCTTATGACGGTCTTGTGCCCTCTTATTAAACACTGTAACAAAAAAAAAATATAAGCTAAATTTATATAGATTATTACCTCGTGGACGTAGCGACGAGACCACTCTATCATACTCGTAATAATCTCCGTGTACAAATTTATCAAATTACACATCCACTTCTTTTCTGACGAGAAATTGCACCGAAACCCTCCACTCTGCCCCGCTCGAGTGCTTCTTACGAGCACAGATAAGAAAACTTGTGCGTCAGCTGACCAGCGTTTCATTAGATACACAGATTACGCCAGGTTGTATTCAATATGTTGTTTTATTAGTTTCTCCAAGTTGGCAGATATCACTCAGTATGAAAAATATGGACACGGTGTGTTTTGTTTAGTGTTACGAGTCTGGTGGTGGTTTTCTTTTATTTCAAGATATAAGTATGGTACTGTATGATTAGAAAAATACATACCTATTCATACAATAATTAATCAAAGTATTTTTTTTATGATGGACTTCTTTATGAGACTTGACTAATCTTTTGGATATGCATATTTTTATATCTATAGACTCACATTACATGAAACCGTTTTTATTTATTAAATGAATAAGGTTTTAATACTTTTGGTCCATGGTTTAATGCAAGTAATTTTTTTTATATAAAGTAAAAAGTATTTATTGACTCCACAAGAAAGTTTACATTTGTTACAATTTAATTTCCTTAAGACTATTTCAATGTAAAGCGATTATGTTGTGTTCATTTGTCAAAAGTAGAAAGTGAAGTATCTCGATCAACTTAACAAGCCTAATCTTCTCACTACGTTACGTTGGTCACAAATAATTCGCCCACTAACAACGATCGTGACAAATCACCTTACAGCCCCTTACAGATGTAAGACTTGTGCCCACAAATGTAAGACTTGTACCCATTTGAATAACGCAAGACCGTCTTGGTAGCTAATCAATTATTTAGAAGCCTTTCATCTGCATTGGAAATCGTAGGGCGCAGTCTTAAGGATATTCCACGGAGATTATTTTGGGATATCGGAGTTTCGAAACCGTATTACTGTTTTGTTTATTAATTGGTATATTAATGTATTGGTGTGAAATAATACTAAGTCATGCTTGACTTCACGCTAGGTGTAGTTTTAGGTAAGTATGGAAAGAAAGAAAAAAACGCCTGTCTGACGTTCAAGAAAATGAAATACCTATGATTAATAATAGAAGTTAACCTCTAAATTGCGTTTAGTTAGCTAACTCGATTTTATTTAAGTAATTTAATAATATAATGTATTATGCTTCTTTCTTGCTACTGATAAAAAATCTAATGTTGAAACTCAAATTATCAACTCTGCAAATTAATAGTACCTAACGCTTGTCAAATACTATTCATTAACATGCCTGTTCAAAGTGTGACCTCCAACTAAGTCCTATGCAAATCTAGTACATTGATTCAAATTGTTAGTCTGAATTTTCAATCAATTAGAAGGGCGAGGTGTGCGGACCAGAGCCACAACATAATGCTCCGTCCGATCCCTTTGAATATTCACCAGCCATCTTTGATGTAGTGAGTTCACGGAAATTATACTGTCTTCGAACTTCTGGGAGCCTGGTACCTCGCCAATTAGAAACAGAGTTTTTAGGTCATAAATTGCAATCTATTCAACTAAAGATGGTTGTTAAATCGAAATTTGGTTTAGTACTGGGAAATTGTTACTTTGGTAGGTTACTAATAGGTACTTATCGATTAGGTTTTGGTTCAGACTTAGCAGTATATTTTGTTGACGTCGTGAATCACAATAGTAACTTGCAAACGTGAAAACTACTTTTAACAAAAAAAGGAACCGACTTCAGTAAAACTAAAAAAGTTCTAGTGGCCTTCTGTGGTGTTCATCATCAGTTTCCTTACACCAAATCCTATTTACTGAATGTAAATTCTTGACTTTATCAATAAATTACCGAAAGCGCCGTACATGTCCCTATAACATTTGAAGAGTTCCCTCGATTTCTCCAAGATTCCATCATCAGATCCCGACTTAGTGCCAACGGGACCAACTCGGAGTTATACCCTTTCGATAAAAAAAAAAAATTGAAAATCGGTTCACGGTTCTCGGAGATATCGAGTAACACACATACAAAAAAAAAAAAAAATTGTTAATAATTGAGAACCTCCTCCTTTTTTTGAAGTCGGTTAAAAATAGGAAGCAAATCACAAATCGTAATAAAAGGTGAAAGTTCGTAATTGTATTTAATTGATTTAGTTCTTGATGACTCTCAAACGGCTTTTCGAAAATATTCTTTAAAACATCGAATTGAGTCAAAACGAGATTTTAGTAGCAATACCGCAGGATAAAGACACTAGCAATACGAAATATTAGTTGTTTCACAGAAATTTAAGGTTTGAAGTAATAAATTAATGTAAACTATAACTCTAAAGGTACGGTTAAGATATTTGTAGTTCATAATCTATCCGTGGAAGGTACACTATAAATCATGGTTGGCGGTGAGGCATCGTTTCTTATTATATTATTAGCCATTGTCTTGGACCAAAGGTAATTAAGCAATCGGGTGTGGTGGGTGTACACGACAATTACCGAGTATTTTCGAGTATTTATACTCTTTCTGAATACTTGCTTTTCTGTAAGGTAGTTATTGCTACACGTACCAAGGTCGTGGCGTGAAATATATATTCTAAGTAAAGCCAGAGTACATTTTGGCTTACGTTTTCTTCAAGAGCAGTAGAACAAGGTACTGAAATGCCGGCAATTAGAGAAGCCAAGCGACTTGGGCTCCCCTTTTTGCTTACCATCAGGCGAAGTGGAGCCACTATGTTGTGCCGTTATAAAAAAAAAAAAAAAAAAGCCGGTGGGAATCGGGTTCTTTGACCGCCACGCCACTGATACGTATTTATTAGTTTTAGTAAGTAAATGATTTTCCCATTGCTTACTTTGATTACTATAGAAAAAATATTTTAATTAATGTCTACTATTTAGGTACCTACTTTTATGGTTCTCTGCCTTTTCGCCGAATTATTTTTCGTCGAATGTTTTATTTTGCAGAAGTGTCACTTCGTCGAAAGCATTTTCCTCTAAAACCCTAACTATTTGATATTGTTATAAAATAGGCCTAACCTAACCTAATAAATAGGATGATAATTTGCAAGATTTATGAAAAATGTATGACTACAGAGGAATAAATTTTTTGTGAATTGAAAATTCAGTAAAAAAAATCAACAAAAAATAATTCTGCGAAATTAACACCACCTTTTACATAAGTATACTATTTAATATTATCTTATATTGTAAAGGTGTAAACCCTTAAACGTTACTAATGTTAGGGATTTAATTAGACACTAGCTATATTTGGACGTTTTTTTTTTACAGATTGAGTTTATACAGTTAAGTACAATTATGTAAAACGTATTTTGTCTCCACCAATAGGATAGGATAGTATTAAGTGTCAAGTAAATATCCCTGTTATTCACTAGCCTACAACACGAGTACTCAATTGAACATGTAAACTCATCCCTATCCTGGGATGATAACCATTAAGGCTTGGGTCCGCTAGACCTCAATAGCAATATTGATCTAATAAATTATATACAGGGATTATTGGGAATAAGCTACCTATTGAGGTAAACATGCTCAGGTTGTATATACTTAGTTATATTGCAAATCT
This sequence comes from Apotomis capreana, assembly GCA_947623375.1. Lineage (NCBI taxonomy): Eukaryota > Metazoa > Arthropoda > Insecta > Lepidoptera > Tortricidae > Apotomis > Apotomis capreana. The sequence goes on along the minus strand of OX392506.1, from coordinate 8,062,150 downwards.
GTTTACGGATGTTGCTTTTGCCTAAATATATAGGAATAGTCAGTTTGGGATGTTTGTATATTTACTTGAAGCAATGTATATTTACTTGATGAGGTGTATGGCATTTTTTTTTGGATTAACTATAATAAAAAGACGTTGTAAAAGCGATTTTAGTCCAGCAGGTTTACTGGAAGTACACGCTTATTAATACACTTATTATAAACGTTCGAAAGATTTTTGCTCCGCGGAAAAGGGCGGTTTTATCAAAACTTGCTTTTATCATATTAAAACAAAAAAAAAATGATAATTAATATAAATGGTGACGAAAAAAAAGGCTCACGTAAAAACACTGTCAAGAACGGCAAGCGGCGGAAATGTTTCGAACTCGTTAACCACTCAATTGCTTCGAATTTTGAGTTGGACTCTATTTATATAATAAAATAAGAGCGGTGACAGGTAGCCGTAGTTACCAAAAGCAATTTAGTGGGAGACAGCTAGCTATCCGTGCTGTTGCGCTGCCATAAACGGTGGCCGTTCACAATTATGTGAGTCCCTTTGCAACAATTATAAAACTATCTTTTTTTTCTAGCGAGAACACTTCAGCAGTTATTTGGTTTCAGTTTCTGATACTGCCCTTGCAAAATCTCACATTAGTTGGATTTTAACTAATCGAAGTCTATGATCAAAGTTCATTGATCCGTCGATTTGCTTTAAAAACAAATTTACCCTCGAATTCCTCATAAACTTGTTTGTCTGAAACCTTACACTCCCCGATCGGCATCTTTATACATCCTTGAAACCGCTAAATCGCGACTATAAAATCCTGGCAACATTAAAACTTGCAAGACATTCCGTGTCCGGTATGCCGGACCCAGGAATGCCGGAGCACCGTAAACGTACCGTCTGGTGTTAAGGGTACGTTTCCTCTGACACGGAGCTGGTAGGAGCGGAATGGAACGGAACAGAACGGCACTGTTTAGTGCGACGCGGATGACCTAAGCGGATGTCCTCAACGAACGATAAAGTGCGTTTAGTGCGACACGGACTAAACGCTCTGCCAGCGTTGCCGTCCGTCGCAGACATCCACGTTGCACCGAATAGCACCTTAAGTCTATACAATGCGTTTACAGTCTGACCAAAAAGAGTAGAAATTAAAAAGTGCCAATACTGTAGTGTCGTCCCTTTCTAATCAATCTAAGAAAACGAGGATGGGGGAATTACTTACAGAGTTAAGTAAATTATTTCATTATTTTTATGACTCGTCAACTCACGTTCCTTTTCTCTCCATTTGATTCAGCACCTTTAGCATAACAATGACAGGTGACTCTGTCACGCGAGATATACTATCTGTGACTTTCCTTTCAATACCGGTCGAGCATGACAGATGACAATGAGTCACGCGACAAGCGAAGTCGCGGCAACATATGCTAGCTCTGCAGCACTGCATCAGTGGAAAGGCACTCTAAGACCGCTGGCATTTAAGACTGAGACCGTCTTAAGGTCCGACCACATTACAGTGCTAATTGCTTCGCGGATGCCTGGTCTGCCGGACATTACTTGACCCTTAGGGTTGGTTTGATGTTTACGGCAAATTGGAGAGGCTTTTCGACATTGTAAGGTTCTTAGAATTTGCCACCTCTTCATAGTTCACAGCACAATAAAGTAACAAAATTTCGACCGTGTAATATGGATATTATGGATACGCTATCCAAGTTATCGCTATTTCGGCAATTCACTTTTGAATATTTGCGGTTTTACTGTAGTAGCTATATACTAAATCAAATATATTGTTGTCAAAGAATATGTATTTAATGCTGTGCTTTTTAACCCCCGACAAAAAAAGGGGGGTGTTATAAGTTTAACATGTGTAGGTATCTGTGTATCTGTGTGTCTGTCTGTGGCATCGTAGTGCCTTCCTGAGGGTCCCATGATAACCAGCTACTTAGTTTGTAACTAACAATTTAATAGCATTTTGACAGTACAATAATCTGGTATCGTGGAGATGAAGATGACCGTTTAAACTCCTAAACAGCAAAAGATAAACCCATGGTGTTTGGGCTCGTCTGATTGGTCTTGATGAGCAATTAACTTTTGTGTAAGAAAGTACAGTCAGTAGAAAACTGAGTACCAGTAAAACATTTTTGACTATAAAACTCTTATTATAATTTCTGTCACAGTACTGAGTCACTGCAGTTTCTAAGTCTTTGCATTTCTGCTAAAGCTAAATTGGCATTAGGACTATTGCACAGTTTCCTTTGATTGAGTTCACAAATAGCAACACCCTACATGGTTTTAACACGATTTAGGCCCACGTAAGCTTCTTTTAAAAAAAAATTACTCTTTCCTAAGTGAATAACAGCTTTTTAGGCTTTTTAGGGTTCCATACGTCAATCGAAAAAAACGGAACCCTTATAGGATCACTTTGTTGTCCGTCCGTCCGTCTATCTGTCAAGACTCTTTATTTCGAGAACGCGTGGAGGTATCGAGTTGAAACTACACCATATACTCAGGTCTGCGGTTCCTTGAACCTGTAAAAAAATCAAACTTCTACGTTAGCGTGAAAAAAAAGATACGGCCGTTTATATCGTCAAAAATGTACATTTCACACTCTCAAGGGAATCACAATGATAGGGTACTTCCCGATGACCTACAACTATGAAATTTGGCAAGTAATATCGTCACAAACACTTATGAAATCTGAAAACTATACATTTGTAATAAAATCATTAAAAAATAATAGTCCTTTTCATACATCATATTTGAAGAAGTCGGTTGCGTTATGTTTGCATGTCGTGTCGTTTGTATGCGGCGTAAACATTTCAGGTGCAAACTTCAGTCAACCAGGCCAATGAAGATGGGATAAGTGATGGTTTGGACGGAACCCTCGGTGCGCGAGTCAGACTCGCACTTGGCCGGTTTTTTTCTTTTATTGGTTGTATGGCGGATGGCGGGGGTTTTTTTAAATTTTAATTTTTGTTATATTTAGATTGGTTACTGACACAAACCACCAAAACCAAAGTTATAAATTAAGTTTGAACAAAATGTCAGATCGCACCGAATTAGAACTGAAAAAATACAAAGGATTACGGCGAGATAAACCAAGGTCAGTACGATTTCCTTATAACGAAGAGGAAATAGAAGTATTATCAAAGACGCTGCCGACGCAATATGATTTAAGGTTAAAAGGTGTCGTTGGACCAGTTCTAAGTATGTATATTTTACGGTACCTAAAGTTACCCTAATGTTAATACAAAACCTACATTAAATAAACCTCAAAATGTTCCTGAATTTTTATCTCAGCAGTAATACTTCCTTGTTGTACAAAACGTCCATTGCTGTCATGACGAAACTAAGCAGCCCAAATAAACCCACGCTATTCATAAAGTTCCTGTGACGACCTTATAGTACATTCAATATTAGCTGGCGTGTTTCCACTTGAGACCGTCATTAGCAATAACAATAGGATTGTGGCGGGTGAATTCTTTGTAAACCTTGTAAAACACGTGCGGCGGGCGGTGTTTCAAACGTTTTTGATACTTTCCCTCTGTTATCTTCCTTTTTATAATATTAGCAAATAGAAATACCACAGTTGAAAAACATCACACCAACCGTAATAGGAGGTAGTGTCATTACCAATATTCGTCATAATTATTAATACTTCGGATCCGATTCTGTGGAAGAATTATACCACCCGTTATCGACTCAGCTTAAGAGGCCTTATTCCTTTTAAAAAAATTTTTTTTCATATTATAACAAATATATTGATAATTTCAACTAACTTTTTGAAGTGAATAATACTTTTCCTCGAGTTCTAGGTAGTAACGTAGCTATTTCATGTGTTTATTGCGTGCAGTCGAAAATGAGTTGAAAAAGCTAAATTTCCGCGCGAATTTTGTCAATTTCGAGTAGTTTTTGAAACAAAAATTATCAATGAAAAATTCAAACTGCAGGTTTCAAATATATACCAATAAATCCCAATAGCCCTGTTCTAGGTAGTTACAGCAATAATATGTTTAAGAAACATGTTTGATCGTAGAGAAAAATGTCTAAAACAATCAGCATTTTAAAAGGAATAAGGCCTCTTAACGCCATTGTTGTATAAATTGAATACTGTCCTATTTTTGCATTACACATTAAATTCTCTGGTCTTAAATATCTCGCTCAAAATTTATCCCACGTGATCCGTTTCATTTCGTCTTCTATACATCCGCATCTTCACATGTACCTTATGTCGATCTACTAAGGTTTCTAAATTGTATCTCGAATGTATCTCTGTCCGTACACACTACCCTCGTAATGGGGTTCAGATTAAATGCACTAAGTTCGCAATGCCCCTCTAAAAGCGAATTGTAGTCCGTGGCAAGGTTTATAATATCATTATCGCGATGTCCGGCTGAGATTAAGAGATACTTTCGTTAGAAAAGGGGACGTCACATTGATTCGGTATCTGGTTTCGGCTTTTGTTTTTGGGTTTGTTTTTCTCCAAAACCTGATGAATTTTTTGTACAACACTTAAATAAAAATAATAAACTAAAAATTCCTTTCCTTTCCTTTTATTCCATGCAAAATTGTTACTTTGAAGTTATTTCATTATGCATTACTTGCATTTAGCAAAAAACACTTACCATATATTTATTAATTTAGTTTAATTTTCTGCTTTTAGTTAGCTATTTGAATACTGTCACCAATTAACCTAGGCCCTTACTTTAAATAACTCACTTAATAAGTGTTTTTGAAGCATTGCCACCGACGTTGCAATTTCAACGTTATATTTTATTTAATATATTATGTACATATTATGCAGGGTTAATGTTTTGTCCTAGGTATATGTGACCTCTTTCAGCGCTATTTTACGTATATTTGACATGTTCATCCGTTGAATAATATGTTTTCACAAATATTTCGAACTCCATCTAACGCATCTACGCTTCACCTATTTTACTATATTATCTATTATTATACTACTACTCTGCAACTGCCATGCATAGTCATGCGGGTAAAACCATTTAATTATTTGGTATCAACTGATACCAAATAATTGGTTTTAGCACCTCCGCTTAACCAAATCAACGCTTGGTCACTCGGAGGGATCGTCGATTTTAAAGGATCGGGCGTACAATCTGTGCGGTGTTCGGACTTGGAAATGCTTTCGGTGTAAACTTCACAAGGGATTTCGAATGTTTGCTTCCTCAAACTCCGATCAGCCTTGCATTTCATTGCAAAAGGCACCTCTGTTCAAAGTTAAATAAAACTAACCTTTCCATGCAATAGTTGGTACAGATACTAAGTTAAGAGAAGTAGAAGGTCGATTTCAACGCTTTGTTGATCTGTCTTATGCTCGTATGCTAAAACAAATGCGATTAAATATAAAGCTATCTTTAGTGATTTCTGCTTTTCAGTATATTTTATCAATTTGATCAGGGGGGGTATTCGACCAATTTTAGAGATATAATGGAGATCTCTCATTTTCATCGCCATCCGTCACTTTTGACGTGTGCCTACTTGACAAGTGGCGATATCGCAACTTCGTCAATTCGGACGCGCAAAATTTTCGTTTCCTTTGTATGTGACGGCATAAATAACAGGCGCATACTTTAAATTGACCGCATAGTACGTGAAATTGGTCCGTTACGTTTCGTTCAAAATATAAATTTATATACATGAATAACATTTTTGACAATCATTATCGCCTTCGTATTTCCAAAATTGAGATGAGATATGTCACTTTTAAGCTCATCGCATTTAAATGACAGTTCAATGGCGATATAGCTGTTATCTAATGGAGATTTGACGTTTGGAGATATCTCCAACGGCATTCTCGAATTGGGCCCCAGGTATTTAGTTCTTCCTCAGTGGCAAGGCGTTTATTAAAACTCGATTCGCACTCAGGGTTAGTGCATCCCACTCTATTGCTCAAAAATAAAAAGTTTGCCAATCCCACTCCAGTTTGACACACTAATATTATAAAGGCGAAAGTTTGTGAGTGTGTTTGTGTGTTTGTTACTACGTCACGCTCAAAAGACTGGACCAATTTTGATAAATTTTGGTATACCTTCATACCTGACACTAGGATTAACACATAGGCTACATACTCTTCTAATTATATAAAATAATTAACACGGCAGTTTGTTGGCCCTTTATTCTCTAACGTACTATGTTGTTCTATGTGGAACATGAAATAAATAAGTAATCTTCCAAAACGCAATTAAATTTACAGTAAATACAATATAATTTCGTAAAGTGAACTACAACCAAGCACATGCGGCCATGTTTTTACAAGCTCGGCTAAGTTCTGAACAAATTCAGCTGCTTTGCTTTTGAAAGCAAGTCAAAATCAAACAGCATTCAGGATTCCAGTGTAGGAAAATTAATATTTGCTGCTATTGAAAATATTAACGTATTGGCTTCGTAATGGTTTATTTAATTAAGAAGAAAAGATAACTGGCAGGTGCTTTTTTTACGACAAAACACATTTCGGTTGATAAAAATCCTTCCTCAAAAAATTTCAGGAAAAATCTTAACAGCGCGGTGCAGGAATCTATGGGCGCGTGGCGAAAATTTTTTTTGTCCGCTCATCACAAATACCAAAATCGCCGTATACGTGATATTTGAAGAGGTCCATCGTTTCTACTTGAATATCGTCATCAGATGCTCGGACAAAAAAAAAATACTAAATCAGTTAATAAATAACGGAGTTTTGGGTTAACAGTCAAAGACAAAAATACAACAGAAATAGAGAACCTTTTTTTAAGTCGATTGAAAATAGAACTACTTTCATTAATGAAACATTTACGTTATTGCACTGTGTGCCCGCTTTTGAAGACTGCAGATCATATATACGCGCTCGCGACGTCTCGAATACAAATATTCGTATGGAAGTTAAGGGCCGCATGTGACGTCTTCGTTAGAAAACTTGCCCCGACTGGGCGAACTAACTCGTTTCATTCATCGTCTTGTGCGGCGACCGGCAAGTCTTGATGCTTTGAAGTATTTGTGAGATTTTTTTTTTTCAGAACATACAATGTTATGAATGGATCACAGTGGAACCAGAATACTTCCATCTGACAAGCCGGCAACGCAGTTGTGACTCTTCTGGTGTTGCAGGTGTCCATGGGTGACGGTAATCACTAACTATCAGGCGATCTGTCTGCACGTTTGCCCCCTATATCATAATTCATGGATAATAATAGTACTGAGGAGTCTTAAAAGCCAAATATTGTTATATGCGAGTAAAACACGGGCAGCATTAGAGTGCCTTAGGTTTACCTAACAGTATTTATTGACTACCATAAAATTTATTGACAAAGCAGCAGTTGTGTATATGCAAGTTCCAAAAAATTTAATTTTACATAAAGTGTTTACTTAAGTATATAAGTCGTCTTCTCTTCACGGAATTTGCTGTGCCCAACAGGGTCCACAATTAAGTTCACTATTATGTAACTGTTATGAAACTTAAGTTTACCTAGTATCCTGTAAACTATCATTGTGGAATGCAATAAATGATTGAGTATTGAGTATTGATAAATTCTCAGGATTGTCCTTAAACAAACCTAACCTACTGGATGAGCGTTACAAAAACCAACTTTTAATCGGTGTCAAAAATCGTGGCAACAATTTTATGACTAATACTACACTAAGGATTTTAAATATTATGGCTAACAATCTGATGTAATTCGCAATCACATATAGTGGCGAGATCTCAGGCGTCAATAGAAATATCAACTTTGGATCCCAGTGGCAATATTCTACGATTATTATTACACTATAATTAATTTAGCAATGGTTCGTTTTTCTCTATTTACATTAAACGACAACCACCGCGGCCACGGCATTTCTATGATATCACTTAAATATCAGTTGACCTAGGCCCCAGACGAATAGTCGAGACATAAATACATGAAATTTAAAACGTGTCAGTTTTAAATATGGCTTACCAAGTATCTTTACTCATGGGCGCTCTATAGTAACAATCAGTCGGCGAGATATTACACGAGAGATGTCCAATGCGGCGGGCGGGAGGCAGGAGGCAGATATGACATATCTGGGAGCCTTCAGCACCGCAACACTATGCCAGAACTTCGTCTGCGGCCAACACATATGCTACCAACAAATATACATCCAAGTTTTCAAGTGGAAACGCCTCGGGTGAGGCAGCCTACGCTACAATTATTAGCGGCCATTGAAACATGACTATTTACTCAGAACCTACAGGGATTTTTGGATTATGTTGGAGGTTGATTGAGGTCTACGTGACCTCTTGGGCCTTTTAATTTCGAAGGCTTGATTGAATAAAATATAGCGTGCCCTTTGTTTAGGTCGGTCTGAAACTTTTTAGAAAGTAGTATTAGGTAATCTAAATTCATGTGTTTGATGTTTACATATTTGTGTTTTTGTTTCAGGTACTGACTAGAGTATTGCATAATATAGCCACTATAAGAAGGCAACCTAAGGTAAGGTAATCAATTCAAATTCAAATTCAAAAATATTTACTACTAATTCAATGATATTAATAAATACTATGGAGCTGTAAAAAATAAATGTCGGCATTTATCTTTTCCCAGAAATAATAAACAATTGTAATAGTTCGTTGGGACATTCGTGTTTCAAATAGCTTCTTTTAAAATGATATATTTTTCTTTCCAATATGCAACCATATCTTATTTACCCACATTGCCTTCTATTTTATTATGCACCGCCTGGCCGATTCTGACGCATAGGATTTCGGTCACGTCAGTCCGCCATTCAATTTTCAATGGCAAACATTTGTCCACCAAGTGTACCTCTCAAATCAAATTTAAAAATATGGATATTTGTACGTAGATTGGACCCTTCGCGCCGTGTGGGTGACAAGTGGGCACATTGGCGGCATTGTGCGAGTGTGGACCCACTCAATCTCCCAGTTTCAATAAACGAGAATATTTTTCTATTTTGTAGCGGCTTTATTGAAACGCATTGTCGTGAAAGGAAAACTTTGGAGACGTTTTTAAGTAAGCAGGTTGAATGGACGCTGTTGTATGTGTACGTGAAAATTATTAGAAGAATATCATCTACGAGCCGCTGTTTTGAACCCTACGAGCCATATATATACACTTAATGAAGATGACGAATGATGGACGGAGATTTGCGATAAAGTTTTGAAATGGTTTTTATGACTCAGACGGGATTCGACCCCACGTCTCCAACGGCTATCCGGGCCAACACGGGCGCTAAGCTACTAAGTCCATGCATGAGGCATTAAGTTTTCAACCAGTTTATGATGGTGGCATAGTGTTAAATTTTTTATTTTATCTCCGAAACCTATATTACAGTAACTTTTAATTTTACGAGTACAATCTATGTTAGCCTACTCGAACTACAGATTAAAATCCATCTACCTACTTATCTGATTTATTTATTTATTAAAACGTTATTGCATAAAACAAAAGCCAGTGCACACGCACAACACAACCGGCACTCTTTACAAGACAATCGTATCAGGGTCAAACAGATACTAGAAAATGGCGCAAAGCAGAAATTTAATTATACAGAGAGCGTCTAACTTGTCTGTGTATTTCTCTGAAATATCTGAAATGTACTGTGATTTCATGTTTACAGTTTTATAATAGTACCAACATATCCTACAGGTAATTTGCCTTTGTTCCATTATATTGGCCATCTCGGTTTTATATAAACAAGACACTAACGTCTAAGTGTCGCAATAAAACTCATTTTATTAAGTCCATAGCACATCTCGACAACAAAGTTGTTATATGTCCCCTCAAGGAAGGACCAATGATTCGAATTTATGCTTTATGCAGTGGAAAATGATAAATTTATGTGCGTCCAGTTCCTGAATTTGTCTCCTGTTGAGGAGGTCCTGATTTTTTATGGTTAGAGCGGCACGTTTGCATAATTTACAACGTCGCCTCTCATTTCAGACAAAGACGTCTGTGGACTACGGGTACAATTTGTGGCCGTAAATATAAATTTGTTTTCTTTTTAAATCTCTAGCCGGATTCTTTACTTATAAAACGGATGTCTGTGACTTTGCAGTGTAGAGAAAGTGACTTTGTTTCTTTTTACATTTAATAAATTTACGTTTGTCTGATAGCCAGTGAAGACAAAATCTATCAGGGCACGCATTGGGCACGTGTGCTTCTGTAGATGCAAGTGAGCCTTACGTCCTTAAACAATAAAGGGCAACTTGGAACCAGAAAAATTAATAAGGCTAACTGACTGGAATAAACTGAAACTTTTTTACGTACTTTTGTACGTACGTAATCACATTGTATATTTACATCTATGTATACAGAACATTATAGTGGCGAACAATAGATAAACAAATTCCGGGCGGCTGAAGACAGATGGCGCTCCGGATCACGCAGGACTAACCCTTCCTGGATAATATCTTTAAAAGTTTGGGGAGCAGGGGGCCGTCCATCTTTAAATTATGCCGCCAACAATCAAATGGTATTAGTGTTGTGCGAATAATCAATTTATTTTTCCATGATATCATGGTGCATTTTAGTCCAAAAATTGATTTGAAAAAAGAAAACTATGAGGAGATGTCATGATCGCATGAAAATATTAGCGCGATGCAGATTTACTTTTGTTAAAAAAAATATAAGTTAAGGTGAGCGAAATAACTTGGACTTGGTATTTTATATGTGCAAAGATGGGATGGCATTATTAGCATTACCAAATTACTGTTAAGGTCGATACATTTTGAAGACCCAAACACGTTAAAGGTTAAATCGACTTACGGAATGATATTGGAACTTGCGAAATCAAATTTCCAAAAGGCCATCAAACGCAAAGGGAAATTCGTTTAAGAGTATTTAATTCAAATTGAATTTCAGTGAAAAGATTACACACCAAGGAAAGGGATGATTGATTTAATTATTCTCTCCTAAGACGTGTCCTCTTATAATTACGGTTCATTACTTAAGCATCGCTTTATACCGAATAATTACTTAATAGAAGTAACGAGTTATTTCCATCTCGAAGTTTGCTGCAGAAGTAGAAGGTAATTAACATTAAACAGGACCGGAACGAATTATAGAGGGCCGGATAAATAATGGACACAACCTTTATCCTAATACTCGCCTTAAGCAATATTCGACTTTGGATTATTCTGAAATATTCCTTTGCTGGGCCTTAATTCGACTAGGCTTTGCAATGTCTCCAATTTAACAATATTTCGGTCTTGTCACGACCATATAAGCCCTTTCACTCCTAGAAGCTTATTTCATCGAATGTTTCATTTCGCCGAAAAATCGTTTCGCAGAATTTTTATTCCTCTGTAGTCATATATTTTTCATAATTTTTGCCAATATTATCCTATTGATTAGGTTAGGTTAACTTAGGTTTATTTTATTTGTAAACTACGTGTACGTACTAGTTTACGGTTACAAAGAAAAGTGGTTTCTACGAAATGTTTTGCGGCGAAATGAAACTTTCAACGAATAATAATTTTAGGACTTAATATAGATATAAGGGACATGTATTTATGTTGTGTCTTATTCCACAACGGGGGATGTTATAAGTTTAACATTTGTATCTGTGTGTTTTGTGGCATCGTAGCTCCTTAACAAATAGTCCAGATGGTTCTTAAATGGATGTATGTATTTGGGTGTATGTGGTGGAAGAAGGAGCAGTTACCTCCGAGATATTCAGCTTTCATGTAACAAGTGACAAGTAGCAGACCTGTATCGGGGTATTTTAAATAGGCATGTATTTAAATCGATATCTGTATAGGTATATTCCCTGTTTTCGATCAAAATAATTGAAAGTTTCACCAAAAATACTGACTTGCGCACCTATTATGCACACTAAATAATGCGAATTCATTATTCTATTTAAAGGTATTTGCAAAACTGTTTTACTGGATATTAAAAAAAAACTAACCTAACCTAACCCGGCCGAGTCGGATCTTAGTGTGCAGTGCGAGGATAATAAATTAGTGTGCAAGTCAGTATTTTTGGTGAAACCTTTAAATATATCTGATGTACAAACCATATTTTTGGTGTGAATTCGGTTAAAAAGGTCATCTGGTTTTGTATGTTTAAGTTTTTTTTGTAGGACATGTTCAGTTAATCAATTGTTTTTTTTTTGCACAGCATAAGTTTTTCTGGTATGCATTCAGTTAATTAGTGGAGTAACCCAGTGTACTGAAAAATTATATATATGAGCAATTAAATATATCCCTTTGAAATATGGGTTTTTATATTAAATATCCAATATATTATTATCAAATTAACATTTTAAATTATCTCAGCGCCTCTTCGGTGTCCTATCAAAACACGATAACATCTCATTTGCGATTAAATCCCCAGTGCAGTTGCACAGGATCCAAGATGGCGCCCAGTCATAAATACACGTCCGCGGGCTCTTATTGAGTTATAGCAGTTGCTCGCAAGCAATAGTTATCGATTGGCACAGGCGGAGGAATCCCAGATCTGCCATGTGTTATTGAGGTCACAGCATGTTGAATATCGGTGTACAACTCCGACTTATATTTTATCTTTGGTCCGATGGTTGACTGGTAAAGAATTTTTAGTGAAGCGAATAATTTCATACTACCTAGCCCTTAATTTGAAAGAAAGAAAGAAGAAAGAAACTAGCGAACTTGTCTCCCGGAGCGGGATTTTGCCACACGAAGGGCTAGTGGCTCTGTGAACGGCATTTTTTACATTTTCAGCCCCCATAGCTCCGCCATTTTGAAAAATTACCAAAAACTGAATCTACAAAAAGAGTATTTATTCTTATTCACAAAATATAATGAGAATCGGTTGAGAAATGTGTAGTAGGCGAGAACAGACGGAAAACGTCCGTAACTACGAAAGACATTTTGGCGAAGCTGAAACAGAAACGCTTCGCTCGTTCGGTCAATAAACATTTGATTTACGCTAAAAAATGTTACTGCTTTAATAAAAAAAATATTGGTTGAGAATATCTTAACATTCGCTAACGTCTTAGAAACAGTGAAATTGTCTTCATCACGAAACTTATCTTGGCCCGGTGGATCATCTCGGGAGAAATAGGTTAAAGGGGCCCTAGCCCAGGGGGACGCAGATAAAAGTTCGGGACAAAACTTTTGTTTTGACGGAGCACCTTGGAGGGGCGCGGCGCAATTCCGTACAGAAAAACCCATGAATATCGATGTGGATTGTATAATTATAAAATGTAGGCAGGTAATTTGTAAAAAATAATAATATGCTTTTACAGTAGAATAAAATACAAATACTCTTTATTGCATACCTCAAACATACAAAAAAATACAACATGAAATAAGTAAATTAAAACAACAGATACGTATCGTGTAAAAGTTTATACTGTATTAATGACCAATATTTCTAACCTTTGTACATAGTTGTTTTCTAACCCTTCTTAACCCTTTTCTTGGCAAAATAAATGAGAACGTCCTCATTCGACCTCAAGCGACGTTGTTGTTGAGCAATTAAAACACTATAATAAAAAAAAATCCTAATAGATGATTAAATTAGATTTATGATCACTTAAACTTTATTACACATTGCGACCACGTCAATAAGGTCATTCGAAGACGATTCCTAATCCTGACATTATTTTGTTACCTAGCAAACTATACAAATAAGATCATTTTCATTTGGTATATACAATACGTCTTAAATAATAAAACAAAACAATGTTCTCAAATTTTATACATCGATTTGAATCCACCTAAATTAATTTAGATTGTTAAGGGTGTATGAACTGAAATTTGTAATAATGCGAGAAAACCATTAAAAGAAAAAAATTACATCGTCTATTTTGACTTCGGTTTAGTGCTCTATAAAAATTCCAACTCCTACCCCAGTTCCGAATAAAACAAACAGTGTAGTTTGTAGCAATCAGTGCGTGTATCAGTGCGCCCAGTGGTTCGGACCGCACAAAAAGAGGGTCCAAATGTGAATGGATGTTAACGTGTTTTTTACGACGGCCACGGTCAACATATCGTTTTGTTTGCGTCCGCTGATATCTTTATTTCTGGTTTACCCCCGAAATTCCATTTTTCTTTTTTTAGGGTTACGTTTGTCTAACTAATAGAGGCATTATGGCCACGCCATTCACCGTTCTGTGGATGTTTGATTTAAATTAAATGTACTTATTGTCATACAGAAATTTTATAAGAAATATGATAATATGTACCTATTGATAGTTATCGATATCTAGGCTCCTTTTATTTATCTCCAACGACGGACTCGCCAAGCCAATTAGCGGTTCTTCGAAATCAACTTTTTTATAGGAAAAGAGGCTACATTTTCCGAAAAAAAAACTCGACATAGACGGTACGGACTAAAGCCACGAGCTTGATACTGAGCAAACACTTCGACACCGAGTCAATGTTGACTTTCCCTGCCCCTCATGCGATGACAATAAATCGTATAAATAAATTACCTTTGTCAATCTCACTGGATCTTATTTGTGATTGAGGAAAACTAAGGAAAAAGGTAGGTATTTAGAAAATATTCTAAGAAAAAATAGTTCAAGATAGAAACAAAATAGGTATGTAGTACTTAATACCTATTAAGGAAAATGTAGCCTCTTTTCCTATAATTTGTTCTTGATTTCAAAAAAAACACTAATTGGCTTGGCAAGTACGTCGTTGGAGATAAATAAAAAGAGCCAAGATATCGATAACTAACAAAATATCATATTTTTTATAAATCTTCTATATATATGCTTTTTCTTTTATAATAAAAATACAGCACTGATGTTGCCAGTCGCCATAAATTAAAGGGATACCCTGTATTGTGACGTGGGTTCATCAAAGCTTCCCTGTACATAATTGTTCTGGCTGCTAGTGATAAATTGACTTCATAACATGAACCGGCGCTCTTTTTGCTCGCTCTCGCTGCTTTGCCCTTAGGCTGGATAAAATATAATAGAGTTTCAAATTTGAAGTATTAATACTGAGTGGTCGTTCATACACTTGGTAATTTACTACTCTCATCTTAAAGTGGGTATTATTTTGTGTGCCTTGGACACTGACTTTTCATTACTTCCATGCCTAAATAACTTTATAGAAACAATTAGGTAATCATTTTTTTATAAGGAATTGAATGATATACCAAAAATCTAAGACCTTATACACACATTTTTATATTTAAATAAATGCAATTATAACAGATAACATATAATTTATGTATTTTTCGTCATTGCCGCATTTTGTAAAATAAAACCAAGTAAATCTCCATGTAATCGCGCCCGCCTGGGGCCTATTGTCGTGTCGCATTAACGGGAATCGCATCATAACTCCCGATAATCTACGTTTATTGGCTCCGCTCTGCTTTATTACTCTCTTCAAATACGTCGCGATGTGTGCGTCGTATAGGCTGCGTTGCAATGGACCATGACGATATGAGATCACAGTGGGGGTTACACAGAATCAACTTGTAGTGAGTAGCTGAAAGTTTTCTTATTGCTTATGTTCGAAAATTATTTAACTAGTATGCTTTTCGTGGCATTTTATATGTAAGATTTTGAATTTTTTCACTGCCAAAACTTCCAGTGTAAGATTGTGTACTTATAAAGGATTAGAGTAGGATTTTCTAGATTCCAACTAGAAGGCTAGGCCGTAGATAATTTTTGTTTTATTTAATAATTATTTCAACCTTTTAGGACTGATTTAAATGCCTTAAAAGTAAGTTTCTTATGTCTACTTTTTAAGTATTTTGATGGCTACATATAAAATATATTTTTGGAAATATACGAGTAAACAATTAAGGCGTGTTTTTTACAAAACTTAAGAAGCGTATAAATGTAAGTACCAAAGTATAATTGAGCATTTCTCAAAAAGTTTGTACATTTACTTTACGTCTTTGTCCGGGCCGGTTCGAAGCTTGTAATAAATTAAGAGACGATATCTAATATAATCTGACCTTGAAAACTTAAAAATAAGTTTAGTATCTCTAAGATAATATTATTGTCTGAAATCATAATGCATAATATAATTTTATAAAAATATTTTAAAATATTTGGTAGGTCTCATTTGTATGGCAATGCAAATGTCCCCTTAACAAAATTGTAGTTAAATTATCGATTTTCTGTAACAAAACTTAGTGTTTCGGGTTGAGTGTTATGTTTCATTACAAAAGAGATATCTCAGAATTCATAAAAAATAAGTATTGTTGTCGTTATTTAACGTATATATTTATAATAAAAGATAATAATTTGTCCTAGAAAAAGTTCCAATTTTGTTTCCGGTGTTTGTTACGCTATTTTAATAGAATTCTGGGGTTTTGTTAATTCAATTGTAGTTTTATAGGAAAGTGGTAACACTAGGGATATTTTTAAGAGTGGCCATCTTGGCATGTTGACAGTCTATCAAACGCAGCGGTAGAAACACGCTCGCCGTTGGTGGCAACCGAAAATTTGAACTCCTTGTTTGTTACGGGATAACTTGGTAAGTTTCACTTTTTCTTCAGTTTTGTTTCAACTCATCACTTAATCATATTATTACGACTAAGATACAGTACATACAATATTCGAGTTATTCATTAAATTCGGTTAAAATATTTTTTAAAACGTCCGAGCATCACTTCGTTACTTTCTTTTTTGTTACTTTTGAATCGTTTCGTATGACTAGGAAGTGAAGGTAACAAAAAAGAAAGTCTAAGGAGTAGTATAGACTATAGAGAATGACGTAATACAATTTATATTATATTTCTCTTTAAAAAAAATAATAAATATATTTTCAAGTTTAATAAAAACATATATTATAAAGCAAAAGTTTCTGATTTTGAGTTAAATAATATTATTGATTTCTTTTCTAGCTGAAGAAAAAAAATGAGGCTTTTTTACGTTTTATTTTTTATTTTTATACTGTACAAACGATATGTTTATTATCATTGGTAATTGTAAATATTAATTGTTAAATAAAACCACTTACCTACGTCACCCTTGACCGTAAAGCGGGATTTACTCCCGCTTCGCGGGACGAAAATCCCACATCCTGGCCAAGGCAAGACGTAAAACTTTAGACAAACCACGGGCGGTAATTCGTTAAGCCCCAGATTGCATATTTAATAGGGTGGGTCATTTTTTTTCTTTTTTAATTTCTAACGGGCACAGTTGAAAAAAGGTGCCATTTAGTGTCATTAATGGATACAATATTGTTATTTATTTTTATATTTCCGTTTTATTGCCTCCAGATTACTTCAGAAAAAAGTTCCTAATGTATGGAGCACTAAAAAAAAGTGGCCTTGTATGTTTTTTTTGTTGTATTTTGTTTTGTGATGCCCTACTAATTTATACTCAGAATAAAAATACATTTAAATATTGGGCCAAATTTAAAATAATAAAACCAGACTTCATAACGCTCATTTAATATGGGCATTTCTATACTAACTTAAAAAGATTGCCGTGTAGGTACTCTGATTTTACTGTACTTTTTGATGTTTAATTTTATTATTATTTGGATTCTTTATTGTGATCTGATCACGTCTACAAGTAGTCAAAACTGCATTTTGTGATTTATTGTATTGTTCCTATAAACAATACTCTTGAATAATAACAGAAGATCTCATGTCAATTCTGCTTGAATTGGCACATTATTTAAGCACTAATTAATCTGTATGATTATTTTTTTGTGATACAAAACTAATAATTATATAGTAAGAAATGTAATTACTATTAAAGTGAGTTGTTAAGCATCTAATTAATATTGTAAGTGTACTAATTGTACACTATGCTTAATAGTTCCGATTTTGTTACCAAGGTTCCTATTATTGTTACTGTCCCTTGAAAATATTAGAGGTTTTTGTTGTTTTTTGTTAATTATTTGTTTAATAACATACATTTAATACATGTTTAAAATATAATTTAGATGGTCTTATAAATTGTTCTTCAAAGATATTTTAAATAACTCAATTTAATACGCGTGATATTGTAATTTCAAACCTGAGTTTTGACTAAATGGTAACGTACAAGAGTAGTTACCATTATATCTTTAACTTATCGGAATATAGCAAGCAATTTTTATGAAAAAATATACGCGTATTGGTTATTACTATGTTAACTAATAAATAAATTCAATGTAATTCGTATGTGTTTACTTTATTTCCCGTTTGAATGAAAGTAACAAAACCGGAAATTTTGATTGCCTCGGCTCAATTAAATAAACTTTACAGTTAAAATTACACATCTAATCTCTGTCAAAAATTAATAAACTGAATCCTTACATAACAGTTAAATAATAAGCAACAACAAAATCATTAAAATGTGATATTTTTTCTTGGTTACGACAATCCGAGAAATGTACAAACTTTTTGAGAAATGCTCAATTATACCTTAGCTATCAAATTCTAATTTAACATGATCTGACTTCCGATTTAAAATGGCTCTCGTCTTATATATCTTAACTCCAATCACGATCGGGCATTATACTAAAGACAATTCATTATTAGAGAGCCGTTAGCCGGCCATAATCGGTCGTTATCGCCCTTTTACTGCGCATTTTATGAGCGAAACTATTCACCCAAGAAATGTACTTGCCCTTATCTTGTTATCCTTTGTTAGGGCTAATTACTTTAGTAGCTATCGTTGTTTTATTATTATTACAGAATATAATGTTCATAGCGTTTTAGAAAGGGAAATACGGAATATTTTTGTATTATTTCATATAAATTGGTTATTGTTATGAACACATTAAAATTAGATATATTAAACATAGATGCAAAAGTCAAAACAAAAAAGAAAAACTTAAAGAAAAACGTAAAGATGCACCGGATATCTAAGAATCACACAAAACCCTTGATACAAATATGTACTTACGTAAGTACAACTTCACAATAGGCGCTGTTACTGACCAAATGTATATATAGATATATCTTTTTCTTTTCAAGGAAATTCCAAGGAAAGAAAACCTTTAAGAAACCCCTTTTCCTATTAAGTTATAACTCCTTAATAGTTGTTTACAACTCGCTCGTTGCGTTTACAATATATTACGAGGTTGCAGGCAATAAAAAAGGGGTAAGAAAAAATGAATAAAGCGCGCCACGGTAAAATAAAGGCGAGCGGGAATATATATGACTTCCTTGAGGAAATAATAATGCTGTTTGCAATTCATTTGGCTACCTGGCTACCCTCGTCTTTGGAAAACAACAGGTTCCGTGTTTCTTCGACCCTCCTTGTGCCGTTTTTTTGGAAGGGTCGCGATTTTTATTCCGAACCCTTTGCTTCTCGCCGAAAATACAAGCTTAATGACAATTGTCTGGAAAAGTATGCAACTGTTTTTTTTTGTTTTGAAGTACGCTCCGGTTATTATGATGAAATTCTCGTGTCAACTATTATAAAAATATTCATTGGAATCAATCTATTATCGGTATAGCAAATTTAATTGCATCCCTAAATAATAGGCTATTTTAATACATAGGTACCTACATTTTTAGTGTTTCATTGAATAAATCCCTTATACAAAACATATCTTTATTCGTTGCGTTATTTAGCTACTTACGTACGTATCATTTACTGTGCTATTATTTATTCTATGTAATTAAAGATACAATTAGGTACTAAGTATTTCTTAAAACTTTTCTCTAAAAATTCATTTACAGACTTTTCTTTTTGTGTCGTAGACTTGATACCGACAAATCACAAGTCGCAGAATAAAAAAATCAAAGCGTAACAAGGCACCCGGCTTGCTTACATTTAAAAACGTAATTGTAAGTAACCGCTCCCTTTTTATTAATTTACCTCATTTATTCTTACCCCCGAGACGTCACGTTCAACGGGAAAGAGTAAAAGTCTTGTAAAAAAATGTCTCGACTTTTTACAATAAAATATTCATGCGGATTCTGGGGTCTGTTGATTTGTTTATTTCAATTTCAATTGAACGTATTTTTAGTGACTCTTTTGTTTTTGACTAAGTTTTCGTACAAGCTGCCCCACTGTGTATTTATTATTTTGCAAGGATATTTTATTTTAAAAGTAATTAAACACACGCGTTTTCTTGTTACTTTATTTGACTCTCCAATCATCACTTCATTTTCAGCACATTAATCAAAAACTCTAACAAATTACAGTTGTCATCCTTCAAGTAATAATTAAACGAAATTTCAAAGCACTAGTTCGAATCGACTAGCATCGTGAGGGCCTGTCAGCTTAGAAAAGTTTCAGTAACTGAAAGATGCGATCGAGAAATTACGGCCTGTGAATATTAAAGTACCCTTGAGCAGTCTCAAGAGGTTCGAGTCACTTAAAATGCTTGATGAGCAATCGAGTTAGGGATAGAAGACACCGCGGGTGAGTCAAAGGGACTGCGTTACGTTTTTGATATGTTTGGATGTTAATGGCATTTCAGAGGGACACACAGGTTTTGAGTAACTTTTTTGTTTTAGAAAGGACTTTAGCTGACATACCAACAGAACTCTGCTTATGTTCCCAAATGAGCAATGCCTCAGACAGTGATTAGGGATTCGTATTACTATCACGTGAACCCTAAATATAGTTTCACAATGTACGTCTCTGTCTATCCTTGTCCTTGGCTAAGCTAAGAGAAAAATGGACATAGATGACGGTGGTAAAATAAAAGGAAAAAAAAAAATTAGGGTCCCCTACGCGTAAAATTGAGATGTACATTTTTGTAATCTATCATATTGATTGGGATATACGTAGTCGAATTAGGTACTCTTTTTAAATACTTTTTGGGGTTGTAAAGATCATTTTTCGTTACAGTGATCTGTTTGTAGAATATAAGTGACAATTTGTTCGATGCTAGAGTTTAAATAGTATACCTACATAAAAATCTTAAATTTAAATAGTATACCTACATAAAAATCGCCATTGAAACTCCAGATTCGAGAAACAAATAAAAAAATCCAAACAGTTATAAAATGAACAGCCGAATGCCCTTTTCCCAACGACCGACCCCAGCATTCCTCGGCTGTCTGCAGCCTCCTTTTTTAAATCCCGGCTTCTGTCGGTAACAAGCCAATAAATCCCGGGCATTTTTCCCGAACCCCGGAAGGGCTTAACACGATTACACTCAAATTTACTTAACACCTACACATTAACCCGCTAATGAGGATATTCAGCGTAATTTTCTTATCTCGGATACACCCATTGTAGCCCATTTTAATTTGATAATCGCCGAAAAGTGGGTCTTGTGTAAATTTTGTTAGACTAATTAAATTCGTTATATGATTAATTTTGTTGGGGCCTGATGAATTAAATTGGGAGTGCATTGCTTTGATTAGTCGGGCAAAGAGGCAAGATGTTATTACGTGTTTTTACTTTCCTAGACTTTAAAATATGAATTTATGTTTAGCAATCATTTAATTATTTAAAATTTACTGCACAGTACAAGATAGTTGGTAAAATCGTGTATACCCAGGTCACTAACAGAGAATTGTATTCTAATCACTCGACACGATACTACTCAGTCAAAAATAATAAATAATTAATACTTATTTAAGATAAGTAGTTAAGTTTTTTTCTGTATTGTATTAGAACTTTCTGTGAAATAAAGTTTAAATTGTATATATATATATATATTTTACAGTTAATGAGTCTGTTGTTTGTCTGTTTGTTTGTTAATCAAAACATGAGTTTAAAATATACCGATATTGTTGTATTATGTAACGTTTCTCTTTGTAATATTGATAATAGAAAGCAAGTCGCTGAAAATAATTAAAATGACTTAGTTCGTTAGTTGAACAAACACGGGAGGTAAACACATCGGCAGCGTCGAGGACTCTTTTAATTAATTAAGTGTATGGAGAGACATACTTGCTGATTACTCGTGAACGGGGCCGGAGGCGCCCGACTCGGGCCTTGATGATTAAACCGTACTGGTTCAGTATTAAACAAAAATCTGAGGAAGAAATAGTAATTGCTATATAGAACAAATATCAACACGCAAAGAAAAACTAAATTGCGCTCATACCTACGTGGTCTACATCGGGACCTGAACCCGGTATTTGATTACCGGTCCAACGTCTTACTTTGCCTGTCTTCATATCTCTATAGGAGTAAACAAAAATGTGGTGTTAATTTATCCACGTAAAAAAACGAAAAAAATATAGAAATAATCCTTTTGCTTGAGCGAATCCACTTAGCTTTGTACCCGATGAACAATACTCATTATCTGTATTATTAACTGTGGCCACAACTGCCACTTCAAAATGTAAGGCGTTATAAGTAGTAAATTTTACACTAAATTAGTCTTTATATCAAGCCAAATAAGGTGTACTCTTAAACAAAGAGAACAGAGATGTTGGTCACTTCATTGTCATCATAAGCACCGATAGGAACTTCACTGCTCTTTCACTTACGAAGGCCACAGTTAACAATACAGATAATGAGTATTGTTCATCGGGTACAAAGCTAATGGGATTCGCTTAAGAAATGGGCTTCGAAGTATAATTGTGTTTCGAAATAAAATATTAATAATTAATAAGTATTATTTTACTGACAAAATGCTCACAATAAAAGTCCTACATACGATGTCATACAACAAAAAAATGGTACATTTATGGTTTATTCTGAAGCGGAAGAATTACATAAAGAGATATCGGAACGCATGGTCGAAGCTTCAGGTGACCAGAGGGTTGGCAGCTACTTTGGACAGCGACTGAGCCTCGCCATCCAAAGAGGCAACGCTGCCAGTCTTCTAGGTACAATATCCACTGAAGGCGACCTGGCGGGTATTTACAACCTTTAGTGTCTATTTTAATTATATTTATATTTTAGTTGTTTATTAGGTATTTAGTTTAAGTAATAAGTAAGTTTTTTTAATTAGTATTTGTGTTGTTTTAGAATTACATTGCAAAATGCATGTTTTTACATGTGGTAGTTCAGGCACATATCCGTGACGTCACACCAGCGCGACTTTTTCTAGAGCGTTTTTAACGTTCAGTAGACTCGTCTCACTTTACTATCATTTCTAAAGCTCTTAGTGTCCTAATCACATTAGTCAGTATGGGACATGTTTTTTTGGGGAAAAAATCAATCGATTGGTACATTTGTTGCATGTTCCCAATAGTCAGCGGCTTACATATTTTGACGACGCGGTTGACTTCTGTAAAAACTTCAACTGGAAGGAGCTAAAGGAGCAAGGGTCAGTCACCTTACCGGATTCCATACCAGAATTCAGTAATTGATATAGTAATTAGATTATGTCTTGGCCTTAATTAATAATAGATTGTGATCATGTCTAGTGGGTTAAAGGATCCAGTTGTGTGTTATAATAACCAGATTCTCTGCGGTAAGGATACAAATCAGACGACATTAGCAGTTTATTTAGGACAAGTCAATATTATTTAATAATTATTAGCAGAAGCAATAATGAAGGTTAATGAATCTAAATATACATCTTGGACGAGAAGTAGTGTTAGTTATTTAATTAATAAACAAATAATAAATAAAGGTTGAAATATTTATTTATATGATGCAATGTCTCTGTTCTAACATTTTTCCAAATGACCCAGTAGGAATGTGGATAGTGTGTGGCTGTTTAGTGTTCGATATAATACATAAATATATAACTAAAGGGGTTTTTTGTTTAGGAAAGGACAGCCCCACCCCGCTGTCCAAAGTCAGATTCGTCCAACAAATAAATCCGTCCTTGAAAGGATTAAGGGAAGACACATATTTGGAATGCTACAACAAAACAGCTAATTCCATTATAAGTTATTGATAGAGATTCCTCACCACCCAGTCATGTCAATATAATGGCTAATAAACCAAATAAATATATTCTGCCATAATGGTCATATGTTAATGCAATATAAAAACATTGCTAGTGTCTCTTTCAGTTATTAAATGTATAGATAGATAATCTGTCCCAGGAGACATGCAACTGATACATAGACACTAAAAGGAGTACAAGACCAAAGCAGTAAATTACACAACCAGGCAGCTGAGTTGGATAAGTAAAACAGGAGATGGACTCAGCCATATCCTCATGTTAATATCTCCCCACCAAGTTATGTCAATATAAGGCTAATAAACCAAATAAATATATTCTGCCATAATGGTCGCTTGTAAATGCAGTATGAAAATACTGATAGTGTCTGTTTCAGCTATTATTAGGTATATAGACAGATCATCCATCTCATAAGAGAATTACAACTGAGAAATGACACATAAGTAATACCAGACCATAGCAATGGATTAACACAACATGGTTGAGTGATGATAATAATTTGATATAACAATGAACCCAGCCGTTTCTTTATGATAAAAAATATGAAAATTGTGCCAGGACAGTCAGAGGGAAAGGAAGGATATTTTATCTTATAAAACCTTTTACCTTGTAAAACCTTTACCCATACCAAACTCTTCCCATCAGCACTTCTAATAATTCACATTCAACTTGGATCGTATATGGGTTTTATTGTCGCCCCGAATTAAGACTTATAGTCGATTGACAAAGGGTCTCTGCAAAGTCGATAGTCACCAACCATCTCCCTCGTCAGAGAAAACTCCAAGTCTTTAGTAGATGGTTTTATCCACAGCAGTGCACAGCCCGAGCCTACCAGAGATGAAAGCTTATGGCCAATCTCCGGAATTGCTCTATAGAGGACTCCTTCGACCAGCAATACGCTTCGAACCTGTTACTATGTATGACGCAAAGGTCTTTGCAAACCAGTCGCCATAACAGCTGAGCCTCTAATGTCAATCTGGAACAGACAACCAACCGACTACCAAGGTAGTATATTTCACCAAGTCGAATCACTCTGTTCATTGACATTACTTCGAAGGAGAGAGTGTACCACATACCTTATACCTTCAAGACAGGCCTGCCTCTGTAGCTATTTTTAAACAGAGACAAATCTGTGTACCAATACCAATACCAATATCAATATATATGTGTCAGACGTGTTCAGTCAGTAGGTAAGATGTGTAGTAGGTGAAATTATTAACCAGGCTTTTGACAGACATAGTTTATTTTAACAATTTTTATAACACAAATTATCAACATGTCATGCTATAGTAGGGCAAAATTGAAACAGAGTGATTTACATAACTTTACCCTGAAATCTTAGTCTGAGTCAGTATCAGGAATACTTATTGTAAGAGCACTGATTACTCATATGCTTAGATTCTCAATGGCAATAATATAAATACCAAAATGAAAAAGGGAACATAGCAATCTGGGCGGAATGGACACTTTCCTAAAATTCTAACCATTAAAAGTCAATAAAGCTTACCCCTCTTGCAATAAGGATTATTGCAAGCAAACAATCCAAACAAGGCCACTTCACTACCATCACACAGAACCACACATCACTGTATCCTATCATAAACACTCACCAAATACGCACTGATAATGCCACTAATTACTTTTATTTGTACGAATAGAAATTATTTATATTACCTAGGGGTCGCGCCTTACAATTACGGAACATTTTAAAAAACTCCCATGTCAGCTGTTTTCCCCGAACAGCTGACTTCACCAAACTATTTGAGCCAACGTGTCACCCATCGACTCACCAGTAATCGCTCGAGCAGAGCTTCGCCGTCGCGCACGCTTGATCCAGACTGAACTCCCAGGCCTTTCGTACGTCCCCTTATATATCCATCGTTTTCCTAGAGCTACAACCTTTGGAACATTCTCGATAAAAAATCTTCCAATAAGCGCCACTGCGTCGGATAGCGGAACTATTTTGTGTACATGTGTGTTATGTTTCAATGAATTCCGAGTTCCTCATTGGTTGATATTATATACATCTCCCACAAGTAAAAGACATCTATAGACTTATAGGTAGATATATTTTAGTTCCGCTACTCGCCGTTGGTCGCTACTGTAGCCAATGATATTGGCGGCAAATTAAACCACATTTAAATTTATCTTTATTACTATAGCTTAATTATTAATCCCAACATAGTTGTCTTTAAAATTCGGTAAGTTTTAAAAGTTCCCAACCCCTGTAAGATAATAAGAACGTGACTTAAACGCAATTTCTCCCAAAACGTCACTGACATCTTCCATCACCTGACAGACCACATTAACATAATAATTGTAGTTTTAAAACATAAATAGTGTCCTACATCCTACTACCCAACGCAAATATCTATTCAAGTTATGTATTCAAAGCATTCGCACATCAAATGTATAAATAATAACCTCTCCTGGTTAAGTTCATCTCCTTTTGCTAAGTGATTGTGAACAGGAAATAGTTTATACAACAGTGTACTCATAAACATGACCTAAGGCGTTTCACTTAATCTAAACCCTCCCAGTTACATCACACAAATAGTGGAAAACATGCAAGACATTACCTATCAAAATCGTGCATGTCGAGAGAGAAGCAGTGTCTCGGCCATTTCATCACTCAAGGATATTGAAATGTAAGTACATTACTTCTTGTTCCTTTATAAATCCATCTCACATACCATCATCGTTCAATTTCTCATAGATTGAGATTAGTTCTTATAATATATAACCGTTCCTGATAATAAAATATTAATCAAGAGATACTTCCCATCATAGCATTGTGACATTCCATGGTATATACTTATTTGTTTAGTATAACACCAATGATATACAAACAATACATTCATGAATTCCTAACAATCAATAAAATTCTAATTATAATGTTCTAGTTGTAGCGACTACTCTAGTAACTTCTATTGATCTCCCAAATATCATTCCTCTTCTGATACAACTATACATATAAGTATATAAATATATTAGTGAACATCCTACAGTGAGAGTGTAATATAGTTGCAACAACAAAGATATAATCCAACTCGCTGAGACCCGAAGTCATCGATGACAACTTAATTAATTTTAATTCTTTTCCTGTTTCAGTCCATGCAACCATCACTCCCAGGACCTCGGCATGTGATCTTACAACAACTGAGCTTTCCAGCACAATTACCTACTAGCGTCGAGACCAATACAGCATGCGGCCTTCTAATTATATTAAAATATTTAATAAACTCAATCTTTTTTTATCCCTGTTCATCCAACGCCCCCTAGTGCGAAAGATCCAAACTTAATCCGCACTCCAGCAAACCTATCAATACTTAATTCACCAATAAATCACGAGATGGCGTTGTGATAAGGCAGCGTAGACGCCGATCAATGAATCGCTAGATGGCGCAACGTGTCACAAATACACGGTTCACTTTATAGTGGTTCTATTACACTTCGACGACGCGGTTGGCTCGATTTGTAGAGACCTGTCTACTGAGCCGGCGGTCCCGGGTTCGAATCCCGGCCAGGGCAAATATTTGTGTGATGAGCTCGAATATTTGTGTTTGGGTCATGGTTGTTCTATGTATTTAAGTATATATTTATCTATATAAGTATGTATATCGTCGTCTAGTACCCATAACACAAGCCTAATTTGGGACTAGATCGATTTGTGTGAGGTTGTCTGATATTTATTATTTTATTACATCCACTCTGCCTGGTGACATCTGTATTTAGCTACATTTACTGTTACTCACATTAATTGCACGTTTCAATACCCGCTTCCACGCATTATAAGAACTTACCCAACAATTCTAGCGTGTACAGTAAGTACACCCTTTCCCGGATTTATAGCTCGATCCATCTCCCGCACATGGTTATAACGGGCCTTATCCCAGGACCACTTACATTATTACTTGCTACAATTGTGATTTAACGCAATATTTGAACACAACAAGTACCTACTGTGTAAAGCTTTGTTTTCAACGCTCGACGAAAATAGAGTGTTGTTTGAACGTTTGTACCTATCTGTGTATTTTTCACCATCGTAACTCCGAAACGATATCCTATCAAACAGCTTTTATTTGACTTACAAGACTATATACCAGGTGGGCCGGGTAACAGGAGCAATGAATTAAAACATAGATTTTACTCGTTAAAATGAACAACATTATCTGTACAGAAACTTTTTAAAAATACTGTTTTCATATGTTCATTATTTCAAAAAGTAAATAGCATTTTCAATGTACGCCGTTCAACATTGACATCGCCTTAGCGTTGACATTCTTTACTAAATGGGCCATTTTTTATAAAGTTGTACACCCCACTTTTTTTAAATTTTCGATATGTTGGGTATTTTCCACTCAGAACCACGAGCTCTTTCGATCTTATTAGGAGAAAAAAACTGTCCCAAAATATTCATTGCTTCTTTGAATAAACTTTATATTACAGGTTTACATTATAAATGAGTTATTTTTAAAAGTTGTTTAAATTATGTTGTTCAGTTTGAGGGGTAGAATCTATGTTTTAATTTATTGCTCCTGTTACAGGGCCCACTTAGTATAAGCTTTTATTTGTTTGAAAGGTAACTTTGGTATGAATAAAAAAAATGGGAGCAGTCATGGGCCCTCCCATGACTGCTCATGAGTTACGGAGACCGCTGAATACGAGTCGCTGCTATCCGGCCCATGTGGAAGTCTATTGACGTGGCCTGTGTCCAGCAGTGGACGTCTTATATGTGAAATAATGATGAGCAGTCATTTGAAGTTAATTGGGGTTTTTTCGTTTTAGCAATGTAAAACGAGTAATAAATTAATTGTTATGAATTCTAAAATTGCAGTGTAGTTACATGCTATGCATAAGCGTTTTCTTTTCCAAACTTCACTGGCATACAGAAAAGTGCTTAAAAAAATTAAGTATGTAAATTTTGCTGTTCCATACTAAAATACAATAAATCCAGTAGCTAATCACCGGTAACGCTATCAAGACACGAACCATTAGATCCACCAGGTACAAATATCATCAAAGTAAATAAATTATCGGACCCAAGACAGGTAAGATTGTGGACCTTACTCGTATTAGAAATTCACTTTGGCTTGTTGGGTCTAAATAATCCTTGCCATTAGTGAAATTTACCCTCGAGGAATTTGCTAATTACATTTCGATACTAAACACCTGTCATTGGACCCAATGGTCAGAGTGATTAGGTTTTCGTGGTCGTTTCGGCTTCGGCCGGTTCGATCTGGTCGATTGATTAGAAACATGCTCGGGTGATGGATGTAGACAGTTTTGAAAAGGGTGACACGTCAATACATGTCACCCTTTTCAAAACTGTCTACATCAATGTATCGGTGGCTTGTTTTATTCGGCCGTGTATATGTGGCCATATGAAACATGGGAAAGTTGATAACTCGATACGATGTGGCTGTTAATGAAGTTCGGTATTAGTCAAAGTTAGGAAACATAATAGAAATGTTTCAAACTCGCTAGTCCCAAAAATATTTAGCAATTTACAAAATCGCTGTTCTTATTGCAAAATGTGATTGTTTACAAAATTTAGTTGCTGTGTGGAAATTATGTAGGAATATACAGATATTTAACAAATATACATATTTTAGAACATTATTAATGTTTCATGATATGAACATTGTGCAACAACATAATTATAACGTAACTGTACTACGTTACAACATAACAAGAAGTATCTCCTCTCATTATCTGCTTCTCCAATTTCACAGCCAAGTTTTACTGACTTTTGGACACATAAACACAATAATATATTAGTGATTACTTGTAATAAAGTATCACACTCTGTCCAAGTGAAATTAGTCACGTCTTCGCGACACAGCTGGCAGCCATTCCTCACCCCCACATGTGACAGCCAAGTCGATCTCGGACCTCGACGCAATAAATCGCAAATATAAATTATTCAGATTCGTCAGATTAATTATTACTATTCCAGAAGGCTCCGCGATTAACGGTACGTCACCAGTAAATATGGCAAACACTTATTCCACAATTTATATAGGGGGAGAGTGGGGTAATGGGGACACGGGGTAATAAATCTAGAGAAGTGATTTGGTACAAAGCACTGGGCCCACGCACTAAGCTGCTCGGTCAGGAGCATCCATTGTGGGCCCACACCCGCGGAATCCGATAATGCCTCGGAGATTGTCCCGTCTTTCCTTTAACACCTCTCGATACCCCTTGGTTTGTAGTGAGCACTCAAGGAATGGAATGCTGATAAATGTGTTACCTGATCTACGTATCCATTTCTCTTATTACTTGATATTAAGATTATTTATTTATGGTTATAATCTTACAGTGGTTACTTCGCGCGTTTAATGCCACCTTTGCCATACTTTGTTTATTATTAACGGTGATTATACCTGTCTAACAGTCGTCATTGACAAACGTAATCAACCGTTAATTTAGTGTGAATTACTGATATTGATTGTTTTGAGAAAATCATGTTACCACTTACTTAATAGTAATCAGTTCAAATAATATTAAAGTAGGTACTTATTCAAATTTTGTAAATCGCAAAAAGTTAGTATTTAAGATTTCCTAAACATTTAAATTGCTCTTTTTTTCCAGGTTGAATTTAAACCATAACGATAAACTCAGTATTAGAATAATTTACACAAATACTCTATTCAAAATATACGTCAACGTATTATAATCACATTCATACTGTTTGCGTCACAGTCATTGATAGTATGGCTTCTAGACTCTCAGGTAGCTGACGTAGCTAATATCTGACTAGTCGGCCCATCTCTAGTTGTAGGTATTATATATTATTTATTAGAATAAAACGGATTAACACACAGAGGCCAGGTTGATAGAATATGAACGCGCGGGCGTCAATGCTGACAGTTCTGCTGACGCCATAGTGTTGAACAGTGTCTATGCTAGTATTGGGCAGTGGCTAATCTTTTAATTCGCATAATTGGTTAGCAGTTGGATACCTCATAAATCGGATTAGAAAAATAATAAATATACATTAGGGTATCTAACATCACTACATAGCATAAAACAAAGTCGCTTCCTGCTGTCTGTCTCTCTGTCTGTCTGCCCCTATGTATGCTTAGATCTTTAAAACTATTTTAATAGATAGACTGATTCAAGAGGAAGGTTTATATGGAAAATACATGCATAATTTATCAGAATTGCACCCGTGTGAAGCCGGGCGGGTCGCTAGGAACACAATCGTATCTACAACTTTTCGGAAATTTCGTTGCAATTAGGACGTTAGTGCACAAAAATATGTGGTTTACATTTCATTGGAAAAATAATTGACAACATTTCATATTTCTAACAGGTGGAAATTAGTATAGAGATCGACAGGGCTTTGTTTCGTGTACGCCCAACAAACATCTTTGAATTTATTATTCTGTATTTAAAGCAATATAAGAAAATACATAAAATTACGGCAATCATAGTATTGGTGTTGCCACAATTTAAAATGTTTAAGTTTTTATAAATTAATAATAAAATAAATATTTATCTCACAAAAAAATAAAAACATTGATTACCTACTTTATCTTTCTAAGCAGAATTCAGAAAAGTAACAACATTGTAGTCTTGTAAATATGAAATGTTGTCAATTGTAATTAGTACGAGTGTGAACTAAGGTATCGATATTTACTAGTCAAACCAATAGGATGATACATACTAATTAAGGACACATAAGAGAAAGGATTTTAATATGTTAGCGGTGTACCGTGCACCGCGTGCGCCCAACGTAAACTTGGTCTATAAATCAAGAAGTGAAACTATTTAGTAATTAGATCGTATTTAGGATGGGCCCCAACACCTTCCTTGAGAGCCTCCCGAAGGGCCCAGAGGTAAGGATCCATTGCCTTTCAAGCACCTCTTTAACGGCTAATATCTTTGGAAAATGGAGATCGCGTATTTTATACAATAATCGTTATAGGTAAATAATAGGATCTTATTTAATGCTTCCCCCGGTGTTATACTATGTTAAGTTAATTTAGTTTTTTTTCACAAATTTCATTCAATCATTATTTTTATAAATTTATAAGACATTGTAATGTCTATTTATTTTTTTATGTGGGTACACACCACATCTCTTTTTTTATTGAACCATTGATACAAAAATCAAAGCACAATTAATTTTTTTAACGCCTAATTGTTATTATTTTTATACCGGGTGGAACGAAGCGATGTTCATTCCTGAAACTATAATGCTATGTATTTCATGTAGAATCGACCTGCAATAGTTAAATTCTTTTAATAATAAAAAAACGAAAATCGATTAAAATTGTATTTTTTAATGTATGTACAACCCTAGTTTTTTTAAACTATTATTTGACGTTTGGGAGTATTTACAATTACCTACATTTACATCCGGTGTTCGAAAGTACCGCCGTGGCGTACGATACACGCCGCTGCTCGTGCCCGCGTGTGGCGATGCACCCTCGACAAGATGTTGTGTCGGTTATTTCTTCTGCGAAGACTTTCAAAGGCCACCCTTAGCCTTTCCCTCATCTCTTCAGCCGTCTCACACTCAGTCTTGTAAACGATGTCCTTTACGGTGCCCCACAGAAAAAAATCCAAGGGTGTGAGATCTGGAGACCTAGGAGGCCAACGGTGCGGCCCATATCGGATCGGCCGATCCAGCGATCCTCAAACACATTATTCAGTGTTTCACGTACTTCGACTACTGAATGAGCTGGTGCTCCATCTTGTTGGAACCAAGTGCGTCTTCTTTCTGCCAGCGTCAACTCATCCAGATAGTCGTCGAGCTCTATCCTCAACAGAGCCATGTATCCGTGTCTGTTTAAAGTCTGAGGCATACAGGGCCTATTATTGTATCCCCGTGTATCGCCGCCCAAACATTAACAGACCAACGATACTGGTGTCCCGTATAACGGTAGGCAAACGGATTTTCTTCGGCATACACGTGTTCGTTATGCCTGTTCCACATACCGTTCCGTGTGAACAAGCTTTCATCACTCCATATTACGTGCTTGATGAAGTCTCGGTCTTCTAACACCTTTTGCAGTAGCCACCGGCAATAGGCTTCGCGAACGGGGCAATCTCTTGGTAGTAATGCCTGGACTCTTTGTATTTTGTAAGGGTGACGGCCCTCACGTTTTAGTATTCTGAGTATTTTCGTATGAGTCATACGAAAATGTCGGCCCGCTTGTCTTGAACTTGACCTCGGATAATCTTCTAAGTACTGCAGCACTCTCTCTTCCAATCTGACATCATGTTGAATAACGCGTCCTCCGCGCTGGTCATCCTGACCCGTTCGTGGCACAATAGGACGATTGTTACCAACACGGTCAAGAGCGCGTAATATCGTACTAGAGTGTGTTGGGTGAGGAGGAGGATACCTGTTCCGGTATTGGCGCAAAGTCTCTCCAGTATTGTAATCGCACTCCGCGTACAAAAGAAGCAAATTCAAATAGCCTCTAGCGTTTAATTCCGGCATTTTTGCACACAGCATACGATACAAAAAGTCAATGTAACGTCTATCAATCATGTCAACTAAAAAGTCTAAAAACAATCTTAAGGGTATTTTCAAAGGTTTTTAAACCGATAAGAAATGGCTAGGCAATTTGTAAAAAGTTTGTTTACAAAAGTTAACTGTGTTATGAAGAGGTCATTGCACTCTAAAATAGGGTTGTACACACACACTTTTTCGTATGAAAGTTTAACATGCTATAACTGGAAAACGGTGAGAGATATTAATAAAGTTTATTTGGAGAAAATAATATTCTAAGCCTGTATAATGCCACAGTTAAAGGAAATAACGTCGTTTCGTTCCACCCTGTATAGTATAGATCTATCCAAACTGGTCACAATCGATTTTAAAGAGAATATTAGAGAGCAGCTGTCAGGGGCCATAATAATAAAAAAAAGATATATTTGTGTGAAATACTTAATTGAAAACCTTGTATTTAATTATTAATCACAATTTAGAATTTCAAATATTAATAAGTCATGTAAGGATATTGAAATTTTAGGCTGCTTAGATATATTTGACCTCCTCGCCCGCTACGATAATTATGTCTGATGGCAACTGCGCGATAATTAGTGACCGACCGAAGTTTCGGTTTCGGTTTCGGCCAGTTTCGGCCTAAAAATCATGTTTCGGCCAAATGTTCGGTTTCGGCCAAAAAACAAACGAAACCTTTCGGCCGCGCCGAAACCAGGCTATCCCCACGCGTTTCGACCGCGCGAAACATTCCGATCTCTAAGTGGCAACCTCGCGTGACAAAACTTCAGTGGGCTGCCACGCCTCGCGCGCGGCGAGCGGACGGCGTACAGTTAACGTTTCCCGCGCAACCTGTGCTGTACGATGTAGAAAAATAAAAGTCGGGCATATTGTTTTTGCGGCAACAAAGACGATTGAAAATGATTTCATTTGTTCCAGAACACATTAAACTCTCCGGAATAAAAGATATTGTTTAAGAATTAACGTTTACTGGGGACTATTAACGCTTAACTATTAAAGTCTGGGTATTTCTCTAAAAATCTTTATGGGGGCGCCTAGCTTTTTTTCGAATTAATTGTGTTGGTTTGATTCCATGCTGTGTTGTTATTACTGAATGTTTAGTTATACAATCAATAAGTAAAATATTTAAAGATTCACTCTATTATTCCTTATGTTTTAGAAACACGATTACTTGTAGTTTCCTCGATAGTTTTTTTTTTTAAAGTTACCTCAAAAAAGCAACATAAACCCTTAGTATGTCATAAATACTGCAGGGAAAGTTATCAGTTTTTTTAATAATAACATAACGAGATGTTAACTATAATGTATACATCTTACATTTTCAAAATCTGTATTATTTTAATAATTAAACCGAAATAACATGATTTCCGCGCTCCCAGCAGAGATGGGCAAAAGTTAATCGATTAACGATTAAGATTAACTTTTTTAATCTCGATTAACGATTAAAATTGACGATTAGTTAATCTAATCGTACGAGTTCCGATTGATTTAATCTCGAAAGATTAAGTTAATGGTCGATTAATTTTTAGCGATCAAATTTTTAATCGATTAATTAATTCGATTAACTTTCTCTCGATTAATATTAGGAAAAATAAGATAAGACTTTTTGTAAGTCTAAGTCCCTGCCTAGAACATCTTAGAGTACCGCACTATAAAAACCATCTTGTATTACTGTAACAAGAGGGAAGAGCGGAGAGGGAAGAGCGGAGAGAGAAGAGCGGAGAGGGAAGAGCGGAGGGCGGAGAGCGGCGATCGGAGAGCGGAGAAACGCGTGCGGAGAGCGGAGAGTGGAGTGCGGCGTGCGGAGAGCGGAGAGCGGAGAGTGGCGTGCGGAGAGCGTAGTGCAGCGTGCGGAGAGCGGCGTGCGGAAAGCGGAGAGCAGCGTGCGGAAAGCGTAGTGCAGCGTGCGGAGAGTGGCGTGCGGAAAGTGGAGAGCGGCGTGCGGAGAGCGGAGGGCGGCGTGCGAAGAGCGGCGTGCGGAAAACAGAGAATGGCTTGCGGAGAGCGGAGAGCGGCGTGCGGTGAGCGGAGAGCGGCGTGCGGAAAGCGGCGTGCGAAGAGCGGCGTGCGGAGAGCGGCGTGCGGAGAACGGAAAGCAGAGAAGCGGAAAGAGGGAACGGTCGGATGCAGAGGTAACCGAACGTAGAGAATGGTGTTCAATCGTCCTGAAGTGGGCAACCCAGTGGAAATCGGGTTGTCTGGACGCCACGCCTCTGCTGACTAGACTGGTTGACCAAACGAGCGAAGGCACGAGAAAAAGCTAGCGTTCACATAACGGAGGCAACCCTAGCGCACATTCCAATGACGTTGCGTCATCCGCGGGAGGGGGCATCGATAGAGCGGTGGCAACGCCTGCCGTCCAATTAAGTGGGGTATCTGTTACGTAGTAACTTGTATATAATCTGTGCCGAAACTTACAACATCGTACTGTCGGATCGCGTTCGGCTAACGTCGGGTTGGGTGCGCTTGACAGTCGGCACGGCTGGCAATATGGCGTCGCTCGCCTGACTCCGCCGGCCGCTGAATCGGTTTGCTCAGTAAGGTGACGTTCCTCGAATAATGTTAAGTAATTGACCGAGCGAGCAAAGCATTTCCTTTTCAGCGTGGCCTAAAATTCTTTCGTATGCCCGGATGTTTGGATGTCCAGGCGCTAACCGGCTGTTGCCTTACCTTAATGTCGCATTTCTCAACCGATTCTCATGAAATTTTGTGAGTATCTATGTTCGATAAGTATTATAGTATGTTATCGTCGATTTAGTTTTTCGAAATTTTCAAAATAGCGAAGATTTGCGGTTAAAAATATACATTTACTTTAAATTTACTTAATTTAGTTTTTGTATGGAATTTATCAACTCATAGTGTAGGAGTCTCGTCGGAGACACGGTACAGAGCGGTCGCATTTGTGCAAGCCATCCCGAACGACCCAAAAACACCACTTAAATCTTTGAGCCAAAACAATAGCCCCACGCGAAACAATAGTCCGGCCGTCTGTTCGTTCCAACCCCGTCATAAAGTTCAAAATTCTCACTGCGCGTTCGACGTTAAACTTGAAAGATTAGTTTAAACTAACCTCCACCGCGTTCCCTAAATATCTCCAAACCAAAACCATCGGGCTTATACATAGTGCAGTGCGTCTAGATAACAAATAGCCTAAGTAGTGAGTGCAAACCTAGTGCTGGAGGCAGAAACTGCCGAGTAGAGTACAAAATACAGGAGTAACCACGCTGCGCGCTGCATCAATTAATGACACAGCGGCCCAAGGAGAACTCGGTGAGCTCTTTCCATTATCACTGCCTACTTAATGTTCAAAAAAAAAATTGAACCATTAAATACCTTAGATATCCGAGTTGAAAAGCTATAAAGATCAGATCAGATCAGATAAGCACGTGCCTAACAACAGACCTCGTCAGGTCCTCGGCAAATTGCACCTCAAAAATTCCCCCGACCTCTTTTAAACCGCCACACTTAGGTTCTATACCTCTACGAAGGATCTGTAATCTAGATGCACTGATCAACTCCAGGCCTTAATAAACTAACAAAGATTATTAAAAGCAGATTTTTATATATATACTTTACTTCACTAATAATTACATCGCTAAATCACAAATCAATAGAGTCCTAAACCTTTTCTATTATTAAACTGACCGAAGCGCATACATACATAAATAACTTCCACGAACGACGAACAGCTATAGTCGAGTTCGACGCCAGAAACAACGGGGCCAAGAATTTCAATCCAAAAACGCGGTCTTTTTGCTTTGCAAACACATAGTTAAAGTTAAATCTTATGGCTCATTAATTGGCGAAACTAAATCTAACATAAACTACTACCTATTACCACGCGCCCAACACAACTCCTAAAATACATACACACATTTTTATATTATTATACCATCACTTCCAACGCAATTCACAGAATCTCGAAGAAGCTTGGGTTATAAGACATAATCAAACAAAAATATTCTTTGTTACAATTACAACCCACTCACAGCAAAGCACATGGTCAGTCCGGCAAACACCCCGTTTTATTGCCAACCAAAGCAGCTCGACATAAAAAAACCCTTGTTAGAGCACTTACGCAACAGACCATTTTTTTATCTAAAGCGCACCGCTTCTTCGAACGAAACCACATCTGGCAGCCACAAGTCACCAAAGAGAGTCTGTCAGGCCATATAACAATAGCAATTAAGTAGTAGAAAGTTGACGCAAGTTTGAAAGTCAGGATATCGATCACAATAGATAACTACCTAAGTCACACTGGAGCACAAAACAACACAGCCGGTGTGCATTAAAAACAAACACTACACCATATAACAATAAGTAAAATACCTAGCAACACACATAAATACCCCCGACAATACCATCCACTAATAACCTAGACTTTATGCTCTCCCCACAGCGCGCCTCTCAGGACACGACAACAATCTACAAACATGGAAAGCAAAACGGCAATAAAGAATATACCCGGAGATGGTAACTGTCTTCTTCGAGCTATCGCCCACCAAATCAACGACTTATTTGGATTAACGTTTGATCATCAAGCAATCCGCAGAGACCTCGCACAATATGCCGATGTAAACCAACATGACCAAACAATGCGAAACGCGATCATAAGCAATATTGATGCCAACAAGCCAAACCAAAATTAACAAATTAAGAAATATTTGACTTTGCAAGACTAAGATGAGGTGTGGGGTGGAGCCGATATACTTATATCTACAGCAGAATACTACGGCATCAATGTAATAGTATTTCAAGGTACCCCACTAAAATAAATCATACACTTTACCCCTAAAACACCAGGGACGCGGTAGGCACCATGACCTGGTCTACAGTCACAACCACTACGATTGTTTTGAAAACCACCTGAGTGTAAACACGACTAATAGGTAACACACAACTCACGCGAGCAGAAATAAACCTAAATACCGGAACGCCAGAGGAGAGCAGACGCAACTGGATACCGATTGTCACGACCTAGGCCGTACCACCCGGTTCACAACCCAATATATAGAACTAACGTGGCAACATGGAACGTTAAAGGAGCAGCTAAACCTAAGAAAAAAACAAATATTGATACGTTACTATAATCGAAATCAATACACATCGCACGCTTACAAGAAACTCACCTGAAAATCGGAACTCATTAATCCGATAACTACAAATGGAGTGTAAGCGGAAATAACTCCAACAGAGGTCTGGCCATCCTTATTAGGAAAAATAGCGGGCTAAAAATTAACTGGACAGAAACCAATTGGAACAACATGGCAGCGTCAATCGACGTTGATAACAAAACAATATTATTCGTCGTCACAATCACAACACACTGGTCAAACGAAACATCAGCAGCCACAAACGACCTGTCACGCCTACTCCGATTAATAAAGCTCAAGCCAAAAATCCGACCCTAATCGTTCTAGGTGACTTCAATGCACATATCGGGTATAAAGATGCAAAAACACGACGCAACTGTTACCGAATGGGTAAAAACCTATACCATCCAAACAGCAAGAGCAATGGGGAGAATTCACTGACCTAATAAGAATCGAGAAATTCCGATTGGAAACGTCATTCGGCCGAAGTAGCTCTAAAGTAACCTGGCAATCAGGCAGTAAAAAGTCACAAATAGACTACATAATGACCCAAAACAAGAGCTCATCCAACTTTAGCTTCATCAAAGGCCAGCACACGCCGTTACCAAATCATAAAATTATATGGGGCGAACTGAAACCACAAAAATCGAATAAGACCAACATAAACAAAACCTCCCGAGACAAAACCTCAGACGAATCACAACAACATGCTCTAAGATAAAACTACAAAAAAGAAATATCAAAACATCGCACAAGAACTGGTAATGGTACAGAAACGTACAAAATAAAAGCCACTCCAATGGCAAGAAGTCACGGAGATAATGAAAACCTCAGCGACAGAACATTCAAATTTCATCCAAAGTACTCAAAAGAACGCAGAGTAGCGCTAGCAAAACTACAGCAAGCAAAATTCAAGAAAAATCTACGCCCAAGTGACACGAATAAACAACCTCAGAGAATGCAGACGAAATCTACAAATAATTGAATCAACAGAAGACGAAAGGGAATGCAGAATATTCTTTAAGGGGCTAGCAAATACCCATCTGTCAAGGAGGATGAAAATCACCTACGACTTCTACAGACACACGAGCTCAAGGCAAGACAAAAATCAAAAAACACGTTTATCCCAATGTCCAGAGGGCCCAGCATTAAGCAAATAAGCGACGAAGACACAATAGATCTAGAACCGGAGCCCACGCTAGATGAAATAAAGCATATTATTTAAAAGATGCGTAATGGTACGGCCCCTGGAATAGATCAAACGGTGACTGAGCTAGCAAATCCAGACGAACTCACCAACCAAATATTAACGCAAATGCGGGCAGCGTGGATAACGAATACCCTGCCGGAGACACTTGGACACAATCAATCCAAGTACCGCTACCAAAAACAACGAACCTAATATCTATAAATGACTACAGACGAATCTCTATCTGCAGCACGGGATACAGGATCTACGCTAATCTACTACTACTGAGCCTGGATGAAACCACTGACGACCTCGAAAGGCAGCATTTCTGAAAAACAGATCTACCTTGTCCCAGCAGTCGACCTAGAAAAAGCATTCGACACAATTGATCTCAACGCCATGAGGGACATATTATGCACGCGAACAAACAAGGCGCTAGCCAATCGTATAGTTAAAGCCGAAATGAACGAATCTACCTGCATCAAGTGGTTTGGACAACAAACCAGGTGGATCAATAAAGGCAAAGGCGTCAAACAGGGTTGCCCTCTCTCAACGCGACTATTCACCATCGTAATGGACGACGTGTTCAGAACACTAGAAGAAGAAATGCCCTTCGTAAAACTCAACCAAGACGAGCAAATACAGTTACCGATTATCTTAGCTTTTGCGGACGACGTGATATCGAACGGCCTCCAACAACTAAATCAGATATACGCGAAGGCCAAAACCTTATTTGAATCAGCAGGTCTAAAGGTGAACGAGACAAAAACAAAACTCCTAGTACGAGACCCAATAAACGAAATAACAGAAACTTCATTAACCTCACCGGGACAACAGTTACTCCAGTGAACGAAATCCGCTACTTGGGTACCTACATAACCTCCTCCCGCAGCAGAAAAAATACGATCAACGAACGGTGCAAGCCAGCGGTAAGAAATGCAAAAGCAGCCCATATGTACTGGAGGGAAAAACTGTAACCAAAAGGATAAAATGCCTTCGGCTATGCTACTACGGACACATCCTGCGACGCCCAAGACCCCACTTGCTGCATTCCACGTACCGGCACAAAGCGCAAAAACTCAAAGTTGGCCGACCCAGCTTTACATGGAAAAACTCGTTGCACCAGGATATGCAATACTACGACATGAACCCCTCTGAGTGGACAGAACTTGCATCAGACAAGAACAAATACATCACGGCAGCCCAAAAAATCTACCAACGACAAGAAACCGACAGCGAATCGGAGGATGAAAGTCAGACCAATGAACAGGAAACGTGATACCCCGACGGCTATCCGGTGAACACGACAAGCAAAGACGCCAACGAGAGCACGCGACAACTCACCAACGCTCATCCCCGATGCTCTGCCCCACCTCACCTAACTTCCAATATTGGCTCAAGGTTGCATAATCGGCTGATTGTGGTCGACCGGTTGCGGCTAGTCGGCCCTCCTATCCCATCCCAGAGCGTGTCACTCCTTATAAATCTGTGCCCCCTGGTGTATCCGGCTTGTCCGGGTCAGGCTACGACCTGGCTGGGTGTGGTGCCTATGTTCATGTCATGTTCATGAATTTATCAACTCATGGTGTAATTTTTAACGCAATTTTCTTAATTTACAAACAAATTGACGGCGGTATTTGTTATTTAGGATAAAAAGTTAGGAAGTTATCTCATAAAATTACTTTAGGATTCGTCATTGTTGCGTGTATGTAATAAAATTAGTACCTACATTTGAATTAGCGTTATTAGGCTGCCTGATTGCAATTATAAAAAATAAAACTCGATTAATTATTTTTTGTTTGGTTTTTAAACTCGTTTCATTTTTATACCATCTACAATTAACAGATCGCTGCCTCAGTAGAGTATTACTGATGTTAATGCTTTTCACTTTTTGGGTAATTTAATTTAGTCAAGTGTCAATGTTAAAATATTAATTCAACAAAAGTAAAACGTGAGTTTATTGTGTAATTGCTGAGATTTGTATTTTTTTTTCTTTGTCTACCCCCACCTCACTCTATATCCATCTGCAATTTTTTTTAATTTCTGTAATCGACAAAAAGAATTTAAGTATACATATACCTACTTATCAAACCTACTCACAAAATTTCATGAGCATCAGTTAAGAAATACGACCTCCAGGCGAGAACAGAAAAGCATCCAATCGTCCGTACATACGAAAGAATTTTGGACCAAACTGAAACTGAAACACTTAGCTCCATCGGTCAGCGAAATTGTTCACTGTATTCATTATAAAATCTAGAAAGAACGGCCGCTGACATTTTATACAACGTTTTAATCACGTTTATAAAAGGTTCGGTTTCGGTTTCGGTTTCGGCCGAAACTGTAATCAGAACCGAACCTTCGGTTTCGGTTTCGGCAGAAAAACGTGTTTCGGTCGGACACTAGCGATAATCATTTTCTAAATTAAATACCAGAATCAAAAATATTTTTATTAACATTTACACCAATAAAATGTAGGTAAAGGAACACAGTGTATTACTGTCTGCCTAAATTTTATGAATAAAGCTTTGTATTCCAAATACACGTGTTCGCAAAATTTTATTCGTGTTATGTCCAAAGTTTCAAGTCAGAATTACAAAATAAAAAGATTTATATAAGTTTGGTCTTACGCGCCTTGAACTTCGCTGAATTCTTCTCATTGCCTAAATGCCGGCTGTTGTTCGACTTTGGCTATTTCTTGTTTCTGTTAAGCAATAACATTGACTGTAGTCAAATCAAATCAATGGATACCATTCAGCTGTGGAACCTTAGCAACTCAAGTTACTTTTTAAAAACATCACTAAACAAAAACCACATCGTAAATAAATATCAGTTAAATATTTTTCTATAAGTGAAGCAACTTCGTGTATCTGTCGTTGTTTGTTTGTTTGTAGGTTTGGTTTAGGTTTGTTTTATAACAATTCCAAATACTTTACGGTTTCAGAGAAAAATGCTTTCGATGAAACGTTTTTGTCGAAGAAACAAGGGTAAACCCAATTGATATTAGTTCGTCCGTTTATATTTAACTTAGTATTGTGTACATATCACACTTACTATGAAGGCGAAAGTTTGTGAGTGTCTTTGTTTGTTACTTCTTCACGCTTAAACGGCTGGATCAATTTTGATAAATTTTGGTACGAAGGTAGCTGACACCCAGAATTAACACAAAGGCTACTTTTAATCCCGAAAAATGTAGTGTTCCTGTGGGATGAGCGGGTAAAACCGCACGGAGCAGCTAGTAAATAAGTAATAAAGCTTGAAGCCTCCCATTGAATACAGGCATATTGACGAGTATAATTCCTGATCCGTTTTATGCCAGTAAATGTTGGTTTAGAAAAAGGAACTGATCAAATATTTTCAGAAACAAAATTCTTATTTCAAAATTTTCTTTTCTTTAAAATTTAATAATCTTTAGTATATAATAATAGATATTTCGATGAGTAGATCCGAAAACAATATTCATTATATACGTAGTAAAGAAATAAACATAAGTATTTGAGCTAAAAT
Source organism: Apotomis capreana (assembly GCA_947623375.1). Lineage (NCBI taxonomy): Eukaryota > Metazoa > Arthropoda > Insecta > Lepidoptera > Tortricidae > Apotomis > Apotomis capreana. The sequence continues at coordinate 8,019,251 of OX392506.1, read as the reverse complement.
CAATGTCCAAGGCTCATCAGAGTCGAAGAGTCACGTTTCTTTCGTCCCAGATGTCATATTTCCACAAAACATTGTAAGCATGCCGAGACAAACATTTCTTTGAACTTTTAATTACAGCAATCGTTATGCAAAAATAAATATGAAAAAGGGAACTTGCAAAATGAAAAATAAAATCCTCTTAACAAAGCAGCATTCTTTCGGCGAAAATGCTTTTGATGTGTACTTAGTGTTTAATAAGTTGATCCTATTACAATGTCCAGGTAACACAGGCCGCGTCACAATGGAGGTTCGCTAACAAGATTAAACTTATTTCGTAAATTAATAAAAGTGAGACATGAGGCGTGCCTCGGTCTCTAATGTTCTCTGTTGCTCATGGGTAAAGGTGCGCGGATTTGTTTCAATTTAAGGCTCTTAAAAATCTATACTTGAAGTTAGTATACGTTGCATTTTATGTGACAATTGTACACACTCGGCTAAGTCCACGCTTTGTTGACTAATTGTTATATATATTAAAATACGTCGTTGAAACCGAATAAAGAGTAAAAGTAGTAAAATGGATTTAGAAATCCATTTTGAATAAATAAATAGAGTCGACATTTTCATACAAAAGTGGGTGATAGCTATGTCTGCTGGGTCGCTGCTCATAAACAAGTTGTAGTACCTACCTAATGCTACCTATAATAAAATATCACATTATATTTTTAAAAAAATCATCGCGTGCCTAACTTTATTGTCTGTGTTCTATGTGAGCATACATTGAATAAAATAATATAACCGAATAGGTATTCACTTTTACTAAAAGTGATTGAAAAATATATGCTGAAGAAAAATGTTAAGCTGATACATTTTAAAAAGACAAATATAACTTTTACTCAATAAAATAAAATAAAAAATGTAAGTGTCAGTTTATTAATTTATTGGAGCATATTTTCCTTCGTCACCACATATTAATTATAATTTATATGAACAAATGCGCACGTGAGTGAGTATAGCTATAATAAGGTTGGCGGGATCACCCGGTGACGGATCCGGACGCACTTGTCAGATAATCCCGTGTTAATGAAACAATAAATTCGTATTCCGTTGGCGACATCCTATGAAATGAAATGTACAGTCGGGCTCAAATATGTATGATATGTAATTAGTGTATTAAGCGGTTTACACTAACGTGAAATTATCAGGAACGGCCGGACATGTTTCGAACTCGAACGGAGCTCTTCATCGGGGACTGCTACCAGTACAGCGCGAAGAGCTCCGCACGAGTTCAAAACATGTCGGGCGGTTCCTGACAATTTCACGTGAGTGTAAACCATTCAATACAATTATGAAATATGTCTCACGAAAGTTTTAATTATGTATGATATGATGTTTGTTATTTCTTTTTTTTTTATATGTTTGAATTTATGTTTTGTTATAAGACATACGACAACAACGTTTTTATAAGCTTCTATTGTATTACGGTACCTACATAATTTTATGGAGTGTCCATACGCTCTGACTTGTCTAACGAGTAGGTAATATTCCTTTTAATGAAAAATAAATAACTTCATTGAACACAACAGTGACATATTGGTTCCTTAGAGTTAAAAATTTGGTAATTAGGTATGAATGAAACCAATATATACCACACGAAAATAGGTATTTTCACACAAAAATTTAAATTCTTCTTTTCAACTATTTTTTAATCGTGCAATATGTATAAAGAAGATAGAAAGAGAAAACAAAGAAGAAACTTGACGCGTATTTTCTGAATAAACCTAAAATCGACTTAATCTCTTTACAAGATCTAGTAAAAGTTCCAAATATTTCCAAAGATGTTCGAACCTGACTGTACCCGTCCTTATAATAATGGGGGGGCGTTCAGTAGTGACGCGCGTTGTCTCTCATTAACTTAATATGTTATGGTTTGTACTCAAGCAATATGTGCAAGATGAAATACTTCGCGGTTAGGGGTGATTCATATTATTAAAAACCTACTTTTTGTAAGACATTTACTTTTTAGGGTTCCGTAGCCAAATGGCAAAAAACGGAACCCTTATAGATTCGTCATGTCTGTCTGTCCGTCTGTCCGTCTGTCCGTCTGTCTGTCCGTCCGTATGTCACAGCCATTTTTTTCCGAAACTATAAGAGCTATACTGTTGAAACTTGGTAAGTAGATGTATTCTGTGAACCGCATTAAGATTTTGATGCAAAAATAGAAAAATAATAATAAATATTGGGGGCTCCCCATACTTAGAACTGAAACTCAAAAATTTTTTTTTCATCTAACACATACGTGTGGGGTATCTATGGATAGGTCTTCAAAAATGATATCGAGGTTTCTAAAATATTTTTTTTCTAAACCGTATAGTTTGCGTGACAGACGCTGCCAAAGTGGAAAAAAGTTGGTCCCCCCCCCTCTAACTTCTAAAATAAGAAAATGAAAAATCTAAAAAAAACATATGATGTACATTACTATAAAAACTACCAACGAAAATTGTTTTGAACGAGATCTAGTAAGTAGTTTTTTTTAGGGTTCCGTAGCCAAATGGCAAAAAACGGAACCCTTATAGATTCGTCATGTCTGTCTGTCTGTCTGTCTGTCTGTCCGTCTGTCCGTCCGTATGTCACAGCCATTTTTTTCCGAAACTATAAGAGCTATACTGTTGAAACTTGGTAGGTAGATGTATTCTGTGAACCGCATTAAGATTTTGATGCAAAAATAAAAAAATAATAATAAATATTGGGGGCTCCCCATACTTACAACTGAAACTCAAAATTTTTTTTTTCATCAAACACATACGTGTGGGGTATCTATGGATAGGTCTTCAAAAATGATATCGAGGTTTTAAAAATATTTTTTTTCTAAACCGAATAGTTTGCGTGACAGACGCCTCCAAAGTCGAAAAAGTTGGTCCCCCCCCCTCTAACTTCTAAAATAAGAAAATGAAAAATCTAAAAAAAACATATGATGTACATTACTATAAAAACTACCAACGAAAATTGTTTTGAACGAGATCTAGTAAGTAGTTTTTTTTTAATACCTAACTTTGCAAGTTTGCACCTAATTTATATGGGGCGCTATACATACCAGGTGCAAACTTAACTTAAACACTTAGGGATGGAAAGTGTTTGTACGGAACCCTCGGTGCGCGAGTCCGACTCGCACTTGGCCGGTTTTAATACCTAACTTTGCACCTAATTTATATGGGGCGCTATACATACCAGGTGCAAACTTAACCACTTAGGGATGGAAAGTGTTTGTACGGAACCCTCGGTGCGCGAGTCCGACTCGCACTTGGCCGGTTTTTTTTTTTCTGAAATCGTGCTTAGTTAAGTATACGAAATGACTGGACAGGAGATATTTTTCTAACAAGCAAAAAAAATCATGAGGCATTTTTTTTTAAAAAGCAGCCATTCTGATAAAATCAATTTCATCACGTCAATATTTCCTTACCTATCTTCTATATATATAAAACTCAAAGGTGACTGACTGACTGACTGACATAGTGATCTATCAACGCACAGCCCAAACCACTGGACGGATCGGGCTGAAATTTGGCATGCAGGTAGATGTTATGACGTAGGCATCCGCTAAGAAAGGATTTTTCAAAACTCACCCCCTAAAGGGGTGAAATGGGGTTCCAAAGTTTGTATGGGGAAATAAGATTGGTTATTATTATTTTATTTGAAACTTCACAGGAGTATTTCTAACGATAAATGAGTAAACACGTGTTTCAGGTTTTTTGAAAATTCAACCCCTAAAAGGGAGAAATGTGGTGACAAAGTCTGAAAATCAATATGGGTATTGTTTTTATGGTTTATCAGGTCGCTGATTACGAAAACCGCAACGATTTTAAAATCCAACGTGGCGGACGTGAATTACCATCTCCCCTGTTGGGGTGAAATGGGGTTGAAATGTCTAAATAATAAACCGCTGGTTCTAGAGAGTCCAAACTTTGCACGTAGGTTACTTATAAGGTGTAGGGGTGCACTAAGAAATAATTTTTCAAAATTCACCCCTTAAAGGGGAGAAATGGGGGTCCAAAATTTGTATGGGGAAATAAGATTAGTTAGACTATTTTATTTGAAACTTCACAGGAGTATTTCTAACGATAAATGAGTAAACACGTGTTTCAGAATTTTTGAAAATTCAACCCCATAAAGGGAGAAATGTGGTGACAAAGTCTGAAAATCAACATGGGTATTGTTTTTATGGTTTATCGGGTCGCTGATTACCAAAACCGCAACGATTTTAAAATCCAACGAGGCGGACGTGAATTACCATCTCCCCCGTTGGGGTGAAATGGGGTTGAAATGTCTAAATACTAAACCGCTGGTTCTAGAGAGTCCAAATTTGGCACGTAGGTTCCTTATAAGGTGTAGGGGTGCACTAAGAAAGGTTTTTTTTTAAATTCACCCCCTATGGGGGTGAAATGGGGATTCAAAGTTTGTATGGGGAAACAAGATTAGATAACTTGGTACCCTGTATCCCGGAAGGGGAAGAGGGAAGAGTTGGTTTCTATGGATTATCGGGTCGCTGTTTACTAAAAAAAGAACGATTTTAAAATTCAACATGGCGGACGTGTAATACCATCTCTCATGTTAGGGTGCGATGGGGTAGAAATGTCTAAATATGTCTAAACATATGGGTGTCGTTTTTAAACGCACAGCCCAAACCGCTGATTCTAAAGAGTCTAAATTTAGAACGTCGGTTCTTTATAGGGTATAGGGGCGCACTAATAAACGATTTTTCTAAAGGGGGTGAAATAGAGATCCAAAGTTTGTATGGGGAAACAAGATTAGACTATTTTATTCGAAACTTCACAGGAGTATTTCTAAGAATATTAGTAAACACGCTTTTCAGGCCTTTCAAGAATTGAAGCCCTAAAAGGGGGATATGTGTTGACAAAGTCTGAAAATCAACATGGGTATTATTTTTATTATTTATCAGGTCGCTGATTACGGGTAAGGTCAACCGGGATAATTGCGTCCATCGAGGCAAATGCGTCTTTTGGTGATATAATAGAAGCGGAACATTTTAAGACCATACCCTTCTTGTCTAAAGTTTGGCACAACAAAATGAATAAAAAAAATTGCGTTGGAAGTTTATAGAGTGTTTCGTTTTCATGGTATCATCAAAAGACGCATTTGCCTCGATGGACGCAATTACCCCGGTTGACCTTACAACAATTATTTTAAAACTCAACGTAGCGGACGTGAAATACCATTCGCTGTGGCGGTGCGATGACGTTATGATTGTGGGTGATATGAATATGGGTGTCATTTTCATGTTTTTTTGGGACATTTGTGGACATGAAAATTCTTGAAAGTATTTGTGCCTAATTGCAATTCAATCGGTGCAGTAGTTTTGCAGCAAATCGGTTGTAACAGACGGACTCACAGACAGCTACAAGTGATCCTATAAGGGATTTATTTTTGCTTTTGAGGTATGGAATGAGTCCCGTTATCCTAATAGATGTTTAAATTTGTATTTGGTGCCATTTCGATTGTCGTCAAGGCCAGTGCGGGTGGCGCGGCGAGACTGGAGTAGTCATCGGGAAACCTCCTGCAGCCGTAATAAATGCATTCAAACTTTTCAACAATAAAACGGCTAGACGGATATGCATGAGGGATAAGCAGATTATACCCTAACTTTAACAAATAGCCCACTTTTTATCCTTAAAAAAAGAGCATCGTTCCCGTAGGATAACGTTTATTGTATAGGAACGCGGGCGAAGCCGCGGGTTAATGCTAGTTTATTATATAAAAGCAATAGTGTCTTTGTCAGTCTGTCCTTTTATCACGCATCAACGAAAAAATTGATGAATTGTTTTTTTTTATCAATCCAAAATACCGTAAAGGGCTTGTTCTGGTTCCGGAATAAAATCGTGGTGAATTGAAATATATAAAGTTAGTTTTATGTAAGTCACTGCATGACAAAACCCCTTTCTAATTAATAAAGATAATAAAAAAAAAGTTCATATATCTTATTTTGGCATGTGCCAACACGGAAATACGAAATCATATTTCTGTGTAAAAAGCACCTTAACACTTTGAACACCGGGGACCCGTTCCCGGGCGCAGTGCTCGTAGCGAATTTTCGCTAGATACGCAAATCCCCATGTTATCGGCTACGCGTGTAGCGCTACGACATCCTTGGCAGCGAATGTGTTAACGGAGTACAAAAAATATATATATGCATACTAGTATTGTAAAAAATACCTATACGTTTTGTTTCAGTTTTTCCTACAGCCTGTATGTCATAAAATAAAGTAAATAATCCGCTTCGTCCCCGCTCGTCAACTACTTAAGTAGCCCTCACACGAGTTGACGTAATACGGGCAGTTAGCGAGCCTGAGTAATTTTATGAACATCCTACGTATCACATGTACACATGTACACACTGTAGGAAGAAAATGTGTAAGCTATTTGTTGTTCACTGATCCTTAATCGGTAGGATATGGATACTGCCAATAGGGTATGGATGATGTCTTATCTTAATTTCTACAACATACTGTAGTTATATGAATAAAAAAAGCTAAATATGTCAAGAAATGAAAAAAAAAAATTGACAAAACAAGCACCTTTAAATATAAAGCTTGAAATTGTACGCAGATGTTTTCTTTTTAACTCCAAAATCTTTAACATTGTTTTCAGAATCCTCAATTCATCAAGACAGTAATTTTATAACAACCATGTACCTACTTAAACGCACCTTTTCACAGCCAAAATGGCTGTTATTTTCCATACGTAATAAAATGATAGTGATACATTTAGGGGGCCTGCCTGCCCGCTATTTGTATGGAGTTTTCAGCGCTCTGTACGAATGTCAAACTTTAACAGTAATTTTTGACTCTTAGAGCACTGTAAATGCATTAAGTTCTATAACGACATTTGATCCCAATAAAAAAAGGATCAACGGAAATCTTAAAAAAAAATTACATACATTCACGGCATAACTTTGTGAAAACGTGCTGTAATTTTTAACAATAAACGACGTAGTTTTCCAACGTAACCCCGAACAGAATTGTGTTTAAGCCGGTGGGATGAAGAAATATACCTTAGAGTTGCATCAGTCCGGTCACCTTGTAATCTATTTGGCTCTTTCGTTAGCTGGAGTTATTATATGAACTGACTCGTCAGTCCGTCAACACATCACATTACCCCCCAGTCTTAGTTTAATGAGCATGTCCTGACGCGCCGAAATGGGATAGGATTACGCGGGCTCCGTTCACTTCGATAAGCTTTATTGTAAAGATGCAGTTACCCCACGTTATAATATAAGGAATTTATTGACGTCTTGCTTGCTTTAGGACGGTATAGTTGATTCATTTTCTTTAGTCCCATTAACAAAACATATTATCTTGACTAAACAATGGCATTATTCGGTTTATATTCACTGACCACGTCTAAAATAAGCTTCCATGCATATTGACCATTCATTAATAAATAAATTTTACTGCCTAACACGTGGGTACAATACAAACACAAATTAAGGTTAAAATAAGTTTAAGGTCTATAATAAACAAATAAATTCAAAATTTACATAACTCGAACTAGGGTTCCCCTTGTGTTTCAGGCAAAAGGAAAACCTATATGAAATAAAGGTTTTAACACCATTTTGGTTCGAGGCCCGATGGCGTTACATTTGATTTTATATTGTTTTCAACACCTACTAGATTGTTGTGGCATAATGAGCAATTTGGCAAAACCCCGGACTTGGAAACGCAGTTTGAAATCCCATTCAAATCTTACGCAAAAAGGTAGTAATGAAAGCGATTCGGAACAATCCCCTGAATAACTACCGAATAATCCCATACGTCAGCTGCCAATATATCTAAAACTAGTTACAGAATTAGCTCCAACCTCCAAACAATCCATCGTATAATCATAAAAACATAAGTTAAATACAAATAGAGGAAACTAAACATCATGTACAAACACCGCACTAAATTCAACCAAGGGACGCCTAATTTCCATATCCTCTGATCAACAAAAGGGCCAAATGCAACTTCCGACCCTCTCCCATTTTTATCCCTCTACTAATTGTAATTTCATTGATAACACAGTTTACAGTTTGACCGGTCCATTAGTGAGAAACAAGGTGCCGTCCGCTCGGGTATTTATAACTATAGTATAGTTGCGGCAATAATTTCATTAGCGCGCACAACTAGAGGCCGGACAAGACAAATGGCTACCATTAGGGCCCTAACGACGGACCACGGGCCCCACAAACTTTTAACGACGAGAATCAAAGTAAATACGAAGCGTTATCTTGCCGATTTGGCGTAATCATAATTCCTAGGTGGGCAAGGGTTGCTAATAGGATTGGCTACCTGGTAGGCGCTTATTAAGGCTGGATCGTTTAGTTTGTTATTGAAATCAATTTGGTCGGAATACACTGGTCAATGGGGTTGCCTTTTGTTGGAAGGTTAAGTTCTACTCCAACATTGGCATGGCACGACAACGGAACGCGGAAGTGTTTGCTCGCTTAGCTAACTAATAGGGTATTATTAAGAAATAATTGGGTTTATTTTATACAGATTAGTTTATATATCAATATCATACATATGTCACCGTAAGATTGTGAACGCCATTAATTTATAATATAGCCCGCGAAATTATGAACTGTCGACAAATTGTGAACTTTACAGCTTACAATGTAACGTATTAGTTTAGATGTGTCCATCTGAAACCAGAAAAAAATAATGCAATATTTTGGATGGAAAATGTTTTTTTAAGGCGTCACGTTCTTAGCGTTAGGTTTCAATGCACAATTCTTAATCAGAAAAACATTAAAACACTTATTTGATAACACATAGAGTAAAATTGTGAAAATAAATCGAGTTTTAGATTTGATTTATTATACACCTTTATAAAATACAAAAAAAAATACAATGATAAGTGAACTGTAAAAATGTCAATTCTTGAATTAATTCACTAAATTACGTCTTTAATGGCGTGGAGATACGAATATCTCTGCTTATTTAGTTTTAAATTCCAGTACTAGGAGCTATATAACAGATAATACATTAGTTACGATAGTCATACGTTCTTTTCACTCCGAGGCAAGGCGTCCCTAGAGACGGAACCAGTCGCGTCCGAAGCTGACATTATGTGTGCGGAACTTTTTCTGCCCAAATATGTGCCCAAGTTATGAGCTGTATACAGTTTGCCTGCAATCATTGAGAAAAAATTATATATGTTTGCGGGGTACCCCTTATCTTGCACAATCTCTATTGTCCAAAATACATTTCGCATAACCGTTTTCGCACAATAATTTTTAGCCGAATGATACTATCGCATAATTATATACTTACCACAATTGTTATGTCGCATAGTATTCATTTGGCACAGTTTTGAATAGCAGAATACTAATATCGCCAACTTTTATTTCGCAGAATTTTATGTAGCACAATATAAGTTCCGCCGAATTTATTTCGGCATAATTGTACCATAGCATACCCACAGAACCGAATCGCTGCCAGAAAATTAGGTTAGGTTAGGTTGAAACTGCGTCCCTCACAGAAACGAAGGCAAGGCAGGTCCGACTTGGCTTAGGTTAGGTACGACGACGAGCGAAGCGAGGAGGAGTGTTAGGTTTAACTGCGATCCTAACGAGCGAGCGAAGCGAGCGAGCCGCGCAGTTCCGCCTTGGCTTACGATTCCTAACATTACCAATTTCACCTTAAGGCAGATCCGACTTGGCTTAGGTTAGGTACGACGACGAGCGAAGCGAGGAGGAGTGTTAGGTTGAACTGCGACCCTAACGAGCGAGCAAAGCGAGCGAGCCGCGCAGGTCCGACTTGGCTTACGATTCCTAACATTACCAATTTCACCTTAAGGCAGATCCGACTTGGCTTAGGTTAGGTACGACGACGAGCGAAGCGAGGAGGAGTGTTAGGTTGAACTGCGACCCTAACGAGCGAGCGAAGCGAGCGAGCCGCGCAGGTCCAACTTGGCTTACGAACTTGACTGCGTGCCTCACAGAAACGAATCGCTGCCAGAAAACTAGGTTAGGTTAGGTTGAAACTGCGTGCCTCACAGAAACGAATCGCTGCCAGAAAACTAGGTTAGGTTAGGTTGAAACTGCGTCCCCCACAAAACCGAAAGTAGGACGTAGGAGGAAAGTAGGAGTAGGACGGTTAAAAAACACAGAACTTGTCATTTTTATTTTATATAAGTATAAGACATGCAAAATAGTAAAGAAAATTCCTTAAATAACTATGCTAATCTTAAATTAGCACCTATAGCCTTCAAAAATCCATTGTATGTATAATCAGCTTGATTATTTAGGATGACATTAATGCTTTCTACATCATTACTATAACATAATTACACTCAAGGATGCAAACGGAATATTATGCCATATAAATTTCGGCGACACAATTATTGGACCATAGGAGTATTGTTCTAATCGACATTATGCCAATGTACTATTCTGCCAAAGAAACGTGTGCGAAGTGATAGTATGCCAAGAAATTTAGGCAAAAAGCAATTGTGCGAAATGATGATTGTGCCAATGGTTGCTATGCGAAACGAAAATATGCCAATAAATTTTGTGCAACACATTAGTAACCCATGTTTGCGTTCTTATGTAGTGATAGGCACAATCATCCACTCCACAGTAGATGTAAACACGATCCAGACAAATAAATAACTATAGAGCATTAAAATACTCCTAAAAGCACTTCTCAAATACACAGGAATATTGATCGTGAGAATCGGAATAAAATAACAGGTATAGGAATTTAACCAACCGCGTATCTTACCACTAAATGGCTAACTTTTCCTGAGAACCTTTAGGCAAAGTTTGTTAGCAATCACTAGATCACATTAAATCACAATGGACAGTGAACTGAAATGACAAATTGCAACGACAAATAAGCCAGCACACGTGAGGGGTTCCATTCAACAAGTCACAGCATTGTGGCCCGATCAATCATAATCACCGCTCTTTCACCTCAACTAATGGGCCGCAAAATGGCGGAATGCGTTTAAAACCTGCGAGTGTCGAGCGAACATTGGGACGCAACCGTTTGGAAGCACAAAGCGGTCGCTGATCCATCATGCGTTCGAATCTCACCCGGGTTTTGGAATTCTGTGGAATGAGAAATGGACGTATGGCTGAGGCATTTAGCTTCACATTTTTCGGCTGGTTTTTCTCTTTCAGCTATTGTCAATTTGATTGTGGACGTTGGATGAAATTCTGTGAATGTAGTCGAAGTAGGTAGGATGACTTAATGTATATACCGTAATATGGTGAGGCTATTTCGGACCAGGGACAATGCAGTAAAATGCAGTTTAATTATTCCAATCGCAATAATTGGAACAAACCTTGAAATACTTATTTATACCTGCAAACATGTTTTTTCATAATACATATATCAATGGTGAAAAAAATCGGACTTGTAGCTTTTTTTTGCTTAGTACCAAATAACCCCTTGGATTCCAAATAGCCTCTCCTTAGTGGTAATCGTACACATCAAGTAGAAATACCCACGTACTTATAACTTAGTTGCAAAATATGTGAATTAGCCAGTTCTTCCCCTTCAATTGTTTCCCAGATGTATTGTTTAATACTTTGCTTCCTATCAGATTTTTGTAAGTATATATGTACCACTATTAAACAATCCTAATGCAATTCCATGTATAAGTCTCTTATTTTATATTTATAATTTTGATTCCATAGTGAGTATTTTTATAAGAATTTTTAATTTTGTAATATTCGGTAGCAGCATGGGCTATGTCAAAACGCGCCCGTTTCATTGTGCTTTGTTATTTTAATTTTTTCCCCGTCAAAGAATGTCTTTGTAAGTGTTCAAATGATGCGTGTAATATCAAGCTGCGGATTCTCCGTTTGATGTCGGAAGATTGGGGTATTCGCGGATATATGAGTGTTTTTCGCTCAAGTGAAGAATGAAGCGTCGATAAATTTCTGTGGGATCCCTTTTCGTGTAATTGTTTGTGCGTTTGTTTTTGATATGGTGCCTACGGTTGCTATTGAATGTTATTGTGGTATTGCTGTTAAAGAACTTTTTTTTACTATTACAACCACTTAAAATTCATAGCCGGATTATCAAAACTAAATTACATTGTATTAACTGTAGGTTGTTGCAAATAAGTACATCTTTATCTTCCCTGATGTGAATAATATTTCTTCCTTATACCAAAACCACTAGATATGCTAAACATCTACGTTATATATTTATTATCTTTTACTTTTTATTATTTTGTCCAGCAGTGGACGTCTACCGGCTGATGTGATGATGATGACTGATAAGACATACAGTCATGACTACCTACGATTCAATTAGCCGGTGATTGTAAATACCAGTTTTACAAAAATATGTACAACATTTTCCCGCCAAACAGGATATCAAGATCGCCATAATACATGTGGCATGCGTTCAAAAATCTCGATTCCCATTGACTCGTCTATTTGAATGCATTTACTTCTTTTTCCACTATTGTCAAAAAAACAAGCCAAACCTGCTCCGATTTATGAAAATATATCTAACGACACACCACTGCAAGATATCCTAGTAATTTTCTAGTGTAGTGTCCAAGCATTCACAATAATAGCTGTGGCGAAAATTGCTTAATTCCCAGCAAACCTTCCAAGACATGCACATGGGTCACTGTCTGCAATATGCCGGACGCTAAGCAGAAAATTCCACTTGGGAAAGTTTTGATTGTCCTCGGCAGCTGCCGTCCGACACATCCCGGGTAGGACGCCATTTTATTGTGTTCATATCGCAAGTTCGCTTGTAAACTCATCGGCAACTGTCATTTGGACGAGTAATGTTGTGGCGGGATCAACATCAATCTATTTCTTACGTTAATTTCGAGTTTATAGCGAGACATCGCTAGCCCAATAGCGCAGGGTTTTATGTTACATTTTCAGGGAAGTTAAAATCGAATGTCATTATGACAATATTCAAAGACCTCGTCAAAAGTAATATTGAGCCAGCGTCATTCTGCCTCAAAATTAGAGGATTGGTCTAAAATAGTCTTGGCTAAAGTGCAACAGACACTGAGATAAAGTCACTGCTCAATCATTATACAAATAATATACTATATTTTTTTATTCAGTTGCTATATTTGTTAACATCAAGCAATTTATAAATTAACTAGCTTGTGCCCGCGGCTTCGCTCGCGTTAAGAAGTATTATTATTAATTATGTATAGTTTTTGCGGCTTTACTTTTGTTTAGCGTGTGTAAAAAAATAGGGCCTACAAAACTTCTTTGTACACAATATTCTTGACTAATCTGTCATTAGGCGCTAAAACTATCAAGCTACTGGGTGAACTTACTCGAGAGCAAGCAACATAAAACTGTCCATGAGAGAAGCAATGTTCTCTCAAGTCAATACCCGCAAATTTGAGAGTTTGCCCCTGAGACTTGTTATTCGAGATTGGTTTAATGATTCTAAGCCATGTTATAAGTTACGTCATGTTCTATTGTAAGATATTGAGGTTCTCTTCGTTGATGAATAAAAAATGTATTATTCTGAGCCAGATAAACGTAATTCAGAATTCTGAAATGACTTATTATTGAAAAGCTTGAATGTATTTATTACGGATGCAGGAAGTTTCCCGATCATTACTCATCCCGTCCCAACGCGCCGCCCGCCTATAGGTACCGATTGACGACGATCGAGATGCCACCAAATACTACTTTTTTAATCTATTAGGATAACACGGGTCTCTATCCATACCTCAAAAGCAAAAAAAGAACCCCCTTATAGGATCACGTGTAGCTGTCTTTCAGTCCGTCTGTTACAATCGATTTGCTGCAAAACTACTGGACCTATTAAATTGCAATTTGGCGCAAATGCTTTCAAGAATTTTCATGACCACAAATAAAATTTCAAAATCGGTGGCATTTTCGTAATTAACGTCCCAACAAACCATAAAAATTACACCCGTACTCATATTTAGTCATTTCAACCCCATCGCACCCCAAAAGGCGACCCGACCCGATAAACCATTAAAGCATTACCAATGGATTTTCAGACTTTTACTCCCTTTTAGGGGTTGAATTAAAAAAAACCTGAAACACGTGTTAACTCATTTATTGTTAGAAATACTCCTGTGAAGTTTCGAATAAAATAGTCTAACTAATCTTCTTTCGCCATACAAACTTTGGACCCCCATTTCACCCCTTTAGGGGGTACATTTTGAAAAATCCTTTCTTAGTGCACCCCTACACCTTATAAGGAACCTACGTGCCAAATTTGAACTCTCTAGAACCAGCGGTTTAGTATTTAGACATTTCAACCCCATTTCACCCCAACAGGGGAGATGGTAATTCACGTCCGCCACGTTGGATTTTAAAATCGTTGCGGTTTTCGTAATCAGCGACCCGATAAACCATAAAAACAATACCCATATTGATTTTCAGACTTTGTCACCACATTTCTCCCTTTTAGGGGTTGAATTTTCAAAAAACCTGATACACATGTTTACTCATTTATTGTTAGAAATACTCCTGTGAAGTTTCGAATAAAATAGTCTAACTAATCTTGTTTCCCGATACAAACTTTGGACCCCCATTTCACCCCTTTAGGGGGTGAATTTTGAAAAATCCTTTCTTAGCGGATGCCTACGTCATAACATCTACCTGCATGCCAAATTTCAGCCCGATCCGTCCAGTGGTTTGGGCTGTGCGTTGATAGATCACTATGTCAGTCAGTCAGTCAGTCACCTTTGAGTTTTATATATATAGATAAAAATATTTATCATTCCGCTCCCCAAAGGTTGTCTGATTGGAAGAGATCGCTCTTTAGCGATAAGATCGCCTATTGTTTACCTCTATCGATGTGTATTTCTTTCTTGTAGAGGTGTGCAATAAAGAGTATTCCATTCTATTCTATGCATAAAAATGCCACTAAGAAAACATAATTTGAACTTGAATAACGTTGCATACCTGAAATCCAATTTCATATTTATTTGTTAATTATTTATTTTCACTGGCATTTAGACGCTGATTATGATTATAACGTTTAGCTTAGTGACCAACGCCTCAAATTAAAATTGAAATATTAGTTTCGAAACTATTGTGTCTTGAATTTCAAAGTGCTCTTATTAATTTAGAACAAACAGTCGGTCCTCAGTCGAGTTCTATGCCATGTACGTTAGATTGAATAGAATTTCAGTCAATGCACCTATTATAATTGTGAATCGACGCAAGCCGTCGAAGCATTCGGAGCAAATCGAGAATGAACGTAGATTAACTATTGAGAGCTCCGACCAAGTTTACTTCTTAGTTTTGTTTTGATATTTTGCTGAAGCTAGCGGTTAGTGAAGATATCTCGGGTTAATGACAATGACACTGTTGATGATGTATTGTAAATTTATAACGATAAATATAATTGTTTAAATAAAACAATTTAAACGGATTATATCGCGTATATTAATTATTTGAGCCTCCCTGACGTTTCAGTACCTTTACAGATACCGTTGTCAAAGGTTGACTGAGAAAAACACAATTTTTCTCTGTCAAAGTTACATTTGTGCAAACTACCCATTTTGTAAATATTAATTTAAAATAAAGGCGTTCATACATGCCAGATGGGCCTAAAGTGTAAAGACAGTTACACATGTGCCAGAAGGGCATTTATTATTTATTTAAAATATCTACCAGCGGTTCACTAAAGGCTTACTGAGGAGAAAGAACCGCCAAAGAAAACTCCCAGATTGCCTTATTTATTACTATAAAATACTTTTAAACAAAAACTCTACATATGCTACTTTTAACACTAATTTGTTTTACACGGTGTAAAGTGTGTGTAGTGAACCGCTGGTAGATATTTTAAATAAATAATAAATGCCCTTCTGGCACATGTGTAACTGTCTTTACACTTTAGGCCCATCTGGCATGTATGAACGCCTTTATTTTAAATTAATATTTACAAAATGGGTAGTTTGCACAAATGTAACTTTGACAGAGAAAAATTGTGTTTTTCTCAGTCAACCTTTGACAACGGTATCTGTAAAGGTACTGAAACGTCAGGGAGGCTCAAATAATTAATATACGCGATATAATCCGTTTAAATTGTTTTATTTAAATGTGTGACAGTCGCGGAAACCGAAGAAAATATTAAATATAATTGTGTTTAGTCAAAGCTCCCATTGTTCGGATTTCCATAAGGAGACGTTGATAGGATATTGGTATAAAGATGCAAACTTTTGGCTCTCTATGGAAACGCAAAATAGGCACTGTTATTACACACTATCACAAATATGAACACGCCTGAACCAAACTAAATTTTCATAACGATATTTTTTTTATTATTTATGTAAATATTATTGTTTGATTATTATACCAAAATTGGTTAAAATCCATCCAACTGTTTCGGCGTGACGAACAGACTAAGATTGTTTAGCAATAGATGACATTCTACGGGTCGCCACTCGCCGCGCGCGCGCCTATATAAATTCTGCATCAAGATGTCAAGATATGCAATACAATTTTAGAATATGAAATTAGTAAAGATGTTAAGGGAACAGTTTTTGTCACTGTCTTAAAACACGGTATAAGAACACTACCAAATGTTAAACTCGCTCGATCCGTCTTCAGTCCCAGCCTACGCTATCTGTCGTGCTATTTGTCCCATATCCCGCGGGTGCAATGCGTCGGTGTCCCGTCCCGTCGTCCCCCGGTCGTGCGTGTCGATAAAAAATAATTGTTTCCGTCACACTGGATTACAATACCATTCTGTATTTGTAAGGTTCGGATTGCAAGAAAATCTGGATAAGATAGTTTCGAAATTATGGATAAAATAAATTATTATTAATGTCAGTCGTGCCTAGGTATATAACATGTTTTTGTAGTATAAGTTAGGCATAGACCGTTCCTTATTTCTGCTAGTAAAACTTTCTAATAAAAAGTACATTACTGCAGACGCCGGGAAAAAAGGGCTTGCCGGATGAGTAGGTATAGATAGACGACCGACCGTAGGGAGACCGGATAGTGATACGACGCCGGCAAGCCCTTTTCACGGCTAAGGCGTGTATCTGGGGGCACGGTAGTGCCCCCGCCAAGACGAGCAAAAAAGAAGCGGGGCACTACCTACCTTTTCTCGAACCGTTTCGTCTAATTTTCAAACCCTCATAGCTTCGTCCCAGTTAACACAAGAGCGCCCAAATTCACAGGTTAAGATGCAGTTAGGGAACATATGAAATGTTCTTAATTTAATTGATCTAGCTTTTATACTTTAGGTTTTATTGGTACCTAAAATACGCCGATTTTGCCACTCACTCACTGACGTATCAAAACCTCTGGGGTACGTCCCGATGACCTAGAAAGCTGAAATTTGGTATGTAAGCTAGTATTAGTACACAAACAACAAAATAATTCTAAAACTTGGAACTTTTACCCCCCAACCCCTTAAACTAGGGGATGGAAGTTTGTATGAAACTTCCGCAAATTTTGATACTAGAGGTCTGAAAATTGAAACCTATAGGGACTCATTGTTATAAATCAAATACATATTGTAGGACTTTTAAAAAATCACCCCCCCCACCCTTTAAATAAGGGGATGGAAGTTTGTATGGGTTTCCCATAATAGGGTATAAAAGTGTATATATATATGGGGCTAAACTTAAGTTTTTCTTAAATACACAATTGTCTACTTCAGTTGACGCTCAAGAAACCCTACAGCCCAAAAAAATTAAAAAAACTAAAGCACCTTACAAAAAGAAATGAGATCCCACCAAAAACATTTCATGTAAAATTGACGGCCAAGACTCACATTCTCATAACGCTTTCGCTGTAAAAAAGTTATCAGATCCCAGGAAAAGCCAAGCCCCTAAGCCCCGACTTTACTAACCCCACCACCTTGGTTTAAAAAGTATGGCATCAACTGGCTTCAAGCCCCTAAACCCGGAGTTTACTAACCCTACACCTTTGTTTCAAAAGTATGGCTTGGCCGTTTCATAGACTACCGTAAATAAGTCTAGCGGACTGTCCGGCTTATATCGTAAGGAATTAAGTTTATAAGTATATATTATCACAGACATAAACTTAGTTTCTTGATACCATATGGGCCAGCTGTTTAGCCTGTCGTCACGTCGACATATATTTGCATGTTTGAGAAAAAGGTATTTTTACAGTGTTCCTCGTAACTGTTGCTTAAAAATTCAGATAACTAACAAAATCATATCAGAAACACCACTCCTAAACATGTATCTATATCATTAGAATCGTTCTAAAATAAGATCGTCACAGACTAGATAATTCCATTAAAAAACGTAAACGAGCTTGCTGCAAAAAATAAGCAGCGTGCGACCCACGTCCTGTATTGTCTTTTTTTTTTAAATGAAGTGGCAACGATACCCTGTTCAGTATAAGGAGTACTTATTTCCTCCTTATGCATACAAGATCCTTCGCCCCGGGCTCGGAGGGACGGCGACGTCTTTTTTATAATCTGTTTACGGGTATTTCTACCATTTCGTGCAAATCACATGTTCGTAGAAAAAAAAACATGTATTAAGTGTCAAATTAACTTCAAATATTTTTTATGTATTGTGTTAGGTACATAGGTATACTTTGCATCTAAAATGTATTATACTATTGCAATATAAATAAATACAAAAAAAAATTACATGCGAAAAATTCATTACCATCACCGTTCAGAACACAAATGTATAGATTTGAAAGCGAATAACTAATCTATTTTGCATGTATCACATTAAATTTATTCTCTGATATGGTTGAACTATTTAATAAGGAATATAACTTTGAGAGTCTAACAGTCGTATAATTCCTATTAACGTTCATTGTATAGCAAAATATTTTTGTCCATCAAAAAACTTCATTACCATCAATTAAATTTGCAATGGCAACATTGGCCTGTAGACGTACGAAGTAGTATTTTATGCGTTGTCCCTTCCATCCGCGATCCCACCTCAGACGACTCAGTGAACAGTGAAGGGAGCGGACGCGTGCCATAATTTAGTAAAAAAATATTTCGTGGCGAGATTTTGGAATTGGTACGTTTTTTTTTCATTGCCATTCGTGCTGTTTTGATATTAATACTTTAGTGTTTGATTGTACTGTTGATACTTAAATAAGCAATATGAAGTTCGAAAACTTAGTGTAGGAATATACCTACGATTGCAGTTGTTTATAATGAGTAAATCTGCAAAAGGTAAAGAAAATTCATTACCATTCTCTTCATTACCATGATTTACCAGTCACTTTTATGCGAATGGTAATGAATATAAATACTGGTAATGAATTTAATTATGAAAATTGTGGAAATGCTATCTTCTATCCGTTCCTCTTTTACGTGACTATACGTTTTCAGTGGGTATATATGTATGTATATGCAGAACGAAATGTATATATATAAATTTTTGCGATTTTTGATTTATCTTCGCTATAGGGTTCATTGATATTATCCCTGCATCTGGCAATGCTTCTGTGCAACTAGAAGACTATGCATCAACGTACCACCGGAAGTTTTTTTAAAGAAGTGGAAAACGAGTCAACGTGTCCTTCCCCAATTATAGAAAACTTAACCACTTTTAGAACAAACACAGCAGTCGCAACATAATATCAGAGCTGCTCATGTCAAGGCGAGTGGAGCTACTCAAAGCAAAACTGTCACTTTGATTTCGAATATAAAGCGACACTGGACTAACGAATCTTTTATTAAAACAGATTAGCAGACGAACGAAATTGAAACAGATACGAAGAGCATTGTTAAAACTGGAAAGAGCTGTAAAATACTGAAGGCCACAATTAGTAATGGTTCCTCAAAGGAAAATGAAAAAGGAACAAATATCAACAAGAAAGTACTTCTAATTTTTCGACAGTGCTTCATCTGACGATGAATTTAATATTTTTTATGTTTTGATGTGTATTATCTTAAATCATTATAATATGAAGAAGTTCCTACAACACGTTGTTTTAAGTCTAATTGAAATGTTCTATTGTGGCACACAGTGTCCATGTTGCGTTCTATTGTCAAAAGTGTTAAATATTAACCAATTCCTTTGAGTCAAATTTACAACTAAAGCTTTGTTATTGTAATATTAATTCGTGTTACACAATAATTCAAGTAAAGTATTCTAATAAGTGGATTACAACTGATGATTAGACGTTAAATGGTTAATTATATAGTTTGAAGTAAGTAAAATTGAATGCAAAAAGTAACATTACAAGGTTAAATTGTACTACACTGTAAGTTGTAAATTTAACTCATTTCGAAATGTTGTATTGTTAGGTTATTGAGGCGTTTGTAGAATTAGATGTTGATTTCTATTGATAAAACTACTAAATTTTTACGAATTAGTTTTGAGTATAAAACATATACTTAACTAATACTTTGTTCTGGAATGTTAATGTGTACAATATACAATAACTATCAGAATTTAAATGATTTTTATATTACGTGAAGAGTTATATTTTTGTTAGTAAAGTATGATAGATCAAAAACATGTGCACTGCTGTACTACTTTTTTGAGACTGTTTTTTTGCCTTTTTTGAAGATATAAAAATATCTAATATCGGTTATTTGCTTAATCTTTCATTACCAACAACACATTTTCATTACCATACCACTTTATATCATTACCATATTCCGTAGTTCATTACCATTCCATTTGAAAATACAAAATTACTTATATCTCGGTAAATTTTGGGTATAATTCTAAATAGATTATATTACAGTTTTTCTTTTTCCTATTTCTTACCATTGGCATAGAAAAAAATTAAAAATAAAAATTTCTCCTCATCTCCGCCGATTTACACGAAATGGTAGAAATACCCTTACATGTTTCCTCTCTTACCAGATAATCTTTTTGTGTTGCTGTTGGCGAAAATCTTTTAGGAATGTGTCAGTTTTTGTGGTGGTTTGGTATTGAATGTATTTATAACAGTGTGTAGAGCAAGCATGTTTAGGCAGATATTTTTCTATTATTTAATTGTATTAGCCGGTTTAAACTCTCGTCAAATCGTCAGATACAGCACGACATGAAAAATAAAATGAAGTATATAGATTCCATGATTCTGGAGCTGAACACGTTTGGGGCTAGTTCGATTTATGTGGTCCCCCCTCAAATTTACTGATTTATTTATCTTTAAACTTAACTTTTGTCTATATTTCAAGGGCTAAGGAAAAGAACTGGCTAAGTCATATTTGCAAAATTTTACACTACTTACTGAAGATCCTTTGAGGGCTGTATGTCTTAAGTAATATATCGCAAAAAAATCGGGACCCACCGATTCTTATCCCTTTTTGGATAGTCATATGATGAACTGAGTAATTATGTAGTTGTAGACTAAAAACAGTTTTCCCTTAAGAGGATGGTAATAAGATACATTTTCCCGGCAACGCACAATAAAAAAAGAAGTTTATGTTTCTTTTTGCTGCAAAAAGTTACGGGCACCTTCTAATATATTATTTATATATAGGTACAATTTTAGGAATAGACCGGAATCGGATCAATGAATTGTCACAGACGTAGGCTGATGAATAAGTGAGCAGCTGAGAAGTTTGCCCCCGAGATAGGGTACCAACGCGCTGGACACAGGACATCGGCTATACGGAAATACTAACCCAGATAACAATTTGACGATGCGGTTGGTGCAGTTTGTAGTGCACCTGCCTACTGAACCGGCGGTCCCGGGTTCGAATCCCGGCCAGGGCAAATATTTGTGCTAAGAACTCTGATATTTGTGCTTGCGTCATGGTTGTTCTATGTATTTAAGTATATATTTATCTATATAAGTATGTACATCGTCGTCTTCTACCCATAGTACCTACAAGCCGTGGAGCTTAATTTGGGACTCCGTCGATTTGCGTGAGGTTGTCTACTTATTTTATTTATTTATATAACATAGAGTTGCTTCAATAACCTTAGAGGAAGAAAAAAAAATGTTCTTGTGTAGCGATTACGACGCAGCGTTTTTTAAACATATTTTCTCTTACTGCCCACAAGCGGAGCGGAGAAATTGATCCAATCAGGCTGCGTATTTGTGAGGCCCGAAAGAAGTGCATTTCTATCTGAGGAATGTAATAGACATGTTGACTGATGTTGAATTCTACAGCGTACTGTAGTTATACGAATAAAATTAGCTAAATATATCATGAAACAAAGAAAAAAAAAACAGAAAAAAATTATCTTTTTTGGAAATATGTGACTTCAAAGGTACGCAAATTTTATGGTAGGTATATTTTTTTAATCCAAATGAAATTTTGAAAATAATTGTATGGCAACCATGAATTTTAACGCACTTTTTCACGGTGAAAATGGCAAATTTTTTAATTTCTCCATACAATTATTGGTACCTATACCGCTCTGTGACGTCACTAGCCTGGGCGCCTTTTGTATGGAGCGTTTTTAGCGCTACGTAGGAATGTTGAACTTTGACGGTCATTTCTGACTTATAGAGCAGTTTAAGTGCAGTCAGTCCAGTATAGACATTTGATCACAATAAAAAATTTAATCGATTGACATCCTCAAAAAAAATTAGTCAACATGTCTATTGGTCCATTTTACACATCGGTCTAAAACGCTTGTGAATCCACGTTCGAATCCGCGTGACGGATATTTGGGTGACGAGCATGAATATTAGTTATTGACTTATAAGTATTGGATTTTATTTAAAAGCGAACAATTGGACATGCCGCGTTTCTGAATTGCAAGGCCAGAACCGGCCGTTACTATTAAAATGGTGTAATTTATACAAAAATATCTATTATTGTCGTTAATCGGGAAATCAAGTTTTACCTTAGTAACCAGATGCAGACTGCTTGACTAATATGTTGGAAGAAGTAGTTAACATCCCCATGAATATAACCTATAGTCGTTGAATCACTAATAAACTAATAACAAACATGATTGAAACGTAGCAAAGCATTTTTAAGCATTTTTGGTCAACAGATTTACGTCGTACTACTTGGCCAAGGGCAAGGAAAAGAGAAATTCTGGAAAATCAGAGAAAAATCGGTTGAGAATCTGGGCGAAACAAAAGAATGTCGTGACATTTAGCCCAAGACGGGTCATAAGTCAGGCCGCGCAGCCACTCAGATTTATTGGAGCAATTGACAAAGTGGCAAATGGGCCATTAGAAATTAGAAGTTCTGCCGAGAACTGCGCCGGGAGAAATGTACTGCGATATTTGTCAGTGTAAGCAAAATTGTGAGCAATAAATAATATCTGACGGTTCACGTTTGAATGGAATTGGAAATTTCAGTCTGACCAACTTAACAAAAACTTTGGATCTTTCTTTGTTTTTTGTAACTACTTATATTAACATTTGTCACTTTTAGACGGAAACAATAAGTGTCAATATTAATTATAAGTTTCTGAAGATATCATTGTCTAACTTGATAAACAAATGACAATACTATCGACAATATTTCATTCCTCCTCGCCAAAACAAACATTACCGCCAGTCATTTGTTTTTACAATGCGTCATTAAGCGCCAATAATCGTGAAACAAATAAATAGAACCGGATACGATGCTTAGCAATAATCGAATAGACACGGAACTAATTCTACGAATGTTTTCAGTCGACAGCTTACGGCATGTTTATCGTCATGGGGTAATAAAAACCCGTCTAATGACGCGGGAACCGTCGTGGATCCGCGACGGAATTGTTTCACTATTTCATATGGGGGTCAATAAAATTTTATGTACAGTTAAACTTTGTTAAACGCTTCATATTCCACCGAATTAGGCTCCCGATGGAACTATTTTTTTTGTCGCAGACTATTTATGAATTCGGTCAATGCCATTTTGTCTGCCTAATACAATATTTTTTCATTAGTAAAGGAAATAAACTTTATGAACCACGATTTGATTACCTATTAACATGATCGCTAATAAAGCACATGCTAGACTTCAACCTAATTAGTACCTACATAATAGGTGTAGTGTCTATTTAATAAGTTTACAGTAACTCCAAGTTAGTAATGATTATAGTGACTACTCCATAATTTTTTAACGTCTTGATAAACGTACACAACATTTTCTATAAACACAGGTATAAACATATATAATATAATATATATCATTTCTCTTTTAAATATAGACATTTTATTTCACTGTAAACAAACTCGCGTAAATAAACAAACACGTGACAACCTAAAACTATAAACTGTCTAGACGCAATAAAAATATTTTTTATACGACAAAAGTTGCACTGCGATAGATTTTAATTAGAAGAAAATCGAACTGAAAGCATCGATTTCAAATCGTTAGTCAAATAATTTTATTGCATCGGCACCGAAACGAATGGGTTTTTATCCGACCGGCTAAAAGCAAAGTTTGAACATCGTATTCTATTTGTGAATGTCTTTTTTATCGATCCTCGTATGATTTGTGAGAGAGGTCGAAAAATTGAAGCTTGAAGTTTTAATTCATACTAATATGAAACTGTATAAAATAGACCCTGTACCTACATTGAAGTCATCGTAATGTATGTGCATGCCTGGGTCATACTCTTTCTCGGTACAATTAGATTTCTAATTTGCACTTTTAGTATCTCTGTTAGCGTTCTCGGACCTAGCCTGTTTCTAGCATATATTAACGATTTGACCGATCTTGCCATTGATGACGGTACCATTTTCTCTTATGCGGATGATACCGTTGTAGTTTTTAATGGTATTACTTGGGAATCCGTGTTTGGGAAGGCTATGCATGGCCTTCAAATAATATCCTCATGGTTAAAAGGAAATCTCCTCACACTGAATCTGGAAAAGACCAATTACATTTGTTTTACAAAAAATAAAAGTACCCAACCACCTGATACACTTAAGCTGAAAATCCATAACTGTAATCTACGGAACTCACAGAACTGCAATTGTAAACAAATTGAGAAGGTCGCCACCACAAAATACCTTGGGATAGTTCTCGACGAACGGCTCTCCTGGCATGCTCACATAGAACATATAAATAATAGAATAAGAAAACTGATTTGGATATTTAAGATCTTAAAACATGTTACATCTGAAGTTCTTCTTAAACAACTGTACATCACGCTAGCTCAGTCTGTTATGACATACTGTATAACAATATGGGGCGGGGCCAACAAGTCCAAATTTATTGATGTAGAAAGAGGTCAAAGGTGTTTACTCAAAGTCATGTATTCAAAACCATACCGATACCCTACGAGTGAATTATACAAAGACTGTGAATTACTTACTATGAGAATATATCTATATATCTACTATATATTCTTAACGCACTACTGAAATTACATAAAACTGTAACTTACAAACCTCAAACTTCAACACAAAGAAGAAAAGACAAAGTTGTAGTAGTACCCCCTTCTAAATCAGTTTTTGCAAAAAGGCAATTTGTCAATCAATCCGCGCACTTATACAACAAGTTAAACAAAACATTGTCCATATACCCGTTACAGTTGTACAGCTGTAAAAAAGTAATCTTAGAATGGATTAAGACATTAAATTGCGAACAAAGTGAATGACATCTGTACCACACAACTTAACCATGGTAATAAAGACACGCACACACACACACACACACACACACACACACACACACACGCACACACACACTTTTTTAGTGAGTTTAGAAACCCTGACAAATGTTTTAGTTCTTAAGAAAAAAAAAACAAACAAATAAAATATTTACAAATGAAGCGAAAATTGAAAAATTTAATGGTTTGGACAGGATTCGAACCTGCGTTTCCAACGGCTTTCCGGGCCAACACTGGCGTCCTCCCAATTGGACCACCGAATCAGATGTCAGAGTCATTGAATTTTTCAACCAGTTGCTTCGACATGCCTTAGGGTGACATCGTAGCGCCATCTACCGTAAAGATTTAGACTTTATCGTCGGCACCATCGTCTCAAATTTGTTGAGAATCGATAGTAACGATGTGCTACACCCAAATTACTTATTTTTTTTCGCAGGTTCGAATCCTGTCCAAATCATTAAATTTTTCACTTTTCGCTTCATTTGTAAACATTTAGTTTACGTTAGCAGACGTTACTGCTTTAAAATATTTTCATTTTCATTTTCATTTTCTGTTTGGCCCTGAAGTTGACCGGTAGAGAATACCATTTCGCATTAAGTCTGCCATTTGTTAAAATAAATATTCGTTAGGCCTGCGTTTTTCCTGTGGACAATACATTTTACTGACGATTAAGTTACATTTTACTTACGAATTCATCACGTAGCTATCAAGGAATAGAAGGCTTGTAATGCCTAAAAAAATGTTTATGTCCTCAGGAAAAACGTACCTATAACGCTAACTCGGTGTAAGACCTTTACGCTTAAATGACTGACCAACAATTTTAACCAATAAAAAAAAAGTAATAAGTAAGTAAAGTAAAAGGGAGGTCAGTTATCTAAATCACATTATTATACTTTTCACATGAAAGGCAAGGCAAAAAAGTGGGTTACGTGTTTTCCCTGCCAGAACATAGTTGGGGACGCCGTCTGATTCAGTATATACCTACTGTAGATTCACTTTCATAAATACTAGCAAACCCAAAAACAGAATGTATAAATTATATAAATCACAGGCCAGAGTGCTTGTGGCATAAATAAAATACAGCCGTTCGCATTTAAAACAAAGTTTTCAAACGATACCAGCACATATATATTATAGCGGTTGTTTATTTAAGGCCGACCGCCGGAGCAATTTCGCACTTTAATTCTAGAACGAAATCCCAGTCTTTGGCTCGCGTCGACCGTGCATTTGTCCGACACATGGATGCCCCGCTTGTCTTTATTCCCTGAATTTTAGATGCCGCTTACGTCAGAGTTAGACTGTGGTTTTCAGGTGGACAGACTACGCAACTACATTAGAATTGAAAAGTTTGAGCAACTCCTGAAATAGAACTGTCATTTTGTTAGTGGTGATTTTTCAGCTAACTTTTAGAGTGGATAGTCGGGCTTCATAAAATTTAATTAAAGCAAGTCATCAGTCACCAGGAGCGGCCGGGGCGCGTCACTGCTCCTCCAAGATAACGGCGGGTCAGGCTGCACTACCCGCGTCCGCTTGATGAATGTGCCCTAAACAGACCTCAAATATGCCTCTGTTGACAGCTCCGAGCAATGTTTGAATAAGCTAAGCAATTACACAACGCCCCTTGCGGAAGATGGGCCTTGATTCGTTAGTACCAACTTTCGTTCCATTGTCCTCCCTTTGTGCTGAAACTACTTATAATCACGCTTCAGCTGTTCTTTTACTCGGCTAATATTTTGTTCAACATCGATCGTGAAACTTGGCTGCATAATATTCATAAGTTTGTGTTAATACTCCGGACGGACGGTTCGAATGCAAACAACCGTGATTTGCGTTATTAATCATTCAGCCCGGGTTGTTATCGAATAGTGGCGGCGTGATGAAGTGGCGGCGAGCCTAATTGTGACCATCTAACTAGGTGTTGACCCACCGCAACTGACCACCGCATCTATAATGCACGACCCAGGTAGCGTCTTAAGCCTAATTAATTCAAACTCTCGACTCACAGAATTAATAATGCCGCTTCACAAGTAAAAGCTTTTACATCTTAAGAGAACGTCCTCATTATCAAAATGCGTCTCTGCGATCGTTTTAACTTAGTAACTTTCCATATCGACATATTAAACTGTCCATACAAAGGCCGCGGAGCTCGTTACACGAAATAGCATTCACCTTCTCACTCCTCATTAAAATTTGTACGACAGCTTCTAAATTCTACTCTTTTCTCCGCACCTCCATTTCAATATACAGGAAAAAGTGGAAGAGCGCTGTGTACGTAGTACCGAGCCGGGCTGGCAAAACTTTTGCCTCCCTCCTCCCGTGGGGGGGCAAAAAGTGTTGCCGACGGGTGAGCGTTTATACTTATACCTATGTCAGGGAAAAGTTTTCCGTGTTGCGGGTTGGGGAGGAGGGGGTGAGGTGGCGCCTGCGCGCCGCGCTCGCCGCAGCGCTGACGTGACAGTCCTACTCAGGACTTTGTCTTCGACGCAGGGGCTTTGCTCGCCTCTGAGGCTGCGTGACACCTTTCACGTTACGTTTGACGATTTCTTTATGATATTGATTTTCAGATTTTTGTTTACTTCGAAAGATTGCACGAATTTTAATATGAAGTCCTCGTTAATGCGCGTATTTCGGTCGATACGTATTATTCAACATAATATTGTCGAACGTATATTATTATTAAATAAACATGCAACATATAATGCATTTATTAAAATACTTTTAAAATTATTAATAACAAGCTAGGTCATATCGAGGACACCGTCAATCGATACAATCTGCTCCGTGAGGCCAAGCAAAGTACTTGACGTAAAGTTTTGGCGTCGTCTACGGAGCTACGCCGTAGCCCGTAGGAGCCTCGTAGCTTTGTTGCTACGACTTATACATTCTCAATTTTCAACTATTTACGCTCCTTATAAGCCTACATGATACAAATATAGGCAAATAAAAGGGTATAAGTATTGAAGTCTACATAAGTGTTGAAGAAGAAAGTCTTGATATTATAGTCATATGTTTGATAGGCGCAACGTTAACTATATAAAGGAAAAATACAGAATAATAGGTTTACAACAGCACGCAGGCCTGGCAAGTTCAGTGCACACGAGCGCAAGTATCCGGGTTTGAACTTGAAAACGACTCGCGCGCAACTTTCGAACGGATTTGTTGCGACTTGTTGTTGCTCCGTTTGTTACCAAACTAAATTTGAGTTGCTAAACTAAACTTGTGGATATTTAAAGGGAACTTTTTCACGGAGTCAACGGCCAGCCATACTGTCACCCAGTTTCAGAGTACCTACGGAGTTATGGCAGTTGTTCGCAACTACTTGGTCCAGGGGCAGAGGGCTGCAGTCGGAAGGTCAGGGTGCTAATTTGACCTTGCCTACAACTTCTGGGCGCCCGCTAGTTCACTTGCCAATTACAATTGTTCAACTACATATGCTTTGGAACGAGGACGCTGAGCTCAGCTAGGGTTAGGCGTGGGCCAGTTCCAGTATGGATTAAAGTTATAAGAAGAGATTTTGATAAAGTCGGTTTGGCGGTTAATAAATTTTTGACGAATGTTGTATTTAATTTAGATGACAGTGCAAATGAGAAAAAAATATAAACGGCGGCTCGTCTGAACAGTGTCTGATGTTTAGTCAATCTAAATATAAATAATTGTAATAAAATACAAAACTTCAATGCGCACAAAAATATAATAACACTGCGTTCACTGACAATAACTAAACAAACGCTGTCTTTTGCCCATAATGCTTTGTGATGATATTATTATATGATAACGAGATTGACACAAATAAATATACAGAAATAATTGGAAAAGATACTGCTTTATAAAGTTACTACTCGTAGCTGCGCCGCGCGCTCATTCCGCGGGAACACTACATTTTTCGGGATAAAAAGTAGCCTATGTGTTAATTCAGGGAATCAGCTACCTTCGTAACATTATGTATTAAAATTAGTCCAGCCGTTTCAGCGTGATAAAGTAACAAACATACTCGTAAACACAATCACAAACTTTCGCCTTTATAATATTACTAAGATATTTGTTGGAATTACAGTTTATTTTTATTTGACGTATTTTATTTACGCGTTGCGTTTAAAACAAAAAATAAAATTATGTAATCTAACGAAATAAAGCTGCAACGCGATCCAATCAAAGTCACTCGCAAACATCTCAAATTACCTGAAGCAAAATTAACCGGCGCAAAGTCGGAAAGTCGTATCGCGACTTAATTAAGTGAATCTCCTCGGCCGTCAAAGGCTTCAAACAAATTGGCCACGACAAAATAATGCTGTGGATAATGGTCGGCCGACAGCCGTGGGCGTCGCACCTGACTAGCCAAATTAATTACATCCCCATAAGGAAATATTAACCGGCCGCTTAATAAGCCATTCTCGGATACGCCACAATTAAATTGGGAGGGTCGTGGAGTCATTATTTATAAACAATAATATATCAAAGCGATACGCGCAAGATGGCGCGGCCGCAGCCCAACATTCTTTAATAAATGGATTGTCTTCAGTAATATACCTCTTGGAATATTCAAACTAGGGTTTCACAAGGCTTTGCAGAGCGCGGTAAACGTTTATGTATTTTACAGGAATGTAGGTACATTTACATTTTATAATGTAAAGTAGCTTATGTCACCCTTTAGTATATTTTTATCTCCTTGCAGTCCTTGTATTTAAATAATCTCCTCAGTCAATGGTTCAAGTGTTGCATAAAAGAAAGACAGACCAATTAATACAATGGCACTTATTTAAGATATGTTCTTCTAGGGCTGATACTATTTATTCATCGATATCCGTTTTGATAGAATATAATTATTATTAGTATTGGATCCAAAAGCGAGCTAGTTACAATCAAAATCATTTGGTAAGGTTTTTTTTGGTTCAAATAATTTTGTGGTGACCACCCATAAAATCCATAAAAAAAAATAGAGACCAATTTTAATAGTGAAAATTATTTAAGCAACATTTCGGCGATGTCATATTGATGTTTCGTATCCGAGTCATAAAGTTGCATTGAGAAAATGACAATTTCAAAATATTTAAATATATTTACTATACATATACATTTTGTGTTATCCCGTACTAATGTTTTTAGAACCGTTGGATTACACTGTTTAGCATTAAAAGTAAAACGTGGCATTTACGATACTATACAATAAAACAGTAACTATTCAAATGAAAAACTTCAAACACTGTGGATTCTTGATTGTGGATTGATTCACAAAGAAATTGATTATATCGTTGTTCTTAGGAGTAAAAATAACAAATTCTGTTGTTGATTGTTATTAGAAAATACAAATAATAAATGCTAAGAAAACTTCAAATATTTCCAATAAACTTTCCTAAAATGTTCCATACAATCTACATTACTTATAAAATATGCAAAGGAGAAAGCCCTGCCAGCAGCGTAAAAAAACCTGTTCTTTATTTCAAACAGCGTTCACAACAAGAGCGTATATTACTGAATATTACAAGAAAATTCTAGTAGCTCGATGTCTACGTAGCGAGCAAAACACGGCCCAGGGCGTATTTATGGTTATATGACGGGAAAGTTTCGGAGCGTAGGAGCTAAAGCCATCGATTTTCAAAACTTTTTCATGGAAATAAACCTACTTTCGTTGTGTACGGTTGGTGTCGCTGTGTGCGTGAGACCCACACAGATGGGCTGGGTCAGGGGTCACACCAAGGAATATAATACTCACAAGGAGAAGAACGCTAACTGCCATACAAGCAAATGCGACATACTCACACACGCACACCCTTACACGTATATGAGTCCTACAGCGCCTCAACGTCAGCCCAGTAAAAACTCAAAACCGGAACCGGAAATAGGTGTCATCAGTCAGAAAGTGACAGTTCAATATACGCGGGAAACTTGAATAATCAAAACAATAATATTGCTTTGTTAATCCGCGATATAATAACGTGCCAGTCAATTCGTGCTTACCTTTATATACTTATTTGTGTATTTTAATGCATAATGGTGGGACCATTAAATGCATGATTGCATGAAAAAATACGCAAACAAGTAAGTTGGCACTAATCGACATGTACATGTTATTATATCGCGGATTAGCAAAGCAATATTATTGTTTTAATTAATATGGATTTACGCAAAGTAACGCCTTATTTGTCCAAATACTTAACTGATATGTCAAGAAACCATTGTTAATAATAATAATGTCATACTTAACATCAGTAAGTTAAGTATTTGGAACTGCAGGTTTCCCTCACAACTCTGGAATTAACGTTAATTGTAATCATTCATTTGTATGTGAAATAAAACTAAATCAAGATGAAATCTACATTCTTTACTCAAAAAAAGAAGAATAATATGAGGTATTGCAGATTATAAATTCCGAGTGCACACCTTGAATACAGAATAAAATAATATACATCATGAGAAACAATAAAATAACAAGCAAAACGTCCACCATAACTTGGACACGCGACTCTTTTGTCGCGCGACAAATACTATCTGTAATTTTCCTTTCGATACCGTGCGAGATCGACAAGCGAAGTCGCAGCAAGATATGCTAGCCCTACAGAGGTAAACAACAGGCGGTATTATCGACTAGCGATCCCTTCCATGTAACATTATTTGCTGAGTATCTAACGCTTTTTAGGATATTGTGCACTTCTACATTTGATGATGAATCTATTTACGGGTCGATTGCAAAAAATTGTACATAGTTAAAAACTAAGTTAACAAAAAATCACGGTCGCTTCCTTTGTGTGACGAAAGTTAGTCATACAAAATGTATGGGTAACTTTCGTCACATAAAGGAATCAATTAAGTTTTATTTTGATTAAAGCCCTTAACTAT
Organism: Apotomis capreana; assembly: GCA_947623375.1. NCBI lineage: Eukaryota > Metazoa > Arthropoda > Insecta > Lepidoptera > Tortricidae > Apotomis > Apotomis capreana. The sequence goes on along the minus strand of OX392506.1, from coordinate 7,986,971 downwards.
GTACATTTTTTTTTTGCAATCGACCCTCTCCCTTTAATGAAATTATTGGGACAATATACCTGTATATTGTCCCAATAATTTCATTAAACGTTTCGTGAGAAATCTCTAATAATTATTCCTCGTTTCCGAAAATTTTATCACGAGTTAAAATAAATTTACCAGCACATCAGCAAACATTATGATTTTGCTCCGAGATAACAGTAAACGAAATGCGATTTTGTGTCGAGCGAGAGCACAAAGTAACTTTTCTTTTTCAATATTTGGCCACGAATTGTCATTTCTCAGCCTTAGGTTAATTATAAAATTCGAATCATTCTAACTTCACAGCACTCATTTTTATATATAAAAGAGAGTGATAAAAACATAAATCAATTCGATATTCATGTTTCGAATCCAATCTCGAATAAGAACACGTTCCAATACACCCGGCCAAAATTATTATTATTTTGATCTAATTCCTAATGACAACCGTGGTGGTTGTGAGAGACTGGTACGGCAGTGTTGGAATGTATAATTTCAATTATATTATATTGTTATTCCTTTTTATTAGCATTTATCTATTTTTTTATTTATAATATCATTGAAATCAGCAACAAAGACTATAATCATACCTACACTTTAATGGTTGAAAGAACAAGTCCAAAAAAAACTAATTTGTTCTCGCTGTTGAGGCGATGAGGTTGTGTGTGCTACACGAGAGCAAAGTTTTTTGCATCTTGTGCTGTTGAGTCCCTCGTTACACATGGTTACACTAAGGATTCTTACTAAGGACTCAAAACCAGCACCCGCAACAAAAAACAAATTTGCTCTCTTGTTGCACAAATAATTATAACAATTATAATTATTATATTATCCTATTACAAATACTGGTTTTGACACACATAAACAACACCTAATATTTTTTTTAAATAGTCATTTTCTTCTGCAATGATTTTTCGCGATATTCTCCAGCAAATTCTCTATTCTTAAGGGCAATATATCGCTTGACCACTATGTAAAAACAGTTTTTTTTTATATGATCAATGTTTGATATTATAGAAATGCTGCTAACGCCCATTGCGTTTACATTATTCCACAGTCTCTCTACCGCATTCATTGTGCGTATCCAACCTGCTGGTGATGGCGGAGGTGACCGTATTCCTTTAAATTTAAGTCCCCGAACAAACTCTTTCATTCGCTTAAATAAATCTAAATGTGGGCTGCGACATGTAAGTCGAGTACTTCTTTCCTCCACGCAGGTCTGGGCTGTCAGCATTTAGGGAGTCAAACAACGCATCAAATTTATTGAGCATGGTTAGACGTAGCATGGGCTTCGGATGGAAGTTCATCTGTAATGTAATTTAAAACACATTATAAAATAAAATTCAATAAATGCAGTAGACATTTCATCGTATTTATTATTATATGAATATTATATATAACTAGCTGTGCCCCGCGGTGTTACCCGCTCATCCCCGGGAACACTAAATTTATTCGGGATGAAAAGTATCCTATGTCCTTTCCTGGGTCTCAAACTATCTCCATACTAAATTTCATCTAAGTCGGTTCAGCAGTTTAAGCGTGAAGAGGTAACAGACATACAGACACACTTTCGCATTTATAATATTAATATGGATATACGTCGTATAGTATATAAATATATGTATCATTGTATTTACTCGTATGGTAGTTAAGTTATATAATACTAGCTGTGCCCCGCGGTGTTACCCGCTCATCCCACGGGAACACTACATTTATTCGTGATGAAAAGTATCCTATGTCCTTCCCCGGGACTGAAACTATCTATATACCAAATTTCATCTAAATCGGTTCAGCGGTTTAAGCGTGAAGAGGTAACAGACATACAAACACACTTTCGCATTTATAATATTAATATGGATATACGTCGTATAGTATATAAATATATGTATCATTGTATTTACTCGTATGGTAGTTAAGTTATATAATACTAGCTGTGCCCCGCGGTGTTACCCGCTCATCCCACGGGAACACTACATTTATTCGGGATGAAAAGTATCCTATGTCCTTCCCCGGGACTGAAACTATCTATATACCAAATTTCATCTAAATCGGTTCAGCGGTTTAAGCGTGAAGAGGTAACAGACAGACAGACAGACAGACAGAAAGACAGACAGACGGACAGACAGACAGACAGACACACATTCGCATTTACAATATTAGTATGGATACAGTCATGTATTCACTTGTATCTTAGATGCTCTCCGAACACTTATTTTAATTAAAGCAGTAACGTCTGCTAACGTAAACTAAATGTTTACAAATTAAACGAAAATTGAAAAATTTCATGGTTCGGACAGGATTCGAACCTGCGGTTAGGTTACCGTACAATGCCCATACAAGGCAGAAAAAGGACTATGGCTAAAAAACTTTAAAAACGAAGTAATATAAATTATCGAGCATGTATGATTAATGATCACATTTCTTGGATCATAGACAACTAAGCAAAATTTAGAGATCGATAGATACATACAGTAATGTAATAAGTTTCTATCAAAAATTTCATTTTAGTGACAAGCTTTTATAGCCGACTGTACTTTTCTCATCTATCTTGGATATCCATCAAATGCTCACTTAGATGATTCTAAAGAGCCCAAACTCGGTAGGATTGCTTTTTCTATTATTGAGTTCCTATGGCCACCTTCCGGCTCCATCATCAAATCAGCCCCATGGTATCATATTATCGTATTGTCATCAAAGTTAAGTAAGTATGCAAAATTTCAGCTCAATCGGTTGACGATATCTGCTTCAAAATAGAGTTGCAAGATTCCACCCGAACAAACATACTTACATACATAAATACATACAATGCAAGTTAAATAAAAGCTTGAAAAATTATAGACTTAATTTAATTATCTAACCTGATGCTCAGAAGTCGATGGAACTTGCTCCAGTCGTGGCCGTGGCGCCTGTGAAGTGTCCATGGCGTCAACCAGTTACCCTATACTCTGTAATTAGGAAAAAAATTGCATTTTTAATCGATAACAAATTGAGGAGGATGTCTGTTCGGTAAATGATTGTTCTTAATAATGTCCATTTATATAAATAACGAGTATAAATGCTCACCTGATGCTTAGAAGACGATGGAACTTGCTCTGGTGGTAGCACTTGTGTCGTTTCATGGGCGTCATCCAGATTGTCGATACTCTATAATTTAAACAATTTTATAATGTTTAATCGCTACGAAATGCAGGAAGTTCTTAGTTCTAGTTGAAGATGTGTTTTGGTTTTGTTTGGAAATGAATGGACCGATTGGGTTTGTTTGTTTAATTGTGCCGATTGCCAGCATGTGAGCATCCAATCCTGACATTAAGAAGATCTCGAGGGAACTTTTTAAATATTTTATAAGCATACATATCGTGATTTGGGTTTTTCAGTAACTCGTTCAGCTGATATCAGAAATACAATTTCATATCGTAAATATGTAAGTATGTTTTTGTTCAAATAATATATAATTTGCTTTTACTCATAAATATGTTCGCGTCATACTCGTTAGTCGCCATAAGGGACTAATTAAATACCTAATAAAATTTAATAGCAAATAGTCAATTAGAAAATATAATAATACTTCAACCAAGAGAAGTGACCGCGCTGACACAGTAAATTCAAATTTAACCCCCCCATTTCCCCAAAGGGATGAGTTCTGCCATAAAAATCGTCTAACAATAACAAACATCCAAAAATTGCCACACACTTTCTCATGTATAATATTAAAGTAGAATAGGACAATCATTAATAGGTATCCAGTGAGCTCTCTACAGACAAAATAATTTAATGTCTGAAAAGAATGCGATGGTTACCTTTTCAATTTCATCAGCGTGACTTTTCATCTCCCTTCATCAATTTGATGACATATTCTCTCTTTCCCGGAATAGAATGCATGGTGCAACTTCTAGCGGAGTAACTTTTAGCGGAGTCAACAAAACAGGAGTCCCCGAAGTGTCTCCAGCACAAAACTTTGTGACTGGAATGCAACTTCATAAGAGACTATTGACCAGGATTTCTGTTCTGGCCAACAGTATATATGGTTTACACCTAAAACAAAAATTCCGTAAAATACTTTTGGAACGACACATAACATCAATAATTGCGTAAAATTGAGCAAAGCTGCTTAAACGCACGTAAAAAATGCCAGGAAGGAACCCTGAGGACGAACACCACACGAAACATTCCGTTCCTAACATTTTTTGCGTGTGTAAGCAGTATTTTTTTCTCAATATTATGAGTATTAATAAGATTAATGCTGTATATTTATTCTGAGGGCACGATCTTATCTTATAATATTAATTTAGAATTATGTCATTATGAAAAATAAGTACATACATGAATGGTATCTTACCTTAAGATGTTGGTTTTGCCCGGTTTGGGAAACCGATGAAATACTTTCCGGTTGTCCATATGTGGAGTAATTCCATATTTAGAGCACTTGCGGTATTTATCAACAGACATTTTCGAAAATTTTGGATTTTACCGTAACAGTAGTATCAACGTATAATTCAAGATTTTTACAAGAGAGTACTCTGACAGGTTGCGTTGACATTTCCGTTGATGTTTAAATATCTAGCATAGATTACGCAGCTAGAAGTGACAGCCATAGAGGAAAAAAAATCTTAAGTACTTATCACACTTTATTCAACATTTTGATATGAAAAATAAAATAAATAAATAATTATAAAAGGCAAGTAAAATCAATAATTACTTATTTATACAATTAAAATCATATGTCTTTTAAACTTCGTCATTTTTCTACTTCGTGTTTATGGTTTCATACATATAGACCAAGCTCTATATAGTCCCAGACTCACACTAACAAAAAACCTTGGTCAACGTTATTAGTTCTTCAGTTGAGCACCCTTGGGTCACACGCTCCAGATCTAGATTGATTATCTATGGATGAGTTTATTGATGCGTGGAGGTAATTAAAAAGTTCGGTCAAAGATGGATCAAGCCGAGAAATCCATAAATCTATCGCGAAATTTCGACATCGTAATGAATTTTGCAAGTCATTGTCACCGCTAGTTTTGAATCTAGTTTCCAGCTCTTTGTCTGTTGAATGTCAAATAGATAATATAAAAATTAGCAAAAGTTGAGCACTACATTATATTTGCACGTGCCTGCTTCTGACACATCGCGACCATCGACCGCGTGTCTCACTCACACAAACGCAGCCGTACTTGTAATGGGTCCGCAAAGAAAACTTTTTAAAACTTTTGCACCGAGGCAATATGGCTCGTGTTCTCAGCCGCTATATTTTATTTAGGCAACATTAAGCTGTCTCGCTCTGTGACGGGAAAACTTCTATTTATCTGAGAGTGTCGGGTATATTTTTGTGGCGAACGTTTATGCTGAACGGTGTCTTGCCCGGGATACGAGGTAATTATTTCAATTCTGTCATTGACGTGTATTTTTTATGTGTTGACGTTGTTTTGTAGCTTATTACACTATGCCAAATTTTATAAAATTACTACAGTAATTACACTGTATAGTGAAATTTATTTAAAATCGACCTGTACCTGTCGTCGATTTCATAGTGATATCGATTTTTATTTAACGAAATTAATAAAATAGGTACTATGTTTTAAAACGAGTTATAGGTACTTAGTAACAATTGGCTCTGTTTTATAAATAATTCTCTGTCTTATCTTATTATTATTCTTTTTTTACCAACAAAAACATACATAATAGTAGTTTATGTGACTGTACATAATGAAGGGCATTAATCACGAGTGTGGGTTTATGACACGAGCCGAAGGCGAGTGTCATAATAACACCACACGAGTGTTTAATGCCTAATTATGTATAGTTACATACACTACTTTATCTACTCACATATCATAAGCCTCCTCCATATTTGGGTAGATAAAATACAAATTTAAGTAATTTCTCGCCAAACTGTACCTAACGTTTATTGGCGATAGCTTACCATAGTTACAATAACATCTAAAATGATTATGGATAAATACGTTACTTAATGCTCAATTTCTTCCGCTTAAAAAGAAATTGTCAATGTCACAACTACTTTAAAATTTCTCTTATTAATTCTTTGTATAGACCAAGGTAATGTTCTATACCTTGTTAGCTTTAAAAAAAGTTATATCTAAAAAAACTATAGATACGCCGTAAAAAGAAACTAATCATAAATTCTAAATCCAAATAACGTATAATTACTGTACTTTTTTTATGGAAATTACCGGTAATTTACCGGTAATCCGGTAAATTCCATACAAAAATTTACTGGTTTGCATTTCCTCGAGAAAAAATATACTCTGTATATGTATACTTGTATACTTCTCAAGAAGTGAATGTTCTCAATTGTGTGATTGTCTCATTTTACAGGCTGCCCCAGAATGCAGCATCACGGTCGGTCGTTTATCACGATCGTCTGATCGGGGCTCAGCTGCGTTTTATTGTCGGCTCACAAATTCTAATTTTAATTTGATTCTCATATTTTCTTGCTTCAAGTCGCAAGTAAATTATATTTGGTTCATGAGGAAAAGATTTTAAATTAAAAAAAATACTATATGTATGTATATATACAACCAAATAGAAATAATAGCAATCGCACATCCAAGGATATGGCTAATGCGCATTTAAAAAACATATGACGCAGAGGGCGCTCTTGTATCGTCGAATTATGGAATAAGGGATTTGGTGTAATTGACATAATGATATTATAGCTCAGTTGGTAGAGCACCGGAAACGTAGGGTCGCAGGTTCGAGTCCTGCTTACATTGCAGTGGTTTTTTTTTTCATAATTTACCTTTGTGCCAATATTTATAAAAATAATTATAGTGGATTAATAATAGTAGCACAGTGACAAAAATGAACATTACACGAATATAATTAAATTAAATTATAAACTGTAGCATATTATAAGTTTTTGTATATTGACGGGTTGAGTTCCTATTTGTTTATTACTGTACTAATTGTGAAATAACCTTGTGATACAAGCCTTGATAAATCTCGAATAAACTCAGCGTTGACTTGCGTGACTTTATTATTAGACTAAAATAATCTTCTCATATTATAGAGCAACCTGAAACCTTAAACGTACGAGAATACCTAAGAATAACATCAGATTATAAAAAAGTGTTGACGTCACGTCACCCTAGGACGTAAATAGGATTTTCTCAAACATGCAATGAAATATCGTCATTGAAGTAAACACAAAGATGGCTTGGTATAGACTGATTTATTATTTCTCAAAATCTACCCACACATATCAATATTTACAAATACACTACATCTCTTTTCTTATAAAAACAAGTATTGCTTAAGTAATACAATTATTAGATAATTTATTCAACATTTTTTGTATTATAAATTTATGAAACATGTCTTTAATACAAAGATCAAAGTTTAAAGAAAATTAAAAAAAAGGGCTACCTGGTATTATTCGTATTACACAATCCTTCCCCCTGTAACGAAATTATAAACAGTAATGGCCGTACATGTACCATTACATGCACAGTAATTTTCATACCCTGTTACAGGGCCCACCCGGTATGTGTGATGACATTAAATTAGGTAATTATATATTTCATAATCTTGCTAGGACTAAATTGATGGTGCAAGGTGTTATTGACATACATATCACATTCCAGCGTCCACAGGAAAATTGAATTTATAGCACGATTAAAGACATCTATTGTGATCCTTAAATTTACACAAATTGTTTATTATTTATTAAGATGAAATATACACAGCATGCAACCCATCATATATATACAGACATTCAACAGTGTAAGTAGTAATTTATTAAAGTTATTACCTATAATTATGTAGATACCTATTTATATTTGATGTTATTTAATTTAATTACATAACCTTTTTTTAGCTTCTATTGCAGCAGCCCTCGGCGGGCGCTGATTAGTATGAGGTATGGGCCGAGGAACAATATCCTGGTCGGTCGGGGAGCACCTGTCCGTATTTGCGCCGGCGGAGCCCGTGTCTGGTGACTCGCTCACGTCGTCGTATATACTATCATCACTAGAACCGCCTTCATCGTCATCGTTCATTATCTCATGTTGAGATGATGCCGGAGATGTGGCCTCGGGTTCTAGCTTGATAAGGTGGCGTCTATTCCTTCTGTAACGTTTGCCCGCTGCATCCGTTACGAAGTATGAGCGCGGCTGCGGAGCCCGCCCCGTGACGCGCGCCGCGCGCCGCCGCCCGCTGCCGGAGTCCAGCGCGATGACGTCATCGCCCGGCTGCAGCTCCGGCAACAGCCGCGCGCGCTGGTCGTGCCTTTCCTTGCTTTTTGCCTGATTGAGCTGTATATTCGCGTAATCAGCGGTGTTATCCCTATCCGGCAATAACTTTTCCTCGTGTGCTGGTAAACGCGTGTTTAATCGTCTACCCATCAGTAGTTGTGCCGGACTAGCGATTCCGTCTCGCGGAGTAGCCCTATAATTTAATAATCCTAAATAAAAATCAGTCCCTGTGTCCAATGATTTTTTTAATATCATTTTAATTGTTCGAACGGCTCGTTCGCTACGTCCATTTGACTGAGGGTACCCGGGAGAAGAAGTGGAGTGTCTGATATCCCATAAGTCAGTAAACTTTTTAAATTCCCTGGAAGAAAAAGCTGGACCATTGTCGGAAATGAGTTCTACCGGGATTCCGTGCCGAGCAAATTGATCTTTCATAGCTAACACTACACAGCTCGAATTAATCGTTCGTATAGGACATACCTCAACAAAGTTTGAAAAATAGTCGACTATTAATAAATAGTATTTATTTTTGTATTCGAAGATATCGGACCCGATTTTCGCCCACGGCAACCTCGGTATCAGGTGCGGAACCATCGGCTCGCGCTTTGGCACAGGCGCGCGCTGCGCACAGGCGCGGCACCGGCGCACAGCGCGTTCTATATCGCGCGACATTCCCGGCCAGTACATCACCTCCCTTGCGCGACGCTTGCACCTGTCTATACCGAGGTGACCCTCGTGCACCCTCGCCACGATTTCCGGGCGGAGATCAGCCGGAATGTAGACCAAGTTATTCCTAAACAGTACGCCGTCTGTGTACTCAAAGCATTCCCTGCTATCCCATAACGCACGCACGGATTCATCTGACTCATGTTTAGAACTGGGCCACCCGTTTTTAATGTAATTTTTGAGCACTTGACACACCTTATCATTACGTGAATATTGCCTTATTAATTCCATTTTAGTGTCACTCATTTGCACCATTCGTAATAGAAAACACGTCTGCTCGTCGACCTCGCATGATACCTTTTCACCCATGAGATCGGCGAGTGGAGCCCGCGACAAAGTATCCGCTACAAACATATACTTACCGGGTTTGTATAACACTGTAAAGTCATACCTTTGCACGCGCAGCATCATCCGTTGCAACCTAGCCGGCACGGAGTCCAATGCCTTTTTAAATAGCGCCTCTAGAGGTTTGTGATCGCTCTCGATTATAACATCCGATTTCCCGTAGACGTACTGATGAAACCTCTCTAAGGCGAACACGATAGCAAGCATTTCCTTCTCGATCTGCGCATAACGCTGCTGAGTGTCAGTGAGAGTAGCGGAGGCGAACTCGACTGGGCGGCCGCCCTGCAGCAGGACAGCACCGAGGGCGTGGCTGCTGGCGTCTACCGACAGCACGCAGGGCTGCTCGGGCGCGAACAACGCCAGCACCGGCGCCGCGCACAGCGCCTGCTTCAGCGCGCGCACCACGCGCTCCTCACATTCAGTCCAACACCATTCGCTGTCTTTTTTCAAAAGATTCCTCAGCGGAGATACCGTTCCGCATAGTTTGGGATAAATTTAGCAACGTAATTTACCATACCCAAGAAGCGCTCCAAAGACTGTCTATCACTGGGGCTCGGCATTTCCTTAATTGCTTTTAGTTTATTTTCGTCGATTTTCACTCCCTCAGAATTAAACGTATGACCCAAGTATGTCACCTCGGTTACGCGAAATTCGCATTTTTCCTTGTTAAACTTTATACCTACTTGTCTAGCACGCTCGAGCAGGCTTTTCAGCCGGCTATCGTGCTCGTCCTTAGTGGCTCCCCAGACGATGACGTCATCGACGAATGAATCGACGCCCTCGAGATCCTCCAACAGCTGCCTGACCTTGCAGTGAAAAATTTCCGATGCAGAGTTAATTCCATACGGAAGACGAAGGAATTGATACCTTCCGAAAGGTGTGCCGAATGTGCATAAATCCGCGCTTTCATCATCAAGCTGGATCATCCAGAACCCAGACCTTGCATCCAACTTGCTGAAGTAGCGCGCTCCCTTTAATTTGGTCGCGATTTCCGTAACAGTAGGCAAAGGGTAATGCTGACGACGAATAACACGGTTCAACGGTCGGGGGTCAAGACACACACGAAAACTACCATCTTTTTTTGCCGCCATCACGATGGCGTTTACCCACGAGGTAGGATGCGTTACTTTTCGTATAACCCCTAAATTCTCCATGCGAGTCAGCTCAGTCAACAGCTGATCCCTGACACCTAACGGTATTTTACGCACAGGGCAAATACATGGACAGGCGTCACTTTGAACAGGTATCTTGTAACTACCAGGAAGTTTACCTAATCCACTAAATAAATCTTCAAATTCCTGAACATTTAACGAATAGATACGTTTTACCAGGTTTAATTGTTCCAGGGCATCTTTTCCTAGAATACTTTGACAGTCATTACATGATATAACAAATTTTAGATAAAATTCTTTATCTTTAAACATACACTTTAAGGTGTATGAACCTATAATAGCCACATAGTTGCCACAAAATGATTGCGCTTTTACATTATCAGGATTTATGTCAGACACCGAAAAACCTAATTTTATAAAGTTATTTTTAGATAAAACATTGAGATCAGAGCCGGTGTCTAATTTAAATCTGTGATTAATGCCTCCATTCAAACAAAGTAATCGTAATGTCTCATACCATTTAGAGTCCTCAATATGGTTGATCTCCTGAATAGTGTCCAAATAATATAACTCGTCATTGTCTTCTTGCAACTGATATACTTTGCCCGACTTACGCCCCGGACACACTTTTTTATAGTGACCCCTGTAGCCGCACAAGAAACACTTCACGTTTTTAGCCGCACAACGATCACCACCATCACAATAAGTTTGCGCACACGACCCACACAATCGCTCCCGAGGGCTCGGACCCGCGAACGTCGCCCCGCGGGCTCCCATGCCGCTCGCCGCCGCCACCGCGCCGCCGCCGCCGGGCGCGCGCGCGCCGGCCTCACGGAACCCGCGGCCACCGCCCCGGGCTGCTCCTCGCCACAAACCACGGTTCCTTAGCGCATCCACCGACATACCTTTCGTAGGTTCGTTTTTTACGCCTTCAATTTGACGGCTTTCCTCGCTGGTCACTTCACTCGACTGACATATGCGTATAGCCTTTTCCAGAGCGAGACCATCCGTGCGCAGCAGTCTATCTCGTACAACGCTATCCTTAATCCCACAAACGATGCGATCGCGTAGCAAACCATCTTCGAGTTTGTCGAACTCGCACTGTTGGCTTAAAATCCTCAAAGCGGTCACATACTCGTCGATGCCCTCGCCGGGCTCTTGGCAACGTGTAAAAAACTTAAACCGTACCATGATAACATTTGTCTTAGTACCGAAATGATTATTAAATTTCTCAATCAACTTGGTTACATCATCACGATCCTCTTCCTTCTCGAACTTGAACGTAGTATACACGTCATAGCCGTCGGAACCGATCAGATTTATCAGTAAACTAGCTTGAACATCGGCTGATTCTTTGCAAACTCCAGATGCTTTTAAAAACACTTGAAACTGCTTGAGCCATTTACGCCATGAGTCAGCGCGACTCGCCGGACCGCCTTCTAAGGTTAACTCGGCAGGCGGACGTGCGTGTTCCATTGTTTATTAGTATATCAATCACTGATTTACCGAAATGACTGTAAACAAAGTTAAACCGAAGCACTTAACCAGTATTTTGTTAATTATTTCTTAGCACCGCTGTCACCATGAAGTAAACACAAAGATGGCTTGGTATAGACTGATTTATTATTTCTCAAAATCTACCCACACATATCAATATTTACAAATACACTACAGTCATAACGTGCGTTAAAACAGGCTTCGAAGTGTCAAGTTTCGGGCGGAACAATTCGAGAGAACTGTTAAGGAATTTCAAACAAAATTGAAGGCCTAGGCCGGGAAGTATTTTTTATTTTAATGTAAGCATGGCGTTGTGTTCATGAACAAGCTAAACAGCTGAAATATATTTTTTAATGTTTCTTCTAGTGGCTGAATGGGTATCGGACCAACAATATCCGCGTTAAGGCCTATTAGACACGAACTGATATCAAGAATACAAATCTGTATGATTCCAATGTGTTGATGAATAAATTTAAAATAGGTACCTACTGTCTATATGTAAGTCACCAGAGACCATAGACAATATGAAAAATACTCTGCCTTTATTTTATTTATTATACAAGTTAAGATTCTTATTATCAGGTTGTGTATATCAGGCCCTAATATTCGAACACTACACACGTGGATGACTTCCGAAAGAAAAAAAAACATTTTTTATTTTTTTTAAACATAGCGTCTATGTTCATGAACTGGCTTAACAGCTGAATTATGTTTTTTTGAGTGGTGTATTTTTATATTTCATTGCATATGTTTGAGAAAAGTACTATACATGCCTTAGCCGTGAAATGAGCTTACCGGCTTCGTATCACTATCCGGCCACCCTTACGGTCGGCCGTCTATACCTACTCAGCCGGCAAGCCCTTATTTTCCGGCATCTGCAGTAATGTACTATTACTGCCCGCTACGCGGAGAGAGAATTTCACTTCCCGGTCAAGGCAAGACATAAAACTTTAAAAACCACGAGGCGTAATTAGTAAAGTCCCATATCGCATATTTATGGCTAGACCCCGTTATCTTGTCGCATAAATATTGTTTTTCAGTAGAGTGTGAATGATTTTTTTATCGACCTTCTTGATATCGATGTTTATATAATGCAATTGAATTTTCGCCTTTTAAGTGTATACCTACTCAATTTCAATTAAAACTTTTCGTCTACAAATAAGTACATAACCTTATTGGCCTTACGAGAAGCGATAACCTTAGATAAATGATTTACCTGCTTGCAATTGCATGTCACATTGACAGACACTATAACTCGCAGTTCTTTGGAATAGTGTTAGTTTAATTGTGGAATTTATTTAATTGCTTGGTGTGTACGTACCTAATAAAATGCTACAATGGAAGATTTAAAAACAAAATACACTATAGATTTTCCCTGATTGATAAAAGTAGGAAACGAATTGTTTTGCACATGGTGCAATTTACAAATCACACCAAAAAGAGACACCATAAGAAAACATCTAAATTCCAAGAAACACAATGAGACAGTAGGCGGAAAAGCAAACCAAGGAGATTTTAATATGGATCTGACAAAGTTTATGATTTCTTGCAATATCCCTTGGAGTAAATTGGATAACACAGAATTTCGATTGCTTATCTAAAATTGCATGAAAGGTAAATATGCAGAATCAATATCTGTTCCTTCTGAATCTTGAACTTGTCATCACGAAATCCCTATTTAACCCATAATTACGGTGACGATGTACAGTTGTGTAAAATTTATTGTAATTATTGTGGAGAATATATGATTAATCCTACAACTAACGTACACTCTAGACTTTTATTGCTTGTGTCTCTCGTAAAACTCGTAACGTATGAAAAGTCCAAAAATGATTTTCAGATTTCAGGGTTAGCCGCATAGTGAAAGTTGTTCAGTATGGCCTACTTATTCACCCCGTTCAGGTTTTTCAGTGGGTCAGAAACTAATAAGTAGTACCTAGTGACACCTCTTTGAAATTATCAGTGACATACACTATCGACATTTAGATAGTCGATAAAAAAAGCATTCACGCTCTAGTGAAAAGTAATGTCAGTGCGACAAGATAACGGGGTCTATTTATGGCTGCGAAGTTTCACTAATTCCATTCACTAATTCACCGCCCTAATAGGTATGTATTGTACTATTTATTAAGCACGAATCAACTAAAAGTTTGTCGATTTTCAAAGACGCTCGTTACAATAGTGCGCTTTTACTGAACAAAAGATAATACTAAATTATTTTCAGTTGTTGCTTTTAAAATAAGATAAATATTTCATGAAAGAACTTCCAAGAACTTGGTAATAATTAAAATGTCTTAAGTCGTAGCGTTAATTTCAAAACCTTCCTTATCAAGCCGATGTAAAATTTGAAAAGGTCCGAGTTTGCGCCGCTCTTGCTCGTAAATTACTGGGGCATTGTTTTATGCGCTCATTACATAGATTGTTCTCGAATGTTCTAGAGTGTTCTATGGGGGAGCGTTGTTATGATTTCCAAAGGACGAGGAAAAATTACCTTTCAAGTCATGGGCGGTTTGATTGTTTTAAAATTGGGAGGCGTTATGTTTTATGGCGGCGATTTTTATTAGGGTGTACGTTCAATGACTTATGGCGGCTTTGTTCAAAATCAATTTCTTTGTTTTGGGTCCCTGCGATTCAACTGAAATTGGATCCGGATCTATAGCTGATCTGAGATAAATAATAGAAAACTATTTTTAACTTAGAATCGAATCCAACTTTCTCATTAAAAGACAATTTTGATATTTTGAGGGCATATTTGTACTTTTATTTGTAATAAATTTCCGCTACAAAAGGACCCATTTTCACGGAATTAGTTAAAAAAACGTTACTTTGCAAATCCAGCGCACGCCATGCAATAAAACCGGGCCACTCAAGCGTTAAATCACAGAATTTGCAGTCAAAATACACGAGTCACGTTCGTTGCGACACCAGGCGAATGGCATTCCTGGGTTATCTGTGGAATCAATTAATACGGGGCCGGCGGTGCCTGGCTCGAGACGGGGCGGCTCGAGCTCGCGGCTGCTGGCTTGAGCTCGGGCCGGATGCGCCGATCGCCACATCCGGACGCCCAAACGCACGTCACTTCCGCTCTCAGCACGCGGGAAATTCTATTTGTTATTTTAGGGATTTTGAAAGCTTTGCCATGTTGGTTTTGCACGCTTCGGCTATAAAATTTGCCGCTTTAACTTCGTAATGAAACTCGCATTTTGCGAAGTTAAGCGACATGGTTTGATTAGCGGGCGGTAATGACTGCTTTGTTATATATAATCGCATTAAATTGTGTTTCTTTTTGTTTCAGGTAACGCCAAATTACTGCCGAAAAATCACTGATCTCAAAATTAAACTTTCAATAACAAAATTAAAATAAGAACATACTCCAATAATTTCACTGCATTGCATAGGTGTCATGGTTTCAATTATTGCTTCATAAAATCCTGAGTCACTTTCGCATAAAGACGGTAAGTGCAATTGCACCACATTAAAATATTACCAAACATTGCAGGAAATGTTTAATTTTACGATGCAAGACCGACTTTCTGATAGCTAATAATTAGTGTAAACAGAAACAAAGTAGAACGCCGTTTTATGGATATTGTATATCTTTACTGCAGTCGGGCATTACAACTATGTCTTACAAAATAATTATAGCGTTTTATTAGAGCCAGTTTAATGGTTACTCCCTGAAACTTGTACATTTCCTTATCGATACATATCACGAGAACTAAGAATTAAGGTAGCACAGACAAGGTTGCGACACAGCGCTAATCGCAACAGAGAGACCTGTGGACAAATAAGCAAGTTGAAGTAAATCCCTTTTTGTAGGTAAGTAACGAGTCTGGTTATAATTTTGACGTTCCATTTTAGGAAAAGGAAAATTTAATAACTGCATTACCCATTTCTTTTCTAGTTGTATTTAACGTCATTTTCTTTATGTGTTTAAATATTTTTTTTAGTTATAATTAATTGGACATATTCTGTAAATAATTATCTTTTTAAATTCAAAATTTGTGTAGCATACGAGATGTATGTTTAATAAGTTGAATGTACAAATAAATATAACTGCATTATACATTCTGTACACTGAAATAAAAATAAAATGTAAATGCGATGAGGACATTATTTTTTGTCTTTTTTATTTAGTGCGTTTTTATCGATGTGTTTTTTACTATGCGTCGTCAAGGACATTCTTGCAAGAAATAATAATCCCATTATTCATTGTACAAACGAAGACACAGTTAACTATACACCCATAAACCTTAACACGTATATTAGTTTACAAATGTACAGTTATCAGTGTCCTCGGTACTACAAGGACAAAATAAATGAAAAGTTTAAAAAATACAGTACAACATTTCATATTTAACAGTTAAACAGCCCTAAAAAACTTAATTAATCATGTTCTGAAATCAATCACGTAAACCTCAAATTTTAATCTCACAAATTGACTGCCTATAATAGCTGTTGCATTTTTAAAAATGTGGTATTTCCATCCGTACTGAACTTACAATATTTTTAAGTCAAGTGTCTTATTCTATGTATAGGCTATCTTGTTGTATTGTAAGCTATGTCCACTGGCACGATGAATGCTAATTACCAGTCGTATTTATGCGACTGCAGGCCCCGCCGCGACACCGCGACGAAATAAATCGTGCATGCCTGCAACCGCGAGCTACCTGCATCTGAAGTGTTACTCCACTGTTCGAAATTCGATCGTCGTGTAGTGCCGTCTCTCTCAATCTCTTGTCAAACTATATTTGAGTGACTGGGATGGTAATATACAACGGTCGAATTTTGAACATCGGAGTAGCCCTTCTGGTGTTTTCGTGAATTCATTATAAACTATACGTTTCCCGAAACTTAGCCGGCGTGGGAGAAAAGGTGTAATTCTGTTTTTCTATCCTTCGTAGTACTGTTGACCATCGGTGAAAATCCCGTCTCACTTATATTTCTGTAAATGCCTCTACAGAAATATAAGAGACATGATCATAATATTATATGTTTTTAAGGTGGAGTCATTTCCAGTATATTCTTCATTCCTATGTTTGACACGTACACTTTAAAAATTCGATTCATTTTTAGTGCGGACGTTGTGACTGGTTTTATCGGTCTTGTTCTGCTATCTAAGTCATTATGTCAGTCGTTGTGAAACCTCTCGATTTACTGTAAAGCCGTATATACATATAACACAATGTGTAAGTTTACAATTTTACTCACACATATAATCCTGATTAATGCATTTGGTTTAAGATTATGTCTCCTTACATTTTGTTTAAGGTGCATTTACAATTAAAAACTATACATCAGAATATAATTATTTATTACTTCATAATCAAACGCTCATAACTCATCATACGACGTCATACCATTCTCAACCATAAAGTGCCTGCACCACAGCTTAGTACAGATGTACGATTGTTTCTTGAGATGTTTTGTTACAACAAACAAGTATCATGCACCGCACGTGACGGTGCCTTCGTCGTGGGGATCGCTCCCCGGGATTAGCTTTATGCACTGACTGTACAAATACGCTGTAAACTCTATGCTGACATTCTACAGTGGGAATCTTGAAATATGAGCGTGGAATGTATAAGTTTTTATGCAACGGTTGAATATTTTTTATAAATTTTGTACAGGATGATCAATCCAAATGGGTCATTATGGAGAAAACGAGAACTGTAGGAGATAAGGAAATCTGTTCTTAGGAACCATGGCGTCGATTTTAGATTTAAGAGACACTGACTCATTTGGATTGATCACCCGGTATATGTTTGTCTGATAAACTTAGATCAGTCTGTAACATTGACTGTTTGGAATAGTAGGTGACTACGAGTAGTAGAAAATTGATTTTGTCAAATGAGTAATCAAGTTGAATTCTGAATAATTAATGCACGAAATGCCACCAACCAATTTTCTTTCAAGCAAATCTTGCCCTTGCTTTCTGACCTTTGTTAATCGCACACCCATTTCTCAAAGAAAAAAAAATATCCAGTAGGTACCGCTTTGAGGATTTATTTTAAAAGTCAATCTGAAAACAACTATTATGCAAAGAATCAACCCTTTTATGATTAACTTAAAAACTACTAATATAGATATTATCCTCACAAGGATAGATAAATAAAATGCAAATAAAGGGTTGATTTTTAATGGCTTCAGTATTTTATCCACTAAGGACGAAACTATAAAGTACGAATGCACGCTGCAGTATGACAGCCCCATAAATATCGGTACAGGCGAGCAGTTAAGTGATTATTGCTATTACTTTTACGAATTATTAATTATTTTTATTATTATTACGAATTGCCACTGTCCCTTAGGAAGTCTCCATCTGTGGCGTCGCTTAAGACGAATCTTAAGAAGTTATGGCTTTCCAATGACTTGTGAATTGCATCTACAATGTATTTATATTTATGTGTATAATTATTAATAATTATTTAATTTACTTATATTTATATATATATTATATATGTAGTTATATAAGTATGTATATATATATATATATATGTATTATTAGTTTATATGTGTAATACTTCTTCATTAGTGTAGGTACCTACTTATTAGTTTTATTATTTTTAATACCTTTTTGTACACGGTGTTAGTTTGTCTATCTTCTTCTCGTACTCACTCAATTGCTCAAAGGTTAACTGGAAGAGATCCCTTATAGGGATAAGTTCGCCTTTGTACCTATATGTTATTTGTAATAGATGTATTTTTAACTGTTTTTGTGTACAATAAAGTGTTTACATACATACTTTTTGTCATAGCAATATTTGATTTAAAATCCTAATGGGCGCCTAGTGTTTTACTAATTCAAGCTTGATTCAACTTAAATATACCCATATATAAGTTTCTGTCGAATATGACATTTTAGTGGCTAGCTTTTATAGCCGACTGTACTTTTCTTTGGATATCCATCAAATGCTCACTGAGACGATTCTAAAGAGCCAAGCTCGGTAGGATTGCTTTTTCTATTAAAGAGTCCCTATGGCCACCTTCCGGCTCCATCATCAGATCAGACCCATGGTACCATATTATTGTATTGTCATCAAAGTTAAGTAAGTATGCAAAATTTCAGCTCAATCGGTTGACGATATCTGCTTCAAAATTGAGTTGCAAGATTTCACCCGAACAAACATACATTAAACATACAATGCAAGTTAATTAACAGCTTGTAAAAAATAATATAAACGTAATCAATAAAGCGAACAATAATACTCTATTGAGGAGAGTAAGAAGTGACTTTAAAACTGAATTAATATTTTTTTAACTATCGGCACATAAGAAAGAGTTACATAGCATTTTGTCTGTAGAATATTTGTGTGTCCATCATAATAATTATATGTATACACCTTAATATTGAAACTTATGGATTTCAATTACGTATCTTATTAGATACGTAATTGAAATCGTACGTAGTTTGCTACATATATTTGTTGAAGATTAACTCAGTTAAAACGTTAATTTACGTTTGATTTCGATGTTGAGTTACAGCCCATAGGCAGTAGGAGCATGATTTCGAAAAAAAAAAAACCTTTATCTGTTCCAGATAGTTTTCCTCTGTTAAAGGCAAACAGAAGATTAAATACTTACGTGAAGAGTTATATTAAGTTACTGTTATACAATACTGATATATAAAATACAATAGTACTAGTGAACAAATTATTAATCAACTCCGAACCTCGCGCCACTAAGCGTGCCGTATTTCTAACAACCAAATGATATCTCCTTCGAATGCAATAGAGTCATAATTTTAGTAACATGACAAATACGCACAAATTACAATAAATTACTTGGTCCTAGCGACATTTAGCATCACGTGCGTTGTATAACTGCCTTTCATTAGGGTAGTGTTGACAGTGGATGCGTGCGCGCTGCCTGCGCCTGGCACCGGTATCGCGCCACCATCGATGACTAATAAATCGAGGCTACGTTTTACAAACATAAAAAAACAACCATCCAACCCTTACCGACCAAAACATAAAGCCTACCACAAACTCGGAGAACGCAAACGCTTACAGCGACGTTGTAATCACGAGTATTTCGAGCAAACTTACGATTGCCGCCGATAAATATCTTACGCGTTCGGATATAGGTGTAATTTTAGATTGTGGCAGATACACGATATCGGGTTTGCTGTAATCGGGACCACTTCTAGCGAACACTTTCTGAAGTTCGCCCCCGAATCGAGCGTCCGTCGGAATTATGCCTATCTACTATCGAAGGTTATTTGTGCGTGGGCCGAATTATTTCTTCATTTCCAGTTCTGTTTCATGTCAATTTGATTTCTTACTTTCAACATCGGTCACGACATGCATTTATAAGCACGTTGGTTTTATAACAATATTCGTCTATAAGTCGGTATCCACAGTTCCCTTAATATCGCTAGCGATATTTCCGTCTATTCCAAAAAATGAGCGATTTTTTTATTTGACATTTTGCCATTTGACAGCCAGATGTCATTAGAATCCGCAATTATAGTATGGTACGATGGTATAAGAAAGCAAGGTATGCCACACTTGCTAATTCACTGATTACATGCCGCTTTATAGTTACAAAATATATATGAGGAATATATTTTAATGTCCGCCACTCACAAAATAAAATATGCATTTATGCATTACAATTGTCATTTTCTTTCACTATATTTTATTTGGTCGTATAAATTTAAAACACCACGGTAAAACACTCACGATTGTATGAGATTCATACAAGTAACAACGGAATCTTGAAGTATTATGATACACCGCTGGCAACACAGAAACGGATTGACAGCACCAACCACTCTAACCGCCAACCGTAGCGTGATGATGTCAGCAAGTGTCGCGACACCTGTAATTTCTAGCACAACTATGCTTCACGACACTTGTCGCGCCGCATAACATCACCTGTCACTCTCTCACAGTACTGCATATAGATAAATATCGCGCGCGAGATAGAGTCGCTTGTCCTAAAGGTGCTGGAATGTCATACCTCGTTTTCTTATGCCATGGTAAATGTGAAACACCTGTAACTAGCTCTTCTATCTTTTCCCGTGCTTGTTAATCGCCGTAACGATTTTCTTTAAGGAAACTTCAAACATAACTCCAAAAGTGTTTAAAAAGGCACTCCTTTAGATTTTGCGCGTAAACCCAGCGAGTAACAATCCGTAAACGCTTTTCTTATTTGGAAAGTCGCAAAAGTTTTATCTCGAAGAGCGGCCGAGCACCTCTCGAGATTACTCATCTCGCAATAGCCGGAGGCAATTAAAAGCAAGGGGTAGTGCTATCATTAACTGGGAGCTCCGTCTTAACAAGAATATAATGCAATTTTAAAATAATCCCCGCAAAAAAGAAATTAATGCAGGCACCTCGGCGGATTCCCTTTTTATCTCCTTAATTGGTTTTCACATCTTAAAGTGTAAAAAATATCGTGTTCTTTGTAATCTCGGGCGATGTTTTAATAAATATAACGAAGTGAGCGCCGGGGGAAAAATATTGCCGCCCTTAAATAAACCTTCACACTTGAGAGATCAACCAGGATTTATCGGGAAGTAATTAAAGTCTAGCAACTCCTTCCACCAGTAATTAAAGTAAACCGAACGGTCTATTGGCTTTAATTCATATTGCCTTTTTTAATTTTGAAAGAAAACATATTCATTTTTTTCATGTATTTTTTATAGGTATAAAAGCTTCCTATTTGGTCCAGACTGCCATCATTAATAATAAAAACTTGTCATTTAAATTTAATGTAATAAATGTAACAAGTAATATAATTCATGCCCAGTGAAAGCATTTTCCCACATGTAATTGAAGTAAACTGAAATATGGGATTTTATTTGTGTTGCATTCAATTGCATATTTTGTAATTTTGAATGTAAATATTTTTCAATTTATGTTACTTAAAAGTTAACGACAGACTTTATATTGGCAAAAATCATACATTTAATCTAAGGTACGGTGTATACAATGTGGAATGTAGCGAAAAGATCACCTCTCATGTTTGCAAAAGCGTTTTAGTCCTAAGGGAAAAGTGGCAACCCACGTGCAAATGTGCATAACACTGGCTCTCTTTTCTCCTTTGGATGCCCATAAATTATTCTGTGAAACTTGTATAACACGTTTACGGATAGTACGTCGAGGAACCTCATGATAGGGCACCACGTCTGTGGACGGCGACTTTTATCTTTACAAAATTGCCACTTTGTCTACAGCCGAACATTTATCATATTATAATTATATAAGGCAAATTAATGTGACGTTTTCGGCTAGAAATTTCTAGTATGAGTTTTGTCTGTACCATACATTTCAAAAATGGTCCTGTTTCCGTCAACAAACATGGTAACCTAAATTAAAAATTTAAAACATCCCCCACACATGTTTCATTAATTGAGTGATATACATAGAAAATGCTGCATAAATACAAAATTAGGAATTCTTAGATTCAATATTGGCTGAAATTTCGTCACTTGCTTCAATTAAAGCTGAATATCTTGGAAACTACTGGTCCCACCGGTCTGTTCATACTAGCAAGGGCCAAATTAGTTGTGTAGTAACTACTTTCCAGTGTTTAATGAACTGACGTGAGAGACTTCATCCTGTACTCGATTGAAGTTATTTTTTACTTCGACTGTATACATCTTAAACTTAGTGTACTGTACAATGACGCTCAGAGACCTTATACATCTCTGAGGAATGAAATTTTACTATTATCATATATTTATTATTTATATTTTTTCTTTTGTAAATTGTGACGCCTAGAGACCATACCTACACATCTCTAAGAAATTTAGTTTAAATTTTTTAAATTTTTTTTTTAATTTTGTATAGTTACTTTCTTATTCAGTCCTTAACTTTTGTGAGGAAATAAATTAATTTATTTTGTTTTGTATGTTGTGACGCCTAGAGACCATGTACATCTCTAAGAAATTTAAATTAAGTGGTTAATTATTTTGATGCATCAGTTATTGATTTTGAATTTTTGACCCCTTGAGACCTTATACATTTCAACGGAATTAAATTATTTCATAAATTAAGTATACCTATATATATTGCGTGTCGTCACGCCTTATTTTATATAATTTTTAGTGTAAACATTGATTTGGAGAATCTTGTACATCTCTTCTAACATATATGTATCAATTACCTAGTTATAATATAATTGTATTAGTTTTTAATTATAACTTACGAAAAAAAGGACTTACTGTTGAGTTTCTTTCGGCTTTCTTCTCAACAGCGGTCTCCTCTTGCGAAATGCCGGTAGACTCACAATCTGACTTGTAAAAGTGCCCTTGTGGCCTACTTACTGAATAAATTATTTCATTTCATTTCCCATTTCAACCAAATAAAGCTAAGAACCATCGTTTATCATGTCTTTCGATTAAAAACAAACTTCACTCAAATTAATTCATCTGTTTGGGAGCTACGATGTCACAGACAGACACACAGATGCACATGTCAAACTTAAAACACCCCTTTTTTTCGTCGGGGGCTAAAAATTGAAACTTTCGGCTATATAATGTACATAACGGACAGCAGTCAAGTAACTCTAGTGACTACGACCACAAACCTAACCTAACCGTCACAATAAACAGTTTGGCAGCCATCATAGGCAATTGATAAACAATTGTACATCGTTTATAGCTTACGAGCGAAGTTGCTTCCTTGGGTTCCCGATTAATACATTCTGACATTCTCAACACAACTATATCATCTTACTCCTTCTTATTATCCAAATATAAACCTGTTTTCCTCACACTATAAGGTTGTTTTTTTAATACCAGAGTCGAACAGAATACGAGCTCGCGTAAGTATTCAGTCAATTTGTTTCAGCTTTATTCTTCTTAGAAAGGCTCTTAGCGGTTTTTATCGTGGAATTTAGGTAGTTTTCGTCGCATTCACAAATATGGAATAGTTTTTCTTTGCTAATGTTGACGAGTTTTTTGTTTTCGAATAGTTGTAATGTCGATTTTCTATTGTTATTGCTGCACTATTTCTCAACATTAACATTGTTCACGAAATATAGTAAATTTTGTTATTTATTTCTATGTTATTATCAATTGTCTCACGTTGCAGTAAATTGCAAAACGTGTTGTAGAAATATTAAGAGGCATATTTTACGCCAATCAATCAAATCCAAACTTATTAACGCTTGAGGAGTTTTAGGCAACGATTTACTATTATAAAGATATCCATTAGACAGGAACTATTATTCGAGATAATCACACCAGTCCTAATACCACTTATGTAGATGGTAGGCGGCTACACACTACAGAGCCAACCACGTCGTCATAAATATTAGTTTCATCCAAAGTTCATTAACATCCAATAAAAGACGTGATACTTAGCTAATCTTATAATTACAACTAAAAAATATTTAAATAAGTAATCCTAACACTACTATGATGGATAGTCACTGAAGTACCCAGGCATAACAAATTGAATCACAACACTTGGCTCGATACAAAGTAATGTAATCCAGTCATAAACCGAAAATTAATCCTTCCACTCTGCTATACTGTTGTGTCATCAACGGTAGCCGAAATTTTAATCACCTCGGCCCTCCAAGCCTCCGCGGGCCCCCGCAGGCCCCCGATGCCCCTGCCCGGGGGCCGAGACCGCTCCTTACACGATATTTCCATTACTTAGTCCAGGCTATAATAAAATTTAATATAATGCGAGGAAACGGATGCGACCGCCACTGCAACGGATTTAAAGCGTGAGGACAGATGGTTCTGCAGCGTTTTATTTATTTTTAAGTTCGAGTGGATGTGCCAGAAATAAAATTGAGGACGAATTAAATGCATGCGAGCTTAATTTTTGTGCATAACTGATACTTACTTATTTTAAGATATGTCGCAGGCTTTGGTTTCCAGTCTCGTTCAGTTAAATATCTTTGCTTCAAATTTCTTATGTGACATTATGATTTTTACGAGGTAGAATCCTAGGGACCTACCGAAAGAACAACGTATAATCAAGTCCTACGAGTATGTGTAATAATAAAAATAGTCTACATGTTATCAATTATCATGGTTTAGTAGTAGTAGATTCATATCAAGTACTTTTATGAAGTATCAAACCAGATTCTTATGGGTTTAATACGATCAAGTGACGGCATTACGTAATAGGTACCTAAGTTCTACGTAAAACGATACTCGTAATAGACAACAATATAAAAAAAAAAACATTAGTTTTGCCATGCTTTTAGCCGACTATTATTCTTTCGTGATTCTTTAAAAAGCAGACAGCTAAATGATCAAGAGAGGGCTGCGTTCTAAGAATCACGATAATGGGTATTGTAAAATAAGTGTACCTACTTCTTTTGCTCGGCTCTACAGTTTATTATTACTACAATAAAATTAGCTAGTGTACAGCCAGCCTTAAAATTAGCTGTCAATTTTACTACAGACTTAATTTTTAGCTACTTTGGATGCTGTCGGTACCATCAATGCTCAGTAACGTTGATCGCTAAGCTAACCGATAATTAAAAGCAATAAAGCAGGCACCGCCGCGGGCTAAAGGGTTAGCCATTGTGCGTCCATCTTACGGGGGACTAGAAAATTGAGAAATGGACCGGGTAACTTAGTTACTGCTCCCCGAGCTGGGTTTGCGGGTGAAGAATGCTTTATTTTCGTAGTGATGGCGTAAAAAGTATATTTACGTTTGGAAAATGCTCGATAAAATGTTTCACTAATTTGTTCTACCGTTCCCGTTACACTGTCGTTACTGATTGAATAAGTTGTATTTAGGTATATAGGTATTTGCTAAGAAGTGACTAGCCACGCAAAAACAAGACGATTCATATAATAGGGAAGATGCATGAAGTTAGAATTACGAATTATTTTACAAAAATTTCGAAAAACGGAATTGACTAAAATCCATATAATTAACGAACATGCTCACAAAATTTCATAAGAATCGGTTGAGAAATGCGATCTCTTGGAGAGAACAGCCGGAACTCCGGACATCCGGACATCCAAACATCTAAAAGAAATTTAGGCCCACCTGAAATGGACTTCTCCAGTCTTCTTCGCTCACTCGATCTATAATAATAATATCACACAAACTGCAAACTAAAATACCGGGATAAAATTTAAATAATAGTACATTACTGCAGACGCCGGGAAAAAATGGCTTGCCGGGTGAGTAGGGATAGTGTTACGAAGCCGGCAAGCTCTTTTTACGGCTAAGGCATATATAGTGTTTTTTTCAAGCATATGAAATTAAGTAAAAAAATACACCACTCGAAAAAAAATCAGCTGTTTAGCCTGTTCATTAACACAGACGCCATGTTAAAAAAAAAAAAAAAATTTTGTATGAATTTCCTTTACATTTCTCTCGAGTTGTTCCGCCCGAAACGTGATACTTCGAAGCCTGTTACAACGCACGTTATGACAACATCTTATTGCAAGTTTGAGAAAACAAATTTTAAACATTAATTTTGTAATATTTTGGATATTTTAAACTAATCTCCACGTGAAGCACCAATAGGTGCCCGTGTACTGTACAACACTATAGTTGGCTTGTACCTTGTACACTACAGCTCGTCTAATAAGCCTGTGCACTCAGGTTAATGAGTTTACTGCATCCTGGAGTAAAACTTTTTAAAAGTACAAGAGTTCTGACGCCGAACCTTTGCCGAGGCGTCGGCCATTTAACTTAGTTTCGCTCGAGGCGGTAGTGTCAAGAGGAAATGTTTACCTAAGGCGACTAGTTACTGGAGAAAAAGGCGTGGTTTATAAAGCGAGGTTATGTATGAGTCTTGTACGCTTAGTCTGTTCGCTTGAGGTTTAAAAAGACGGGGATTTTGCGATCTAGCTTGTTGCGATACTATGGCTGTTAATATGAACTCGTTCCCTACTGCTTTACAGTCAAACAGAATTATCTTGGGCCCGTAGTCACCTGAGACCTTAGTAACGCCGATCCAGTTGTGCTAGTTACCCTTAATTTTGACGCGGAAGCATCTGTTGTGGAAAATTTATTTCTGCTACTATATAGAATACTTTTGCTACACTCAATGATGCAAGAACGTCGAAGTAATCGTTCAAGTATTTTGTCACAATAAAATATATTAGCTAGTACGATCAATTCGAGTCTTCCTAAGTGCATTATCACATTTGCGATTTGCGAGCGAATTTTGTATGAAGACGATCACGCATAGATTCAAATTCAAATTGAAATTCAAATATTTTATTTGCTTTACGTACAAGTACATGCAAATACAGTTTTAGCATACTTAATACAATAGTCAATTCAAAAAAAAAAAAGATGAACGTTTACATTACAATTTGTCCGCATCAAATATTTCAATTATTGATAGGTATTAAAGGTCCAGATTTATAAATATGTACCTCTTAACAATTTCACAACGATATTTACACTGTGATTACATTATTACAATAATACTTTCTATTCGTCAAGAGCATTAGCAAAAAATTCATCAATTGAGTAGAATGGTCTATTAATAAAATAATCTTTCACTTTTTTATCAAAAGCTCTAAAGTTACTACATTCCTTGGTTTGGTGTCATCATTTAGCTTATTAAAAACCTTAATGGCAATATTATTAAAACTATTGTTAAAATGCGCATACTGTGATTTGCTTAAAGTTAAATTATTTTTATTTCTTAAATTAAAGTTATGTAATTGTGAATTAGTCGAATATTTATCCTTATTTTCAAACACGTTAATAGATAGGCGGTATAGATATAGTGACGTAATTGTTAAAATTTTGTTTTCTACAAACATATTTCTATGAGTAACGGGTATATCTTGCTCTAGAGTTTGCCGCGAGCGCGACCCTTATTTGTATAGAAAACTCACTGTGTGTTAAGGCCCTAACAAATAAAATAAAGTCAAGACTAAAACGAATTTATTTCAAGGAAAATTCTGATATTGGACTATTTTATACATGTTTTGAATATTATTTTCTATGTTAATAAAGAATTTATCTGTGGGGTTTGAGTTGAAAGCTTAGAAATGCATTATTTTAGAGACTTCTTTACAACATTAAATACAAGTTCTGCTATATGACTTAAGCATTTTGAAGTTTGATCCCTATTTTCGTGCAATTTCTTATCTGCTCTAAAATTTGCATCGCAGAACAAATGGGTACAAGCACTCAGACGTTTTCCGCCGCGCGCGGTTCCGCAGCATCAGTCTAATGCATTCTAATATTTCTGATATACAGAGTGTTTCGGGATTCGACATTTACCTGTCAAATTTAGACATTCTCGATACTTATTTCTAAAATGTATGTCGACTATTTTATATTTCTTCCTGTAAAGAGAGACTTAATAATCACAGTAAATACATTTATAATATCTAAAAACTTTACTTTGTTCGACTGCAATGCTTCTATCTGATTAAATCTTAGTTTTTAGTAATTGAAATGGTTATGTTGAGATCATTTAAACGCGTCACATAGGGGTATTTGAACCAAAAAGCTGGACAAAGTTATTTTTTATTTTTTTGGCGTTCTGTTGATTGAAGTATACCTTCTATATTATTATTTTTTATTTTGGACATTAATGACACATTTTTTCTTAATTAGGGTAGTGTAATATACCATATACTAAAGAAAGTCTATATATTTACATTATAGGTATACATAATTCATTGCCCTCATCATACAGACGATGCGTCCCATTCTTCCTCACAGTTTGATTCATTTCCATCTTCAACATCTGGCATCAAATCGTCAAATTCGGCATCATCACTATATCTGGAGCAAGCATTGTGTTTCTAGCAGTAAAACTAAAAGGTTTCTCAGTAATGGATCTGATGTAATTGGCACCTGGAGAAAGTTGTTGCTTAATTCCTCCTGAATTCTTTAAAGTGCTTGTTTTTGGCCCCTGGAGCTTCTTCTGATAAATATCTTATAGGGAGAAGGGCATGCTTTATGACAATATGACCATGTATTAAAATTGTGTGAACAGTCCGGGTCCAACGTAGAGCTTTGCCGTGTTGTCACAAAAGCCAAAAGATCGAGTTCGATAAGTTTCAGTCATAAAACTTGTCGAACTCTATATCTTTTGGCCACTGGATATCACTTTAAGAACTGTGGTAAATCTTTTTATCAAATTCAGGTCAATTTCCGTGATGATATCTCGGGATAAGTACCTATATCTCTGACAAAAAGGACCGGCAACAGTTCTCTTGCGAGTAAGTGGAATTTCCAAAGTTCCTTTTAACCATTTCTCACTATCCCCTAAAACAATTGTTTCTGTTCTTATAGAGACTCGCCATTTTGTTTTAAGTTTCGACTTCAATCGCGAAAAATTGCGAAGTAATTAGTTTTTTGTTCTTGAAGGAATGTGGTAGAGTCGACAATCTTATTCTCTACTGCATCCAGTTTCTTTAGAAATGTTACCTCATGCCAGTCCTTAATAGAGTTAATACTTATCCCCTTGTCAGTAAATTAAATTTCACGACCGCAAAATTAACTTTGTTTGGTAAAATACCTTGTTGTAAAAAATGAAGATAAATACCCAAATTGGCACTTTTTGGCACGCGTTGTTATTTTCATATCCAATAATACAAAATTTACTATCGAACAAGTTATAAATCTCAGCTGGGGAACATCCGGAAATATAACTTTTGGACTTTTGAATTGCAGTCAAGTCAATAAATTCATTGTACAAGAAGGTATTTATACAAATGTGAAATACAACATTAATCAGACTTTATCATTAAATAATAACATACAGACTACATTTTAAATACTCGGAAAATCATGTTGATGTACAAATATTACCACAAAACTACTTGCTTATATGTTTAAAAATTATATTAAAAGTGAAAATTTTCTTGCGTGTTACTCCGCGCTCGGACCGTGTAGAACAAACGACTCAAATCACACCGGATTGCCAAATACTGTCAACTGCAATCGGAAAATAAATGTAATACTATTATCCATGAACTTCTCAGCTAATGTGTCGTCATTACAGTTTATTGGAATTCTAGAATTTGTTATTTCGACTTTAGTCCACCTTTTACGCTCATATACCCCTATGTGCGCGTGTTCCTAAAATATGTGAGAGATTTTTTCAATAGATTATAATTTTATTTAGCCCGTTGGAACTATAGTAGTGAGTTCCCTTAAACTATAGGATTTCTGAATCACGAAATGCTGGCATGATGCACTGCCGATATTTATTATAATTTTATTCATGCTTGGGTTTATTAGCCCGTCAAAACTATGTAAATGCCCTTAAAGTATATTATTTCCAAGTCGCGCGTCACCCTGTGTGTGTAATGCATCGCGAAGCCACGTTTGATTAACGCTGGTATGATGCACCGCCGAAATTCATTATGATTTTATTCATACTTGGGTTTATTAGCCCGTTGGAACTACGTATGTAGTGCGCTCGCTAGACTTATACCTCGTCTTCTATTACTAAGGAGAAATGTAAAGCTTCGTATTTGACTGAGCAATGAAACTATTATGAATTTATTTGAAGTGTCTTTAAGAGTATCATGCTGATACCTACAACGCAAAGACTAGTCCTTGACTTCAATTTAGATTATTTTTAATAAAATTCTAACAAAGCATGTCTTCATTTGCAAGAATCATTCATTAATGTAATAATCTGATAACACAATACTATTATCTGCATTATTTTTGAAGGTTACTTGAGGTGAGGGTTGCCGGATTATTTCTTTCTCAGACTTTACTGCAGTAACTACGCGAATCTAACTAATAATTGGTTAAGACACTTCGGTTGGCAAGCACTTTACGTACAATACCTCAACATCAAATGCATCTAATCAAGTTCGAGACGTCAGCTATTGTAAAATAAATAGTATCGTTATTCTCCGTATAAATATACAAACGTATGTATAATTTGCAGGGATAGCTGTCCTGGGGAATGCGCTGCATGCGGACAAGTCACTTAAATGGATTTATTATCTGTATACAGTTTAATTAATTGAAGGCATATTTACGATTTCATCAAACTCAACAACAACAACACCTTTAAATTTTTGTATGAAAACTACCGGTTTACCGATAAATTTCCGTTAATTTATTCAGAAATTTTAACGGCTTGCATTCCCTAGCTGCGCTACATGCGTAAAACTTTCCCTGCAGATTATACATACGTTTGTTATAATAATTATGAAAACTACCGGATTAACGAAAATGACTGGTAATTTCTATAGAAAAAATTACCGGTTTACTTCCCTGTGTTGCATTTATTATCCACCGACGACCGCAGCACTCCCGATGTCCCCAAGAAACGCAAACACCTCTCAAGCTAATCGCTTAATCAAAATTTATTCCGCACTTTGATTTTAAATTTAGAACGCAACATTTATTACTGGCCCCCTCAACCCTTCGCTTCATTATCGCGGATTAAGGCTGCGGAATATTGTCTCTGTACTTCCTTGGCCACATATCTTATAGATTCTGGTCGTGAAATATAGACCTTACTAAGCATTAAGCAAGATTGAGTTTGCGATTAACATATTGAATTGAATAAGAGGTTGTTATGTTACTTGTCGATGCTTCGTCGATCGATTCTGCGCCAGTATTCATTTTCAATTAAGCGCGAAGTATTTTATTAAGTTGGAGCGCGGATTTGATGAGTTTCGCTAACTAATATTTACAATGGGTGGCGTGCGTGGTGGCTAGATAACATCACGCTACGCCACCTCACCTGCCGTGCTCCCGTGATATACTTTGAGATACAATTAAATTTAATTGCAATCTTATAGTATTATTTTCCTATATCGAGTAAACAAAAACCACGACACAATATAATAAGTACTTATAGATAGTCTAAAACATACAGTGTAGGTATAAGTTGCCTTCAGATATAATATTTTCTTCGGTTTCCGCGAATATCACACACTCAAATAAAACTATTTTGAACAAACGCGATATAATACTTTTAAATAAAAGCGTAACTACCTAACGCGGCTTCCGCGACTGTCACACTTTTACGCCTAAACAATTTTGAATATACGCGATATAATATTTTTAAGTCGTTTTATTTAAATGGCTTCAGATATGTTTAGAAATATAGATCGATCGTTTGTCTGTTCTTATGTTGAAAAATGGGTTCAGTAGGTATTACCTAATATTAGTGACTCTTGCTTAAATATGGAATTCAAATAATTGCTCCCTCTCTCTCTCTCTCTCCTCACTGCTGAGGATCGTGACTCCTTCTGATTCCGTCAACTAGTTGTCTCCATCGGTTACGTTCCGTTGCTTGATGGAGTGCAGCACTGACAGATATGTCCAGCTCCTCATGTATCTGGTCTGCCCACCTTTTGGGGCTTCTGCCTCTAGGTCTTTTACCTTCGATTTTACCAGTTACCATCATGCGTTCTAAATTATTCGTCTCTTTGCGTGCAACATGGCCAAAATACTTCACTATTCGTCCTAATTGCTCCATCCCATACTTTATATTGAGAAAGAGCGCCTTATCATCAAAACACAATTCAATACTTTTGTTAAACATAGTTCATTCTTCGGATTCTGGAAAAACCTTATAAATTTAATGGCGACTAAACTATTTACAACAAGTTTAATAAATTCAGCATTCACATTGTTACAACTGTTAATTACAAATGTCTCCTGCATTCGACATCGCATTTGAAACACAATTGCAACCTATCATAAAACTTTCGAATCGATATTCAATTTAAATGAAACTCGCAGATAAATTAATAGATCTTTTCACAAAGCTTTGTTGCGGCGGAGAGGTGACTTCAATTTCCTAGCGCGGTGTACGGAGGAAAGTTTTGAAGGCATCATGGAATCCGATGCACCTATGCTGTGTTTACACGCCCGTAAGCAAATAGGCTATCGCTTTGTGGTGGCAGACGGGCGGGTTGAACGCTGGTTTTGCAAACGTATTAGCAATACGTCCTTTTGACGTGCGACGAACCACACTAGGCCTACGTAATGTAATTTAGTTTTCAGGCGGCTATTACGAAGTATAACTTCAGAAATTATAGTTTTGTAGAGCGACGACTTTAATTTCCTAGCGCGATGTACGGAGGAAAGTTTTGAACGCATCATGGAATCCCATAACCTACATATGTTGTGTTAACACGCTCGTATGCAAATCGGCTATCCCTTTGTGGTAGCAGACGGGCGGACTAAACGCAGCAGATGTTTTTTTTTTTTTAAAGCCCGTTTATTTCCAATCTGCAATTGTTACATTTTTTTTATATATATATATTACAAATATAAAAAAATGTGTGTATGTATAAAAAAAATTGTTTTCTTTTTTCTTTTACTCGCTATCATTACTTTCTTCAGTATCATTGATCGGAACCCCTTCTTGGGTAAAGGCCTCCTCCAGCTTCTTCCAGCCCTCTCTATCCATAGCTTTCTCTCTCCATTTACTTCCTGCTATCCCTTGTATATCATCTATCCACCTCTTTCGAGGGCGCCCTCTTTTCCTTTTTCCTTTCGGTCCCTTCCATATAGTTGACTCTAGTGTCCATCTTTCGTCTGTGCATCTTGCTACATGTCCTGCCCACTGCCACTTTTGTTTTAGGGCATATTGTAAGGCGTCTATAACTTTCGTTTTTCGTCTTATTTTTTCACTTTTTACTTTTTGTATTCTTCTTAATTTTAGTACACTTCTCTCCATTGCTTTCTGGCACACTACTAGTTTAGTTTTTGTTTTAGTATTGTATGTCCACGTTTGGCATCCATATGTAAGAGTAGGTAAGATACATGTGTCCAAGACAGTTTTCTTTAGGTGGACAGGATATTTCCCCTTTAAGATTTCCTTCAGGGACCAAAATTTTTTCCAGCTCATGTTAATACGCCGCTCTATCTCTACTTCTTCACTTTTGTCTTCGAATGACAGTTGTTTTCCAAGATATATATAACTGTTCACATATTCAAGCAGCTCCCCGTTGAGGTTTAAAGCGTTTATGTGGCTGTTTGTCAGTATTTTAGTTTTATTCTCGTTCATTTTGAGGCCCACTTTTTCGCTTTCTTCATTTAGAGTGCTTATCATATTTTCTAATTCTTTGCTTGTATCAGCGAATAAGACAATAACGTCCGCAAATCTGAGGTGTGTAAGTCGATCTTGATTAACTTTAATCCCTTCTGACTGCCAGTTAATATTGTCAAAAATGTGTTGTAGTACCATTATGAACAGCTTGGGTGAAAGGGGGTCTCCTTGTCTTACTCCTCTGCAAATCGGTATCTCAGGGCCTCGTGTCTCTAGTTTGACTTGACTTACGCTACCCGCGTAGATGTTTTTGAGTACTCTTGTATAGTTTTCATTTATGTGGCATTTATTCAGCGCTTCCCAAATAGCGTCATGAGAGATCGTGTCAAACGCTTTGGCGTAATCTATGAAAGCAATGTATAATGGTATGTTGAACTCCTTGTATTTCTCCATTACCTACACGTACGTGTATATGGTCCGTTGTAGAAAATCCGGAGCGGAACCCTGCTTGTTCGACTGGCTGGTAGTTATCAATCTTTCGGCTCAGCTTGCTTTGTAGAATAGAGGTGAACAGTTTATAAACACTTGAAAGTAGACTAATAGGACGGTAGTTAGAGATGTCTTGAGGGTCTCCTTTCTTGTATAAAAGGATTATATCGGATCTTTTCCATTGTGCTGGTACCTGACCTGTGTTCAGAACCTCATTGAATAAATGCGTAAGTGGGCGAGTTAGCAGTGTAGCACCGGCTTTTAGTGTTTCATTTTGTATGCCATCTGGACCAGGGCTTTTGTCTGCTTTGAGTTTTCTGATGTGGTTGATAACTTCCTTCTCATGTACTAGTGGCAAGTCGTTCGTGTTTTGAGAACTTGTTTCTACTATATTATTTGTAGCGGTGCAGGAAATTGGTTTTGCATATAATTCCTTGTAAAACTCTGTAGCGCAGCTCATAGTTTCTCTTCTGGTTTTTGTTTCTTCTGATTTATATTTTAAGTTTTGAATCCAATTTTTGTGTGTGATCAGTTTCTTGTAGGCTTTTTTCGTGCTTCTATACGCATATAACGCAGCAGAATGGGATGAAGAAATTAAGGATGAAGGGTCGGCCACACCTATAGTTGTAAACCAGCGGCTTGTAAGCCGGTAGTAACCGAAAGCAGCGGCTAGAAACGAATAACCAGCCGCTTGATACCGGGTAGATACCCGACTTGAGCATCAAATAAAGAAATTATTTTTATTACATTTTTTTTTGTTAAACTCTTATTTTTGTTATACAGTAGCACTTATTATGTTCTTTTTAAAAAAATAGACCCGAAGACACCATTTGTACCTACTAATTTACTTAATTCAGATACGAAAAGTAAACTATGAAACATCGTTTGTGTTCAGGTGGCGGTGTATGAAAATTATAAGAATAAAGGTAGCTAAATCAGTTTATTTTGGATCTAATCATCATTGTAAACCAAACGCGGGAATCTCGCGCGGCAGGATAAATGCGTGTGGGGGGCTGAGGGGTGCGCGGGGCATGCGGGGATGAGTGCGCGAGGCTCGTTGCGTTGGTGCATTATAGAAATACAACTAAATGCTTACTATTACTAGGTGACTGATAAATACCTATTTCCAATTCATCTCTCACAAATAAATTATTAAAATAGTCCTATTCCACTGCTCTTTCACATTTTGTAAGAGAATTTTGAGTTTTTAACACTTAATACAGATGCAAATGTCATTGTTTATATATATTTATGTTAAATAGATCCTATAGTAAATAAATGAAAACAAAATAACAAAAACAAACATTGAATCATGTGAATATGTCAATGAAATGTAAGCAGCCGTTTCCAGCCGCTTGTTATCGCTAGAAATGATAATAAGCCAAATAAGCCGTTTCTAGCCGCTTGGCTAGAAATGTTAGCAACCAGCTTCGCATCTATAGCCACACCTAAACTTGATACTGCGCATACACTGTGACGTGTCGTATCAGTCGTATTGTATGCGTCACGTTTGTTACAGCTATTTGACTGCATAAACACACCGTCTGCTTATTTTAAGCTTCGGTGATGGCATTCATTTATGTTTTACAAACAACTTCATTAGTTCTACCCGCAAACTTAAACGAGAGCGGGTGAATAAAAATATATTTACGAATGTTAAATGTTTTTCCCATACAGTTTTTGCATTACTGTAAGTGTTTTCTAACGACAACGTATTAGGCCCTCTTCTTGTTGTGTTGTGAACCATACTGTAGATATCAGCGTTTCAACCGCCGCGTTTCTACCGCCCGTGTGCACCCGCTAAACGTTGTGTGAATAAATAGACGCTTTGAGTGCAGCGCTGGCTGCATCTAATGCAATTTCCGCCGCAGGTGAGCCCGATAATGCACCGTCATTGCACCGGGCGTGAGATAATTCTGTCATACTCAGCTTTTATTTCAATTATGTTGTTATTATCATGGATTTATTTATTGTCGTCATCACCAACACCTGGGTCGTCAAAGATAGTTGTCTTATTTAGGCAGTAAACCTATTACTCGTAGAACTGGTTGCCGTTGGAGCGGAAAAAGGTGGACCGTTGATCAGGGCGGCGCACGAAAATCGACAACTTTGTCAACAGTAGAAGACTTGAATATGATAATGAGTTACTTTGTCAACCTACTCATGGCCTGACGGTAATGCTACGTATGCTACGCATGACCCCGTCGTAGCAGTATTTTCCTGCTGTATAGCGGAAAACACGCCTATCCACTAGATTGCTTTTGGTAACTACGGCTACCTGTCATCGCTCTTATTTTATTATATAAATAGAGTCCAACTCAAAATTCGAAGCAATTGAGTGGCTATAGTACTTACGACGTATATGTTTCATCACAGACTTTGAATGGGCTGATAATAATAATGTAATAAATAAAGTAAGTCTTTTGAAGACTGGTCGATGATTAACATTTGTCAATGTCTAAACATCAACGGTTTGACACTGATATAATGTGAACATTTCAACAGTTTGACATTGACATGTGGCGACTATTACCTAATTTTTATAACTCGGTTTTGAAGACAGATAACCTTTTAGCCAAGAAAAAAGATACAAACTTCATGTCGAAAATTAAAAAAATGATTTTCGAAACACGATGTTGTTATAGATCATTACAACTAAGATTATCGGAAAAATAAGTAATTGTTTTAAAAAAAAACTACCAACCATTATGTAGCGTGGTTTATGCTGAGATCAAAGTAATCCTTCTGCACTTGCAATATCATTTACGTATTCGGCGAAGAAACTCCAAACTGCAGCGCATATTATAATAATGAGCTGTATATCAGCCCGTGTTAATTCAACCTGACTAGCTTTTAAACGGGCAAGACGTTAAAGGCTCGTGTTACTTGCATATCCAACATCCACTCACCCACAAATTCTACATAGCATACGCCAACATTTTGTAAAACCAAAGAGTATGAGTTGTAACAGAGTAGTAAACTCGTGGAAAAAATAAAATTATTTGTAGGTACAAGATTACGGAGATGCCATGCACGACTTTGTGCGACCAGCGGCGCGGCAAGCGGGTGAGCATGAGATCCAAGCGGGGCATAACGAGTGAGCGAGACACACGTACCTACACCGCTGCCGCGGCCGCTATCGCGCAAAGCCGTGGTGTCTCTGTTGCTGTTTCGACTACGCACCGGATGACACAGTACAAGTCCCAATAAGGTTAGATATGGTGAGGTTTGGTTGCAGTAAGTCTCTTTGTAGCAGATGGTGCAGGACTAACCAATGCGTGACGTTCTTTGGGAAAGATTCCATGTTCAACAATGAACAGTTTTCAAGTCATTGACATTAGTTAACGTAAACAGCGTTCATTGAGAGTTGCAGAGATAATAAATACCAATGTCGAACAATAACTATTTGACAACCACTAACCAACAACCAATTTTACACGTGCAGTCTGTGGGTGAGATTTACTCAGAGGTCCTATAATACCTTGCGTGTTCAGAACAGCAATATCCTCACGATGCTGTCGAAGCTGCCGAAGCTGCCGAGACTCGGGCGGACACCTTTTTTGCCATTCGGCAGAAAAGAATAGCTTCACTACTAAAGTGGATGCGAGACAGCAGCAAAGTATGCTGAGAGTATTGGCAGAGGGCCTAGATTGCCCGTTTACTGAGTATTGGTTTGAACATAGTTGATAAAAATAGTGAATAAAGTATTCGCTACTTGCTCCTACCATTCAGCCATGTATTTCTTTTAAGCGGTTTCCTTTTAAGTCTCAATTGATACTTATCAATTGTTACTAACACTATTATGGATCTATGGTCTGAAATAAACCATTTTTATTATTAATTAAATAAACACTTTTTGAACGTGATAAAGTCCCGTCTGGTTATAATAATACTACCATTCTGTCATAAATTCATATTCTCTGTTGTAACATTTACCTGGGTGCAACGCATAGCCTGATATCCCATTTGTCTGACGAGCTCACGTGCCGTGTTTTAAAGGATCCGAGTAACTTTTCACTCTGCGCTAATATTGTTATGTTTAATCAATACTCCCTTGTTCAAGACCGGTGTTTCGTTACTAGTCTAGCTTTTGATTAGTAGCCGGAATAGTTTGCAAGTTGCGAAGGTACCTAATTAGCCATTAATATGATGCTGCTAATGATGTTTGGTAGAACATCGACGTTTTGTTTTAGGGTATTCTGGGCCGATGTCATGATTACGGTGAATAGTATTTTGTGATATAATACATTATTTATAACTTATAATAACGGGTCTATCGCTATATTTCTTATTTAAAATAGTCGTACAGTAGTTACAGTCCCAGTAAAGTATATCTGAGACGACGACGTATCCAACAACGTCGGAATGTCAGATAATGATGGTAAATAAGAACGCGACAGACCCGTTATAATATGTTTATTATGTATTTTGTGTTATTAATGTTTAGTTTTAAGTACCTACATATAAATACAAAAATACGTAAGTGGACATGGAAAAGAGGTGCAATTAAGATGAACCCTCATTTGCCTCTTTATTTTATATAGGTACCTACGATAAATAATGTAACGAAAACTTTCACCCCTTTGTAAATTAATGTGTACAGAATAATTATGAGTTCTTATAAAAAGGTTAATAAATGGCATCCACTCCCACCAACAATCACTAGCCACTTTGAGCTAGCGACTGATTTCTTTAGAAACTGAAACATCTTGAACTTAGAACTAAAATAAAATAAAGAGTTTTACCGGAGTAACAATATGTTAAATGTACTATAAATAAACAGCTGAAAACCTTCTGTACGCAACAAAAACCCACGAGCCGACTTCATTATATTTCCTCGTATGCACGTAGGTGTTATCGGGGCAGGCAGCTGACGTGGCGTGACGAAGGTTCACCGCAGAACGCAGTCTCACCGCAGCTGGGACTCTGTCGCACTCAACATTTCATTTTAATTGCATTACACTTTTGGGTTGACGGTTGAAATTTTGTAACGTAATCCTTGTCACATTAGGTAAATGTGGCGTAGAGGCTTTTAAGAATTTGGTTTACGCTTGTATGCAATATTTACACGTATGATAAAACGGAAGTAGCTCTTATAATACTGATTTAAATTTTAATTTTTTTTACTCATTATTATAACAATACGTGACTTAATTGAGTCTTGCACGTAACTTCGAGATCAAGCACG
This sequence comes from Apotomis capreana, assembly GCA_947623375.1. Classification (NCBI taxonomy): domain Eukaryota; kingdom Metazoa; phylum Arthropoda; class Insecta; order Lepidoptera; family Tortricidae; genus Apotomis; species Apotomis capreana. The sequence goes on along the minus strand of OX392506.1, from coordinate 7,947,495 downwards.
TAACAATCACATCTGGAATATTGACAACAAAAAATACTTTTTGGACGCTATTATGTCCCGTTATATTATAATACTAGCTGTTGCCCGCGACTTCGTCCGCGTGGAATCTTATCTTGAACAGTTTACATCTTTATTATATTATTTTCAGATCTAAACAATGTTAAAATTACTTTTCTTTTTTTGCAAGTTGATGATTTTGATGTTGGTTACTGTAATTCAACAAAAAATAAATAATAATAAATATTGAAGTGCTGCTCCCATACCTACAATAAATTGTTTTTTTTTGCCATTTTATACGTAATGGTACCGAACTTTGTACGCGAGTTCGACTCGCTCTTGGCGTCTTTTTAGTTATTTTTTCGGCTAAATTGCTCTAATTACGCGGAATCATTATGAACTCAGGTTTCAAGTCCCGCACTCAAAATAAATATTTGATCTTCAAACAAATTTTCAACCCCTTTTTCACCACCTTCTGGGCTGAATTTTCAAAAACGAATTCACTTTTCTTGTATTCTGATAATATGCCCTTATACAAAGTTTCAAGTCCTGCGCTCAAAAAAATGTTTGATCTCAATACAAACTATCAACCTCCTTTTTACCGCCTCAGGGGTTGAATTTTCAAAAACGCTGAAATTACTTTTTTTGATTTCTAATTAAATATATGCATTTATACAAAGTTTCAAGTCCGGCGCTCAAAAAAAGGTTTGATCTCCATTCCATTCCAAACATTCAACCCCTTTTTAGGGTTCCGTACCCAAAGGGTAAAAACGGGACCCTATTACTGAGACTTCGCTGTCCGTCCGTCCGTCCGTCCGTCCGTCTGTCCGTCTGTCACCAGGCTATATCTCAAGAACGGTGATAGCTAGACAGTTGAATTTTTCACAGATGATGTATTTCTATTGCCGCTATAACAACAAATACTAAAAATAAAATAAAATAAATATTTAAGGGGGGCTCCCATACAACAAACTTGTTATAGATATATATATAGGTACGGAACCCTTCATGCGCGAGTCGGACTCGCACTTGCCCAATTTTTCACCATCTTCAGGGCTACATATATTTTCAAAAACGCTGAATCACATTTTTGTATTCTAATAATACGCCTCTATTTAAAGTTTCAAGTCCCACACTCAAAAAATTTTTTAATCTTCATACAAACTTTCAACCCCTTTTCACCACCTTCAGGGCTGAATTTTCAAAAACGCTGAAATTCCTTTTCTTGTATTCTAATTATATGCACTAATACAAAGTTTTAAGTCCCGCGCTCAGAAAAAGGTTTGATCGCCATTCAAAGTTTCAACCCCTTATTTACCAGTTTCAGGGATGAATTTTCAAAAACATTTAAATCAGTTTTCTTTTATTTTATTTTAATACCTATTTACAAAGTTTCAAGTTCCTAGCTTAAAATTAAAATTGACCCCGAGACAAACTTTCATCCCCCTTTTAACCCTCTTAGAGGTTGAATTTATAATGACGTTAAATTAATGTTATTTTGTTATTATTATATATGCCTTAGTCAAAGATTTGTAATGGAATCAAACTTTCAACCCTTTTTAACCATTGTAGGGGACGAATGATTGAAAACGCTGAAATTACTTTCCTTGTATTTTACTTATATGCCTTTATACAAAGTTTAAAGTCCCACGCTCAAGAAAAGGTTTGATCTCCATACAAACTTTCAACCCCCTTTTTACCACCTAAGAGGATGAATTTTCAAAAACGCTGAAATCACTTTTGTTCCATTTTATTTGCATAACTTTTTACGAAGTTTAAAGTTCCTAGCTTAAAATTGAATTTGAACCCCAAGACGAACTTTCATCCCCCTTTTAACCCCCTTAGAGGTTGAATCTTTGATGACGTTAAATTAATGTTATTTTGTTATTATTGTATATGCCTTAATAAGAAGTTTCAAGGAATTTGTAATGGATTCACACTTTCAACTCCTTTTTAACCCTTTTAGCGGACGAATTTTTGAAAACGCTGAAACAATTTTTCTTGTATTCTAATAATATGCCTTTACACAAAGATTCAAGTCCCGCGCTCAAAAAAATACTTGATCTCCATACAAACTTTAAACCCCTTTTTTACACTTTTAGGGGTCGAATTTTTGAAAACGCTGAAATGACTTTTCTTGCATTCTAATAGTATGCTTTTACACAAAGATTCAAGTCCCGCGCTCAAAAAAATACTTGATCTCCATACAAACTTTCAACCCCTTTTTTACCACCTTAGGGGATGAATTTTCAAAAACGCTGAAATTAGTTTTCTTTTATTTTATTTTAATATCTTCTAAAAAAGTTTCAAGTTCCTATCTTTAAAAAAAACTTGTATCCCATACAAACTTTGCACCCCTTTTCAACACCCTTAGGGATTGAATTTTTAAAAATCGCTTCTTATCTCTAGCCCACGTTATAAAAGTAACCTACTGTGCAAAAATCAACTCTCTAACATTGGTAGTTTCGGCTGTGCGTTGATGAGTCAGTCAGGACTTCTTCTTTTATATATATAGATAACTAGCGACCCGCCCAGGCTTTGCACGGGCGCAATGCTATATTATGCATGTAGGTACTATTATACATATAAACTTACCTCTTGAATCACTCTATATATATTGAAAAGAATCGCATCAAAATCCGTTACGTAGGTTTAAAGATCTAAGCATACATAAGGACAGACAGCAGAAAGCCACTGTGTTTTATACTATGTAGTGATAAGAAACTCTTTAAAAGAATGAAAAGAAATAAAAAAAAGCATAAAATTTATAAACACGGACAGGGAATTATTGGCATTACATTGCTCTTTTGGAAATTTTCCATTGGCAAATATCGTATGTGAATTAGGTATAGTTGTTTCCGCTGAGTCCGCAATTTGTACGTTAAAAAACCGGCCAAGTGCGAGTCGGACTCGCGCACCGAGGGTTCCGTACAAACACTTTCCATCCCTAAGTGGTTAAGTTAAGTTTGCACCTGGTATGTATAGCGCCCCATATAAATTAGGTGCAAAGTTAGGTATTAAAATATAAAAAAAAAACTACTTACTAGATCTCGTTCAAAACAATTTTCGTTGGTAGTTTTTATAGTAATGTACATCATTATGTTTTTTTTAGATTTTTCATTTCCTTATTTTAGAAGTTAGAGGGGGGGGGACCAACTTTTTTCCACTTTGGAAGCGTCTGTCACGCAAACTATTCGGTATAGAAAAAAAATATTTTAGAAACCTCGACATCATTTTTGAAGACCTATCCATAGATACCCCACACGTATGTGTTTGATGAAAAAAAAAATTTTGAGTTTCAGTTCTAAGTATGGGGAGCCCCCAATATTTATTATTATTTTTTTATTTTTGCATCAAAATCTTAATGCGGTTCACAGAATACATCTACCTACCAAGTTTCAACAGTATAGCTCTTATAGTTTCGGAAAAAAATGGCTGTGACATACGGACGGACAGACAGACGGACAGACGGACAGACGGACAGACAGACATGACGAATCTATAAGGGTTCCGTTTTTTGCCATTTGGCTACGGAACCCTAAAAAAGGTTCTAATCAGTATATGGTGTTGCAATTCGGAAGCAAAGCCAACTACAACGCTGTCATTCTGTCAAAGCCCACAGGGAGCGCTTTAAAACGGAAACGCTACAAAACAAATCAAATACACGAATAAAAGAAGGATAACTATCTTTAGTATGATTTAAATTTGTTCAAAACTCCTAATTAGATTATAACATCAAATAGCTAGTTGATTGTAATAAAAAAATATGACTACATTTCCGACAGGTTCAGGCAAATAACATAAAAGAACATTCAGAAAAAAAACTATTTTCCCCGTTGTCGTCTGGCAAATCCATCACCACATCATAACAGTTCCTCAGAACTTTCTTCTGGAGAATGTAGTTGACTTTAAACAACCAGTAACAAATTTAGCGCGGGTAAGTTAATTTGGACGCGCTGTCTTGCCGGCACAATGGCCGCAGTAAATCCCGGCAGACGAAACTGCCTCACCTGCACTCATTATATTTACGCCGCAATAATAAAACTTTCCGGCTCGCTCTGGATATTAGACATGGGGAAGTGCGTTAGGTTTTAATCGCGGTGACTGTCGTTCCAGTTCCAAAAAAACACCGTGAAAAATAATAGAGCGTCCCTCAATCTCGTAATCGTGCACTCATATGCGTTATATTTAAATCGCGGTGACCGTCGTTACGGTTTCAAATAAACACCGTGAAAAATAATAGATGTAGTAATTGAATGTCACGGATGCTTTACTATAACGTGATAAACGCAAACATTATAGGCTACAGATTGCGTTTTGGATATCGGCGAGAATATGTCAGGTTTGTTAGTCACAAGAATAAATCATTACAGAAGGTTCTCTCTTTTGATCTTTGCAACGCAATCAAGTCATGGCGATGCGACCGAACGAAGCATGCGCGATGTCAAGACTTATAGCTACGACCGCACTATTTTGCAGACTGGCCGGACTGTTCTTGCTAGAAGTTGAGGAAAGACCGCCGTGATTTTTAAACGTTCCATGTCACAGTGATACCTTTAAACACCCGATCACTGTGATTTTTATCTCCCACCTTTACTAGATATTGGATTCATAGAGGCGAGCGGTCGCGTTACTTATAGCTGCCAGTTATGCAATGCTCTGTGGGTTTTAATAAAGGCGGGTAGTCGAAAGTTCGCGAAGGACGCCGACAATGAACCCCGCTAAGCCCCATGGCTTGCCTAAAAACGATGTGTCATCACTTTGGACTCGTTTATTGCAACAATTTCATAACAACTCAACTGAAAATAGATTGCATTTATTTATATTTTTCAAAGCGACCTTTTGACTACATTCATGCCTGATGGGTGTGCCTCATGCAGCAAAACGTTAACCGTCATGTCATAAATCAGCATTTAAAAGACTTTTTCTCAAACATCCAAGGAAATGTCGTTCTTATGGTCGTGGTAATAGAACGCGAAATATGATTTTGTATAGCACTTGTTGGAAGATTCGTTCTAATTTCAAATTAGAGGTCAATAAAGGAATTTCATACAACATTATGGCCGTGGCCAACAAAGAGATTGTCTTTTGGGGTTTATTTATTTCATTGATAATCTATGGCATACTGCCAATAAATAAAAAAAAACGTAGTTTGTGCATGTTTATTTACGTTTTATATTTAACAAGATAATAAACAAGGAATCACGTTTAATGTGAAAAAATATAACAATATCTAATAAATAAGGTGTTGTCATTTCTTTATAAATAGAATCATCTTAACATTTGGTGGCAAAAACATTAACCCGAACAGCTTAAAAAAATAATTTTGAAAAAAATTAATATATTTGAAATGAATTTGATTTTATATGAATATATAAGTTGAACAATTGTATTATTTCCATGGATTTATTTGTGAAAAGCACTATACAGGCCTTGGCGCGAACAGGGATTGTTGGCCTCGTATCTCTAGATGGCCTCGTTATCACTCGGCCATCTATCACTACTCGGCCACGAATCCCATATTTCGCGGCCTCTGCAGTAATGTACTATAGCATGACACTGAACTAACCTAATGATAGAAAGTAGTTCTTAATACACAATGAGACCAAGACCTTTATTAATAACTAAAGTATAACCAAATACTTTACTTATTTCAGGAAATTATAGCCCAAGGATACCTTTAAAACTAACATTCATATTAAATACAAAGACAAATTTCAAAAACACGTTAAATACAACACGTCAAAAACGTGTGGCTCATCTTCTACTAACCAGCCTCGAAAACTAAACTGAAGATTACAGTCTCCCTTTGCCATATATGTGGGGATGTTTAAATCCACTACAATTTAGTCAAAAATTAACAGTGGCCTAATTCCATCAACATATTTGCACTATATATCACGAACGAATTATAGTTATGTATTAATAACACAAAAGTCTTTTCTTAAATTATTTATTTACTGAGCACCACAGTGTACAGCCGCGCTACGCAAAAGCTCAAAGGGTTCTGTCTCATGGGCTATTATCAAATGCCATAGAGATGTGACCGAAAATTAGTGACTCCCTAATCGGTGAATTCCCCCTTAACAGTTCGGCCATCCTGCAGTCCTTCGGTCCCTGAAGGAGAGAATCGCCATCTGCACCGGTAGCTGAGGTCTCCTACTCGGAAATCTTCTTTCTTGATAACCGTTGACTTCAGTCCATGTACGGGAGTAGAAGTCAACGCTGACGTTTAAGTGCTATAAGGCTCCAGAGGCAAGCACTATTACAAACACTATGTAGGCTTCGGAGGCAAGCGTATAATTTGTGATAACTTTGTACTGTTTGGCTCCTTAAGCAAACACGGTTATGAACGCTGTGTAGGCTCCGTAAGCAAGCATACCATGACCTAGTGATACGTGTGCTGTAAGGCTCTTTAAGCAAGCACTGATAGATAGATAGATAGATTTTTATTTGTAATAATCATACATTGTCAATCTAAGCTATAACACAATCATAGCCATTATTATTATTACATATAGAATAAATTAAATTCAGTATTCTTATTTCACATTTGGTATAGGTACATATGTATATGTCAAGTACCAACAAGTCAAGTGGTACAAATAATTTAATTTATATTAATAATTGAGATTAAGTAGTTAATAATATTGAATAAGATGTCAAAATGATGGTAAGATTTTAAAATTAAAAATTAGAAAATAATTATTATAAAATTTCAATAAAAATATTATTATTTAATCAACCAAGAACTCATTTATAGATCACGCTGTGTAGGCCCCGTAGGCAATGTAAAATGTAATGATTTATGAGAACTTTTGCTGTAAGGCTCCGTAAGCAAGCACTGACACCACGCTGTTTAGGTCCCTTAGGCAAGCGTGTAACGATTTATAATGACTTGTGCTGTAAAGGCTCCGTAAGCAAGCACTGATATCACGCTGTGTAGGCCCCGTAGGCAAGCGTTTAACGAGTTATAATGACTTGTGCTGTAAAGGCTCCGTAAGCAAGCACTGATATCACGCTGTGTAGGCCCCGTAGGCAAGCGTTTAACGAGTTATAATGACTTGTGCTGTAAAGGCTCCGTAAGCAAGCACTGATATCACGCTGTGTAGGCCCCGTAGGCAAGCGTGTAATGATTTATGAAGACTTGTAATGTAAGGCTCTGTAAGCGAGCACTAATATCACGCTGTGTAGGCCCCGTAGGCAAGCGTGTAATGATTTATTTATTATGACGACTCCTCATTTGACGAGTCTTGGTTTCTATCGTGCCATATTTTCATTTTGTCACGAACTACTATGTTTTTGTAAGCTCGCTTACCTTTTGTGAACGATGTCACCTCATAGCGATCATTGGGTAATACTAGCCAAGTATCGTAGTAAGGAACTGGTATCATGGCATCCAGCTGACTTAGCTCCAACCTCTAACAATTTGTTGCCAAGCGTACCAATGACAGCTTCGGTGATTACTTCATCACTCAGTTGACAAGACATCCCTATTCCCAATTTATTGTAATAAAATTCTATTGGGTCTTCATTTGGCTTCTTCACTCGGTTGACGAGTTTCCTTATTTGGGATAATTTGGTCCTCGTGAATGGAAACGCTTTTATGAGCTTTTCTTTCCACTCACTCCAACTCATTTCATACGATGCCTGTTGTTCATACCATCCCTTGGCATAACCAGTTAATTTAGATGTACAGTTACACACTAGAGTCCGCTCGTCCCAACCATGCATTTTCGCCGTACTCTCCAAGTTGCGGATCCAATGTTCCACCGAGACAGAGGCGGTTTGAGGGTTGAATTCTGGGACGAAGTCATTCCGACCAACATAACTAATTGCTGGCCTCGTCACCTCAGTCGACGTAGTTCTCGGCACCACTAAAGGTGATTCCGTTAGTGGTGATGTAAGCTGCTCCTGGTGATAACTTTTTGTTTTTCTTAATTCTTTTATTAAACCCTCTAAAGCCAGCACCAAAAACATTGCTTCAGAATGTTCCACTCAAATGGGCAAAGATTATGCCACTTCTGAAACTAATAACACAAAAGTCTTTTCTTAAATTATTTATTTACTGAGCTCAAAAGCGCAAAAGCTCAAAGGGTTCTGTCTCATGGGCTAATATCAAATGCCATAGAGATGTGACCGAAAATGAGTGACGTCCCTCATCGGTAAATTCCCGCTTAACAGTATATACATCGCCAGTTGGGTTAGACCAGCTGGGCATCTTAAAATTGTTATACAACTTCACCATACTGTAAAGCAAAAAGATAACTTACAATTCTATGCCCTCGTGGATCAAATCCTGAGCAGTTTAAAGCAGAATAAAATTGTGCGTAACATCGTAAATCACTGCAATAAGGACACCTACAGCTTAATGCAGTACCCCACCTAAGATCCACGAAACAATATTTAAAGCAGATCGCCGTGTAATAAATCAGCGTGCGCCTGAGCGCATATTTCATACTTAATTCTTTCGTACTCTGGCTTCCTCTAGTTTATGAGCCGTCAGCCGCGGTTAGGCCGTTGCATGCACCTGTATCGGTGATTGTTATGAAATTAGAGAAAAGGCATTCTGAATTTTTAAAGGCACCGTGTAAGTTCAGGCCGGGAATTCCATATTTCTAACGGCATCCGTCCGATATTTTACCATTATACTCTTGGTAGCGATGTGCTCTATTTACCTTTTAATGACGACTTATATACCGGGTGTGGCCTGTAATGGAAGAAATCAATTAAAACATAGATCTTAGTCTTCAAACTGAATAAAAAAAATTGTTTACTTTAAATAAAGATAGTCTTCAGATGTCCATTATAATTATGTACACCATACTACATTGACATCGCGCTGACCGACATTAGCCTACACGATATAATATTGTTTAAGCAGGATCCTGCTTAGATTGTAGTGGATTGCATTCAATTTTTCTTTCCTAATTTACCTTTGTGTCATTATTTATAAAAAATAAAAATGTGGTAGGTATTTCCACATAAAAAATAAGAATCGATAAAAAGTTTCTATACAAATACACGATATAATGTTAAATATTTCTCAATACATCTTCTTTGAATAAATTTTATTTTATAAGCAAATATGGACATATTTTAATCCACCCTAGCATGGTAGGTACATTGCTCTTGACCCTATAACCAAAAGCACCTAACCGACCATATATTTTTTTCGTCGACGTGCCTTCGTAGCAGCTCAAAAGCTGAAAAATTGATTATTATTCTACTAGGAGGCCATAAATCTGATGTTTGCACAAATCTCAGTTGTACGCTCCCCAGGCACCCATACATCGCCATATCGTCCGACCGAGACGTGTTATTCGGATTCCTTAATACCTTACTTACGTCTGAGGATATTTTAAGACATATCCTTTTAGTTTTGAAAGACGTGCGAAGTTGAACATTGAAACATGAACACGTTTCGCAATTGAACATACTTACGTGATGTGTTAACTAAATGCGATTATAGCAAAATTATTGAAGATAATAATGAATAATGAAATAAAAATGTCTGAACATTTTTAAACAAATCGAGATTGAATTATACTGCGTGCATAATCAAGTAAGACATACATACGGAAGACTGAAAGAAATTTATTTTGTTGCCATAGCAATATAAATTAGTCAGAGTAAGAATTGGTTTATTTCCATACTTGTCTTCATCATTCGAGCTGATAGACCCCAGTCTATCAGCTCGCTTAAGGATGAAGACCAAAAAGTTTGCTACCTTAACTGATTTAATAAAAATTTGTATCCATTACCTTACGTTGGTACCGTTTTGAGTTTCATTATGGTGTCGTTTTTTTTTGTTGCACAACGGAACTTTTTAGTTAGCCTTAGAAAAAAAGCGATCGGGAGTTCCGTGAAAAAAATTATACAAATTTAAATTAAATGAGTTAAGGCAAACTTTTTGGTGTTCACCTTATGTCTATGTGTGAGATCAGTGCAAGTGTGGTGTACTCTGATTTATGCTAGTTACTCTATATAAAGACAACTATCAAGTATATTAATACAGGCAATAATATGGCAGTCTACAGTCTACAGCCTATAAGCAGACAGATTTTATTATACATTAATCCACCTAAATTATTCCGCATGGCAAAAGGAGCGAACTCACCATGTGTCACTTAGGCGTCAGCGCAGCGCTGGTGTCAGTCCTTCTCTCTTCTCACTCTAGACTGAACCACATTGACTCGACATACGATAACTACAACAGCAGATGTCAACAGCCTTGACTAAAAGTGTTATGTTAATAACGATGGTCCTTCGTTATTTTCATGGTACCCACTTAGTTTTAATGAAATATTTCTCACGACATAAAAAGTTACAAGTATTCAACCTAATCATAGTTTGAATAGATCGGAGTTAGGTACAACACCTATATTAAACTACGCCGACATACAATTAGGTACAAGCAATTAGAACCTTTTCAAATAGGTCTGCGAAAACCCTCGCACATTCGTTCATTACCAAACTCCATACGTGGACATGTTAATTACTCAAAATTGTCCCATTCTACGAATCCTGGCATTCATCAAAAGCCAAGACGGCAGGCCATTGTACAATTTGTGCAAATTGTGTACAGGCAGCGTCCCATGTAAATGATGGACCATCACAATAGTGTTCGAACAAGTTTGGGCGAGCTCTTTGATTTCCAAATTCACACCCCGTTTTACGCCCAGTAATTTTCTTGTCCGAACACAATTTCGGCGGCCATGGACCCCTCACAATAATAATTTCGCAGCGAAACTATTATAGTCGATCCTCTCTAGCCAGTAATTAATTTTGCCATAAACTGGCTCAATTGAAGCGTGAAGATTTCGTGTAGGCCGACTCGTCCCTCCGAGTTTTCTGCGAATGATTATCATTTCACAATGAACTTTTGTTATTCTAAGGTGTTTTTCCTAAACTTTGGAAATATACTGCTACAAAATGTCGGCATATTCCAATTCATCAGTATATCTGTATTTGTAAGAGTTTAAACTAATATTCTCGTTTTGCTGAACAAATCGATCTAAATATTCATCTAATGTGCTTTACGAACGTCGATATCCAATTTACACCTGACCAAAGTAATAACTTCGTCCCGTTAACCAATCCTCGCCCTTAATACACGCAGGAAACAGGCAATCGAGTCGAAATTAGCGGAGCAAGTCGTGACGTATTACAAAGCCATTGCTATACCTGCATGCCGCATATGCAATAAGATACATCACAATACCCGGCGAAGTTTCTGAACAAAGCCGCAGCTCGCATCCTCCACTTATATTATTATACAAGTACCTACACCTATTCCTGCATTGTCGAATTCACTTATGATGGCGACACACGGCGAAATAGTTTATTTTGACTTGGCAAGTTAGTTCAAGATCTTGGAGTAAGTTTTAGGATTATTTTGGCACGTGCTTCGTGATACCTTAATTTTGAAGTAAAATAGAAGTCTTAAGCAGGGTAACTGTTGCTTATAATCATCATACTATATCACACCTTTTGTGACACACACATTACTGACTATAACAAGTTCAGGTACTACACTATATTACCTGCATGACCTAGATATGAGTACTTTAAATCTACACAAAATAAAATCTATGATGTGTGTAGATAAAGTTGTGTATGCAACAGTAAATAATTTAGACCTTCAAACACTCGTGTGATCCTAGGACAAAACTCGCCTTTGGCTCGTTTCATAAAACCACGGTCGTGTTTTAAGACCTCTCATTATGTCCACAGTTGCATAAAATAAACTACTATTTGCTATATAGACGTCGCATAATTAAAGCTACCTATGGGATATTTATGTGTACTAATAAACCGCTCATCAAAATTGCTTAAATGTTCTAATTTGCTTGTCAACCTTTTCATCAATGGGTTGCTAACATGCAACATTATTGGCTCGCGGGCAGTCTAGCCAGTCAGCGTCTAGCACATTCTCACCTGCGGCCCGGACTTGGTAAGACTTCCCAACTTTGACGGGACTCGGCGGCTGAATTACTGAGACTCACAATCGATAGCTCTCGAATAGCCGATAGCGATGTCAATAAACTTAGTTGAATTACGCCTTTGAATAAACTTAACGTGCTTATAAACAGCCGCTTGTATTTTAATGAACTTATCGCATTATTAGCGAACAAAATATACTTATATGAATTGAAGTAGAAGAAAAACTTGAAGTGAGATGTATATACAACAAATATCGTTGTCCCATGTCACTTAATTACTACAAGTTTATTCCTTATGTTAATTTCGGCAATATAATTATATACCTTCACCTACACTCTTTCATTTATTTTTTAGCCTTGAATTCGCTTGGTTTTACTAAAACCAACCGGCAGAGAGCAAAATTTAAATGGCCACCCGAAATCGTTTTAGAATCCATGCAAGTGAGCTCTTACAGCACAAGCAGCGGAACTACTGACACGTACGGCCGCGAACTTTCAGCGTTTAACCTGTCGGTGGCAGAGCACTCCAGTTTTTACTCCGCCTAATTAACTGGCGAGCCACGCCGTCACGTAAATGCCGCATTCGCCATAAATACAGCAAGAAATCGGGACCATCCCCATAAATTCCTCTCGTAAAAGGCTCCGCGATTATGTTAGAGGGTGGTATTAGCAAAGTTTGTCCGATATAGGGGGTAGCTGAACCCCCCCTCTAATACATTTTTCGTTGATGTAACACGATTTCGCGACGGCTCCCGGTTACGTGATGGATTAAGAAGCGGGTTTCGCTGCGGCCGGATTAAGAAGGCTTCGATATTTAGGGCATCGCCGGCTAATATACAATGTTTGCCTGCCGATAGACTTAGCCCGGTAATGCTAAGGATTCGGCGGGAGTTACCCTCATGTAGGTACGACGGACCCTATCGAGGTGTTCATATTGGGAGCGTAATTTAGGGGATTCGAGTAAACGGTCGCAACGATGAATCCAGCTAAATCATCCATATACATAATGCATTATTAATAGTTTGTTTTACTCAGCAATATGTTAAATAGCGAGAATGACTAATGATGAGATGGACCAACAAAATTACTGCGTGACCACCAGCAGGAAAAACAGTTCTCAACTGACGCGATATTGACGATGTAAAACACGCAATTGAATCAGATTAGCAAAAGAGGAAGGAGGGAAAATGAGGGAATTTTAAAGGCTTCTTATTTGTTACCTTCTATGAGCATCGATCTACAAAGAACTACCGCCATGTCCCACGCGCACTCGATGTTGCCAATAATCATAAATACATTACGCGCGATTGGAGAGGTGATCCCGTTCGTAAACAACGCCGGCTGCCAACTCTTTATTGCCTATCTAACTTTCACTGCTTTAATAATATGGAGACTTATGGGGATAAACATATTTTTCGTCAAAATTAGGATAAGTGAATTTCGTTTTACTATAGCATATCGAACCTAATTGCTATATTTATGGCAGATTTTTTTATACTCTGTCTTTTACTATAATTGGTCAACAAATTCGGTGACATGAAAACTTATCTTTTTTTGATGAAAACTTATATTATAGAAAGAAAATACCTTTAAAAGACCACTGATCTCTTTTTAATAGGTACTAAAAGTGCCAAGCGTTTCGTGAGGCGAAGAGGGTAGAAAAAGCTTTTAAGTGAATTTCTACGATATCATAGAAAGACGCACTTGCCTTCTATGACTATACATTATGTTTTAATCACAGAAAATTAACAATAATAATGTTTTAATCCTAAATTAAGCCAGCCTTGCACAAGCCCACCCTTCTCATTAAGAAGCATGGCTTTTAAGTAACGCATTCGACTTCGTATTTCTTACATCGCTATTTGTACTAATTAGAGCAAATTTTCCGAATTTCCTTACATCGGCCGACATCTAGAGACTGGCAGCCCCCTAAGCATATAAATACTGAATAAGCAGTAAACTGTATTACTTCGGCGAACCCTTTTCACTTGGCGAATTAGTAAAAAGCTACTGGGGAGTGAAAATTTTAACTTAAATGCTCCCGTAAGGTACCTGGCAGTGTGTTTGACAGGCCGGAGTGATTACATTGCATGCCCTTCCTTTTGTTTGTTTTGATTTGGCTTAATTTGATTTGTGACATTTCTCATGTCTCACATGAGTTTGCTTTTAATTTTACATTCCTTCACTCAAGTTAGTAGTAGGTATTTCAGAGAAGGTTAAGGTACGACTATAGAAAATACGTTAATTGTTTTTTTTTTACATTTCACGTACCTAGGCATAAATAAAGACAATGATGAGTTAGGTCATGAATAAAAATTAATTAATAAATTGATTTTAGCTTTAGTATTAATATTAACATTAATACTGAATAATTTTGCCTTTAGAATTACTCATGTTAAGGATGGAAATCGGTTTTTAACTGAAATAAAATGGAATGAGAAATAAATATGAGTTAATCATAGGATAAATTTTTTCTATAATTCAAACCAGCTAGAAACAGATAAATGTAATCTCTGTACTGTTAAAATACAAAAGTATAAATGATTAAGAAACGAATAAGTTAGCTATTCAAAGTGAACTTATTGGTTTTGAATTATAAACACAGGGCAATAGCATCCTAGCCAAAATTATCGGCCATAATTAAAAATGCCACACCCGCAGACACGGCCGCTGTCTAATTACCAAAAAGTTAGACAAACACGCTTGACAGTGACACGCTCCCGTGAAAATGCCAAGATGAAACACGTTTAATTTGCATACTCGTAGAGTTATGTGGACGCTGCGAGGGTACGTGTAGCTCTTACACACGTGTGCTGATCACATAGGGCGAGCCAGTGATGGCTGACACACTCACGATTAATTTACTCATTATGTTATCAAATCAAAAAGAACAGAAAGACATAACTGGCGATAGGTCAATTTGCTCAACTGACAGCGTTGGAAAGGGCAAGTTTCTTTAATGGCAACCACACATGGGAAGTGTAAGTTCCAAAATGTGGAGTGATTACGTGTGGTAAAGGTTGCCGGAATCTACTGGATGTGGGTGCAGAAATGTTCATGGCATTGTTCTTTTGCAGAGGCCGATATGAGCATTCATCTACTCGTTAGTGGCTACAACAATTGCAAGAACGAAATTAATCAGGTGTGTCAATATGTAACATTTAATTTATCCCCTGGTTTGCAACTATAGCCATACGTCATCTCATACGCCCAGTCTCCTATGCCGGCACTACACATTGGCGCGTGTCGAGTCGAGGAAGAGATTAGTGTTCTTAAGTATGAACAACACAGCAGAAGTAACGTCAATGTATCTCTGCTTCGCCTCTACTGAGACCAATGTGTGTGTTGGTGTTAGGCGTAAAAGTGGGTATAAGGATACACTTAAAGTAGCCGTACGTAGATTAAGGTTTTGGGTACATTCGAAACCCTTAATGGCGCCTTGGAGCTTGAGGTCCGACTTAAACGTACTTTGGTATATTAGGTAATTAAGTACACTTAATGTGGTTGGGATCCATCATTTGGCTATTATGGAAATTACTTGGAAACAACTATTAGGCTACTTTTGGTATTAGCAATATTTCGCCTAGTGACAACCAAACTCACTAAAATTTCTGTCACAACTTTTCAAAACCTCATATCTAGGAAGTAAATTGACACTGAGATACGAGCTATGTACCCTAAACTTGGCATTGTATCTAATAATGCACATTTTTAAATAAAAAAATCTACGGGTCAGTAACGATTGATTTATATTTTCTGTTTAGTATTAAATCGAACCATGATGTGCACATTTTCTACCAAAAAATATATTTTTGTGCTCTGGCAACAAATTTTGACCATTAGCTCGCCAGATGGCAGACCATGCGCGTGCGACTATGAAGCTCAAGGTAAAAAAAAAAATATATTTTTTTAATATTTACTTGGTAAATAGAAAATCACTTTAACTTATTGCCGAATAGTTGAATTAACGAACTAAAATTAATAGAAAAACATTCGTTTTCCAAGTAAAAGATTAGCATCTTAAATATTAGTATCTTTTAATGCAAACTGCCAGCTTATCAGTAATTTTAATATGTGCTTTTTTGGATACATTGCCAGTTTGCGGTTGACCTCAGTATCACCTGATGGTAAGTGACTATGGGGTCGTAGATGTAGGTCGCTGGTTCATCAACAACCTTGAAGACCTAAATTTTTTTTTTTAAGCAATACACACCATGGGGGCGAGTTCCATCCCTTATAGCGATAGTAAATAGAATATAAACTGACAACATAAGGATGAAGTCGGTTCTCTTGCCTGGATGTCCGATGGTGAAATAGGGATGGTGGGATTGAATCCTGCAATTCCTACACAAAATATCCAAAATGGATCCGATAGAAAACTGACATGCTGGTAACTTTGCGGCGATGTTTGAGGCTCTTGATGATGCCCCTAACCGGCGTAGCTTTGAGTTTTTGTTAGAGCACTTTTATTAAGCTCTATAAGTAAGTAGTATCCATGCAACGCTATGATTTGAGAAAATTTCTTAAACATTTTCTGTAAAAAAGCACTAGATTCTCTTTTGCTATGTAGCAGGCAAAGTATCTTTAAATATACAAATTTATTATTGTCAACACTTGACAATGTATCCAATAAGAGACATGCTACAAATATTAAAATACGAGTCAAATATTTATTTTTTCGTGTATTATTGTCGCTAACTAATTAAATAAAAGAAGAAAAACAATTAAAAACGCACATCCAATTCCCTGCCAAGTATAGGGTTAAGTAGGTATTTCTTACTTAGTGAGTTCCGGTTGTCAACAGACGATCTAATCGTTATGGTAAGCTTCTTTTTCATATCACTAAAGAGAATTTAGTTCCCACAAACATTTGTTTAAACAATGTAAGAGAAAGGGTTAATTTTGTCTCTAGTTTAGCTACAAACAGACCGTGAGCTCTTAGATTAGCATTCGAGATCTGAACGTTCAGGTAAAATCGGAGATGTCATTCATACTGAATTATCTATAGACAAATATTAAAGAGAAATAAATTTTGATGGATATTGTATACTTGCTCCTCCATTCCTTAATATGAACATGTATTCTTTTTTCATTGGAACAGATCCTCTTTATCCCGGTATGTACCTCTGCTCCTACCCTTTTTCTCAATTATAAAAATTGATTCCAACATTAATTTGAAGAACCGCCGGTGTACAACCGTCCATCCCTCACTCTTTCCCATGTCATGTGTAATTAGTATTCGTAACTCATTTCGGCAAATACGCGGCTAAGCGAATAACAAACTAACTTTTCAGCCCGTGTGCGTCCAGTTTAATTATCGCAATGAACCGCATTTACTCTGTTCGTTTAAATTACTGCTGACTGTTTCCATTCGTTTATTACGATAAAACAACCACATGATTTAAAAGTTGTAGTAAAGAACACTTTGAAAGTTATAATACAAATTTAGTTTTTTATATCTACCCACGTACTATAAAGTTAATGATCGATCAACTAGATATTTACTTAATTATATGTTTATTTCTGTTAACGTTTACTTTTTGATTCAGATTTGTACTATACTCGTGGCTTCTTTGTACCCTAAACTTTCCATAATGTATTCACCACCACATAGGCCTGAACTTCGTTCATTAGGTCGTAGGCTTTCGAATGAAATAAAGGGTGAACCAGTAGGGTGCGCCAAATTCGACTGTCTTACGCTACACTCGTATGCGGAACAAATTTGACGTTTCCGTATGTCATAATTTGCATGCAATCAAGCGTTACGATATTACCGTCTTTATGCGTGCGAGTTAGTACAAAACAGGGCAATATATCTGCAAAACATGTCTTCTATATAGGTATGGATACAGTTACACGTGCAGTGTAGGGTTCTCAAGTCCAAGCATCCTTACAGGCAAATCATTAAGACCACCTCACACAACGCATCTCTGCAAACATGTCTTCCACGTAGATATGGATACAGTTACACGTTGGTGCAGTGTAGGGTTCTCAAGTCCAAGCATCCTTCCAGGCAAATCATTAAGACTACCTCACACAACGCAAGCAGCATTAACACATCGATCTGTCAAATTAGTCGGTCGAACGCCACGAGGCGCTCTCAGGTGCCGAAGACGGGCGTCGCTAACAAAGCCAATCAGAGGCACACGTCGCCCTAACTGATAATCTATCATAATGACATCGATTTCCCATCTGTCCGTTGAATTTGAACGTGACTGACGCCGTCTTGCTGCTGCGTGAGATCTTGTGATGGAGGGTTGATTAAGAGGATTCTGTGTTGTCCTGTTTTTATTTTATTTTAGCTATTTTGAGGATTACTTCGTTGTCTATCTGTTTACCAGTCTTTACGTCTATCAAGGCCTTTTTTCAGGACCGGATGGACATGAAAAATGTCTGCTATCCATTAGAACCGTAAAGAAATTACATTTTTAAGCCAACGCAATCAAAAGATGTGAGCGTTTATGCTGCATTTATTGACGCTGGCAAGGGAATCAAAACTTTCCGTAGTTCCCACTGACTTAGAATCATGAAATTTGGCAAGAAGTAACATCATGTAGCACAAATAAATAAAAGGTCCTAAAACTTTAGAAAATTATAAATATTTTTTACATCAAGTACATTTTTTATGCTTCCGAACTTATTTGCAGTTGGTTAACTAATGTCGATGTCTATGTATCGGGATAAGAGTTTTCCAAAGTTTTAGGTTTGTGCCTCAAACTAGTTTAACTTTTTGACACAGCAATATTCATTGCTTTCACAGTCCGACCCACACTTAACCGGTTTTTTATAGTTAGTTAGTTTCCGTGTAATACTCATATTAGCTACACAAAAATCCAACCATGCAAAAAGAATGAAATACTTTAATTAGTTTTTCACTGCAGATACAAGTATTGCTAATATTCCTCTGTTAATACTCACACTAACATTAAACTAGCTTTATGTTGTTGCATAGCACTATCACTCCTAATCCGACCGGAGCTCTAACATGCGCCATTTAGTCTCGCCAAAAAGGCAACAACCTTAAGCATAATGCTACGTATCCACCAAAGCTGGGCTGCTGTAGCGGAGCGAAAAGATTATGTAGCGGACATGTGAAACAGTTTCAGCGTTACTTTTAAGGATGTGTGAAGAACCTAAAGCGATACGAGGATGCGTAGCAAAGTTGTGAAATGTTTGAAAATTAGTGAGGCTAGGGCACTTTCCAGATATGCGAGACATACCCTTCTCGTTCACATTCCTAGCACACATTCCTCGTACATATTCCCTCATTCACTTAATTATTACAATATTATTATACTCTAATTTCTCATTAAGGGGCTCCCTACAGAAATCAGCCAATTTGATGATTTTTACATCGTATCTAGTTTGTGGATTATAGAGTTATAATGTCCTATTTAATATATATTGTAGTATGGTCTATGCTTAACACTTTGTAGTGACCCGAATTTTGATTTAACGACTGTGTATTTTATAAAAAAATATTCGGTGAAGGACCAAAAATACACTAATCTCGTTTCTACTTTTATCCCCGGTGTATATGTAGAAAATATCTTACATTTTATTGTTCTAAACCATATTCCACAAAATTTGTTGTGAAGCTTTTTCTATTTTTCTCAATACTTTTCGAGAAAAACGCAAAAAACCGTTTCCACAACTTTTTCCCCGAAAAAATCGTAAACTTTGACGGCCTGTATCTCAAAGTCAGTGACATGTGAAAGGTACTTGATACGGTATTTTGTTGTGGAAAAACTATGTTATTATGATTAGCTATTTATAATATGGAAAAATCTATCGCAACAGATCGAAGGTCATTGAGAGCGGGGAGCCCCTTAAGTGAAATGTTAAATTTCTTTTGAGAAAATAAAGTTCGTTAAACCTACTTAAATTGGGATATACCATTTTTTTACGACATATGTTAATTCAGAATCCATTTCTGGAAATATGCCCCTTATACCACAATACAATTAGATGGCGACAATATGACACCTGTAAAAAGATGAAAAGAAGAAGAGAAGAGTATTAAATTTTTCAATTGTCCTTGCCGTTTTGTAGCAAGCCAAGTCATTAGTAACGTCACCGCAAAATACTATGAACAAAAACAATTGAACGTAAGTATCTAATTGGCAAACGAATGAAATTATTAATCTTCAATCGGCCTAGGTATGTTTTACGATAAAAAAAAATGGTCTTTATTTTTTAGCTATATATCCCAATTGAGATCTAATACAGCCCACGCATATTTGGGTTATTTTTTGCTGCTAGGCCTATATTATCCACGCAAGCTTTGCTAAGTGAGATCAAGGATTGACAACCTCATACAAAAAAACGTACTCCGGAAAAAAGCTCAAATATCGTCTTATTTCTAGATGGCGCTGATTATAAGACGTAGATACGCAATGTTTTATTAAAACACATTAGATGTCATTGTCGCTGAGCGTTATACCAAAAAGAGACAGCTTGGTATCTGTATAGTTCTTAACTAGATGGCGCTGAAACTACTCGTGTTGATTTCTTAATCACGAATAATCAAGGAAACTGCTTATTGAATAGGTACAGCCAACGACATAAGTCATAAACGTACGTCCGTACTTTCCTAGCGCTCCAATGATATCATATCTATATCATGCATTAGCCAGAACTACCTATACGACAACCCGTTCAGAAATTCGTGGCCATTTATGTTCGTCTTATTACATTGAAATAAGTAGGTAAT
Source organism: Apotomis capreana (assembly GCA_947623375.1). Classification (NCBI taxonomy): domain Eukaryota; kingdom Metazoa; phylum Arthropoda; class Insecta; order Lepidoptera; family Tortricidae; genus Apotomis; species Apotomis capreana. The sequence continues at coordinate 7,926,840 of OX392506.1, read as the reverse complement.
CAAAAGTTTACCTGATCTCACGGAAAAAGAGAGATGGCAAACTCATTGCGCAGTAATGACTACTATGCAATGAGTCTGACACGACTAATTTGTACGAGAGATTAGGCATAGCATACCTATATTTATAATTATTACCCTTTGCATTAAACTATTCTAAGTAGGTAGGTAGGGATACATAAGTACCCGAGTATATTGATACTACGAGTACTAATACTGGCTTAAACAGTAAATAATACATTCTGCTACTTATTTTTATTGTATATCTTTATTATGAACAATGATCAACACAATCAACATTTTAACACACTTTAACAACATACGGCACACTATAAAGTTCAATATGAAGAAGTAATTATAAATACTAGTTAAGCCCATTTTATTCCAATAAAATTGGTCTTTGGTCAAAATATCTCATTTCATCATAATACAAAAATCGCTGAATCGCGATTATTTCTGCTTTAATTTGACGTAAGCCATACTTATATAGGTAGCCATAATACGACTTGTCAATTTCAATCTTCTGTACCGTAAAATGCCCCTCATGTGTTCCGTACTGAAAGAAACTTTAGGAATCTTTAATCAACACTTTAAGCACGCCAAGTATAGAGTTTTCTCTAGGAATAGTCTTCTTTAAATTTATTTTTTCTTCAGCATATACTTCTAAAAGCTTTCGCTTCCGTCTTTCTTTTGGCGTTATGCCTCTACTACCATACCAGTGAGATTTTAATCCTAGTTCATTGCATTACAGATGATTTCAACTGAAAATTCAAATTCGCATTACGCCCATAATTTAATCATAATATTCAGCGCTTTAGATGCAACACTTCAATACTTTCTAAAATTAGTAATTGCTTTGGCATAAAATGTCATTACCTAAAAATAAAATATAGAACCTATCAAAGTAGCATGGCAGCACGCTATTTAAGCCTTTTCTTAAACTGTTTAAACTAAGCAATCTTGTGATGCTAACCTTGTCAGAATAAAATAATGCTCTTACAATGAAGGTTTAGGATTGTCATTTGAAAACTATTTATTAACCAGCTTTAACCAGTCATAAATTTTGATAATAAACCTCCCTTAAGCGTAATGTAAATCGAAAATAGCAAAACTATATTGCAATAAGCATCAATCAAAAACTAATGACATTTTCATGACATACATTCAAACTGAAAGAGACAAAACATCATTTGACAGTATAGCACACTTACCTATAGCACTATGGCCAGTACATGGCCAGGCTTACTTCAAAGGCTTGACTTGAAATATTTCGTCCATAATAAATACTTAATCAACTATAAAAGCCTTAAAAGCGAAAAATTACCTTCAGTGAAAAAACTTCTCAACATATCAAAAATTGTAAAAGCACAACGTGGAAACGCCATCTATTGTCAACAAGGTATAACATTACGATACTTACAAAACTCTGCAAAAGTTGACAAATATTAACACCGTTCTGTGTCGTTTATGTCGCTACTGAAACGCCGTTTTAATTCATTTTGATACATACGACGGCATCTAGTTCCCCGACGATAAAATCTTTATCGGCGTACGCTCCTTACTATGAACATCATACTTCCTTACCTTTTATCTTCCTTGGTGAGATTAAGTCCCTGTTGTTGGATTTTCTTTCTCGTTTTCTTCGCACGCCGCATGCTACCTCACACTGGTTACGCAGCTTAAAGCCCTCCCACACGAGGCGCAGCGTTAATTGTACTGATGCGTCGGCAATGAGCGGCCACCGAGACTTATTAGACACGTAGCGGAGCGTGCCTCCGGTAACGTCTTCACGTCAGATCCGTGTGATGTGAGAATAGAGAGCGGTATCTTTGTTCAAAATGGCGTTGAATTTGGAGAAATTTGAGCATGACTGTTAGTAGTTTTTAAGGCACTTGACTATTAAAGGCAAAATCACTCGAGTTATGCAAAAAACAATCGCACGCTTTCCTCGCTCACAAAATATATATAAAAGTCGTAATGAATTCTACGCGTGCTCGTAACGCGTCTTGTTTGTAAAAAACCTCGATCCGCTGAGTTTTTTTTTCATCAATTTGTTTCTTCTTTCTCGTCGTCTCATTTGATCATGATAGAGTAACATATTATCGATACTGTTATATAGGTACTAAAATTTTAACAGTGCGACGCATTAGAAGAAAAAAAACAGGCCAAGAGCATGTGGGGCCACGCTCAGTGTAGGGTTCCGTAGTTGCTTATCCTTCACAATAAACTTAAGTTACAGGAAAGATTTCAAGCTCTATAAAAAGGTCGTAAACGCCAAAGTAACTGTGATTACTTTTACCTTCTGGAAGTCAACTTACGTCCTTTTAAGAAAGTTATGAAATTTTGCGATAACTCAAAAACGGCTCAACCGATTTTGTTCAATATAGTTTTCGTTGAAAGTACTTATAAGGCCCCATTTTCATGAATTTTTCCATAATTTTTTGACCCGTGGTTAAAAAGTTAGAGGGGGGGGGACGCTATTTTTTTTTATTTTCGGAGCGAATATTTTCAAAACTGCTGACTTTTTCAAAAAATAATGTTTGGAGACCCCTATTATTTTTAAAAGACCTACTTATTCAACGACACGCCACACACTAATATTGGAACGAAAAAACAAAATTCACCCCCACGGTACCCGAGGTACCCGAAAAAAAATTTTTTTTTAGTTTTTATTTTACCGTTTTGTTGACGTGATACATACACATACTCAAACCAAATTTCAGCTTTCTAGTACTAACGATCACGGAGCTAAGCCGCGGACGGACAGACAGACAGACGGACATGGCGAAACTATAAGGGTTCCTAGTTGACTACGGAACCCTAAAAATGGGCTCGCGGCGGCTGCCGTACAGCGCCATCTGTTGGTAAAAAATATTTTTCACACCACACCGAAACGGCTAGACGGATTTTAACCACATTTGGTGGAACTGGACATCCAAAGATGGTTATAGTAATTTTTGCTCAAGAAAAGATAAGGTTCCGCGGACAAAGGTGCCTATCTTCTAGTTATCCAATAAATATGAAAGAAATAAACTACAATTGGCATCAAAATAGTGTATTAGAATAATTATTATAAAAATAGTCCATGGAGTCCCTGATGAAGAGTTCCAATTGAGTTCGAAACACGTCGGGCCATTCGTGACAATTTTTAACGTGAGTTTTAACCGTTTTTAGGGTTCCGTACCCAAAGGGTAAAAACGGGACCCTATTACTGAGACTTCGCCGTCCGTCCGTCCGTCCGTCTGTCACCAGGCTGTATCTCAACAACGGTGATAGCTAGACAGTTGAAATTTTCACAGATGATGTATTTCTATTGCCGCTATAACAACAAATACTAAAAATAAAATAAAATAAATATTTAAGGGGGGCTCCCATACAACAAACTTGTTATAGAATATATATATGTATAGGTACGGAACCCTACATGCGCGAGTCGGGCTCGCACTTGCCTAATTTTTATAATTATCAAGGCCGTCTCACGATAATTTGAATAATATTAGTGTATATACTATCCATTACATCCTAATTACGAATACGTCGTCACACAATTATTTTAAAGTCTACCTACATGATTAGTAAATAAATTATAGTATAGGTACATTTGGCACTTTAATGTTACTAATTTAGATGTTGACGATACCGACAAGGTTAACTAACTAACATTTTTTATATTAAAAGAAAATGCCTTAACAACTCTACTAATTCTTCTCGGGAGTTAATATTCAGTACAGTACGAGTAGGTGGTTCCCATCCCATTCGCATCCGGCTCGCGCCTTTGTACAACTCGAACAACGGCAGGACGCGTTCGAACTGGGTTAAGATAATGACTTAATTTTACCCGACTACGGCAGAGCCAAAAATAAGGGTTATGAGTTTAGTGAATAGACTACTAGTATTACTTAACATTTTCACGGACAGACTTTCAGAGACAGACAGATTTTCTAAAAAAAAACCTCTTTTCTAGGTTGAATGATAGATTCCCAGACACATTACACCTGGAATATCAGTTCAACAGTGAGACTATGAATTCTTGACAGGTATGTATGTACCTACATACTTAAATTGGCATTTAAACACATCGATAAGCGAATTCTCCGATTACATACAAAAATAGTATCAAAACTGAAAATTAAGTATATTAAAGATTGTAGGTAAACAATAAAAATTAAGTCGTGAAGTAACGATTTTACCAAGACTCAGCTGCTGAGACAGATGGAAGGAATGAAGGGATTAAATAATAATAATAAGTCTATTAAGACTCGAGTTCTTAGAGGCCTAATTTTGTAGACTCGATTCAGTTAATACAGGGCTCGGCGAACTCCGAGAGAGATTCCGTGGTCGCCCCGAGTCGAGTCCAGCTTAAGTCATTCAACGACTCGAGTCCTTATGGCTAGTCTTCGAAAATACTTGAGTCTTTCACTGCCAAAGATAGATTCAAAATGATAATCGCGGCTAATTTCGTATTATGGCTCAAATATGCTGTCAAAATGTAAATAAATAAAAAACTCCTTTTGATATTAATAATAAATAACTTTGTGACTAAATATGAATAACTACATTATTTGGGGATATATTAAAACTATATAAGTAAAACCAACCTCCAACCAACCTCGGACCAGCAAGCGCAGCGTGGGACGTCCACCTACAAGATGGACAGATGACCTTATAAAGGGTGCGTCCCACGAGATATAACTACATAATATATTATTTCATATTAATAACGTTCACAAGATATAATAAGTCATAAGTCATAAGTATTTTATTCAATTAACAATTTACATTGCGTTTGAAATCACATTAATAAAAAAAAAAAAAAACACAATAACAATAAATTAAACAACCATAATTAATAATAACTCACTAAAATTAGATAATATAATGAAATATGCAATAATTAAAATGACAATATTTAAATAATTAATCAAATATTAATAATTAATTATAATTAACTAACAGGTATTGATGATGTCCACTTTATCAAATAATTATTAACAGAACTACTATACATATGTTTCAGTTATTGTCATTTTTATGCTGATAAAACTCATCAACCGAATAAAAACACTTCATCAGCAAGAAAGACCTCAGTTTATTTTTAAATATGTTGACACTTGTCACTGTCTTTAATTCTATCGGTAACCTATTAAAGAGCGCAATGGACTGATAACCCGAAGAATGCTTAACCACCTTAAGTCTGGCATCTATCGTTCGAGGAAAGTCTTTTCTCCTCGTGGCTAGGCGCACTTGTCTTTCTTCTGGCGTTTCTATGCAGCTAAGATATTTTACTAAATCGCAAAGAACCACGTGAATATATAAGCTGGGTACCGTAAGGATCTCTAACTCAGAAAAATAGGCCTTACACGACGTTGTCTGAGGTATCCGTACAATGGTTCTAATTGCCCTTTTCTGAGCAACAAAGGCGGAATTGATGTTATACAGATAGCTGTTTCCCCAGAACTTGATGCTATATCGTAACTTGGACTCGACCAAAGCATAGTAAACCATCTTTAATTGGGACAACTTCACTTCATCCCGGAGGTTTCTGAGTGCATAACAAGCGGAACTAATGGAATGTACTATTGAGAACAACTCTTTTTTCCAATTCAAACTTGAGTCAATCCAAACACTCAGAAAATTTTACTGAATCTACTTGTTCGATTGCTGTATCATTTGATGAAATTTGTAGACAGTCATTGTTCCTTGCTGTGTAATGAACTTTTGCTATAACCTATTATCTATTCTGTGCTATAACATCAAAATCTATATTTTTATTAGGAATAACGGTCAATTAGCATAATACTCATGTTGTAGAATGATTTTTTATATACCACTCAAATACTCTAAATTCAGTTGATATAACATACATAACGTATATCGATCATAGTATATACTTTCTTTAAGTATAATGATTAGAAAATATAATAGCGTATGATATACTAAATAGGTTATATTATAACTGCTTCCCATATGCCCCTAAAATGGAACATGGGTCAAAAACCGAAAACTGTAGGTTAGGTTTGTTTTATGGCCATGGATAGCGGAGCGAGCGAAGCGAGCGGAGCGTCAAATGCTTGCTTGCATGGAGGTATATTAAAATTTAACAGCGAACTATTGCATAATTAAGTATGTACACAATTGATATGATAATGGCAGAAGAAAATTAAAAATACTGTGTACAGAAAACATTTTTTGTTATTTACCAATAACACTATGTGTATTAGGTATACATTTTTATACAATACCTATATTTACAATATTTACAATACTAAAAACTATAGATAAATAAAAGAAAGGATAATTATATGTACATTTTTATTGCTTTTTAACCTAAATTTTTCAGGAGGTTATTCTATACGAGCATTATGCATTTTGGTGTAAGATGTATTGAGTAATATACATTATAAATCTGAGATATTATGAAAGTTATACGTTATGATCGTTATATACAATGATATTATACTTAAATAACGTTATACTTAATAAAAATAGATATTTTGATGTTATAACTAACGTTCGTTATACACCTTGAACGGTATACAAAACAAGCTTATACAATATGAGCGTATATAATATGAATATTATAGTATAAGTTCTTATGTCTTATATTACTTACACCCTTATAAAGGTCGCCGGAAGGCGCTGGATGCAGGTCGCTTCCAACCGGTATATATGGAAGTCCAAAGGGGAGGCCTATGTTCAGCAGTGGACGTCCTATGGCTGAGATGGTGATGATGATATAAGTCAGCAGATTTCATGAGAATAGCCTAAAATAACCATTATTTAAACTGTTTTTGGGTGTAACAATAATACAGCTTGAGTGCGACTCGTTACTCGGACGCAAAAAAGAGACTTGGGTCCTATAGGAGACTCGCTTAATTCTCGAGACTTTCTTGGTTGGAAATTCTGCATTAAATGAAACCCTATATAATACTGAGTCGAGTCTCGTTATTAAAGTTCGGAGTCGTAATATAAAAGACTCTATCTATCATTAAGAATAACAATCAGACTGTACTCATCGATACACATAAATATACATGTCATAGAGTCATAGTATATGTCTACCCCTCAGGGTAAATTAAACGCAACGCTTTCATAAACATCTAATGACACATTCAAATCCCCACACCATAAAACCAATCTGCGTACGAAACGAAACCGTTTATTTACAAAGCAAACGCCTTCCCATAGTTCTTAAGACTTCTTCTATCTTGTATCACAAAAGGTTATAACTTACATCAAAAACGGGTCGCTTAGGACCTTTTAATAGAGTCTTTGAGTCATTCAGTCGCATGCAGATCTTGATTAAATACGCCCTGTGTACCCAAGTCTTAATTAAAGACGTTACGTAAGCTCAAAAGAAACTCTGTATTTATTAATTTGCTGTCAATATTTGTATTTAATAAGCAAGCTTAATGGGATGTTTGATGGTTAAATGAGTGCGATGTATGAATAATTTATGTCTGGGAAATGGCTTAAAACTATGAGATTTCACTCGATCAAGGGATCTTGATGATAATAATTAATAGCAACCTTTTGAATATCGTTATGGAATTTTCAATAATAACAAACTCGCCCGCGGTTAATTACTGGAAAAATTAATTACTTACTTACTTACTTACCTTCTTACACTATTATTTATTAAAAATATAAAACCAAATTTCAATTGTAAAAAAACGTACTGATTCGAATGGAAACCTTTTTTTTTTCTGAAATCGGATCAACGTGGAAGTTTTTGGGATATATTTTTAATTTTTATTATATATTTTATCTATAATAACCCAATGATAAAACTAACTAGTTGTCTTACCTATAGTTACAATGTAGGTACATAAAAATTAAAACTATGCTTGCAAGGGTGTCCTAACCAAGAGCATTTGCCTGTGATAATGTACAAAACCGAATGAGATTTTCATACATCGACTTTTTTGTCACATTACAAGCGAATTTTCGCGGTGAGGGAGCACCTTAAGGCTTTCTTAAGATGTCACCCGAATAAAATCATTATTTTATACCACGGGATTCATAGAGCAAAAATTAATCTCGGAGTAATATTTTACATAGAAAATTCACGTGAATCACAGACTTTAATTGCGACTGATGTTGACCACTCGCATTTACTCCTGATGATGATTTGCGAACCGATTCGAAACGTGTCGAGCGATATTCGACTTAGACGACGTAAGTCAACCCGTTTCATATGTGTTGTAATATGTATGAGTAACATACTTACGTATACGTATAATGTTGTCTAAATTATATTTATAAATTCAAGTAGAGCAGGCTCACAGCCTGTCACCAAAGTTCACAAATAATTGCCGCGGCGCCACCTGCGGGGCTATGCAAATCGGTTAAGGATCGGAAATTTTATGCACATTATGATAAGAATGCGAAAATGTGCGCATTTAGGGTTGCCAAATTTGCAGTGAGACTCAGGTGCCCAAATGTTCATGGTGTTACACCTACGTCGTTTTCGTTTTTTTGTCGAAAAATTATAAAAACACTAAATTTTCATATCAAGTTTTAAAAGGTTACTTGCGTGATTTGTTTCTCAGAATTTTCGAAAATAGCTTATTACCGAATCTCTTTGTTTGGCATAATTCTAGTAACTCATAAAGTATGTTTGTCATATATTCAAAACCATTGATTTTACAGGAATTTTGAGAACCTCACCTAGGTTAAGTTGAGGTTTGTATCACGATTCATGATTATCCTTAAAAGTTTACCGTCTCCGAAAAAAATAATATCATGACTAACGAAACTTGCGCAAAACATTACATTATGATTACAAATTATGTTGCAGTCAATAGAGAACTTTTAAACGTAGGAAGAGAAACGCTCACGCTGGCAACCCTGGCAGCAGCCCGGTTGAGATACCGCGTCATCTGATAAACGTGCCCTCCCAATTTCCGCGCGCTCATACACTCCCGTTCGAATAACATTTAGGGTGAAAATATTGGGCATAACTAATTTATTTGCTCCTAGAGCGAGAAAGGTGGCACAATATATTTTAATAACACACTCTCGGGAGACTAGCTAATTTGTATAACGAAGTCGGGTAATAGGTAGGTATTTTTACTTCACGGCTGGCTACCTCTGTAATTTTAAAGAGGGAAGCTCGTATATTTATATTAGGACGTTATGCGTGTTTCATTAAAAATTTACACGTAGTTGCTTTTTTTGGGTAATTTAAATTACGCCTAGCAACATTACCGTTGCATGAAAACATAAAAAAATATTTTTGTGCTTTATTTTATTAAAGCTAGATTGATCTTATTTCATTAAAGATAGACAAATACTTTTAGGTTACTATTTGAGTTTCAATTTTTGCTAGCGTAGCTCCTGATCACATTTATTTTATTTTTTTATTTTAGTATTTTGAGCTATGAATCAAGAAAACAGCTCATATAAATGTACAAAGAAATTCCGCTTTTTTCTGGGCATTTCTAGGATTTTTCTTATTTTAACGATTACTTTTTAGAGCAAAATGTAGCGTTATTCGACTGGCTTATTAATGTTGTTTGTCACATAATCACGAGACATTTTATCACGGAAATATAACGTCGCGGCTATCAGCAGTGCGATCACGCAGGTCGCTGCAGATTGGATCGAGTTAATTTTGCCCCACAAACAAATTGACAAAGTTTAGAGCGGGGCATATTTCTTCCTACCCCGCGGATTCCCGGCGGCGGAAATTAAATTTCACATCCGAACAAGAGCCGAGCGTCGCGGGGACATCACGGTATTGATAGATTAAACTCCGCTAATACGATACAAAGACACGTGTTTGATGTGGTTGTCTGTCATGCGCCTTAATACATGATACGACATGCCAAACAAACAGAAAATTTGGCAAATAAAGCTATAAATGCATAGGGGTTTATATTTACTGTTAACAGCAAAACTAATCCGGGTGTGTTCTATCAAAATCGCAATTAAAAGCCCATTTACGGTGGCGGGCTGAGACAGACGGGGTCACCTCGAGAAGGACGCACGAATTGGCCATTAGCGGGCGGTTCGGACCTTGTTTACACCGCGCTTGCCCTAATGACGACCTTTGCTCTGCTTCCCTTCGTTAAGGCGAGCGAAAACCTCACACTAAAAGGCGCGGGGACCCGGAGTGGACCCGCAGAGACGCGTGAGACAAAGAGGCCGCTGCCCGCGGGTGCGAACAGGACAAACCCGATGGCTTTCGGATTAATGCCCATGTACACGCCTGTTAAAAGGCCAGCCGGCCCACTCCGGCCAGGGTTAACAAGGTTATTACGGGATCATCCCGAGTAACCGGCCTCGTAAAAGTGTTAATTATGTTTTAGAAAATGGAGTTACAGTCGCTTGACGTATGGATTGCGGTGTAAAAATGAAATTATCGAGCCCAAGATAAGCCCCGGCTCCCGTTCTCTAATTAGGGACATTACCATAAAAGATTTACGGTCAATAAAACGGTATATTGATGTTTTTTTACCGATGCTAACGACGACCGGGCGGACAATATACTGGGACATTAAAAACTCTCCAACTTTGTCGAATCCTAATGGACTCCATTGACATAAATGTTTTATTCAATTGGAGCTCGCGCCAAAACAAAAAAAAGTATGTCCCCATCATTATGAGTTCGAGAAAGTTTTTGCATTTTACTCGTTGCTAGGCAAAGGAAATTGGCGATGGTTCTTCGTTAAAGATTCCTCAAAAAGTTAAAGTAAACACGTAAGCAAACTAGTTTCTCAATTTGCTTAATTTGTCCGGTACAAAACCTCGGTTTACAAGGGAGCGCGGGGCCAATTTCCCAATTTCATAACAACCGAATTAACGACTGGCCGCGCACCACGTGTGCAAATTCACTATAAATCCGAGCATTAGGTGAAAGCCTTCATTACTTAAGTCCCGTAAAACCCTTATCCCATAACGTTAATAACACAATTACTATAAATCTATCATCGCTGAGCAAACACCGTCCAAATCTCAGCCTAAGCTAATACATTTTGTCCACACCCGTATTCATACTTAACGACTAGGGTCTAGTATTTGCCGAGCACACACGCGGCGCCCGCACGCGCAATATAACCTGTAAGACGGCGGGTCGAGCCCTCGGGTCCTTCCCCAACCCAAGAGGACAGTAATTACGGTAGGCAAATTAAGCAGTAAGGGGCCGCAGTCTGCCCCGTAACGCCCGTGTCCATCTTTGTACTGCACGCTCGGCGGTTTATTTTAGGTTATTCCACCTCTTATTACAATGTAGCTCGCCTCCCCTGCGGCGCGCTCACCTCCGAAACTGATTTCGGCCCGGCATCAGAGTTTCATTACGGTCTGTCGAAAACAATCCACTCTAAATATCTATTCTTGGGTGCGCGCACTGCGGAATTACATTAGTCTGAGGTGGCGAAGGCTCGACTCAATTTGTTTGGCCGTAATAACGCTACGCTATCAGGTTATAACAAATGAGCTATTGTGAGAGCAAATCGGAGGAAAACAGTTTCGCAGTGTCTGCTCGATTTTATAGTCGGGAAGGTCGGTGTGATTTGTAACTTAGGATTATGAATCGCTACATATTAGATTCGGTTTGTGTAATATTGAGTCGTTTGTCATTTTACTGTGCATTAGCAATGTTAAGGTACCCGAGAGGTTCTCGACAGTAACGAGAGTCTTTATGCGTTAAAGACGCCGATCGTTTAGATGATCACCCGCTCACGAGCACGTCTTTCGTGGCTTTAAGTTTGTGTAGAAAAGTTTGTAAACGGTCGACCGATTCCCCTTTAAACCCTGAACACCTCGGGTTGCATGTGAGCGTCGCGTGTCTCCGAGGCTTTAAAAGGCGCGCCACTTTTCACAATAGAGTCGCCCACGACATCCTTCGGGATTTGAGAGTAAATATGATTCTGTCCATTAAAAAAATCAACAAGCGTTGACCACACTCGACGTGGAGATGGTCACAAAGCGTCTCGTTAGCGTCCGTACGTGCCGCTTGTCACACACTTCAGCCCATCGGCCCTTCGTAAATAATGAGAGAGGGCGGCCCTTATGTGGGCAAGATGTATGAGCAGCCTGACGGAGCGGGCACTTGCTGCGTCACTTGCGGTATACTGATTTTTTCAATTGTTAATGAACACATTATAATGTAATTTTAGCAAAGGGCTATATAAATTTCAAATCCTTTTCCAACATCTCGAATTTCAAGCATCACTATCGAAGTCAAGTACCGGTCGGACTACCACATCCACACTACATAGTGTACCTCGGTAACCCCTTGGGGAACTAAAACCTACGTGGCCCCATCGACTTGTCGTCGGCAAGGCTGAATACCTCTTAGATTGCCTCCGACCTCCTAAATATAGCCGGCCGCCAAACAAGGACTTGTATTAGACGCGTGAAATGGGATTTGCCAACGTAGATGTACTGCGGAGATAGAGAATGCGGTCCGAAGGGATCTTAATAGAATTGCATTAAGATTATTCCAACGAGCGTATAGAAACTATTCTAGCGGTATATAGTATATGTATTAGATTTGCCTCATATAGTGTTCTGTCATATCTATAGCTTTCCAATAACGTATCTTATTGGTGCCTTTTTCATCTTAACTTCGCTAACTTAAATCGGTTATTGCAAACATATTTCATATCCAGCCAAGATAAGTGTCAAATTATTGCCTCAATTAATTCAATTCCCACGCTCGAGGGTCGCCATTATTTACCGTTATCTTTTAGGGAATTACCTCAAAAATCGAAGAGTAAAGCTTGCACGCAGCTATTTACATGAATTAGTCGACATTTATGCCTCCGTCGAGACAAACCACAGCGTCGCGCCACCTGGCGGGGAGAGTTATACGCCCGTTACTCGCTCCGCCGCCTCGAGCCCGCGATATCTTTTACAACTCGTATTTATTGAGTCACCCGAAATGTGGCCCGGAACACCGCTTAAATTTTTACTTTGGAAATCAGGTTCCTTAGAGAAAGATGTTGGTAATAGCTTCAGAAGTTCCGGCAATTGCTAGCTGTTATTTTTATTTATGCTTCTTGCTTTTGTTCTCTGATGATGAGTATTTTTTTTTCTTTTTCTGTTTACGAAAAGCGAAGTCTCATCTCAGCATTGAAATTATGTGGTCGTCAAACCCCACTTCTTTTTGGCTTATATAAATGTTGGAGTTAATAAGTTACTCGAATATTTTCAAACTCCGCTGAGCAAATAGGAAGTAATTAATAACGCCGTTGAAGAGACGCAAAGATGTTTATTCTCACGTTCAACTTACGTGTAAAATAACCCTAACACATTAGCTTCTAACCTCGCAAAAATAACTCACCTATTACACGCCTGGCTGCCTGGGGTGGCTTATCAGGGGTATCTTTTAAATAGCTCCTTTATGTCTCTCAGTGCAGACCAAGAAACCTTAGGAGTGAGGGTATTCTGTTACGGCAATGTGTGATGAGGGTAACCTCGCTTTCATATCTGACGATTAACCAAAATGGCCAATTGCGAGTCGGACTCGATCCGACAAATTTGAAACATACTGAATACAACATATAAATACCTACAATATATATTGTAAAGGACCCTTTATCTATCTGTTACTAATCAGTGTTTATTATGTTTCAAACAAGTTCCTGTGATTTTGCACGCTTTGGGAGCGAATCCCTAAAAACCAATCTGAGACACTTTTTTGGGTGTAATTTTTATATACCTAGTGCTCCTGTCCCCTTAAAGCATAAATAAAAAAAAACAAACACCACAATTTGAAAACCATAGTCATTGACAATTACCCAAATAAAACCCCATCATTCGGTGACATCTTAAAACGCCGGTACCAGGCAACTATGAATGCCAAGGATGCTGCCCGAGCCGTTTGTCTCCGACGCACCTCCGCGTCCGATTTATGGCACAGTTTTGTGAACTCTTAACCGTTACGTGATCTGCTTCCGAATCCAATTTATGCCCTCCATGGGAAAAGTTGGAGACGCCTATTCTTTACGACTCATCTCTGCGCTGTGCCAGACTCCTGTCTTCCTGGTGAATTGTTTTTCAATTTATTTACGATCTTTTGGGGAATTTTAGATAAAACGCGGTAGCTTTGGCCGGAATTTTAATACATCTAAGTAGGTTAATATTTATTTTAGGAATAGAATTTCATATTAGCTGAAGATTGAGATACATATCACAGGAATTAATATTATCAACTTCGCCTAAAAATTATATAATATAATATGTAGGCACAAGCACAATAATTCCCTTTTATAATACATCAATGGTTACTATAGTAAACAATACGACTTAAACATTTCATTAAGCTGCCCTGCGGTAGCCAATCACTTGCTAAACAACGTTTCATAAATATTCATTTTACAAACAACGTTAGACAAATGAACGATTCCCAAATTAGACGTTACATAAAATATAGTTTTACAAATAGATCATGATACAAATTATTTATTGGACAAAACATCATATCACAAAACATTATTTCGCAAATTATTCATTTATTATTCTAGTCAATTAACAGAATAACGAATGATAAAATAACGTTAATAAAATGCATTGTTTGGTAAACATTTCGTTTAATAAATCATCATGGTGTGAACGCCATTCATATGTGTAGTTTTCTACGAGTACAAATATTAACTATACACTTAATTTTTAACAAAGTGTAATTGTTCTGATGCACATACAGACGTCTTAGTGTTCAGGTTATTGAGGTTTTTTAGGTAACATGGCTCAAAAACCGAAAACTGTAGGTTAGGTTAGGTTTGTTTTATGACCATGTATAGCGGAGCGAGCGGAGCGAGCGAAGCGTCAAAATGCTTGCTTAAAAAATGGAACATCACTCAATCTAATTTAGCCTAAAAATGGCAAATATTGAAAATAAAAAAAATTTTGAACCCCAATATCTCGGTAAATATCGCTCTGAGAAAAAAAGTTTAAAGAATAAAGCATGCCTTTTTTAGTGTTATCTACAAGATTCAATCCATTTTAAGTCCAAAAACAGCAAAAAAACATTTACGTCCCAGAAAAGGGCTCTCTTTGGTACAATCTGACCGAAATAAGTACTTGCCTGTTTAATATTTGGCCCAAGTGTTTTAAGTACTAACTTCATACCTTCCTACGTTTCGTTACATAGAGAGGTATTTTTAATATTTTTATGAAACAATAGTTTATCAATTAATGTTTTGCAAAATAACTAATTTTTAAAACAATTTATTCGTGAAGTGAACATTTTTTAAATGAAACTTTGTCATTCAATATTTTTATAAACGTCCTAGTTACTTAATGTATATTTGTCGAGTAATTATTTGTAAAATGAGCATTTTAAGGAATGATAGGTTTGTGAAATGAATAGTTTGTAAATCGTTGTTTGTTAAGTGATTATTTGTAAAAAGTTGTTTAGCAAATGATGATAAACTCTGCCCTGCGTTATAAAACGAGAGACCAGACCAGGGACAAATGAAGTGGAAGCCAGATGACCCAAACAAGCAAGGGGTTCCGTGTCCTAACAAAATACATCCTAAATAATTATCGACCAAAGACCACTTCGGATTTGCTAGATCAGCAATTTGTTGTAGGTCCTTTGATTTACTTACTCGTTTAGACTAGAAGAAATTCACCACTTTTCACGTTATTGCATTGTTATGAAATTCATTACACACACATTTCTTTGTACATAATGCAAGTGTACCATTTTAGACCCATCAGTTATTATTGTTATATTTCTATTTATCTTGTGAAAATCTAAAAAGTTTTTCAAGCTTGCCAATAATCCATACTATGGCTTTGATTATGAATTTTAAAGTCTTTATGAAAGATGGAATTGACTTTCCCATTTTCCCATCATTATATTATTCAGTATGATTTATTGTTTTTTTTTTTTTTTATTTATCACCAAAAAATATATACAATATACAATTACATTATGACTTGCCAAACTGTGACGTTTGATGGCGAGAAGCGCTCATTTCTTTACACAACTTAACTTAAATATATTTACTTATTAGTAGGTAAAAGGTACAGGTAATAATATATTATTTTTATGACACCTTAATTAGCTGACCTTGACTTGTCATCAAGAAGAAACTCCTTCAGTTTCGATCTTAACAATGTTTTGCTAATTTTAGTCTTCTGCCTAAGTATACTTATTTTATTAAAAATTTTGGGTACTAAATATTTTGAAGTCCTTTCGCCGTAATAGTTTTTCAAACTCGGTTGTATTAATTTTCTCTCTGTAACACTTCTAGTATTGATTCTGTTTTCCTTAATTTCTTTAAATTTATCGCTATAATAGTGTTCTAAGCCTATCAAATATTTTAATTTCTTATCTACCGGTAGAATTTTACATAAAGGGAAGAGTTTTTCATACTCTTTATTACATTTTGTTTTTACATTCTTGCTAACAAGGAACTTTATCAGTCTTATTTGTAGTTTTTTTACATCCTTAATATAAGATATGAAGGTTCGTCCGTAAACAATTAATCCATAACTAAGTAATGAATCAGCAAGTGCATAATACACGACTCTCATCTGGGGGCACGGTAGTGCCCCCGCCAAGACGAAAAAAAAAGAGGCGGGGCACTACCTACCTTTTCTCGAACCGTTTCGTCTCATTTTCAAACCATCATAGTTTCGTCCCAGTTAACACCAGAGCGCCCAAATTCACAGGTTAAGATGCAGTTAGGGAACATATGAAATGTACTAAATTTCATTGATCTAGCTTTTATACTTTAGGTTTTATTGGTACCTAAAATACGCCGATTTTGCCACTCACTCACTGATGTATCAAAACCTCTGGGGTACTTCCCGATGACCTAGAAAGCTGAAATTTGGTATGTAAGCTAGGTTTAGTACACAAACAATAGAATAATTCTGAAACTTGGAACTTTTACCCCCCAACCCCTTAAACTAGGGGATGAAAGTTTGTATGAGACTTTCGCAAATTTTGATAGGTCTGAAAATTTATACCTATTGGGCTCATTGTTATAAATAAAATACACATTCTAGGATTTTTAGAAAATCACCCCCCACCCTTAAAATAAGGGGATGAAAGTTTGTATGGGCTTTCCATAATGGGGGATAAAAGTGTATATATATATATATATGGGGCTAAACGTAAGTATTTCTTTAATACACAATTATTATTACTACTTACTTAGAAACACTTCAGCACAAAAAAAAACATATAAATTAAAAATTACCTTACAAAAAGAAATGAGATCCCACCAAAAACATTTCATGTAAAATTGGCGGCCAAGACTCACATGCTCATAACGCTTTCGCTGTAAAAAAGTGGTCAGATCCCTCGAAAAGCCAAGCCCCTAAGCCCTGAGTTTACTAATCCTACACCTTGGCTTCAAAAGTATGGCTTGGCCGTTTCATAAAGTACCGTAAATAAGTTTAACGGACTGTCCGGCCTATATTGTAAGGAATTAAGTTTAATATATTTTATCATGAAGACATAAACTTAATTTCTTGATACCGTATGGGCCAGACGGTTCTGTGGACTTATTTACGTTACTCTATGAAACGGCCAAGCCATACTTTTGAAGCCAAGGTGTAGGATTAGTAAACTCAGGGCTTAGGGGCTTGGCTTTTCGAGGGATCTGACCACTTTTTTACAGCGAAAGCGTTATGAGCATGTGAGTCTTGGCCGCCAATTTTACATGAAATGTTTTTGGTGGGATCGTTTTTTTATTTAACACTCCACTTAGCTGGTAGAACTTCCCTAGTACAGACCTTAACCTATTACACACGTCACTTACATGCGGCTTCCAGTTGAATTTCGTATCAATAATCAATCCTAAATATTTAAATGTTGTAACATACTCTAATTTGGCACAGTCGCAGTTAAATTTATTTAAATGTAAGCATTCGTACGTGTGGCCCATTATATCTAAATCTTCCTTTCGAACAATTTTTGCTTGCTGGTTATATGGCGAGTGTATATGCATGCATCTGGTTTTTGCGAAATTAAGGATTATACCGTTATCATGTGCCCATTTGGTTATACATTCAAAGTCTTGTTGTACGCAGTTTTGTATTTCCAATATATCCTTTGATGCATAAACCATACACATATCATCTGCATACATAAACACTCGACAATTCTTTACAATATTCGATACACTGTTCACGTGCATTATATACCCGACGGGACCAAACACGGACCCGGTCGGTACCCCGAGGTTCACGTCCGCCTCTTCCCCTGTGAATCCTGCGATACTCGTACTTAATTTTCGACCTGTCAAAAAAGCTTTAAACCAGTTATTTGTAGGGCCACGAATTCCACATTCATCCATCGCTTGCAACAAAACATCGTGATCCAGTGTATCGAATGCTTTTTTATAGTCTATAAAAAGCGCAATTATCTGAATTCAAACAATCGTTTACATAGTCCGCGAACTCAATCAGGGCCGAGACCGTGCTGCGCCCTTTGCGAAAACCGTGCTGAGTGTCCGATAGCACATTATGCCGCTCTAAAAAACTACTCACTTGACCGACTACAATTTTTTCGACGATTTTGTCGATAACTGACAAAATGGCAACAGGTCTATAGTTCACGTACTCTAAATGGCTTCCGGACTTGTAAATAGGCCGTATGATTGCATATTTCAGCTGGTCAGGATAGGTACCGCTCGTTAGGCATATATTTATCAACTTAGATATAATAGGACACAACTGGTTCCGCAGATATTTGACATCCTTAACCCTTATACCATCTAAACCTGCTGCCTTCTCACATGACAAAACATTTATGACCTTTTCTACGTCCGTTGAGGTCACTTTAGTGAATCTGAAGCTTACTTCACATGGTTTTACATAGTCATTACGCTCTAAAAATGTTTTTTTACATATATGCTTAATTGCCCGAATTTCCTGTGTAAATGTATTAGAAAAATTTGTACAAATTTGATTAATATTTTCTGTCTTACCTAAATGTCTTAATATAATATCATCTAAACTATTTTTATTTCTCCCCAGCCACGAATTAATGTTTGCCCAAATTTTCCTAAAGTCCCCTTTGCAATTTAATATCTCTAACTGCCTATATTTATTTTTTGCCTCATTGAATTGTTGAATATACAAGCCTATTTTATACTAAATAAAGACCAAAATTACAGGAACGCGTTGAATATATTTTAATTTTAAGGTTCCGTTAATTGTTGGTGTAACGAAGAGTGATCCATTCATCATATTTTTTTCAGGTCATTAAAACATAATAAATCGGGGAAATTCATTGCACATGAAAATCGAATAGTTATCTAAATTGATTGCACCCAAACGCAACATCCGAACCGGGAGCACTCCACTCCCGGTCACCCGATGGGCATTTAGTATTATTATTTATTGACTTCATTCGCCCCGGATTCACTTTTCACCCCACCCTGCGCAAACAAATCGGAACAAGTAATTATTAAGAATACTGCAAATACGCTGCCCAACTTTATTAGAAATTTTGGGCGTATGTAAATAGGCTTATGTATTGTATGTACTTTAAATGAACGTTAGTAAATTTCTGTGTCTGAGAAATATTATTCTGAACTACTATTTCTTTAACTTAATTTCATTATATTAACGACATAAAGATGAATGTCTGTAGGATAGGGTTTCACTGTTCTCATTGTCAAGCATAAGACAGAAGATTTAGGTATGTCTGGAATAATCCTTTGGTTACTTTATGCTCGGCATTTGAAAGGTTTATCCACCGGATATTTGCATCAAAGCCAATACACTGCAACTCGACGATAAACAAACACACAGACAATTTGAGCACACATCGGAAATCGAAGGATTTGTAGTTTTGTTATTTCGCACGGGAGCTCCTTTTGTTGCACAGATCCGCGTTAAATGGGAGGGAAGTTAGTGTAGGGAGGTGCGCCATCGGCCGAACAGAGCAATCTTTGTTTCCTAAGGCTATGCAAGACAACCAATGCCAGTTGACACGTGGAATTGTATAACCCCGTCCGTTTTTCACTGTTTTTATCAAAGTTGGCGGGGACAGGGGAGGTCTTGGAGAGCTGGTGGTCGGACCGGAACGGTGTCGTCCACCCCAGCAGGCTGGTTGCGAATAAATCAGAATCTAATACGGTACGACAAGATTGCTAGTTTTCTGTCTTATTGAACCTTTTTCCTGCGGAAAAATCGGAATAATTCGCATGAATGAGTTAATTTGATATATACAAAATTTAAAAATCAAATGCAAATGGCGTTTCAGTAAATTCGCAAGTATCTTGCAAGTTCGATTTAGCCTAAACCATATTCCTCAATTTGGCACAAGTCAGTAACATCCTTAAAACAACTTATAAAGTCTCAACCTATGAAGTCAGAACGATTGAAACACTTAGGTATAGCAATGCCCATCTGCGAATTATAATAGCACCTACAACATGATTTAAATGGAAATGTATCAGTGTACTTAGCAAATACTGCAAGACGGGTGTGGGCGCGCTTCTGCGGCTAGCGGGGAATTAATTCCATTGATTGTGCGCCGCGTAATGAGACGATGAAATTCAATGGAATTTAATACGTGGCTAGTTTGTACGTCTTCAAGGCGATTTCCATTAGACTTAACGTAATATAGGTACGGGAGTTAAATAGTCAAATTATAATATTAAGTGCTGGTCAGTTGAATTCACTTTCAGATTATTTACAAGCTTCAAATGTATGTAAAAATACTGCTCCTGATAATGATAATAATATGCACGCGTATTAGCCTTGAAATATAAACTAGCGTGTTGCTTTGTAACTCTATTCAACTATAATTATACTTAACTATATGATATGGGCCGAAACGTTAGGTTAAGCAACATTTCACTTCATACAGCCGAAAAGCTACTATTACTTTTAACAAGTCGAAAGAAATTCACATGTCAGTGCATCTGTAAGCAACATGACTTCAACCCTTTTTAATTGGCCATCTTAATTTTGCCTTTCAAACCAGTCACTGCAAGTTCGCACCCCAGTGCGCATCTAAGGTCCATACGTACTTTGAGAACGTGTGTGTGCCTTATTTCATGCTCCAAGGAACATCTTATCGCCCGCGGTCCCACCAGATTATAATTACTAATGCTCGTATGCTCAAAGCTGTTGTTTTTGCGGTTTGAATTTTGGCATATTAAATCTCGTGTGCCGGACTCAGACTGAAAGGGTTATGACGGAAATTTTATAATGCACGCTTCTGAGCAATTTAGTTCGCTGCAAGGCTAGTCTATGGCGATGATGTAATGTGAACGTGTTTGTTGTTTTCATTAGCCGATGTTACAAAAGTGTGTACCTGTGTAGTTTTACTTGGTTTCTTTTTTCTTCAAATTATGAAAAAAGAACACTTTATTTTTTGTTAGTAGTATAGGTACCTAGTGTCTTTATTCTGTGGTAACAACAAAACACTCTCTCTCCGGTCAGTTGGTTGTCATGTCTGAGAATCGTGGTCAGCTTCATGGTTGCATCTGGCGACTGGCACGGATGATCGGCCCTTCTCCAGTTTCTGTCCAACGCGTCTCTTACAACCGAGTAGAATTTAGAGGTCGACGAGTCTTTTACTTGATCGGTCCATCTTGTTGGTGAACGACCGCGTGATCTTTTGCCTTCGGTGTTCGCAACCACGATCAGTTTTTTGAGATTTTCGTCTTCTCTGCGCATTGTGTGGCCGAGATAGAAAAGAATGCGTTGTTGGTACGCGTTAGGTACTTAACACAGCACGTATGTACCATGTAATTACTCTTTAATGTGAGGTGCGCACTTTACCTCTACCTCAAACCTTATTATAGACATTTAGCTTATATTTATCCCTTTCATAGACTATTTTAATCTAACAATTTTCCATTAATTACTGTAAATCGTCCCCCATTGACGCCATCTCAGGATGTATCCGCCATTAGACAAATGGCCCGCCAAATAACGGTATTACCGTAATCGAATAGTTGTTTACACCGTGTCACGCCGCGCAATTAAAATTGTTTCCAAGGCACTAAATCATTGGCGGGAAAGTGAACCATCACGCTGCACGGGTGTGCAATAAATTTCCCAATTATAAGGAAATTCCTGAACCACGCCGGTATAAAATTAAATTAATTATCTTTGGAACCGCGAGACGTTAGTAAATTACTTGGTTAATTGTCCTTTCTGGCCATATATAAAAAATAGTACATTCTTTATTTATCAAATAACATTATTTGTTTCTATTACATTGTCAACCTTAGATGTATTCAATGAATGTCATTGGGAGCCGGTACTGTACTGTATTATGTACTATCATAATATTACAGTAAGTTACAGGATTAGCAATAAATAAAATAGCACTAAATCAAATCGAAGAATACATTAGTTAAGTTTTTTCTGTAAATCAAATCATGAACATGTTCAAAGTTAAAATAAAAATTCTTACATCGAGGACTAAGTGCCGATAAGTGAATGTTTACAATAAATATCTCTTCAGCGGCATAATTATATTAAATAGAGGAATTAAATTACTCGAAGAATATTCGAACATTCTTTATTGTTTCATAGCCAATAAAAAATTCTAGTTCATTTGTTTTTTGTTTTATTCTATGTCTAGACGAATATAGTCAGATTCAGCTTTCTGAATTTCTGATTCATAATTAGACGATAAGACCATGCTAGGAAGACAAATTACGAAAATCCCGTAATAGGGGACGTTATTATCCCGATGTCGCGAGTGTCACAATGTGTACACATTTCGGCACTTAGGTTGTTAATTTGACGATGACTGTCGCTTCCATCCGTCATCGCGGCGGCTGTCGCGGGGCGTCTTTGGTTGTGGGGCGAATGGGACTAGTGACTGGCGGATTATAAACATCAAAGGTGCGTTTCCACTGAAGTAGATCAGGGTGGAGCGGAGAGGAACGGGCCATGATTTAACAAAACACGGTAGCTACTCGAAATCTTCACACCGTTTCAATCAAAACGAGGATGACACTTTTGAGTCAAGCTGGAATGAAAACGTTTCGCTCGCTTCCCTCGCTCGGTCAGTTGTGTTTACATCATAAATTTAAGAGCTACGCTCTTGTAGGTGGAGCAATTTCCATGCATCCTCGTTCTAGCGCCTTCTCCTTGACAGCCTGGTACGACACGACGTTCACCTTCTCTTACCTTCATCATCATCATCATTTCAGCCATAGGACGTCCACTGCTGGACACAGGCCTCCTCAATTGACTTCCACATGGGCCGGATAGAAGCGACCCGCATCCAGCGAGTCCCCGCAACCCTGACCAGGTCGTCCGACCACCTTGCGGGTGGCCGTCCTACGCTGCGCTTGCCGGTACGTGGTCTCCACTCGAGTCTTTTACCTTAGTTGTGTTTAAAAAACGTTATATAAATAATAACTTGAATATTCCATATAATTTTCATCCCATGCATTTGTAGGTATTATTTATAATGTCTAAGTAAGTACATAATATGTCTCTTTCTGTATGCAGTAATTATAATATGTGCCTAAGTAATATATAAAAACTTGTATCGTAGTCGCTCTCATCAGTACCTACTCGTACAATAAATTCTATCCTACACAAACTCTTTGGCCCTATGGTTGCCTGGTAGAGAATGCTATTTGGCATTAAGTTCGCTATTAGTACTGACTTTTGTTTTGTGAAATAAAGTTTTTCAATAAAAATAATAAATTATTTGTTTTTGCGCATGTTTCACAAGTTCATTTTAAAATAAAAATTTCTTTAATTTTAAATGTATTTGAGCAATCTAACATTGACCCTGAAACATTCGTCGGCAGGCGTAGTTTTATATATGTAATACATATTTTTATTTTGTGTATAACGTGTGTGACTTTATTTTCTACAAGCACGTCAATCGCTATTCGCTTTAGACATAAAATCCTCTCGCATTTGACTCCTAATTGTAAGATCATCCTGCAGAATGAGAGGGGTGAATGATTATAGCACGGTGAGTAGCGATTTTTGCACCAACGGGTTAAGTCAAGCTGTTAGTTGGGAAACTTTTCAATAGATGCAAAGGAATTCCACTTAATTTTAAAGAAATTTGTCTTATTACACGCTCATTGCTTGCAACTTTTGAAAGTACCTAAAGGGATATAGGTTCATTAGGCACCGTTTCAAATTAATGGTAAATATTGCGATGCTCGCCTACCCAACACAATAAAAGGTGTCAATATTATAATTATGGACTAGCATTCTAGTGTAACTAAATCAATCAACATTTTGTATTTTGTTAATAAATAATTACTCTCACGGTAACTACTTACTATTTTATTTATAGATTTCCGGGGTGACTTATCAAATTATTTTTTGTGCCACGCTGCAAAATGTTCTAAATACAAATATGAAATGAGAAGGCTTTCAGCCGTTCGTCGATTACTCAAAATCATTATTTCCTTGACAGAGAAAGGCAAAGGAAAGGCTTCTAGCCCCGTTGTCTCATAGCCTATAATTATAGTTTATTTTTATATTGTTATAAACTCAGAGGTTGGTAAGCTAAACAGCTCAGGTTACGAAGTGAAACAAAGGTCAGCCGATAATTGGCCGGGGCGGTCTGAATGCGCGCTAGACGAGACTTAATTGAGGTTTTCGAGTTGGGCTAATTCGCCCCACCTTCGATCAGCTCCGAGGGACTGAGGGACCAGGAGCGAATGGGTTAAGTGAGGTACGCCTCGCTCTTTTGTGAGACACTTACAAATTTGTTTTCATTTATGAAACCGTAAATATTAGATTTCAACCGCGTATGGGATTTCTATAAAATGTGTACCCATTTTATTTGCATTTGTCTATATGTACCTATGTTGAAACTAAATAGTAAACCAGTACTTTACATACATGTTGTTGAAATTTTAGAGCAGAATTTAACACGACACGTCCCCGGGCAACGAAAAAGTCCACTATGATTAAGAATTCCCTCACGTCCCGCCGAACAAAAAGTAACAACTAAATATTTCGGAGACGCCCGATAGAGGTCGGGTGCGGATAACAAAAAGTTGGGCCGAGGGGCCCTCGCACCCGCGCAGATATGATAATCCCAAGTATGTAAAATAGTGAAATTTAAGGCCTTTCCATGTGAAGAATTGTGCTCGTTCGGTAGGCAAATTATTCTAATGCGGCCCTTTTATTCGAGGCACACTCGAGCCACGGGTCGAGCTCCTCCGGCACTCATTTGTATTTCAATAAAACACCACTAAGCCTATCTAAACACAGCTATGAGTCCGATATCGATAGCGGCTGAACCTACAATTTAAATGACTTGTTATTATAATGTTTTCAGTTGATGTATTTTCGCAATTATTATAATCGCTCATCCATCAATTCGCGAATCAATTTGAATACTAAACTTAGTATGGTATTCATCGAAATTTACACAAAGTTAGAGATCATGAATATCGTGGCAAATAAAAAACGATTCCCGGTTCGTTCGCATTGTGTCAGTCCCCTGGTCGTGGTGCATTTGTGGATACGCCAATTCAGATGGGAAAATAAAAGCGTCGTATCGGTACGGATCCGGCCCGATTTGCATGGCGAGGAAAGTTCACAATCGCGCGGTCATCAGCCTGCGGGGAGTATTCCTCCTCGCGTCTTCCTGTATCTACCCTTGCGAAACCTCTTTTTGCCGACCGGCCGGCGGCACAATTCTCGATACATAAATTTTCGCGTTCGGTCATCCCTTAAAAACAAGTTTAGCTCTTTATCCAGAGGAGAGTAAGTTAAAGAATGGGCCGGCCGTACGTTACCCTCCGATTCGTTACGTATTCAAATTATTTCGTCCTGTTTTGGGTCCATTTGTATTGCTATGTGTACCCACGAATTCCGCACACTTTTGTGAGGGTGCCATTGATTTTGAGCCTTTAAATAAGCACATAAATTGTAGATGTGTTGGATTGGACCAAGAATAATGCTCTGGCTAGGGCGGAATGGTATTGTAGAGGAAGTTAGTCTATGCCTAATTAATTGGCGTGTCATGTGGCTACGCTAAGACGGGAGGCTGCGCTGCCCCCTGACGAGACTTTGGACAGAGTATCATTATCCATTAGATATTTGCGCAAGCGATCACAGGTGATATTGTATAGTGTCCGTATAACTTAGTAATGTCACAACCAATCATTTGAGATCTCAGGACAGTAATGATGACATGAATACTTATTGGCTGGTATAGCAAGTTTTTGGATAAACAAATAGATATAATAATGATCGTATGTGTACCGACTCGGTACATGTGCTACCTCAAGTCTTTAGGTACGCAGTGCGCACAGCCTAGTCCTCACCGTAAATTCCATATGTACACCCTTTGTCGCCTCATCCGCGTCCGCGCATTCACAACGACAACGAAAACTTCACCAGCTCAAGATAAAGCCGGCCGCATGCATGCGACACACGTCTACTCTTTACAAATTCCGCGCTGATGCGGACCCATTCAAACAGCGTGTAAGTTTCGTGTGCGCCCGGCTGAATTCAGTGATAAGTCGCAACTTGACAATGAGCGAGTCGTGAGTTGATTTCGTATTATGCACAAAATTTCAACGGCTTTCGGGATTTTGAAAGGTAAGTTTGCTCGTTAATGGCGATTGGTTAGCTTATCGTGACGCGATACTGTTTAGAAGTTTTACTGAGCGTGAATAAGGAATGTGAGGTTCGTATCCGAACTCGATGCAAACGTGTGTAATGTAGGTACAAAGTTTTCATAGACGCTACTTGTTTTATACTTAGGTACTACTAATAACTACGTTTTTTCGATAGCTATATGCGAATAAGAACTTTGGGCCACTTAGATTGCAGAGTGCATAGGTTTTTTTAAAAAGACATTAATGGCATAAATTACGCACGGACTTAAGAGGCCTTATTCCTTTTAAAATGCTGATGGTTTTAGACATTTTTCTCTATGAACAAACATGTTTCTTAACATATCATATGTTAGGTACTACCTAAAACAGGGCTATTGAGATTTATTGGTACGTATTTGAAACCTACTGTTTGGACTTTTCATTGATAATTTTTGTTTCAAAAACTACTTGAAATTGACAAAATTTACGCGGAAAATTTGTTTTTTTTCTCAATTTATTTTCGACTGCACGCAATGAAAGCATGAGACAGCTATGTTACTACCTAGAACTCGGAGAAAAGATTTTTTTTTTTGGAGTTTACTCCTTAAGATTTTCATATATAAGCCCGGGGTATGAAAAATATGGGGTGTAAAATCGAACGTATCTGCCGTGCTAATTTAAAAAGTCGTATCTCAGTATACGATCGGGGTAAAAATACGACTTCGTAATTTAGCAGGTTATGCGTTAAGCGTTATAGACTAAGATCCCAATATAAAATAACCTTCACCGAGATGTTTATTTGATGAAATGTATTTTATATTTAATTTAATATGTCAATAATTATATTGCATATGGGTTGCCTAACAAATTTTAGTCCAGGGTATGATTAATTAATAATAAAAAAAATTGTTTTAAAAATTTCACCGGTTTGATTAATATTAGATAAATTCTATACCAATCGAAAGTATGAAGCCCATATAATATGCAAACGTTAGGTTGCCTATTCTTTTCCCGTCACAACTATTGGGTAGCCAGGTATAAACAGGTAAATCTATACCTACTAGCATTTTGCAAAGGTCTGATTGTTGAATTGAAATTAAATAAAATTAAAGATTATTTAATTATGAATTTACCTAATAATCAAATCGGTGAAATGTAAAAAAAAAAAAAAAAATTTTAAACTAAACATACCCTGGACTAAAATTTGTTAGGCAACCCATATGCAATATATTTATTGACATTTTAAACTAAATATAAAATACATTTCATCAAATAAACATCTCTGTGAAGGTCATTTTATATCGGGAGCTTAGTCTATAACGCTTAACGCATAACCTGCTTAATTAAGAAGTCGTATTTTTACCCCGATCGTATACTGAGATACGACTTTTTAAATTAGCACGGCAGATACGTTCCAAAAATATAAGTATTGCGAGGATTGACGTTTGGTTGTCAAAGGCGACGGTTGAAAATTTTATCAAATTTTATTTTATTTATAAGTTAATTCAGTTTTAGAGTCCTTTTCGCTGTTTTTGCGATAAGTGAGTCAAGTCGAGGTGTCGTGAGTGATACGTCACTTTTAGAATGTGGGCAACGGGCAGCTCCGTCGTGGCTATCTGAAGTGGAGTTTGATAATAAGGCAGGGCCGAGTAAAGGTGCGCCCAGACCGCCGCTTAAAATACGGTGACGGTACGGAATCGCAGTGACGCCTCGTATCCGTACCGTTTTTATCGCATGCCCTCCACACCGCCGCTTAAAATACGGAGTCGGTACGGAATCGCAGTGACGCATCGTATCCGTACCGTTTATAACGCATGCCCTCCACACCGCTGCTTAAAATACGGAGACGGTACGGAATCGCAGTGACGCATTGTATCCATTGTATAATAATTCAGTGAATTAAGGAGTTTGACCTTACAAACGGTCCAGAAGTTTAGAATTTTTGATAATATGTTGTCTAGGATGGTTAGTGAGTGTTTAAAATACATTTTTTTTTTAATAAAAAAAGAACCGACTTCAAAATAACTGAAAAGCCGAAAATAACCCGTTCATGTACAGATTACATTTGAATCACTTTTTGAAGTCGGTGCCAAACCACTCAACTTTTACAATGAAAAATGATGCCGCGCAAATTTTTGTTCGATATTATACAGGGTGGAACGAAACGACGTTATTTCCTTTAACTGTGGCATTATACAGGCTTAGAATATTATTTTCTCCAAATAAACTTTATTAATATCTCTCACCGTTTTCCAGTTATAGCATGTTAAACTTTCATACGAAAAAGTGTGTGTGTACAACCCTATTTTAGAGTGCAATGACCTCTTCATAACACAGTTAACTTTTGTAAACAAACTTTTTACAAATTGCCTAGCCATTTCTTATCGGTTTAAAAACCTTTGAAAATACCCTTAAGATTGTTTTTAGACTTTTTAGTTGACATGATTGATAGACGTTACATTGACTTTTTGTATCGTATGCTGTGTGCAAAAATGCCGGAATTAAACGCTAGAGGCTATTTGAATTTGCTTCTTTTGTACGCGGAGTGCGATTACAATACTGGAGAGACTTTGCGCCAATACCGGAACAGGTATCCTCCTCCTCACCCAACACACTCTAGTACGATATTACGCGCTCTTGACCGTGTTGGTAACAATCGTCCTATTGTGCCACGAACGGGTCAGGATGACCAGCGCGGAGGACGCGTTATTCAACATGATGTCAGATTGGAAGAGAGAGTGCTGCAGTACTTCGAAGATTATCCGAGGTCAAGTTCAAGACAAGCGGGCCGACATTTTCGTATGACTCATACGAAAATACTCAGAATACTAAAACGTGAGGGCCGTCACCCTTACAAAATACAAAGAGTCCAGGCATTACTACCAAGAGATTGCCCCGTTCGCGAAGCCTATTGCCGGTGGCTACTGCAAAAGGTGTTAGAAGACCGAGACTTCATCAAACACGTAATATGGAGTGATGAAAGCTTGTTCACACGGAACGGTATGTGGAACAGGCATAACGAACACGTGTATGCCGAAGAAAATCCGTTTGCCTACCGTTATACGGGACACCAGTATCGTTGGTCTGTTAATGTTTGGGCGGCGATACACGGGGATACAATAATAGGCCCTGTATTTCTGCCTCAGACTTTAAACAGACACGGATACATGGCTCTGTTGAGGATAGAGCTCGACGACTATCTGGATGAGTTGACGCTGGCAGAAAGAAGACGCACTTGGTTCCAACAAGATGGAGCACCAGCTCATTCAGTAGTCGAAGTACGTGAAACACTGAATAATGTGTTTGAGGATCGCTGGATCGGCCGATATGGGCCGCACCGTTGGCCTCCTAGGTCTCCAGATCTCACACCCTTGGATTTTTTCTGTGGGGCACCGTAAAGGACATCGTTTACAAGACTGAGTGTGAGACGGCTGAAGAGATGAGGGAAAGGCTAAGGGTGGCCTTTGAAAGTCTTCGCAGAAGAAATAACCGACACAACATCTTGTCGAGGGTGCATCGCCACACGCGGGCACGAGCAGCGGCGTGTATCGTACGCCACGGCGGTACTTTCGAACACCGGATGTAAATGTAGGTAATTGTAAATACTCCCAAACGTCAAATAATAGTTTAAAAAAACTAGGGTTGTACATACATTAAAAAATACAATTTTAATCGATTTTCGTTTTTTTATTATTAAAAGAATTTAACTATTGCAGGTCGATTCTACATGAAATACATAGCATTATAGTTTCAGGAATGAACATCGCTTCGTTCCACCCGGTATATTATTATATTCTAGTTTACGTGAGGTTTATACAATGGATACAATGCGTCACTGCGATTCCGTACCGTCTCCGTATTTTAAGCAGCGGTGTGGAGGGCATGCGTTAAAAACGGTACGGATACGATGCGTCACTGCGATTCCGTACCGACTCCGTATTTTAAGCGGCGGTGTGGAGGGCATGCGATAAAAACGGTACGGATACGATGCGTCACTGCGATTCCGTACCGTCACCGTATTTTAAGCGGCGGTCTGGGCGCACCTTCAATCGGATATTGTATCGGACGCTGAGTCCATGTCGGATGTGCGGCATATAGCGGTGAAGCGTGCTTGTGGTCTGAGCGACGAAAGCTATTGTTGTAGTGATAGTTTTATCACAATAGGCAGGAAACCTAAACGCTTGCGGGTTTTAGCAACCGCCAAAACGCAGCTGGAGCCGGACGGTGTGCCTGACAAGCTATTTGAAGTTTACAATACAAATACAAAATACAAAATATTTTATTTCATAAAATACAGTTCATTATGATCTATGGGATGGAGCCACCCAGTAAGCATATAATTGCCTGTGTTGGGAGGCACCGCTCTTCCTTAGGTTACATGAAATAAACTTAAGTATAACTAATACTACTTTAGTTTAGTTTGTGAATTAGTTAATTTTGGTTTCAATTAAGTGAAGCTAGATTATAAATAAGAACAAAAATAAAAACAAACATACAAGCATAGTGTGTGTGTGTGTGTGTGTGTGTGTGTGTGTGTGTGTGTGTGTGTGTGTGTGTATAACTTATTTTATGTATTACACTGTAGTAAATTCTCCGTTTCATCATAACTTATTGATTTTAGCCAATTTATGACAAGTTTTTTGCATTCGTGGTACGATTTAGAGTAGATGTCTAAATAATCTTTGTTGATTTTATTGTACACGTATGCTGATCTTCTCTTGAACTGTGTGGTGGCAAATGTTGTTCTACATTTTATTACTTTCGCTACGTTGGTTACTTTTCTTTTCTTTTTGTAGTTTGGGTTGTATGGTAAGGTCCTATGAACTCTAAGTATCATTTGCAGAATGTACAGTTTCCTGACTGTTAGGAGGTTGCTCATTTGATATAGTTGTTCAGTAGGATACCTGATTTTTTTAAAGTACATAACTTTAATGAGAGCACGTTGTGCTCTTTCCAAGTCAATGATGCGACTTTTAGCAGCGCCTCCCCAAGTTGGAATGCAGTACATCAAAACAGATTGGACCAGTGATATATAAATTTCATTTAAAATGTTACGAGATTTTGATTTACTCACAATATTTCCTGGTACAATGTGCCTTAATGTTCTGAATATCCAGACCAATTTCCTAACCCTACTGATAATCTGGTCAATATGAGGATACCAATTTAGGTGTTCATCTAAGATGACCCCCAGATATTTAGTTTGCTCAACGTTTTCAATAGTCGGGCAATCACAATTGCAGGCAGTTGTTGGATGACAAGAGTGAATTTTGAGGTCCATGTCAAAATCGGGTTTTGTGTTATTTTTGATGCTAAAACAAACATATTTTGTTTTATCAGTATTAAGTGTTAGTAAATTTACTTTAAGCCATTTTGATATCTTAGCCATACCCCTTTCAGCATGAGTTTTAGCCTCTCTCCATGATTTACTAGTGAAAATTACAGCAGTATCATCAGCGTACGAGAAAAGTTTTGCGTTAGGGATATGTATATCACA
The DNA here is from genome assembly GCA_947623375.1 of Apotomis capreana. NCBI lineage: Eukaryota > Metazoa > Arthropoda > Insecta > Lepidoptera > Tortricidae > Apotomis > Apotomis capreana. Next base: position 7,894,866 of record OX392506.1, on the reverse strand, counting down.
TAGGTCATTGATGTAAATCAGGAAAAGAGTAGGTCCTAAGACACTTCCTTGAGGTACACCGTATGATACATTCTCTTCTTCACTTATAAAATCTCCAAGCTTAACTCTTTGAGTCCTGCCTGTTAGGTAAGTTTCGAATAGAGAAAGTGGTGTTCCTCTGACTCCTTTTTTCTCCAGTTTTTGTAGAAGAATAGGAAGAGGCGGTGTCAAAGGCTTTTTTCAGGTCTAGGAAGACAGCTAGGCTCTTCATATTGTTGTCTAAATTGTCTACAACTATGTTAGTAAGAGCAGTTACTGCATCTTCAGTAGATTTTCCATATCTAAATCCAAATTGTGCAGATGATAGAAGGTCAAATTTGTTTAGGTAGCTTATAAGTCTAGTATTTATTAGTTTCTCCAAGTTTATATAGTGTCAAAAGAAGATTTACCGAAACAGATCGGTTTGGCAAAGTTGCTGCAATTTAAGGGTATAAAAGGAATTTTATCCGTCAAGTTTATGGGTCCACGTAAAGTTCGCATACAGTTTAACTCTAAAAGAATTTATTTACTTCCAAAAATACAACACAAACTTTGCTATCCACAACACAGGTTTCGTCCACAGTTCCACACATAGAATTTGCATCCGCCTCAGGGTTCGTCAATAATATTGCTAGAATCTTCGTCAAATACTTACATTGAAAATCATCCACAACACGTTTCGTCATTATTAATATTAATAAAAGAAAGAAAAATGAGCACCACACAAAATTACGTCCTTATCCGAAATGTACCCGGCTCAAACGTCCCAAGAATACCTGCCGCATTCCCACGTTGGATAGCTAAAGAAATACGCTGGACTAGGTATGATCCAGACTTCGGATCCCCTCCTCGATCTCTCAAACGCTTTCCCAGAGCTCGCACAAACTGTTTCGCCTCAGAACTCCAGGGACCCGCCGTCTCCACTGCAAGCGGAACAAAATCGTACACCGGTTTCAAATTGGCATATTTGACGTGCTTCTGTTTAGCCGCATATTCCGCCGCACCACCCGCCAATCGCATTGTCTGCACGATGTGAGACGTGGCAAAAGTGCTAACGCAAGTAGCGCCCCATAACAAGCTTCGCCCTCTGGCCCAAGGAACCAGTGTAACACCGTCTGGCCTCTTTCCATCCGTCCGACTAAGACCTTGAGGCTCCAAAACACAAGGCACGTTTGCCGATACCATAGCGCGACGCACAATATCATTTATGGCATGATGCCGTGGGAGCCTACCAGCACACCTAGCACAATCTAAACCGTGGTACCCATTGCCATCTACCATCGCACCACAGACACAAAGGTGTGGCTCACACACCCGGCACCCAAGCCTTATCGCAGCCCCGATTCTCAGCGAGTCGTTATCCAGCAATGTCCCGAGATGCGACGACGGCAATGCGTGCAACCACGCTCCTGACTCTGGCTCCACGACAGCCTTAAGCCGAGCCAGCTCAGACCCTGAAGCTCCCTCTAGCAAACTGCCATATGTCTGCTTGCACAAAATGTCATCCCAAGCTCTCTGAATCTTGAGGTTATCGGGTTACTCACCACTAATACAACGCAATGACCACTCTGCCATGGCGTCCTCTAAATAAGGCAATTGTACATCAGCTGTATTGTGATTTAGAATGCGAGACACAAGAGCCAAAGACGCATGGGAAGACGCCAGAAACGCCAGTTTAACTCTAAGGATGATGCGGAGAAGTTTCTGGCTTCTCAGGAGTTTAACAATGAGACGAGACGTTCTTATTGGTCTAATATGGCATGCTGCACTTATGGAATTATAAGGCAGGTTGAGTTGGAGGTTGAGGAAGACGAATTTTTAAAGAATATTGAAGGGTCTGAAGACATTTTGTCAATATGTAGACTGAACCGTTTGGATCATGATGGGCGTTGGGTAAAGGCTGAAGCTATTCGTCTGTGTTTTAAGGGAACTTCTTTACCGCCATATGTTTATGCCTACGGTTGCCGATTTAAGGTAAATCAGTACACTTTCCCGGTTACCCAATGTTCAATATGTTGGAAGTTCGGTCATCTGAGCAGGTTTTGTCCTACTACTAAAGATACTTGTCCGAAATGCGGCGGGGAGCATGCCAATTGCGAAACGACTATTTTTAGATGCATTAATTGTAAAGGCAGCCATATGGCTTTAGATAAGTCGTGCCCGGTTTTTGTGAAGGAGTAAGAAATTCGCAGGATTATGTCTGCTGAGGGATGTATATATTATATAAACGGGCTTTTTGGTTGTATATGCAAAATAAGGAAAAAAAGGATACGGATGTTTGTAGTCAGGATGCGCCATCTGTTTTTGAGAATGACTTAAGTTTTGGAAAGTCATATAGAGATGCTGTTTTGTCGAAGCCGTTACAATCTAAAGAGTCTGAAGATTCTGTCTGTCAGGCTGAGGGCCAGCGATCAGTAAGTCAGTACAGATTAGAGAGCGAGCCACAACAAGAGGTTCGTAAGCCGCGGAAGTCAAAAATAGTAACAGATGTGAAGAGGTCCGAGTGTCTATTGGTCAATCAGCCTACTATTGAGCGGGCTGATATGGAAGATCAAAGACAAAATAAGGACAAGAAGAAGAGACGTATTACTTTTGAAAGGCTGGTTGAGAAGACGAAGGATATTTTGTTTTCTACCGAAAGTTGGGAGGAGAAGTTCAAAACGCTGTTTGGAGTTGTTGTTAAGGAGATTTTGGATTTATTTAAGGATTTTTTTAAGGAAGGTGATTTTGTACGTTTGTTTTTGTCTAATGTAAATGGCTAGGTCTAATACCAGATCTTTCTTGAATGTAATGTTCCATTCAATATTGGCGGAACCCTTATCGGAATCGGCTAAATTTGTATACAGTTTTTTTTATGTAAATAGTGTATACAAATTTAGTTGTTTTCGTGTACATGTTATTTTTAAGTTTATACGGTTTAGGTATGTTTTTATTTATCTATGTCTTTTAGATGAATGATGTTGTGTATTAGGCCTGCTGGAGCTGGCATGTTCAACAAAATGATCAAAGCTCCTTAATTAATAGATTAAAAAAAAAAGTATTGCGATACTACGGTAGAAAAGTCGTATCTTTGTATGGATTTCATAGTAAGATACGGTTTTTTTTCCGTAGCACTGCAGACTGTAGTAACTAAACTAGCCGCTCGAGGGCCCTTTACATCACGCTTCCTTATTTAGTTACTACTCATGATCTCTCCAATTTGTTAAAAATGAATCGGAAGTAAATTTTCCTTGTAAAATATTGTAATTTTGCTGTATATTATACTTGTTCAGGCGTGACGCCTGTGAAACCAGCACCGAAACGACATCAAGGAAGCATTGCATTCGCATTCGCTAGGCGCTTGAATAACGTTCATACTAATTGTGCCTACTCATGTCACTTGCAATTTTATACTTGTACAAGACACACCTTTTTTATTGATTATATTATATTTTAAGTATCTGGGCATTTAATTTACACCTGTCTATCAGCCAAAGATAGAACATGGTTGCCCATAGAGGGGAATAAAGAAGAATCCGCGAAAAATACAAGAAATATGAAGAAATAAATGCGACGAGATATTTAACGGCGCGACGACCTAACGATCTTCAACTTCGCATCAAAAGTATTCCTGTTGACGGAGCCTTGCAGTGGATATTCTAAAAATCACCGGCTTTATGGCATACTAGAAGATACAAAAGAAGATTTCGAGCAGTGAATCAGCTAAAGTTTCACATCGAGCAGTTACGAGTTCGTCCGCTAAGATAAGTGTCATTCCTTAACTAATTCCTAAAAAACCTAAAAACAATCAATAATACATTCAAAATCGTACTTCATTTGTGTAAATTAAGTGTTTTTATACAAGTATTTATTCGTTTTATGCACGTAAAATCGTAAATTAAAGCAAAATTGCAGCATCATTTTATGTACCTACCCGATTTTACAAAAGGTGAACAAAGGAATTTACTTTTAGCTATTTTATCGTAATATTACCTAAATTAACATTAAAATCATTGAAATAAACGTTAGATTTTCTCGGAAACATCTAGTTACATGTATTTTAAGCAGTGAAAGTTTGTGAAATTAATAGAAAGTTCAGTTTTCGGTACTAACTAAAACGTTACCGACTCAGTTTAGGTTCCTTGTTTTTTATCTTGTTTCTATACAATATTTAGCGTGATTTGCCGACTATTCCAGGGCAATACATATCATCGCTGTGTGCCGCTTGCGCCGCTTGCAAGTTTACACTTATCCCGCGGGCAGTATCGACCGGCATCGGCCGGGAGCGATCAGCTGAGCGTGCGCAGCCGGGTTCCCTGAGCGGCAAGTACCACCCGAACGAGGAACGTGAGCCATTTCATTTTATTTGTTCACTGACGAATTGCCTTGCTATTTAACTAAGATTAGTTAATATTGCGTTAAAAAACGGACTTGAAAAGTTAATATTTTAAATTAGTTTTTTTATATATTGTTTTCTTTTGCGAATCATAATCTATAATGGCAGAAGAAATCAATAAACGTACGTTACGAGATTTAATAACTAGGAGAGCGTCCGCTAAAGGACAAATAACAAAATTTAAACATTATTTAAATAGCATTGCAAACTTAATGGAGTTAGATAACGTACAATTAACGGAGTTAAATTTAAAACTCACTAAAATTGAAGTATTGTCTACGAAGGTTGATGATTTGCAAAGTGAAATAGAGGTTTTAAATCATGAAAATATTTCGACTGAAATTGAGGAACGCGACAAAATTGAGCAAGATATTATTATTAATAGAGAAATAATAAATCCGGCCGCAATTTTATTTTTTGGCCACTTGGTAGAACTTCTCTTTTAATAACTAAGCATCGGGAATATGAGATAGCCTCTAATAAACTAATTCATCTTCTTTACAACGCCAACTAAAAATGTTAAAGAAAGCATCAAGTCATAATCAACAATTATTATTACTTGTCCTCCTGATTTATACATTGCCATCTAATTTACTAACTCAGCCACGAAATTTGTAACTCATCATCATTTTTCGTTTTACAGCTTCAATACAAGCTCCTCAAAAATTATATATTCGAGCTTCAATAGACAGCATCATATATTATAACTTAACATCTAAAATAATACTTCATATTCTTTTATCATGAAAATAGCCACTGTAGGAACGATTTGGTGCGAGTGCGCGCCATGACAGCCACGGCCATTTGCACCAATCAGAGAGCGCCATTCGATTCTTGTACCGAACGACCCGCCATGTTTGTTTATTGTCATTCGTTCGTTCATATTGCGATAGGTGCATGTGTAATTAATTAAAGTTTTCGAAAACTAATTATCCTCGCACTGCACACTAAGGTCCGACTCGGCCGGGTTAGGTTAGGTTAGTTTTTTTTTTTATATTCAGTAAAACAGTTTTGCAAATACCTTTAAATAGTATATTGAATTCGCATTATTTAGTGTGCATAAAAAAAAAAAAAAAAAAAAACGGTATGTAACCCACAACAATCTAGTTCTAAGGCAGGTCCGACTTGGCTTAGGTTAGGTACGACGACGAGCGAAGCGAGGAGTGTTAGGTTGAACTGCGACCCTAACCTAAAATGAGATTTAAGTATTTTGTTTTGTTCTCTCCTCAATAGTTCATATGTAATAATAGTGGCTTTAATATACTATTTGATGACAATTTTAGGTAAATTTTACGATCGATTAATGTAGGATGACTTACATTTTAAACATACTAAGTTATAAAATTAGAAGCTAATAGAGTTACTATTTTGGTGTCATATAATAATATTTTAGAAGTTTGCTATTTGAATGCATGCCTCAAATTTAGATGCTAAAAAATAATCACCATGCTAAGTTACAATTACAGTGGCTTACAAAGAAGATGACTAGTGGCTGAGATATTATTATTCAGACGCGCGTTGGTTGTGGCTGACTTAGTAATTTAGAAGGTAACTTATATTTTCTGAAGCGAATAATGCTATTAAAAAGAAGCTTGTTTAATTAGTACCCTTATTAATATAGCAAAGGCCAAAACTTTAGTCGAGAAATTTTCCAAAAAATTTGAATGTGAAAAAAGGCGCAATTCGGTTCACAACGCGTCATGTTGTATGAATGATCCTGGTCACCCCCAAGAATTAGGATTGAAACTCCCTCAAATCCAAATAGCCAAATTCGACGGAGCATATTTTCGTTGGATGGAGTTCAGGGATACCTTTGAAAATTTGATACACAAAAATGATCGCATATCAGATATTCATAAATTTCATTACCTCGTATCTTATTTGCAAGGTGACGCGGCCAGAATTATTTCGAATTTAGAAGTGTCCACAAATAATTATGCCGAAGCGTGGAAGATGATATGCAATAGATATGATAACAAAAGAATTTTAATTAATCATCACTTAACGTCATTATTTAATATTAAGCAACTTCCACGGGAATCGGAGCGATCTTTGCGATTTCTGGTCGACCACGTAACCAAAAACTTGCGCGCCTTAACCAGCCTAGGTCAACCCACTGATAAGTGGGATGTACTAATAATATTTATGTTATCCTCTAAGTTAGACAGCAATACGTTATTAAAATGGGAGGAATATCGCAATGATTTGGAGGGCGATGTACCTACCTTAGAACAATTTTATAAATTTATGATAGATCGTGCTGATGTGCTCGAGTCGTTGAATCGCAATAATAGACCCGATGCTACTGGCATATCAAAGGTGCCTAGTGGTCCTATTCGTTCTATACCTAACAATAATTATAATCAAAAGCAAGGTCAAAACCAAAACGTCACAAAATCATTTGCGAGCACCAGCAACAATTATAAAAAACCAAACACTAATTTCATGTGTATTATTTGCAACGAGCGTCATAGGATTTATGATTGCCCAACTTTTAAGGCGAAGGGGCTTGACGAGCGAATGATGGATGTGGCAAAATACAAGTTATGCGAAAATTGTCTCAGACAGGGACACCCTCAAAGCGAGTGTCGTATGGGTCCATGCCGCGAGCATGGCTGCACCGAGCGCCACAATAGTTTGCTCCACCGTCCATCCTCCTCAAGCCACCTCGCTGCCATTGATGAGCATGATGAAAATGAGATTGTCGTCAATTATTCTAATCACAATACCACTCAGGTTTTATTATCTACTGCTATTATTGAAGTCTCGAATCCAGTTGATCAGCAAAAGGTCAAAGTTCGTGGTCTTTTAGATTGCGGTAGCCAATCGTCGTTTATATCTGAGTCCCTAAAGAACAGATTGTCATTAAAGTCCCGCCACATTGACACGCTAAAGGTCATTGGCATAGGTAACACTTCTTCGAAAAATGTAATCGAAAGTTGTGATGTTCAAATAAAGTCAACAAATAATAATTTTAGTGCAAAGTTATCATGTTTTGTATTAAACGAACTCACCGGTCGTTTACCAAAGACGCCGGTTGATATCAATTCAATAAAGTTACCTGCAAATATACAGTTAGCTGACCCTATGTTTCATCAGCCAGCTCCTATAGATATATTGATAGGTGCTGACATATTCTGGGATATTCTAGGCAATGATCAACGCTCCCTAGGACCCAATAACCCCAACTTAAGAAGTTCGCAGCTAGGTTGGCTAATATCTGGCCCAATAAATTCAGCTGTATCTAGCAAAAGGATACACTGTAATCACGCTATAGTCTCTGCATCGCAGAATGAAAATTTAGAGCATTTAGTGTCTAAATTCTGGGAGTTGGAAGAAGTTCCCAAAAGGTCAATTATGAGTGAAGATGAAAGTGAGTGTGAAAGACATTTTCTCGCTAACACTATTAGAAATGAAGAAGGTAGATTTTGTGTTAAATTGCCATTGAAAGAATTTGTAGGTTGTTTAGGTGATAGCTTCAATCTTGCAAAACGGCGATTTATTAATATAGAAAAACGCTTTAAAAGAAATCTATCGCTCCAATCTGAATATACAAAATTCATAAAAGAATACGCTGAATTAGGACATCTCTCGGTATCAAATTATAAAAGTTTACCTGTTCCTAACCCATCATACTATTTGTGTCATCATGCAGTCATACGGCAGGAGACTGAATCTACAAAGCTTCGTGTTGTTTTTGACGGTTCAGCCGCATCCACGTCAGGTTATTCATTAAATGACATTTTGATGGTAGGCCCAAATGTACAAGACAGTCTTTTTTCCATACTTATTCGCGCAAGGCAGTACAAGTACCTGCTCACTGGAGATATAGAGAAAATGTATAGGCAGGTACTTGTAAACGAAAGTGATAGGAATTTGCAGCTGATTTTATGGAGAGAGGATGAGTCACGCCCCATCCAAACTTTGGTCTTAAATACGTTGACATATGGCACAGCCAGCGCAAGTTATCTGAGCACACGTCGCTTATGGCAGTTAGGACAGGAACAAGATGATGAGCTCATTAAAAACATCATCCAGAATGATTTTTATGTCGACGACTTGATAACCGGGGCTGATGATCATGAAAAATTAATTTACATACAAAAGTCAGTGTCCAATGCATTAAAAGCAGGTTGTTTTAATCTTAGGAAGTATAAGAGCAATCATCCATCAATATTTGATAATCTTGACGTAAATAAGCAAGATAATTTAACTATTAGCGAGTCCTCTAGTACTCTTGGTCTTGGGTGGAAACCCTCTAGCGACACATTGCATTTTCCTATCAGGGTGACTCAAGATCGTAATGTTCCTATAACTAAACGTTTTATAATGTCAAATTCCTTTAAAATATTTGATCCCGTGGGGGTCCTCAGCCCGGTAATAATTGTACCGAAAATTATGCTGCAAAAGCTCTGGAAAGAAAAATTGGACTGGGACCAACCGGTACCTGAAGAAATAAAAAATGAATGGACTAAGTTTGCTGACAACTTAAATTTTTTAGCTGATTTACAAATTCCGAGGTTAGTGTTGTGTGATTCACCTCAATATATTGAATTACATTCCTTTAGTGATTCATCTCAGTCCGCTTATGGAGCGTGTGTTTACGTTAAGTCAATTGGCCCGAATGGTGACGTCACCGTCAAGTTATTATGTGCTAAGTCCAAAGTAGCACCCTTGAAACCGACCAGCATCCCACGAATGGAGTTATGCGCTGCGTTGTTCGCCACCAAACTTACTAAGTCAGTAGTAGATTCCTTGAGATACAAGCCTGGAAGAATCGTATATTGGTGTGACTCAAGTGTAGTGCTGGCCTGGATCAAAGGTGATATCACAAAACTAAAAACGTTCGTGGCTAATCGGATTAGTGAAATAGTGGAACTTACATCACCGTCAGCATGGAGGTATGTTCCAACTAATTTAAATCCTGCTGATTTTATTTCGAGAGGGGTAAGCGCGAAAAACATCATATCGCTGTCACTCTGGTGGTCGGGACCCACATTTTTGCTCAAAGATGAAGTCGAATGGCCAATCTTAAATGCTAAGGAATCCGAACCCTTACCCGAATTGAAAGTACATTCTGTGACTATCAATGAGCCTTTTCTAAATTTTGAAAGATATTCTTCTCTCAACAGGCTTCAACGATTGTTTGGTTATGTGAAAAGATTTATATTTAATAGTCGGAATACCAATAATAAACGCACAGGTATATTAACAGTTGACGAATTGCGCGAGTCATGGCACCGCTCAAACTCAATCTTTTCCAACTGAATATGATCTGTTAACAAAAAATAAACCCTTAAGTAGTAAAAGTAAGATTTTGTGTTTGTCTCCGTTTTTAGACAATAAGTTAATGCGTGTTGGAGGTAGGCTAGATGCGGCAGATTATTACTCGTATGAGAAAAAACATCCCATATTACTGCATGCCTCACATAGGCTAACTAGGCTATATTTTGAAAGAGAGCACGTCAATAATATGCATGCAGGTCCACTGCTATTACTTTCTACCGTCAGGGAAACCGTGTGGCCAGTAGACGGGCGTCACCTCGCTTGGCGCACAGTTAATAACTGCGTTCGATGTAGACGCGTACGAGGTGAAACCTTACAGCCCAAAATGGGCAACTTGCCACCCGAACGTATCAACCCAGGTCATCCATTTGTGTCAGTGGGTCTGGACTTCGCGGGACCGTTTAATATTGTAAATCGTAAAGGCCGTGGAAGTCGCTTAATAAAATGTTATATGTGTTTGTTTGTCTGTCTGCGTTATAAATGCATCCATCTCGAAGCCGAGAGCGATTTAACTAAGGATGCATTCATAATGACACTTCGACGTTTTATATCGCGTCGAGGCAGGCCGACGGAGATATTTTGTGATAACGGAACTAACTTCGTGGCCGGTGCGCGTGAATTAGGTTCATTCATCAAGCAAAATAAGGAACCTCTATTTGATTTTGCTAGTCAAAATTCTATTCGTTTTAAATTCATTCCGGCTTACTCTCCTTATTTTGGTGGTATATGGGAAGCCGGCGTTAAATCGGCAAAATTCCATATAAAACGCGTCATCGGAAATAGTCATCTCACGTTTGAAGAGCTTGCTACTTTGTTTACACAAGTGGAGGCGATTTTGAATAGCCGTCCCTTATGCCCCCTATCATCCTCTCCTAACGACCTCCTTTCCCTCTCCCCAGGACACTTCCTTATCGGGAGACCGTTAACTGCTCCGCCGGCACAATACCTGGGCGACACCAAAGAAAGCCATCTTCAACGCTATGAACGTGTGGAAAAGATGCAGCAACATTTTTGGCAGCGGTGGCAGCGTGAATATCTGTCGGAGATGCAGCAAAGGACCAAATGGAAAAGCAGCACATCGAAGCTAGACATAGGAGATATGGTACTTTTGGCCGACGACAATACTCCTCCACTATCTTGGAAACTCGGACGAGTGCTACGCCTCATCACAGGATCCGATGGAATAGCAAGGGTGGCTGACGTCACTACCAGCAAAGGCTGTGTGCGCCGTTCCCTAGTACGGCTGTGCAAGCTTCCGACAGCTGAAGAGCTTCAAGGTTGAAAGGGACCTTTCAACGGCCGGGAGGATGTTCAGGCGTGACGCCTGTGAAACCAGCACCGAAACGACATCAAGGAAGCATTGCATTCGCATTCGCTAGGCGCTTGAATAACGTTCATACTAATTGTGCCTACTCATGTCACTTGCAATTTTATACTTGTACAAGACACACCTTTTTTATTGATTATATTATATTTTAAGTATCTGGGCATTTAATTTACACCTGTCTATCAGCCAAAGATAGAACAATACTCGTATATTAATATTATGCCTACCTTCTCGTTCTTGTTTGCAGCACCCAACAGGGTACATAATGTGATACTTAAACTATTTACTAATCATTATGTGCAATAAACGTATTGAGTATTGAGTATTTTTATAATCGTTCTTAAGGCCAGGCCCCCCCCACGATTTTAGTCGCGCGATAATTTTGTCGCATAAATTCAAGATATGGGTTTATATGAGAGTGCGCGCACCACGATTTTCATAAACCCAGAAGTACGCTTATTTCTGCGACAAAATTATCGCGCGACTAAAAAAAAATCGTGGTGCACGCCTGGCCTGAAGAGTAAACTCCAGTCGTGCGTCGGAGCTGACAACACACTTTTTTTTTTTCTAGCCTATATTTGTGTCCCACTGCTGGGCAAAGGCCTCCCCTTTGAGAAAAGAATTATTCACTTTAAAAAGTTGGTTGCAATTATCAGTATATTTTGTCATAATATGAGAAAAAATAATTTTAAGAGGAATAAGGCCTCTTAAGAGTTTGTATTTTTTTTTTTGATTTTTTTTTTTATGTCATTGGGGGTAAACGAGCAAACGTATCGCCTGATGGAAAGCGATTACCGTCGCCCATAAACACCTGCAACACCAGAGGAGTCACAAGTGCTTGCCTACCCGGAGGACGAAGATGGAATGCCTCTATGCTAGTAATTTCACCCGCTATCTTACCCCCACACCGGAACACAACAATGCGAACATTGCTGTTTGGCGGTAAAATGTTGGTATAATCACCAACATTTTATGTTTGGGAGCTAAGTTTTTCAAGTCCAGCCAAAATCGCATTCAGATTCAAATAATCACTTGAACTATTGAAAACAGTATTTGTAATTACATCATCCAGTTACTTTATTCTAATAATATGTAGTAAAAAGTCAATTTCATATTTCGTAGATTTCATTTCGCACTTGCCTCAAAAGACTTTCAAGATTTTTCACCGATTGAAAATCTCATCCGGATTTATCTCTTGCCCGGTCATAACAGCGGTTGTTTAGCTAAACCGGGGCTTATTGAATAAGTGCATGAATCACCGACGCGGTCCGCTGCACCCCCCATACAACCCCATACAGTCCCCGTACAGCCCCATACGTTGTCCGGCGAAGGGATGTCGCAACGTTTCCCGCTCTTTCCGCTACGGAATCACAGCGGAATATTACAGAAACAGTAATAAAGTGTCGCCTTTAGCTAGTAACAAGAGTCGGTAAGTGAATTGATGGATGTAATTTTAGTCGACTATAATGTTTTAAGGAGACTAAATTAGGGGTCACAGGTTAGTAGTAACTTTTGATGTGAAAAATTTGCAATGAAGTAAAACGTTGCAAGGAATAGCATTTTAGATGTAAAATTAAGAAACTCCGCAATTTCTCGGCAAGAGCTTGCTCTTTAATTTTAAATCTTCTATCGTTAAAATTACTATTTAAAATCAAACATTTCGTTTTGTGACGTTACTTTAGATAAACAGTGACATGTTTCTATTTTGTTTCATTCGCATTCATTATTTTAGCCATCATTAAGATTAACATCACATTCAATTCCATTCTCGTCTATTTTGAATAATAAAACAGATTTCAATCTAATTAGAAAAGATTATTTTTAATCTTACCAGGTATATTGTTTTTCTACAGTTTACTGCGATTTGTATTGGACGCTTTTTATCCCGCTAATGCTATCACGACGCCATTGGACACTTTTGTCATGATTATTACACCGTGCACGTGCAGCTGCAGTACGGCGCGGAGCTGTGGGCGCGCGCCGCCGACTGGCAGCGGGCATTCCGGATGCAGAAGCGCGCCGTGCGTGCGATGGTGCGAGTGTCGCGCGACACCAGCGTCAGGCCATACTTCAGAGAACTAGGAATTCTTACACTGCCGTCGTTGTTGATTTTCCAGGTAGCGGTTTACGTCCGCGAAAACTTAGAAACGTACAAGACGTGGAGTCAAGTACATAAATATCCGACTCGTAATGCGAAAAAACTAACACCGCTCCCTGGAAAATTAGCAAAGACACGGAAGCTAACGCACGTCATGGGGCCGGCGGTGTACAACCGACTGCCCGAGGTGGTCACATCGGCGTCCACCGCAACGTCGTTCAAAGCGCAATTAAAAAAATGGCTTATCGAGCAAACATTCTACACAGTAGATGAATTTTTTAATGTAAATTAAAAATGTATAAATTTTTTTGACATGTAATTGAATAATTATCAATAAATGAGTTTATGAGTTTATTAGTTTGGAACGTAAGTATAATGTCTTCTCTTCACGCACCACTGCTGGAGTCTGATCCCTCTTAAAATGTTCGGAGTTTTCAGCGGACGATACTTTCAAAGTTAAAAGTATATCCATATTATTTTAAATAATTAGCAGCTTCTTGGGTTGATTTCTGAAATGACCAGTATACTGCTTTCTAAAGTTTACTGCCATTTGTATTGAACGCTTTTTATCATGACGCCATTGGACACTTTTTTCAAGATGATTGGATTGGAATTAATGTCTTCACGCACCACTGCTGGAGTCTGATCCCTGTTCAAATGTTTGGGGGTTTCAGCGGACGATACTTTAGAAATTAAAAAGCATACTTATCTATATATTTTGATAAATAGCACCACATAGATAGAAAATGAAAACGATATCTCGATAAGAAGTGGTGTTGCAGGTGTTTATGGGCGACGGTAATCGCTTTCCATCAGCCGATACGTTTGCTCGTTTGCCCCCTATGACATAAAAAAAACAAAAAAAAAAAGTCAATATAGGCTATAACGCTACAAACTAGTAGTAGTATATTTGGTAAAGGTGAATTATATTTAAACAAAAAAGGTTTTAGATGACCTGTTTAATTGGGATCACGTAAAGCATCATAACCTTTGGGATGATACCTGCCTTACCGTTTGCAGTAACTACTTTTAATATATTAGTGAGTAACAAAAGTAACAATTTTTATTAAATGAGTTTGAATTAAATAGTTTCAACTAATAGCAATTTTGACGATATTTTAGAACATCATTGTCTACTATTTTATTGACTATTTCAATATCCACGTATAAAAATGTTCAGTTATCGACAGCTAGGGTCAGCTGTAAAAAACATTCGATTCGATTCGATAGTGAAATACTCGTCCCCAGTGTATCAGCACGTGCGGCCGACGCGGGTCGCGGGTCGACGCACAAATCATGCGACATGCGGCATGCCTTATCGACCCAATTACACTACAAACTGCGACAAATGTCTTCTAAACTTATACAGGGTGGAACGGAACAAGGGCATTTCCTGTTACTTTCTGATTAACTAACTAACTTCAGTTTTTAAATTTGAGTCCAACAACGAAATTTTTAAAAACAATTTGGTTCCTACTAAACTGGCCAGTTACCTGCCAGTTTTGTATTGAGAAGATTTTTTGTTCGTTTTTGATCTTGGTCATGTACTAATAAAGTAATATTTATTCCTAATCAATCCCGTTTCTTTTTGCATAATGTATGAAAGTCGATGTTTAAATTAACCTTATTCTATTTCTACATATCGACCAAAATGGACTTATCAACTAGCTTTGTATAAATTTATCAAGCTGTAATTAAAATAAGTGGCAATATGCGATCTTTATTAAACAAATCGATCCCTATTCTTATTTTCATCTAAGTATACCGACATTAAACATGAACAAATTATATATGTAGGTGCAATGCACAAGCAATTACATACATACATTACAATTACATTTTCTTTGTTTTTCCTTTTTTGAAATAAATATTATATTTATTTAGCAATTACATACATGTTATGCAAGGATAGTCAAAGTCAAACTGTTAGTCAAATACTAGTCAAAAGCATAAAAATAATCTACTGTTAATTTTATTATACATAAAATATTAACATTTCTGCTGCATTTACAAGTTATGAAGTAGTTACGACATGTAGCAGTAAAGCCATGAGTTCGGTTTTCATAGAGGTTTTGTTAGATACATGAAGTAAATTTTGCACACATTTAAACCATATTTTTCACCAATAACACGAAGTTAGAGTTAGATGTGGCTCACACTCGCCGCAATTCCAGCCTCCCGGGGCGGGATGCGCTCGAATTTGTCAAAGCAAAACTCACTGCAGCCGCTTTTACAACGCAATAAAATATACGAATAAAAATCCGCTCGCGAACCAGCAATAAAATAAAACGCTAACCGTTTTTACGGCGCCGACAATATAATGAAATAATCGTAACGGCCGTCGACGTCATCGAATGGACCGATAAATCTTCCTCGGGTCATATTGTCCGCAGTTCTCTTGGCAACACTTTAATATCGAGAAATATCATCTCGATAATCGAAGCGGTGCGCACTCGCCACTCCGCGTATAAATCACTCCCCCGCACTCGCCTGTCGTTTATTTTTTAGACTTTCCATTTCCAAATAAAGTCCCAGAGCAGCGGGCCAGCACTTCCGCCTTCCGGGGCGGTTTTTATATGATTTGTCGGCTGTCGGCCATTTCCCTTAATATTGTCAATATTTCAAATATTAATTGTTATAAATCAGGGAAGTTTTCGCCGGTGATTTTTATAGCCTCTCTCGGAATTGAATTTCTATTTAATTGTGATCACGTACGACTCATAATGGGTGGTTATCGTGTTTATAAATGGAAACTGAATCGATGGATGTCCGGGGGGAAACGTGTTAAATTATGTAGTACACTTAGCGCGTCAATCCACGCACTACTTTGAAAAAGTTCCGCCCATAAAACATTAACAAGCACTCAAGAAAATTCCCGGGCGCTGCCCCGTTCGTTAAGTAGTGTCAGCCGGTAGTTTTTCCCACCTCGAGTCGCTGTCCGGAGGCCGGAGGGTCGCTGTCAACGCGATTGGCGAGCCGATATCTCCCAAGAGTGCGCCCGCGGCCGGCAAGCTCTCGAGCACGAAGATCATCGCAAAGCTCTCAATTAATGACAAACAATGGCAGCCCTCACGCGCCCAATTTTCAGTTGTCGCTCTCGTTTTGTCCGGTGACAGTTGGCACGGGTCGGCCTCTCACGCGACGCTTATTCCCAACGCTGTTGACTTACATTATTCCACCCAAACAACTTACTAAGCCTACAGGATGTTGTCTTGTGAAACCCGAAGGAATTAATAAACGTGACCGACTTTTTAAGCCATACAAATAAACATAATGTACTCATACTCCATTTCTACACACTCTAATTATAATTTAACCAAACATGACATTGTTTTTGAACTCTAAACTAACACAGTTTCCATTTTAAAGCCCCGTTGAACATTAAAATCCTCGGTACGAAGCGTCATGTTAGTCCTGGAGCGTAGTTGTCCGTTTTCGTGAGGCCAGATACACGAGTCTCGCGCCGTTCGCTATCGATCGCGCCCCCACACCCCGCGGGGGCAGAAATTTGGGAAAACTTTGAAAGTTTTGCGTCTAATTCAGGAGCACGCACACCAACTCGCAATCAGCCCAACTGTCGCACACAGCCTTGTTGGCAGCCTTGTAATTGTTGTTCTTGATGCCATTTTCAATATATCATTATATTATAAGAACGTACGTTTCACCTAAACGCTAAACTATGTAAGAGACTATCATAAAACTTTTTAGTAAAAACGCTTACATATCAGAATACGCAAAAAATATATAAAGATATTTAAATATAAGAACGTTAAACAGGAATTGAAAGTGTACATGGCTAAATTTTCATCCTTCTGCGCGAGCGAAACCACGGGGAAAAAGTAGTTTATACGTGTCGGTAATGCCACAATAAAATTAGCTAAAGTAACAGCAGTTGTCAAAGGTAGAGTTACTTTGATACGCACGAGTCGGTGGCAGATCAAAGCTGGTGTCATTATCCATTGTGGCGTAAGTGCTTTTGAAAAGAAAACAATTAAGAAGATGAGACGTAGGGTGACCACGGCGACAATGGTCCGGAGACGGGCACTTCCTGCGCGCGATCAAAGGATACTTTTTCAGTTTGTTTAATGACTAGCGGGATGGTGGTCATTCATTTAGTTCGGCGAAGGACAGTGTTTTATTCAGAGTACTGAAAATCAATTTAGAAAAAGGATATATGCTCATATTTTCATAATTAAGAGTAAAATGTTACTAATCTTGTAAAGGTTACAAGACTTGCTTCGTGGGAAAATATCTCAAACAACAGATTTAAAAAAAGACAACGTTACATAAATCGATCTAGTCCCAAACTGAGCAAATATTGTACTATGGAATGGATATATAATTTTTTATACTACGACGGTGGCAAACAGGCATGCGGCCCGCATGATGTAAAGCAGTTACAGCCGCCTATGGACGCTTGCGATGCCAGGAGCATCACACGCGCTCTCTTGAAGAACCGCATGCTGAAGTCCCTGAAAAAGAACTCCACGAGTCCAAAACATGTGGAGCCGTTCCTGTCCTGACATATGTATAACCTGTCACATTCAAAAACGTTCCCTAAAAGATCCTCTCTACAAAACACACGATCGCAAAGCGCTTTAAAACCGCTGCTATTTCCTATTGTATCTGTTACCCTATCTATCTACACTACCCTTCACCCGTTCCATTTCATCTATGAAATGTATTTTTCATTTCCTCGTTAATTTATCGCGGGCATAATTTTTAAATATCCTTTGTCGTCGCCGTTAGTAAACAGGCTGTTTGTGGCGCAAATAAAGGAATTCCATTCAGCTGGAGCCTTTTGCGGGAGCAAAAAAATTGGGCCGCTAAATAAAAACAAAACCGCTTTGAAAGCGCAGTTAGTATGATTTAATGGCCATTTAATTATACTATAATTAATGTGATATTTTTTAGGCTGCCCTTTTTCCGTTTCGCGGATCATCTTTGATGTGATAATGAGATTATAATATACTATTTAATACATTTT
This sequence comes from Apotomis capreana, assembly GCA_947623375.1. Taxonomy (NCBI): domain Eukaryota; kingdom Metazoa; phylum Arthropoda; class Insecta; order Lepidoptera; family Tortricidae; genus Apotomis; species Apotomis capreana. The sequence continues at coordinate 7,876,775 of OX392506.1, read as the reverse complement.
CCAAGCGAAATTAATTTGTGCGCCTGTATATTTATTTATTTATTTTGGAAATTTTACTATTTTGAGTAGACTTAAATAGAAAAGAAAACAGGGAAGCCAATTACAGGATTTCACGAGTAGAAACAATATACCTAACTAAGCTTATATTATAACCTTAAAGAATAGAAATAGAGTTATACCGTATATTTTAGCCTGACAAATGGCTGTTTTTTAGTCGCTACAAACAGCTTTCATGTATACCAAATATTTATAGCGGTATAGCGGTATGTCAACAACCAATTTCAAAACATTTATGCTTAGAAACTTTTTTTTGTGTAAAATATACCCAGAGATTTTACTGTTGCATTACTACTATGATATTGTAAATCGTATTTTTTTTTATGTAACTTAGAATCTGACATGTAAACGAGCTCTTCTAGCCTACTTGCAGAATGAAGTTTTGAATTTGAATATGAATTTGAATGAACAAATGAATGCATACGCCTATTATTTTTATATTCATCACATCTATTACAGATAGTGTGTGGTGAGCAGTCTGTGAAGCATCGTCTTTGGAGGCTGAAAAATCCGATACGAGATCGGCATATTCGATCGCAAACCTACCAAGAGTTTTTGCCCGTGGTTGATTGAGAGTCGCCTAGTTATCGAGTATAATAAAAAGCAGCGTTCATAATCAGCAAATCCGCAAAAATTCAACCGAAAAAACATTGTCAGCAATACAATATAAATCATTGATAATCCCGCTCATCGCAAACTCTATACTAATTAACATTCCCATTAGTGTAATGGAAGTCTCTTTTCGCGTTCACATCGTATGATTAACGCGAATATTGCCACGGAGATAACGAAGACAACTCGCTGCTAATTTTATTATGTGAAGAATGTTTAGAAATTTATGATAGCAATTAGAGATTACTAATAGAGGAGAATGGCGAAAAATTGTGTCGCTTAATTATTTAAATTAGCTTTTGTGTATTTGTCATCACGTATACATAAAAAAATGTTTAGAGCGTGTAAAATTGCTATCCCTAAAATCCCTACTAGAACTATTCAATTAATATTTAATTAAATATTACGAACATATTTATGTTATGAACTTACAAATTACTTGTTTTCTAATTATCTTCAGCTTAGAAACCCGTATTTTACAAAGTACTTATCTAAATTGACTTTTACTTGTTTATCATCTACTATAGACTTAAGTAGTTTTAATGGAAGATAATTATATATCAATAATAAGATTTTGCAGTGCTACTTTCTACGAGTATACATTTTTTATACTAGGTACTAAATTTACATAGTGCGAATTACCCAACAATATAAAAATGCCAAGTAAATAGCTTATCTAGACACGCGGCAGCGTGTCCAGCCAAGTTCACCGCAGGAACTGGCGAGCAGCAGCCGTGTGTTATATTACACGAACCGTTTGGAGCCACTTTTGACCCCCCCATAACTCCAAATCTATTTAACATAAAAAAATGAAATTTGGCTTATGTATTAAGATCCTTTAGAACAAGTAGAACCCCAAATTTCATTAATATAGATTAAATAGTTATTGAGATATTAAAGTCCAAAAAACGGTATTTTTATCACTGACTGACTGACTCACTAGTAATCAAAAACCTAACCCACTTCCAGGTGACCTAGAAAGGTGAAATTTGGCATCCAGCTTAGTAATTGTGTGTGTATACATATAAAAATCGAAAACAGTGATTTTTTAATTTTTTTTATTATTATTATTATTGATGGTTGTTGCCTCAGAACTCTGTCATTTATAAACCGATTTGGAAAATTCTTTTTTTGTTTGAAAGATATACTAGAATAGCATACCTATACACTCACACGCACACACACATACATGCACATAAAAATCCAATACGTACTAACCGTTTTGGAAAATTCTTTGTTTATTCAAAACTTTCAAAAGATGTACTAGAATAGCACACAGAACTAATTAACAAATAATAATTAAGTAATTTACACATCATAATAATTTCTGTACAAAAAGTAATGATATCCCATCAAAAACATAAATGTAAAATGAGAGCCAAGTTCAATATCGCGTGCACTTCGCCGACAAAAGAATTGAGATCTGCAAGGGCGCCAAGTTCTTTGCCCTAAAATTTTAAGATACAAGGACATGCGACATACTCGATGCATTTATTTTACTTGGGGTGTAATTCAATATCAAGACTTGACTTGGCTAGTTTTAAAATATAAATTTATATTATAAATCAAAATCAATCAAATCATTAACCTATTTTCGTAAAGGTAAGTACGCAAGTTAGTGTACGTCTTGTTACTTATACCTACTGTTAGCTTGATAATGAACTATGACTATGTTTCTTTTATAAAATTTAGTTAGTTTGTGAAAACTAGCCAAGTCCAATCTTGATATTGAATTACACCCCAAGTAAAATAAATGCATCGAGTATGTCGCATGTCCTTGTATCTTAAAATTTTAGGGCAAAGAACTTGGCGCCCTTGCAGATCTCAATTCTTTTGTCGGCGAAGTGCACGCGATATTGAACTTGGCTCTCATTTTACATTTATGTTTTTGATGGGATATGACTTCTACAAAACTATTTAATAAACATTAGTTAAAATGGCGATATATTCCAATCTTTAAACTTTCCGATTATTACCAAAATGGCAGGGATTAACAGAAATTAAGGAAATCTCAGTACCAGGGTACCAGGGGGGGCAGCAACTAATAGCGGGTTCTTAATTAAACGCCGGATTGAGCAGATGGCAATGGAAAAATTAAAAGGTCATGGTGCAAAGTTAACGTTAAACGTACAATTTCAAATTTACGATATTTTTACGTTATAACTGTTTCTATCTCGTAATATTTTTTTTGACATCCTTTCTTTTAAGTCATAATTTATACAGTCATCTAATAGTTACCCGTATTGTAAGCTTTGTTTAGTTTGGGACTAGATCGAACTGTGTTATAAAATAAAAAATAAAAATCATTTATTTCAGATGCGAGATCCATATCGTGTTAGTAACAAATCAAACAAAAAATTAAAAAATTAATAAAAAGCTAGGACTTACAAAACTACTCAGTTGTTAGTGTTTATTATATCTAAAATTGAAATTAGTTATTTTAACCGCCCCGTACAGATGCCCACCCAGTACATCAATATAGGGCAATCAAGACGTCCAGCCAGCATGCTCAGGATGCCGTTACTGCTATTCCTCACGCGTCTTAGCATCGAGGCGACTCTTTTTCGACGAATAGCGTGAAAGCCGTCAGTCTGTGCCTCCGCAAACATGCCGGATGCACTACAGTGGCTAGGGAGCTTAAACAGCATCCTGAATATGTTGTTGTACTGGACACGCAACGTATTATATGTGCGCTTCGTATGTTTCACCCATAGACTGCACGAGTAGAAGGATGTACAAAAAGCCCTAAATAGTGTCAGCTTAACATCCTTTGTACACCGTGCAAATCTACGAATGAGCATGTTGCCCCGCACTGCCAAGGACCTTCTTTCCCGTTCTATATCAAGGTCATCGTCAAGGTTATCCGTGACTATATGACCCAAATATTTAAACTTGTTAACCACTTTGAGAGCCACGCCGCTCAACATTACCTCAGGTACGCTTTGTGGATTATATTTACGGGCCTTAAACACGACCATCTCGCTCTTACTGGTATTGTACCTAAGACCATGTCGGTCGGCATAACTCTCACATATCGCAATCAGACGCCTTATGGAGTTGATTGAGGGGCCCAGCAGCACCATATCATCAGCGTAGCTTATGTTATTGACACATACTCCGTCAATATGGCATCCGGCATGAATGCTGCTAAGCTCCTCAATCAACCCATTTACATACAAATTAAAAAGGATAGGAGACGTTAATCCTCCCTGCCTTACACCGCATTCAAGCCTGTATTCATCAGACCATTCTCCCGCCCACTTAACCTGATTGGTCTGATTGGAGTACCAAATTTTAAGCAGAGAAATACATTCAGCAGGCACTGATGTCTTACTCAGCTTATCCCACAGCATATTATAGTCCACCCGGTCAAACGCCTTCGACAAATCAAGGAAACACGCATATATTGGCGTGCTCCTATCTTTGTAGTACCTGATAGTTTGCTTAAGACATAATATTGCACTCTCTGTAGACAATCCTGCCCTAAATCCGAACTGCGCGTCATGCAGTTTTATGTTAGTACGGAGATGATCATTAAGCAAGCTATCAAGCACTTTAGCGATTACATTTGCAAGCGAGATGGGCCTATAATTAGCAAAGTCTGACACGTCTCCCGTCTTATTTTTAAGAAGCGGTACTACCACGGTTTTCATCAGCTGATCAGGAAGGTAAGCATGTCGTAAGCAAAGCGTAAAGAACATCGCCAAAACTCTGGGCAAGTGGGGCCCGGCATATTTCAGATGCTCGATACTGAGACCATCGTGCCCCGGAGATTTTCCCCTCTGCATTTTTTTAATAATAGTATTAATTTGTTTCGCAGTAAAAGTTATGGTATTTTCTCCGGCGACGGCCTCACTATCGCTCATCGTGCCCTTAGAAGATATGCGTGAAGCGGATACAGTAAACAATTGCCTAAAACTGTTAGCGATATTCCTTTTGTCACTTACCCCACCGACGCTCACAGGGACTCCCGGCCTGACATTGTGTTTATTTGTATTTTTCCAGAAGGTCTTGAAGTCTTTAGCTGAGTGGTTTGCGGCCAGGATATCACTTCTTATTTGCTCCTGCCGGTCCTGACACCACTTCAACTTTGACTTGAAGACCTTCCGACTGCTACACATTTCCTCATAAGCAATTCCCTGAGGTGGCCGTCCAACTGAAATCCAAAATAAAAATTTATTTCTGGCATCCCTGTGTGCTTCAGCGACATACTTGTTCCAACCTGTTACATATTTTTTCTTGTGTTTTCTTACACTTGACTGCCTAGCCGCTTCAGTTAGAACATTAGTTATATTTGTATACAACTTGTCTAGAACAATGAAATGGTCAGAATCCTTACAAACTCCATCCGCACAAGTGGTAAATTCCGAGGGAAACTGTACTTGTTTAAGCCCATCATGACAAAGCGATTTATATAGGTCAACTTGAGCTGCTTCCCGTTCTCCCCATAGAACCCCCTCTAGAGTTGATTCTACGACGTCACACTTTATTTGCACCTTACTCAAATCACATTCAATGATTAACGGCAGATGGTCAGACCAGTACACGTCCTCTTTCACCATAACCTTAGTTACAGTTTCACGCGCTGATTTTGTGACAACGCAATGGTCTAACCACCTGTTACAACCGTGTGAATCACTTATAAACGTATAAGTACTGGACGAGCTGCCCAAGATATCTACGTCTACACAATGCCACTGTTGATCCACACAAAATTCATCCAATTCTTTATAAAATAACGTCGTGGGATGCGCATTGAAATCCCCTAACACATAGACCGCTTCAACGTCACTATTGTCCTTTACAATGGCACTTATTTCTCCGAGACACTCCGTAAAAATTGGAAGATTTTCCGTAGAGTTCACAGGCATATATACATTGAACACTAACACTGAACGATTTTGTAGTCCTATTTTAATAACCGCTAACCTAGAACTTTCAGTATGAATGACCGACACCGACTGAAAAACACTCTTACGATACAGGATTCCTAGACCACCAAACGGACGACCTATCAGTAACCCGGCGCTGGTGTCCACTGCCGAGCTTCCCGTGTACGCGAATTCATTACTCACTGTGCCGAGTAACGGAATTTCTTCTTTCAATAACCAAGTTTCTTGCAGCGCTAGAATATCCGCCGAAGCACAGAGTGACCTCACACCGTCAATGGACCTTTTAAACGACTTACAGTTGTAACTAACTAATCTGGTTATATTAGTCATGATTTTGTTTCATTAAGGTGCCACTTTCACTATTTCGGCTAGGCGACTTATCCTTCCTATCCTTAAAATCGACAAAACGCCGAAAAGATACCCCTGTTGGCCATAAGGTGTCATTCATAAAAATACTCAGTTTATCGTAGGAAACAAAAACTTGGTACGAATGATAGTCCTTCGGTTTGCGCGTTTTTATTTTTATTAAAGGTACCCTTTCACCCGTTTTCTCATAAATGTAGTCAACTAAATCGTTCTCTAAGACATCCTTATGCACATTAGATATAAACAAAGGAATTCGCGCTATATTATTATACGTTATATTATCCCCTAATATTTATTAATTTATGACGAAGATGATTTCAGAAACTGAAAAAATAGGTAATTATGCATATCTGATTTTAGTATTGATCTCTGGACCTTTTTTTACCGAATTCAAAAAACGGCGCAGGTTCGCAATTCGTCGAACGCGTTGTACCTCGATCTTTTTGTATTGTTTTTTTTTAACTATTTTCCCCGATTATTTGGAAACAGTAGAACGAATTTGGAAAATATATTTTTTTGTTTTAATGAGTATCTATATTTTCTAGTTGGTCAAATTATCATAAAACATAACTTCGCTTCGTTGACGTCGGTTATTTTTTTAAAGACCGTAGCTGATACTTTACGACTTTACAAAATAATCAATATGCTTGTTTTTTTTAAATAATATTTTAGTGAGGTCACCTGCTTGTTTACCTTAGCAAGTCTTACATAAACAAAACTATTAAGGTCGACCTTCACAAACAAACCTCTAGTTACCAAGGAGCACGACTTTGTAAGACCTCACTTACAGTTCAGGCTTTATGTAGAAATGCTAATGTTTATATTCGTTGAATATAAGTTCAGTTGTGGAATTGCGTAAATAGAGCGAAGGATGGCTGTCGGTAGCCCTGGCTGGTTTAGTACCAAACAGTACAAATATAAAGAAGAGTACAATAAGTAATTTTTGGTATGTAAAGAGCGAAAAATGTGAGTTACATTTTCGTTTCATTATTCATTTTCAAATTTCAATAACATTTAAGGCAAATAATTAGTATGATACCTACGGGATCAGGTATTATAAGAATTATGTTAACGAAAATGCAAATACCGCAGGTGAGCGCAGCTAGTAATTTATAATATACAGCTATGCTATGATTTCTTATTCAGAAAGGAACAGTTAAAGTACAGTAAGCCAGATCATACGAGTAGTTCTAAAAAATATAACTACAAAATGATAACAGCCCGCACGTATATTACTCGTAGATCAGATAGTGCAAAAGACAAGGGGCTTGTGTACTCGTAAAGAGCGGTGGCAACAAATAAAGCTGTTAAGAGCGATCGGCAGTCGCGGCACGCGGGAACAGGGGCAAAGCCGTGGACTCGCACATTGCACTACTTAACCTTTTAAACGCTACTAGCTGTGACTGACAACTAAAAGTGATACTGACGCCACGTCAGCAACAGCCGAAGGTAATTTTTTCATCAATTTTATGATTAACTAGCATTAACCCGCGGCTTCGCCCGCGTTCCTATACAATATACATTATCCTACGGGAACGATGCTCTTTTTTTTGAGGTAAAAAATTAGCCAATTTGTTAAAGTTAGGGTATTATCTGCTTATCCCTCATGCATATCCGTCTAGCCGTTTTATTGTTGAAAAGCTTGAATGCATTTATTACGGCTGCAGGAAGTTTCCCGATGACTACTCCTCCAGTCCCGCCGCGCGGCCCGCACTGGCCTTGACGACAATCGAGATGGCACCAAATACAAATTTAAAGTTTAAATTGATCGTTTAAATCGATTTTCGAGCGAAACTTAAACCTAATAGATGTTTAAATTTTAAACATCTATTAGGTTTAAGTTGAGGTCGTAACTCTCATATTCTTGCTCTTCTTTATAGTATACTTTTTCATCCTGCAACTCCCCGCTATCTCAAAGAGCGTTTCACTTAACTCACTTCTGCTCGATCTGCCCAAAATTTGCTCCTTGCCGTACCTTCTTCCGTCTCAAAATTTTATAATAATTCGTTTACTTTTAAAGCTGTCTGTTTATGGAACTCCTTGCCTGTTAGCTAAAGGCGCGCTAAATCTCTTGTTTCTTTCAAAGCTCTACTGAAAGAACACTATCTATCTCTTTCATAATTCGTATTTTATTCAAATGGTCCTATTATCTGTTGGCTGAATGTATGTATGTATTTATGTATTTATTTTTTATTATATTTATGTATTTATTAGTTTTTTATGTATATATTATTATTATAACTATCCTATTTTTGCACCACCTAATAACAAAATCTTATTTTTTCAAGTTCTCCACTACCCAAAAGTTGTCTGGAAGAGATCGCTCTTTAGCGATAAGACCACCTGTTGTTTACCTCTAATTGTAATGTCTTGCATTGTATTTCTCCTGTATATTTTATGAGGTGTGCAATAAAGAGTGTTGTTGTTACTCATTTATTGTTAGAAATACTCTTGTGAAGTTTCGAATATAAATAGTGTAATTTTGTTTTCCCATACAAACTTTGGATCTCTCTATTTCACCCCCTTTAGAAAAATTGTTTATTAGTGCGCCCCTAGACCTTATAAGGAACCTACGTTCCAAATTTGGACTATAGAATCAGCGGTTTTGGGCTGTGCGTTTAAAAACGACACCCATATTTTTAGACATTATTTAGACATTTCTACCCCATCGCGCCTTAACATGAGAGATGGTATTACACGTCCGCCACGTTGAATTTTAAAATCATTCTTTTTTTAGTAATCAACGACCCGATAATCCATAGAAACCAACTATTCCCTCTTCCCTCTTCCCTCTTCCCTCTTCCCTCTTCCCTCTTCCCTCTTCCCTCTTCCCTCTTCCCTCTTCCCTCTTCCCTCTTCCCTCTTCCCTCTTCCCTCTTCCCTCTTCCCTCTTCCCTCTTCCCTCTTCCCTCTTCCCTCTTCCCTCTTCCCTCTTCCCTCTTCCCTCTTCCCTCTTCCCTCTTCCCTCTTCCCTCTTCCCTCTTCCCTCTTCCCTCTTCCCTCTTCCCTCTTCCCTCTTCCCTCTTCCCTCTTCCCTCTTCCCTCTTCCCTCTTCCCTCTTCCCTCTTCCCTCTTCCCTCTTCCCTCTTCCCTCTTCCCTCTTCCCTCTTCCCTCTTCCCTCTTCCCTCTTCCCTCTTCCCTCTTCCCTCTTCCCTCTTCCCTCTTCCCTCTTCCCTCTTCCCTCTTCCCTCTTCCCTCTTCCCTCTTCCCTCTTCCCTCTTCCCTCTTCCCTCTTCCCTCTTCCCTCTTCCCTCTTCCCTCTTCCCTCTTCCCTCTTCCCTCTTCCCTCTTCCCTCTTCCCTCTTCCCTCTTCCCTCTTCCCTCTTCCCTCTTCCCTCTTCCCTCTTCCCTCTTCCCTCTTCCCTCTTCCCTCTTCCCTCTTCCCTCTTCCCTCTTCCCTCTTCCCTCTTCCCTCTTCCCTCTTCCCTCTTCCCTCTTCCCTCTTCCCTCTTCCCTCTTCCCTCTTCCCTCTTCCCTCTTCCCTCTTCCCTCTTCCCTCTTCCCTCTTCCCTCTTCCCTCTTCCCTCTTCCCTCTTCCCTCTTCCCTCTTCCCTCTTCCCTCTTCCCTCTTCCCTCTTCCCTCTTCCCTCTTCCCTCTTCCCTCTTCCCTCTTCCCTCTTCCCTCTTCCCTCTTCCCTCTTCCCTCTTCCCTCTTCCCTCTTCCCTCTTCCCTCTTCCCTCTTCCCTCTTCCCTCTTCCCTCTTCCCTCTTCCCTCTTCCCTCTTCCCTCTTCCCTCTTCCCTCTTCCCTCTTCCCTCTTCCCTCTTCCCTCTTCCCTCTTCCCTCTTCCCTCTTCCCTCTTCCCTCTTCCCTCTTCCCTCTTCCCTCTTCCCTCTTCCCTCTTCCCTCTTCCCTCTTCCCTCTTCCCTCTTCCCTCTTCCCTCTTCCCTCTTCCCTCTTCCCTCTTCCCTCTTCCCTCTTCCCTCTTCCCTCTTCCCTCTTCCCTCTTCCCTCTTCCCTCTTCCCTCTTCCCTCTTCCCTCTTCCCTCTTCCCTCTTCCCTCTTCCCTCTTCCCTCTTCCCTCTTCCCTCTTCCCTCTTCCCTCTTCCCTCTTCCCTCTTCCCTCTTCCCTCTTCCCTCTTCCCTCTTCCCTCTTCCCTCTTCCCTCTTCCCTCTTCCCTCTTCCCTCTTCCCTCTTCCCTCTTCCCTCTTCCCTCTTCCCTCTTCCCTCTTCCCTCTTCCCTCTTCCCTCTTCCCTCTTCCCTCTTCCCTCTTCCCTCTTCCCTCTTCCCTCTTCCCTCTTCCCTCTTCCCTCTTCCCTCTTCCCTCTTCCCTCTTCCCTCTTCCCTCTTCCCTCTTCCCTCTTCCCTCTTCCCTCTTCCCTCTTCCCTCTTCCCTCTTCCCTCTTCCCTCTTCCCTCTTCCCTCTTCCCTCTTCCCTCTTCCCTCTTCCCTCTTCCCTCTTCCCTCTTCCCTCTTCCCTCTTCCCTCTTCCTTCCGGGATACAGCGACCCGATATACCATAATAACAATACCCATGTTGATTTTCAGACTTTGTTACCACATTTCTCCCCTTATGGAGTTGAATTCTCAAAAAACCGGAAACACGTGTTTTTTCATTTATTGTAAGAAATACTCCTGTGAAGTTTCGAATAAAATAGTCTAACTAATCTTGTTTCCCCATACAAACTTTGTACCCACATTTCTCCCCTTTAAGGGGTGAACTTTGAAAAATTCTCTCTTAGTGCACCTCTACACCTTATAAGGAACCTACGTGCCAAATTTGGACTCTCTAGAACCAGCGGTTTAGTATTTAGACATTTCAACCCCATTTCACCCCAACAGGGGAGATGGTAATTCACGTCCGCCACGTTGGATTTTAAAATCGTTGCGGTTGTCGTAATCAGCGACCCGATAAACCATAAAAACAATACCCATGTTGATTTTCAGACTTTGTCACCACATTTCTCCCTTTTAGGGGTTGAATTCTCAAAAAACCTGAAACACGTGTTTACTCATTTATCGTTAGAAATATTCCTGTGAAGTTTCGAATAAAATAGTCTAACTAATCTTGTTTCCCCATACAAACTTTGTACCCACATTTCTCCCCTTTAAGGGGTGAACTTTGAAAAATTCTCTCTTAGTGCACCTCTGCACCTTATAAGGAACCTACGTGCCAAATTTGGACTCTCTAGAACCAGCGGTTTAGTATTTAGACATTTCAACCCCATTTCACCCCAACAGGGGAGATGGTAATTCACGTCCGCCACGTTGGATTTTAAAATCGTTGCGGTTTTCGTAATCAGCGACCCGATAAACCATAAAAACAATACCCATGTTGATTTTCAGACTTTGTCACCACATTTCTCCCTTTTAGGGGTTGAATTTTCAAAAAACCTGAAACACGTCTTTACTCATATCTATCGTTAGAAATACTCCTGTGAAGTTTCAAAAAAAATAGTCTAACTAATCTTGTTTCCCCATACAAACTTTGGACCCCCATTTCACCCCTTTAGGGGGTGAATTTTGAAAAATCCTTTCTTAGTGCACCCCTACACCTTATAAGGAACCTACGTGCCAAATTTGGACTCTTTAGAACCAGCGGTTTGGGCTGTGCGTTGATATGTCAGTCAGTCAGTCAGTCAGTCAGTCAGTCAGTCAGTCAGTCAGTCAGTCAGTCAGTTTCTTCTTTTATATATTTAGATAACCCTTTTAGGACACGCGCAACGATGTTATTTGCGGTGGCAACAAATGCGGGAACAGGGGCAAAGTCGTGGACTCGCACATTGCACTACTTAACCTTTTAAACGCTACTAGCTGTGACCGACATCTAAAATTGATAATGATGCCACGTCAGCTAAAGCCGATGATAACTTTTGCATAAATTTTTTGTTTAACCCTTTTAGAACAAGCGCTATGACGTCATTTACCACTATACAGAACAGTACGCCTGATTTCTTGGCTGGCGTCTGAGGTACAGTTTTCTGTCAGAAGCCTGGGCGCTGAAAAGGTTAACTCACTTAAGTATACTCGTAAATGTAGGTACTGTTAATATTCAGTTTTGCCGATTAAAGTAATCAAATAACAGCCTACATATCATTCGGTAAGAAACTACTTCCCCGATCTTTACAGTACATCTGAAAAAACTGAACGAAAGGATTCTGGTTTGATTTTAACGTCATCGTCATTAATCTGCCTATAATATAAGACAACAAGTGATAATTACTCATCAAGTAGAACGTATTTTTCAAGTGAAAAAGCACCATTACAATTACTAAACTACAAATTCAGTCAAGCTACTTAACTGTAAAATAATTTCTAAAAACAAGCTCTAAAACTAATCATGTCCTCTCCTTTCGTTTCCTTCATCTCATGTGTCCCGATCCTACTCGCAAGAAAACCGTAGCGAAGTAATAAGAAAAGGTAGGAGTGCCCCATTGAATGATAACTCCGCTCCTTTGTCCCGTCCTGACGAATCGAATTAAAAGGCTTATTGTGTCTACGTGACAGCTCGACCCTCGGCGTTTGAGCGTTTTTGTCTCAACCAAACTAAAATATTGCAGGCCATTCACTAGCTGAGGGGCGACGGGATTTGCTACTCGAATTTGTACTCAATTTTTAACTCTCCCCGTTAATTAAGATCCTCTTTATTAGCGACAGTCTTAATGCGTTAATTGTCGAAATGCAATCTCGGAAACGGGACTTTTTAATCATTCAAATGCGTCATATTTTAATTTAGGGAAAGTTTCCAGTTTAAGTGACAGGGATTGTGCGCCCGCTAATGGAATTTGTAAATATTTCTCGGCGAATTTCTATGAAATTGTTTGTGAAGCGAGTAACTTCATATTTATATATTTTTATTATAAAGTCATGAGACTAATGACAATGTGTTTGTTGCAGGCATCCCTCAGGCATCGAATGCCGTCCCCGTCCGACCAAGGTAAGCATTAATCCAAAAAACAAGCCATTTGTCCGCAAAAAACCACTTCCCTTGTAAGACACCTTAATTATTCACTGCATCCTGCGACGCCGTCCAAGGCAAGTCATAAAAATACACTAAAACGTACACGCACATTAATGAGGGCGGTGCAATATTTATACACAAGCCACCCTAATTGGTGGGGTGGAGAGTGGAAAAAATGGGCAATTTCACGTAATGTAATATGTATATTTAAGGTGAAATTCCGAAGCCAGCGGTTGAGTCGCGGTACTTATTACACGGCACCACTTCAAACGTCTTTCCGCTGCGCTGATGAGCGCATCGCACGGGAAGTCACTCTACTTGGGTGAACAAATCTGTAAAGAATTTAACGACTCAATTTAGAGGTACATTAATTAAAGCCGTGGGCTCGTGTAAAATATGTAGATTGCAAGTTAATATTTAATCTTGTGTTGTGTTCATCCAATGATTTTTGTTAAGGCAAATTTATTTAACCACGATGATATTAATTGACTGCAGTTCGTTTTCATATAATTTCATTAATTTCCTTATTTTACTAATATTAGAGGATTATTTCTTACTATTATAAAGCCGCCTGAGCCATTACTGTCATCTTACACCGTGTTATTTTGTTTATATATATAAATATATATATTTTTTTTTATGTCATAGGGGGCAAACGAGCAAACGTATCGCCTGATGGAAAGCGATTACCGTCGCCCATAAACACCTGCAACACCAGAGGTGTCACAAGTGCTTGCCTACCCGGAGGACGAAGATAGAATGCCTCTATGCTAGTAATTTCACCGGCTATCTTACCCCCACACCGGAACACAACAATGCGAACATTGCTGTTTGGCGGTGGGTTAGTAGGCAAGACGGTGGTAACAATCCGGACGGACCCTGCACGAGGCCCTACTACTCCAAAGACTCTAGTCAAAGTATGCAAAATATTATTTAGTATACTTACTGGAATTGAAAAATAAGAGCATAGAAATTATATTGATTCAACAGTCAAATATTTTAAATAGACATCTAAGTAAAAAGCACAATAAAGAAAGAAAATTTTGATTGCAATAAGATTAATACGACTCTTTGTCGTAAGAAAATTGTGAAGTAGAGTAACACAAGGCACGTCGTCGTCGTAAGTAGCCAGGATTTTATTTTTTCAATATGTTTAGGTGCTCGCTCCCCTCGCCACAATTTCCTCTTGACGGAAACCCTCAATCTAATGATACGGCTCTGTTAAAAAACACAAGGAAATTTAATAACGCCGCCACCAACCAGCCTCGGCGAAAACAAAGAAAATTTAATTTCAACGATTCCCACATGCTTAATATCGCTGAGAAGTTGCCCCCTTCAAGGAATTGCACGCAAATTAAAAACGCCTCTGTGAGATTTGTTTTCATTTTCAAGGGTAAGTACGTTCACTTAGTATAACTCTCGGACGCAATTGAATACTACATAGATATGCAATTCGTTTTCTTATACCTATAATAATCTGAAACTATTGTGTAAATGACGAACGTACGTAAAGAAAAGGCATGTAAATTGCTATATTTTAGTAAAAGCATTAGCTAGAGGTGCTATAACTTCATGATGATTATATACGAGTATTTAGGTATTGAAATTATCAACAAATGCGTCAATTAACACCAATAAGTACCAATCTTTAGTAAAGGTAAATCGCAAAAACAAAATAAACGAGATTTATAAAACGATTAGCAGATAAAGCCACAAGCAACTGCATGTTACTGAAACATGTAACACAGCTTGTTGTTCAACGTCCTATTTAATCTTTATTAATACCGATACTTAACGTCAAAAAACCCACACTCCTGCAAAGTGACCGAAAGGGAAACCCAACAAGTGACAAAATCTGCATATCGCGTTACGGGACCGAGCAGCAATTGCCGTAACAAAGGTTACATTTCAAAGGTAAGCAAATTAGTTCCGCACTTAATGATCCGACAAAGCGCGTAAATCTTTTTAAAATGCACACCCGCTGTTTCCTTCCGTAGGGCAAACAAGGTAAAAAAATATTTGCATAAGCCCCCGCATATGCAAATGTGAGTGAGGAAAGGCGGTGAAAATTGTATCAAATTGTACCAACGACACGTAGACTTTGGGCAATTTGTCAAGCGAGCAATAATTATTTTAGCCCCTCCTTTGTGAACGGAATACTATATGTTCGGATTGGTTGGGAAGAATATTTAATATTTGTAAATGTATTTTTTTTAGCAGTTCCCTCGCCCGTTGCTTAGTTCTGTATATCTCGTACACGCTAATATCAATTTCAGGTTTGTTGATAAACTCTTTTTTTAGATTTTTCTGTAAAAAATATGATCATGATAATGTCTTCCAAAGTAGTTGTACTCAGTTTCTTGGTTTCAATATTGTGATAGACGATCAAACAAGAAATAGAAATATAAACCGTAGATGCACTTCCACCGTAATTTCTTATATGAACAACGTAATTCGAGGAATGAAGAAAAATTTACAGAATACATGCATTGCGTTGTTTATCATACAAAACGGGGAAAAATAAATAATTGGATTCCAATCCTACTGTTGCTAAACAAATATGTAATCCAGAAAAAAAAACAATTTAAAACTATAACCTAAATTTCGATCATATCCAGACAGCGAGAAACTGTAGCATCAATGTTAACACGCCAGTGTTGCACTTGATTGCAAAAACAAATACAAAATACAAAAAACGAAATCCATTTAAAAACCGGAACGCAAATTTCCAGTCAATAAAATCGGACTGGGCGCGATGCGCCGGTCGTGTTAATTGAGCGCTGTATCGGCGGCCTACCAACTTATCTGTGCTGGTTGGTCGCCCTTATTGTGGTCGCAGTAGAGACATGGGTGTCGGTGTCGGCGGGCGGAGTGGACAGGCGAATAATAATTGGCGAGTGCTGAATCGCCCATATCAGTGCTGCATTGACTGTGTGAACGTGGAGCGTAGATACTAGAATAGCTACTGGAAGGGATTTATGATTGTAAAGATTGTTGGTCTAGGTTCTTTTTTCTATAAATCCCATATTGGCCATAGAAAGGAAACCCATGATTTGGGTTTTTCTTTGTCTTTATGAGAAGATACTCGTCTGCACACCTAAAACTGGCAATTTTATGCTTTATCGGCGCCCCACCAACTTATCTGTGCTGGTTGGTCGACTTTATGGGTATCGTATTGGTGTCGGCAGCAGGAGTGAACACGAGGAGGATATTAAATTTTGCAACGCTGAATGGTATGGAATCGATCGCCCATATCGGTGCAGCATTCAATGTTGACTGCGTGGACTTGACGCACAAAACACTCGATGGTCATTCTAACATCCGCGTTTCGCATCTATTTATATAGGGTGTGTAATGATCGATATAAAAATAAATGGTATAAGTATGTTTGATATAACAACATTTGATATAATTTCATATGGTATAATGACTCATTTGATATAATAAACGTTTGGTATAATTTCAAAATATCTATTTTTATTTCGTACTAGCTGTGCCCCGCGGTGTTACCCGCTCATCCCACGGGAACACTACATTTATTCGGGATGAAAAGTATCCTATGTCCTTCCCCGGGACTGAAACTATCTACATTCCAAATTTCATCTAAATCAGTTCTAGTATGGATACTTATCATTTGGTATAACACTTATTTCCGATAACCATCATATGGTATAATGTTCATTTGGTATAACAACATTTGGTATAATTTCATTTGGTATAATTTCATATGGTATAATTTCATATGGTATAATGTTCATTTGGTATAACAACATTTGGTATAATTTCATATGGTATAATGTTCATTTGGTATAACAACATTTGTGTAGTGCTCGTACCTAACCTATTTTTCTGGTAGCAGTCCATTTTTTCTGGGGGATGCAGTTCAAACTTTTTTTTTGTTTTTCCTATTTTTTCCTCTTTTTTTCCTTTTTTTTTCTATCCTAACCTTACCTAACCTACGTTTCTAAGTGAACTTTTGGTTTAAGTTTTTTTTGAATGCGGGGGGCGAATGCCCCCCGCCCCCCTATTTCTCTATACCCTATAGGTACGTTATGCCATTTGAACGTTAGATAAAATAAACGTTATACCATAAATTCATTAGACGAAATATGCATTATACTTAAAGAATGTTATATTAAATGTTATTCGATAAAATGATCAGTATATGAAACAATAATTATATCAAATGTTGATGTATTAAGTGTTGTTATATCATTCAATAATTATATCAAATGAGCGTTATACCGACTGAAATTATATCAAAAGTTGTTATTGCCATCGTTACGCACCCATTTATGTAGATACTAATACTGGAAACGTGTGTGAAGTTTGATGCAAACTAATATAATGTTTCTTATGTAGATTCTGCTTCGCATTAGCCCTAGAATACATTGGTTTAGGCGCAACTTTTTTTCTAGAATAAAGCTATTCTAAATTTCTAAAAAGCATATGAAGAACTTTGCCAATTCCAGTACACAACACATACTCGTATTCAGGCATTACTTTCGGAGGACACACGCTTGTAAGCCACAGGGTAAATCACATACTATTTACAGGTCACAAGAGTCGCACGAGTATGAATTGGGATCATCATTGCGTCTGTCCCATTACACAGTCTGTTTACGTCTATCTGCCGCGGCACGACGAAAATGTAAAGGCTATAGTAGATGGAAAGATGATGATGGGAGAAGACAGAGATGAAGACCACGGAGGGCTTACATAGACCGAATAAAAGAAAAGGTGAACGTCGTATCACCAGGTTGTCAAGGAGAAGGCTCAAGAACGAATGGAAATTGTTCCACTCACAAGTGCCCAGCTCTTAAATTTTGTGATGATGTCCATCACAACCTTAAGTTTGAGAAGAGTAAAATCTGCCCATTCCAGCAGGCGTGTTCCGACATCATTGTAAGAGGACACGCGCCTGCACCGCAGGATAACGCATACGATTACGCGCTCCGGCGCCACAGGTGGCGCACATTTTTCACGGCCCGGCCCGGATCGGCACCGTGTCCGAACGATTTGTTCGGGTAGTTGGCGTGGGAAAATAGTGAAGGGTTAATATGGTGGAATTTTGGATGGTGGATATTAAATAGTGCACACATTATTTGGCATAGGTATTTTATTTGGGTAAATTGCACGATTTACGTAGGTATTTGTAAATATCAATTGATCGGTCTTGTGTCGTCCGTATCCAGTGACTTTTACAAGAGCAGCAGTCTTACTTGTGGGGGCGTGTTTACCAGTAAATAAATTATTTTCTCAGTTGTAGTTACCTTCATAGTGACACGATTTGATTATGTACAGTAAAAATTAAAAAATGTATTAACATTTTTTAAATTTTTATACTAAACAAACAAATTTTTATATTTCTGATTACTCCTAAATATATGCATCAGTATCCTCAATGATCCAGTTTCACAAACGAAACGCTCACGAGTACATTGTCAAAATAACTTAAGAATAGTAACTGCATGCTTACTCGTAAATGCATTTGCTGACCGACCGTGATTTTCTTTTTTCCCTGTTATTTCAACTAAAGCATAGTACTCAACAATGAGCACGCGTCCTTAACTCCAACAACGTGAGAAAACTTTGAAAATCTTGAAACCTCAAGTGTTCAACATTTTCCCACGGTTATGAGGTCTTAATAGTGCGGCGGTCCTTTATGAAGTCGAGCGGACACAATAACGATAAAGGTGAGCGGAAAATCCGGACAATAAACCTCCGCAAAAAAGCTGAACAGGGGCCAGCGGGGCAAATAGTTCGTGAAATTTCCAAGGGCCCCTAGTAGTGGGGACTACCGGGGCACTTTACGACGGTCCTCCCAGTAAACCTACCCATTAGGTTGGGTTAAAGGATCGTTCTACTCGAGTTATAAAGATGCCGAACGCTTGGCAAGATTTGTTGCCGGATGGATGCAGAAGGGTTGGGTGGGACGGCATTATGATCATGTCGAGTCGAGGGCCCGTGTCATTTCAGCGAGTCAACACCGTGCGATGGAGAGGGCTTAGCGCTGAGTACCAATGTGGAGCTGCCTCGCGAATAGGAATTATTTGGATTATCCAACTTTTTGTTGACGAGCACTGCAACCACATTGAAACAAATTGGAGACATTAACACAATCCACAGCGATAAAATATACCGCCCTACGGAAAAAAAGAAGCATTGTGACATTATTTTCCCAAATTAAGCTACATACATATACATAATAGTAATCGTAATCAGCAAAAAAAGTCAAAAGTACATGTTAAATAAATTGTTACGTCTTTTTTCCGCTCGATGGCAGAATAGTAACTTTTAATCTGTGTTTATTACTACGAGTACAAAGCAAAACAATTAGCACAGGTATAAACGTCATTAAAATCTAACATACCCAAATACAGCCACCTACGTCCTTAGCAGTGCTCTCAAAAGGCCACATGCACGTTTCGACGCCAATCCACCATTTACCTCTCACAGCTATCCTGCACTATACGTCTCTTAATACGAACTGCTAAGGTGTACAAGCGAATACAGTGTGTCATGTAGGTGCAGGTGTTAAGTTGGTATGAAAGTGAGACGTTTGGTGGCTAATTGTACACGGCAGCCGTGACTGTCCAGTATAAACAGCAGGCAAAGGCGTTCGGGCTGTTTGCCGTCGGCCCTCACGTAAACAGCTCAGTTTGCTGCCTTTTGCTTGCTGTCTAGTGGGCTGTGTACTACTCAGGATTCAAGTGTTTACAGTTTCAATTGATATTAGCTATACCTGCGGGCACACCTAAATACCCTACTTTACAAGATTTTAAGGCTCATCTGTGCCGACATCATAGCATAGTACTCGGCTAAATTGGCAAGTTTGCGTTCGTTTGATTTGTATTGACTAACACGAACTTATAAAGTTTGCGTTCGTTTGATTTGTATTGACTAACACGAACATAAGAACACGTAAATTAAAACAAGTTGGATTCTGTCTGTAATGTACTCAGAATATAATACCTTATCTAAGCAAGTAACAGAAATTGAAAAGCACCTCCAGCAAATCTCTCCATCCAGTTTCAAGTTAAGCACCGGCAATCAATACAAACATTGCCGAGTTTGCCCCGAAAATTGCCTTATACTAGTTTCCCAAATAATATTTGGCGATATTCATCGTCAAAGATAAAACCATGTTTTGCACCCAAAGCGGTAGAAGCAACTAGACTGCGGTTGGAGATTCCCGCCCCAGACACGTTTCGGTCAATCCTTTTGACGCGACTCAACCTGCCCCGTGTGAACTAGCCCTTTGAGCTCGCACCTACGACCGCAAACGTTTGTGGACTCAGCTTTACGAAGGTTGATGGAGGAAAATTCGTTCCAATTTTGAAATTCGTATTTCTTAGTGGCTAATGCGTGAGTGGCTATTTGGTGCTTATAGAGACGTAAAATTACCTGATGCGAAGATACATTTCTTAAGTGTTCTATTTTTGAACACCCGTATTGTGAGTGCATTTATTGGTAGATTCAATTAGGTGCCCTGACGTAAAATATTCAAAAGTGATTTCAATTGTGTAATATCCCAGTAGTTTCCGGAGATAATAATGACTGATGAAAATACATCCTGATTTTGATTTCATCCTTATAAAAGTGGACACAATACTTAATATAAGTGGCCTAAGTAAACCTTAGTATGGTTTTGCTCGTTGCACTATTATTAAATGTATTGTTTTTTCTGTGTAATAAATAAATGAAAAAAAAAAATGAAAAAAAAAGTAAAAATATTCGAACCCACTTTCACAAAATATGCATTTTGCCGCATCCCGGCCGCGCGCTGCATTTTAAATCAGGCCAACTTCTGACGATTTCTTCAATATTTTAGCGTAGGAATCCTCCGATATAAGCATAAAGTTGAATAAGGTTTATTCAATCACTTAACAATTGAATATAATTATAACTAGGTAATAGATTTAAAGGATAGGCAATTTGCAATAGCATCCTGTTTGAAACTAGTTCTGTTTTAGTAGCGCCATATCGACCACAATTCTCGAGTGAACAGCTCTCATATTATCAATAGCGCTCCTGACTGCCTGCAGGAGAATACATTAGCATTGTCTATTAAACGCAACTCGAACTCCATTAGAAAACACATTCAATGACGGGATTGCCAGAGTTAATTTCATTTCCTAATACACGCTTCGTATTTGCTCACCATCCGTCCATATTTGCACTCCAGCGTTTTACTCCTCAGACTTATTTTCCTTTTGTTTAGACGAAATCTTAACGAATATTTAAAGGGTTAATGCGGATGAAACACGTACGTAGCGAGAAACAGATACAATTTTATTATAGCCGTGTGTAACACGAATGTGAGTTCGAAACGGGCGGTATCTCCAAATTGCTCATGTAAGACGAAATTAACCCTCGCCCACATTAACGCAGATAAGTCGAAGAGCTCATTTGCGAGCCTTCCGGCCTGCGCTCGTTACATCTTGATATTCTTTACCCCTTCGCCGCGCCGATACGCGGTTCGGCGTTCGGCGTTCGGCGCACCACACGAGCAATAAATGGCGTGGAAGACCGCTATCGCATTGCCCGATATCTTCCATCCGAATTAATTTCGAAACCCAGAAACGAAGCAAGTTCGCAGACTTGTTATTTCTACGTGAACCGAAGCGAGCGAGCGCGAGTTCTAATCGCGAAGAGTTGCAAGATAAAATGGCGACCCGTAATTACCATAACGCGCCTTTCGAAGATATGTGGAGAATCTTAATGGTACGGTGGCTCCGTAAATAATGGGCTCTTATGGGAAAGTTGGTAAAGAGCACTGTTTCGAATGTAATTTCAGGGGCTTCGTGCCTCACGTGCTTTTAGAATAATGTGCTAAATACGGGGTAGGTACGTTAATGACGGCATTTATTTTGATATAAAGTTGTACAATGGAGCATTAATGTTCAGTGAAATATCGACTCTTATTGCGGTTAACGTTGAATTATTATTCTACTTTTGTGTGTGTTATTACTTAATTCATTACATTATAATAATGGCGTAATTTTTTTGTTGAATGGCTGGATTTGCGATATTTTATGACTTATTCAACATCACTCATATATACGAGGGGCGCTCAATAAAAAGTGAGAATGAGATGCAAACTCTTTCAATATTAGGAAATTAAATACTGGCCGGTAAAGTTAATATAACTAGCGTATTGCTTATGAAAAAAAAATCCAACTGCTTCTTGTTTAAAAAAAATACGACCATTTCTTTGCAACGCTATGGAGTACGTGAGCGAAAATGGAGAAAATTGAACTTCGCGCCGTTATCAAATACTTGTGTTTGAAAAAAAAATCTACGGACCAAGTCAATTTAGATTTGCGGGACACTTTAGGGTCTAATGCTCCTCCGTATTCGACAGTTGCACGTTGGTGCGCCGAATTTAGACGTGGAAGAACATCGACCATGGACGAACCCGGCTCCGGACGCCCTACTACAGCAGTAACTGAAGAAATTGTGAAAAAAGTCGAAAACTTAGTTTTGGCGGATCGTCGTGTCACGGTTCGTTTTATTGCTGAAAATGTAAAGATTTCAACGGGGAGCGTGCATAATATTTTACATGAACGCTTGGGTATGAAAAATATATCTGCGCGTTGGGTACCAAGAATGCTTACTGACACGCAAAAACAAACTAGAGTCGAGATTTGACAAGAAGCTTTGGACCTGATAAAGCAAGACCGGAAACTTTTTCTGGCGCGATTTATAACAATGGACGAGACATGGCTCCACCATTACGACCCTGAAACGAAACTGCAGTCTATGACATAGAAAAGGCCATCATCTCCAACTCCGAAGAAATTCAAGGTGGGCCCATCTGCCGGTGCTGCATGGGCTCTGTTTTTTGGGATGATAAAGGGGTAGTAATGATTGAGTATCTCGAGCATGGAGCCACTATTACGGGCACTTTATATGCTAAACAAATAGCAACATTGCGCAATGAGATCCGCGAAAAACGGCGAGGTAAACTCTCGAAAGTTGTGCTGTTCCACCAGGACAATGCCCCGGCACACAAGTCCGCCGTTGCAATGGCTGCAATTCGTAATTCTGGGTTCGATATCCTTAAGCATCCTCCGTATTCACCGGATCTCGCCCCCAGTGATTTCTACCTATTTCCGAGATTGAAAGAATACCTGAGAGGCCAGAAATTTGAAGACGACGACGCGGTAGTCGCTGCAGAATTTAAAGTGCTTAAGCAGAATAAATATAATACAAGGAACGTAAGATTAAGAAAATTTGTTCAACATTTTGCAAACAATTATTATGGTAGAAGAATAAATAAGTATTTGGTTCCAAAGATATATAATGAGATTGATTGGTTAAGGGATGAAAAAGAGTGTAGCAGAAATGTTGTTAAAAATAGTTTAAAAAGGATATTTTTGGAAAAACTGCCCTAGGGCAGATTTTCCAAATGTATTTTTGCTTCCGTGGCTGTAGTTTAAGGTTAACCTGTTAATATAATTATAAGGTAAATATGTAGTGTTAGGTGCATATATAACTAAAAATAATGTAGATGAGCGCGATCTCGCCAACAAACTGTCTTAGCAGTTTGGCGAGTTAATTACAATTGCATGCAGTTATGTACACCTTTTCTTGGAAAATAAATAAAAAAAAAAAAAAAAAAAGTACAAGATTTTTTAAGTACTCAAGATGAGACCTTTTTTAAAAATGAAATTTTAAGTTTAGAAAATAATATACTAAGTGTATTATGCTAAAAGTTGACTATGTCGAAAAAAAAAAGGACATTTAATAAAAGTTGTTTATAACATACTCATTCTCACTTTTTATTGAACGCCCCTCGTATTATATCACGGTGACACTATCTACACATGTCGTGATTCAATTTCATTCCAAAGAACCGTTGCCACTTATTCAGCAACACACACACAAACTGTCTTTTCACAATTTTTTATTTTTTCGGATGACTAACTTCTGTCTCTCCCGTCTTAATAACCGTTTTTTAAAAACGGTTCATCAACTTTTTTTAGATTATATTTTTTTATGTTTTAGTTCCTTACTCCAATTTCTTTAGTTTAGCTTCAAAAATTGTAAAAATAAAACAAGTATTTTTTGAAACGTTTTGTCTCTTCACTGTCAAAATCTTTTTCACTGTTCCTTAATCAGGCACCGCACAGCAATTAAACCGGATAACATTTCTCGCTCATATCACTGGTAGCCGAATGCAGTCTCAGATTACTTATGAGTTATGATCCAGACGCAACGAGCCTGCGGCGTCTTACCCCTTTTAGTCGACAATTTAACAAGCTTTGTAAAACTAAGTCGCGATGGCACTCGCTATTATCTATGCCTCTTAAGATTACTCACTACGCGTTTACTGGCACTGGCACTATTCAAATTTTTAGTTGGTGATTTTGATATAACCTGCTTATAAGATGTTTTATCTTCTTCATCGTGCTTGAAAGAATAATGTAGTCACTTCAGGAATAAGTGACCCTAACCCTACTTTCGTTTCCCGTAGCTACTTATAGAATTCAACGCGTCGACTAATGCAGGTAAGAATTGTTTATGATAATATTTTACTTCAAATACCTACTTCGAAAAGTAAACATACAGATACAAAAACGACATCGCCTGTTTCTCAGTACATAAACAAAGTTACTACGTTCAAATAAGGCTCAAGTCTATTCAGTCTAAGAAAATGATTCACTTATAAAAATAATCAAATTAAAACAATTATTTTGCGTAATGTAATAAAACACCATATCCATTTTAAAATTCTCCTAAAAGTAAATTTGCAGATTGGTACATAAATAACACCGGACTCTCGGCACAGTCAAAATCAGTATTTTCAAAAGCATCAGGTGAAAGTGTAATAAAATCATTAACTCTTAAACAGAAGTGGTTATTCCATTTTCGTCATGTACTCTGTACCTATTCAAAACCCCTACTTATACCCAATGAAGCACAATATGCAATTTGCGGAACTGCACGAGATTACGCATGAGTTACGAGCGGTGCAGCGCTGGTCGCCCGCGGCGTCTTGCTTCTTTCACGACAATTAACAGAGCTGCTTTGTCGTCCCGCTCATTCATGCTTATCTGTGCTAGATTTAGGAAGCGAGGGGAGTCAATGAAAATTCATAAAACGTCTTAAAGGATGAATAATGAGTCAAAAACTTAATACTCAGCGACAACGGAAGAAATTTCGTGGTGGTAAAATTTCAAGATCTGTTTTTAATTTAATCGGTTTACCCTCACCTGAGCATTTATAAACAGCATTATTCTCCCACACATATTTGCACTCCGTTTAGTTTATTACAACCAACGTGCACCTAAATGTGGAAGCCCGTTCCCCCACATTACAGGCATTGTAAATTAGGCACCAAAAACGGTCTCGTTTTCCGCCTGAGCTCCGCGGTTAATATTGTCTCGCTCCTGAAATATGCAGTCTTACCTGAAGTGCCGCTGTAATCGTTGGATATAGTGGCTCGTTTAATCCGAGCTACATCTTCTGGAATGTTCGAGAATGCAGCCAAGATTTGCAAGCAGTGAGATTTGGCCGCGGGCCTGGTTGTGGCTTAATATGAGCCTTAATTCGAGAAGGGATTTGATGCCGTAAAGGATTTTCGAGATCGCTGTATGTTCGCGAAATTAATACATTGCTGCATTTCAAATATGGATTTATTGGATGTGTTGGAATATTCATCAATCACTTGTAAGGAATTTAAAACAGCTTTGGCATACGGGCTTAGGGGAACGCCTACGACACTCTCATCTACCTTAAAACTGTAAACGAAACAAAAACTCGTTTACTCACCCGAACCCTTTCAGAAGAGTTGGAGCCAAACCCTCAGCCCGCTTCTGGCAAACTTGAGCCACGGCAAACAGCCGTCAGCCGTCGTCGATGAAATTGCAAAAATGTAAAAGAGCTAATGTTTGCACACCTTAAACCCCTTCCCGACCCCACGTGCCGGCGTGACGAGCCGGATAAAAGGCTTTAATACACCCTCATCCCTTATTACGAAACTTGAAAAAGACAACAATATAGATCCAATGTGTCGCGGGCGCGGGCAATCATACGCGCATCAAAGGTGACGCGCCTGCGAGCTACCCGAGTGTGGAGACGCCTTTATCACGCCGTTTTGTGCTATCGCTGCGTATGGAAATACCGAGTCAAAGGGCCGCGTTATGACATCTGAAACAATGCAGATTGTGACAATCCCGTTTCCTTCTCATGTGAGGAAATGTTATTTGAATGTTTAATGAGGATCCTGGGTTTATGTGATGTAAGTATGAATTCGTTACACCATTCGTGAAGTTACAGTCACTTACAGTACAGTATAGCGACATTAAACAAGCAGCAATAAGGACAATAGCATGTATGTTGTGCTTTCAATAAGACTATATGTATTTTGTTTTTGAGTACTGGTCTGTTGTCGGGCCTTTTATGGCAACAAACACATAAGTACCCTCGTTTTTTAACATAAAATTTATTTTTGTTTTATCGATATACTATTTACTTTTTGATTTCTTCCGTTCATTCCCAAACATAAGGTCTCTTAGTATTAAGGGTTCTGCTAAATATATTTCAGGATTCGCTTCAAAACTGTCTCCATATTGTGCAAGCTGAGACACATCAAGCAGTCATTACGCCCCTGAAAAATCTCCGGGCTGCTTTGCAAGTCAAACCGCCACTCCCCCGTAAGTGCCGCGACAGGCGCGCCGTGTGCGAACACTTCCAAATCATCTATAGTCTTTATGAATACTGATTCACGGCATCTTGAGGTGCGGTTAAGGAAATACGTGAGCGTGCTAAAACGGGTAAGGTAATAGGAGGTTTCTGATAATTTGTACAAAAAGCTAGAATTTCATCTAGAATTATTATGTTACTAGGAGGTGCAGGAACTTACCGTAGATGTATAACAACTATTCTGTAACCATCTTTGGATGTCCAGCTATCCCTGTTACAAAATTTGTTTTGTCCAGCCGTTTCTGCGTGATGATAGGACAATGGAAATTGTAACCAACAGATGGCGCCAGGCTGGCATGCGCCGCGCGCCCATACATATAACAAGACGATCCTGAATCACGCTAGAAATTTTTCCTAACCCCTCTTCATAGAAAACAGATTTTCAATATAAATACCCGAGTTTTATAATAGCATAAATGTATTGTTTCTTTTAACAAGACAAAAACTTAGAAAAAAAAAAATTCACTCGAAAAAAAGTCTTATATATATAAGTAGATTATGATATGTAAGTTTTTGTGTAAATTGTACAAAACTATGCGATGTGGACTATTTCTATTGTTAATGAGTATTTTTAGGCTTTTCCCTAATCAAAGATCGTTATCGCGAGGTGCATTTTTGACGCCTTGTAATGTAAGAAGAAAGCTCAAAGTCCACAACAAATATCACGTCTATAGGATAGGAAGACCAGGTAATGCTGAACTAGTTAGTATAGTGCAAAAATTCTAATAGGACTACAAAAAAGTTCCTAGGTTATTAAGCACGCCACATATTCTTGTAGTGAGGATACCACACTGTCGACCACTATGAAGAATAAGATCGATGTGGCCTGTTACGCTGCGTGTTATGAACCTGCCATATGTTACAGCCTCTGTGCGCAGACTTGGTAATGCCCCCATTTATAAGAAAAACAATCAATCCATAATCGATGCGGCGACAAAACTCGATTCCGCACATCCTCACATCGTTAAAGCTCTCTAAATTCCAGTCAAGAACACGCCAAAAACTCGTCCCGTCTTACTCGCTCGGTACATGTATGAGAGTGACATTGGTTTGTGTGAAGTAAAGGAGGTATTAAGGCGGTCGTTACGCGAATTATTCCAGCGTCAGGCCGCATCTCAAATTGACATTCAATCAGTGTCGCGACATTGTTTCCCTATCAATCCTTATTGGAAGTACGCACACGCGCGCAGCCGATATGCCGCCATCAAATTGCAATTTGTTTATGAAAATTTATTGTATTCGCCATTACCGCAGCGGATTCTTTTCCTATGGGAGCGACCCCGCGGAACGAAATCACCTTATTCAATTCCCTTTTTGCATACATCACACGCATCTTAGGGGAGCATCGTTTTTGTCTGAACACGTGAATCCCGTTCGGTGCGTGTTCGCTTCTTATTAGTCTGGATTGCGTAAAGGTTTTTCGCAAATCGCCTGCGGGGCACCTCTGTGTACACAACTTCACTCGTGTGTCCCTATATTTATCCGAATGTGTAAATCAAAGCAGTCTTAATATCAACAGCACCTTTAAGGGTGAGGATTATAACGCGAATTTCAAGTTGCGTGGTAGGCTTTAATTGCGAGTTAATATTATTTGAGTACGTTAGATAAGAATGAAATATATGACGGACATTTCATAAACCAAATGGCGTGATCAAACATTTTAATGTACCCGCATAAAATAATTATTTTTTTATTATACCTATTGACGGATATGATACCATTTTGACCTCAATAAACGATACCTCCAAAACGCTTCCAGCATCCCTAAAATCCAAAGCATCTGACGAATCACCTGAAAATTTCCCATTCGCATATTCGAAGACATTCATTTATCAGCAGCGAATTAGCACGTCGCTCGCTCGTCGATGGTAAGTGGCGCGCGCGATATGACACCGCTTCCCTTCTGTTTCGAGGATTTCGGGAAAGAATTGTCGCATATATCACAGTTAATAGGGTGAGGAAAGAGCACTACTTATGCCTAATGCGACAAGGAAACATGCTCCGCGCCGTACGCCCGAATACATTTTCAGAACTGGATTTTCAATGGCAATAAATATATAAGCGAGCGAGCGGCGTGCTAGCGTATTTATTGGGTAGGTGGTATTTTGGCTATGTTTATATATGTGCATCCACATTGGAGTCAACGTGTGCTTTACTTGGTTATACACCATAGGTAGTACAGAAGAGTATATTTTAAGATACCTACACACAGATCGTTGATATATATTTAGCTGAAAGAATTCACAGACATAAGTGTAAGTGAAGGGGCACATTGCAGCATTGGTCGTAAGACCGAAAGATTTAAAGACAGCAGAAAGTTGTTGAATGGCGATCTCGTACCGGAGGCTGCATTGTGGTGGATCCTAACAAGGTAACTGACGATCTAATCAGAATCGTGGGAAATTTGCTGGAAAAGAGCAAAATTTTAATGGTTTAATGTAAGCTTTACAAGACTACTTCGCTCTGCGTTCTTTAATGGCCCATTAACGTTACAACCATACATGGGTACTCCGACTTTCGCCATAATTTTTTTTTTTTTTTTTTTTTTTTTTTATGTCATAGGGGGCAAACGAGCAAACGTATCGCCTGATGGAAAGCGATAACCGTCGCCCATAAACACCTAAAATTAATAGACTATTACTTTCACAATTTAATGAAAGTAATAGTCTCGTTGTCTCGTTTTTTACTACACAAAACCATTAGCACCCTTTTTGGCAAGTCACGCTGCAAACTTAAGCACTAATAAAATTCTTGCTCAGAATTTCCCCCAAACGCATTATCAGCTCTTCAGCTAAAGTCTTACACCTGTATCCATAGAAAAATAGTACTAATGTACCCCTTTTTGTTGTGACATAACAGTAAACCGTGACGCGTCGTAAAGAAGGCGGAATGACAGCGTAAAAAGCAACGAGCGCGGTAAATACCGACAGGCGATGAAGTCAAGCTGTGACTGTAAACATGGTACTGGTAAGGAAAATGGTGATTATATTGTCCGGGGTATCAGCATCATGAAAGGAGATACGGCTAACCTATATGCAGCTACGCGTAGGTATGCATATTTTAAGGCCCTGTTCGTGTGACATTAACATACTTATTCGAGCAACTTACGGCCAAAATCAATTTTAGATATTCCAGCTTCGCTTAGTGATATTGACCAGTTACCAGTTAATGGTAAATATAACACATCGTAAAAGCTAACGCAGATAGTAGTGATTGGACATAATATGTTATTATTATTAGAAACTCTTAATTTAACCTTTGGTTAATAATGGACACACATCACGATGCGTAAATACTAAGAGTACCTATTATAAACATAGCATCTCTTCTTAAATACATATACATAATACAGCAAAACTGTATATTTACACGTTTCTGAAGCTAAAATGTTGTGTTAAATTTTTAATACAACACGTTTCGAGTCAAAATCGAGAAATTTTATGCTAAGAGCATAAGCACACATTTGCTTTCAAAACACACGATTAAGTACATGATTAAGCTGCATTGTAATGCAAATCCGACGACTGTTTTTTTTAGAAAAACAGTGAATGCTAAAAGCTTGTACTCATGAATATTAACATACCAGATTTTATAATACAATCAAAGCGGTGTCGAAAAACTTGTTATTTTTTTGTTTTCGCACATTTTTATTACCCATAATAATAGTCAGTTTTCCTTAAATTTAAAAAAAGCCAACGTAAAGCTATTGCATTACACTAGCCACTGGTTTGTTTAAGGTTATTATTACAGAAAAAAGTTACTACTTATGCAACTATATACTTAAGTATATACTTAACTCTGTGGAAATATTTATTATATGCATATGCATATAATAAAATATTTCCACAGAGTACGTAGATTATGTTAAATACAAAGTATTATTTCTCGTATACAATTGAGAGTTTATCAGGCACCCCTCGCTAAAAACCCGTTATATTTTCAGCACATGATTATGTAAAAGAATTCCGAGATTCACGTACGAGGGAAAGAAAATGTGTGTCGTTAAGATCCGATTTGCATCTGTACCAGTCCAAGGGGTGTTTTCTCACGCCGACGCAATGTATTGGGCGGTATTATATGGCATTGTGGAATAAATTAGGGATGATTTAAAAGCCGCAAATTCACTCTGCATACGGTTGCCTGCATGTTTTTCTTTTAGACCGAGCGAGCGAAGCGACTGCTTTACAGCTTGGCCAAAAAAGATTTCCCGCTGTCCCCGCCTACAGGCCGCATTTCTCAACCGATTCTCCTGAAATTTTGTGAGCAATAATTAACTTTTTTTATCGCGAATACTTTTCGTTTTTTTTAAAATAAAGATATGGGGGTAGACGACGTAAAAAATGGCAAATTTCAGCCATTCCGAAACAAACTTGGGATATCTACCTACATCTCACAGAACTACTTACGTCTTATAATATGACGCGTTTGACGACGCGGTTCGTTCCGTGGTAGTGCGGCTGCCTATGTAGCTTGGGTCCGAATCCTAGCAGAGGACAATATTTGTGTGTATACGCTTTATGTTCCTGTTAGGTCACGGATGTTTTCTATACCTATATTATTTATCCTCGTAAGGCCCACGGTACCTACATATGTAAATACATACGAAACGGGTTTACTCACGTCGTAGAAGTCGAATATATCGCGCGACTTGTTTCGAATCGGTTCGTGATTCATCATCAGCCCGTCTAGCACAATTATGCTTCGCGACTCTTGTCGCGCGATAAAGCGCTACCCGTCACCCTCTCACATTACTGCACGGAAAGAGACAGGCAATTATCTCGTCGCTTGTGACAGTTGTACTAGAGTCTAGAGGTGCTGGAGAGCCGATCAGTCGCGCATCACGTCCTATTCCAAAACGAGCATTGCTTTAGTTTGAGTCTAGATCAATTTATGTATGATTGTACCCATGTACCCTAATATTTATTTATTACGCATTTATAAATAAAACAATCCATGTCTACATAAACATTGAATATTTCCTGTGACACCCTAAGTTTCATTAAAGTTTTAATGAAATTCCAATCGAAAGAAAAAAATAACTAAGAAACGAACAGTTTTAATTACAGGGCGAATTTGCGAGTTTTTGCAACAGATGTGATCGTTACTCGATGTTGTTAAATGAGGCAATTTGTTTAATCTCTCGATCGCCCGGCGACAGTTGCTTTGTCCGCGTCGTTGCTCGTAAATTAACAACTGTCAAACGATAATTCCATTTTAATCCAGTCCTACTATTATGAAAAGAAAGAAATCATTCCTATAGTCCACTTCGTAGCGCGTTTTATCAAAACACAAAGACATGTTTTCTCCTCTCCAAATCATCGTCCCGTAAAATAATAAAAGAAGCTAATTTTCCAACTCAGTTAACGACTTCCCCGTCAAGTTAATAACGCAAAACAAATTACAAACGAAATCTTCTAGCAACATCGAAACAATTAATCAAAACGTTCAACCGTTGCAAAAAATTAAAGAAACAATCCTTCCGACGCTACGAATGCCTTTATTATTATTTAAATCTTCAAAATGAGTCGACAAAATGCGCGATATAGATATAAGTCTGCAATAACCCATTTAGGAGGATAAGAAAAAGGGATGGTAGTCATTAGCATATAATGACAGTAATTAAAGTACACAAATAGTGCTATAAAGAAGGCCCGGCGATGAAGGGTTGTCTTCATCCGCGGCGAGAATTTATACATGGCAAATATTTTCGCTGCGGCTCTAGCAAACCGCTGCAAAATTAAGAGCGCCTTTGTTTAATTTATTAATTAATGGACCCACTGGCTGTGACGTAATGAAGATTGTGTATTCGGCGGTACAGATTACCCCATCATCCAAATAACGCATGCGGGCGCATTCAAGTTATTAAGATGACGGAAAAACTTTAAGATCCTGATTATGTGGACTAAATTTGTGTTATTTTCCTAGTAGTTACTCTTCCTGTTAAATACGGTTAAAATTTAATTGAAGTTTGTATTCCCGAGATAATAAGTTAGTATATAGTAGAAAGGCAAGATCCGAGCTGACAGCGGTGCTCATGGGCAAGCCAAGCCTTCTCCGAAATGTAATTTCAATTCATCCGTCAAGTCCGCTCCGCCGCCTCACAGACAATGGTGGCTAATTACGAGATGTAAGGCTTTATTAACGCAATCGCACAGTTATTAACATAAAAAAATAATATTTACGCGCGCCGACGCCGGCGAAGGCTCTTAATTTACGAATATTGCGGCATTAGGTTTATGCGGGCCCAACCCTTCCGTCTTACAAATAATTGCAGTGATGTTACGCCAAGAGAAATGGGATAACCGACGAGATTAAAGCTCATCAGAGATGTTACGCCCAAGAAAATTTAGCGTTCGAGGTAATAGCAGGCATTTCACTTTCCACGCCGCGATGCGAATGTCTTACAAGAACAAATTGATATTTCTTGCACGGATTCCGCAAAATTCTCTCTATTGGCCGGAACGTCTTAAATTATCACCTCACAAATTACTCGCCCATTGATATTTTAATCAAGATCCATCCCTTCGTCGCAGGCTTCGATATTAGCATATAAATAGCGAGTAAAATATGACATCAGCATTTTAATTTTTCGATATTACGAAACGATTTACAAATTAGCGGTTAAGAAAAACGCCATAGAAGCCTTAAGAGGGTCGAGGCCCGCAGATGTTCTATTTAAATGTAAATTTCCTTCGACACGCCGACGACACGGATGAAAAAAATAATTTAGAATCAAAATATTTGACAGGGCCATCAAATACGCAGGAATATTAATAAGAACAGAAATAGCATGCTAGAAAAAATTTAAAATTGTATAAACCGCTGATCTGAATTGTTAATTTTGGCATAACAGGTATCTCTGAATAATAACAAAACGACAAAAAGACTCATAGAAAAGTGGACCCTCTTATTTTTCCGTCAGTATTGTCGCCAAATCTAAACTTCGTACTCAGGAAAGAAAAATTAACTAAATTTGACAGCAGTATTTAATCAACGCCGCTCACAACAAACACTAGGAGGGTGACAATTGCAGGCGCCGGACAAAAAAGAAAGAAAGAATTCTTTACGCTGTAAAAGGCAACAATAAGAAAAAGAATGATAGAAAAGGGACCGCTGCGGAAGTGGAAGTGACAGATCGTCGACAATGGTGGAAAGTCACACCTCTTGTTTACGAGGCCCCGAGCACGGCCGAATTAGCCATCATTTACTTAAGTACTTTATATAATTAAGCCCAACTGCCATCTCGGACGCAGGGGTCGCTATATTCTTTCATGAACGACTCTAATTGCTACTATTAGTTGGGTCGTGTCGACCGTTTCTTGTTCTACGTGAATTCCGCAACAACATATAAAATGTTGTAAGATTTCCCCTCCTTTATGAGCGCGCACGGCCACAGAATTGCTTTTTGTTTGCGAATGTTCATTAAATCCCCTTTGCATCTCGAATTAACGAATCGATCATAATTGATTAAGTACAGCGCCTCGGCGAGGAATGCCACAAAGGAGTCAATTCGGACCACCTCCGAGGAAAACAAAAACACGCTCCCCTCCAGTTTTTGACCGAGCAGTCGAAAGCGAAATCTGGCTTTGTTCATTTACTCGGTAAACCGATAATTTCATTAAACAACAAAGTGGGACTCCTCGGAGCGCTCTGTAAACACGGTAAGAAGCCAATGTACCCCAGATGAAAAATTCATTTAAAGAAAAAAGAAATAGCGCAAGTTGTCCCTCTTTTGTTTCAATTGCAAAAAAGACTCCGCTAAAAATTTAATTAGTTAAGCTAACTATGGATTAGCGATTAAAATGAGTCAGAGTAGTTGAAAGCGTGAAATTCTTTGGAAAATACTGTTCTGTAATTTTCCGTTTATTGGGCATCTTAACCCTACAGTGTTCACGGGCTCCGCTAATATTGTTCGAAACCCAAAACGGTTGCATTCCGCACGTTAAAAATATCGCGGAGTAATTTGGAGCATTCGGGCGGGCTACTCGCATTAAAGTTAGGTAGCGGCAAATTAAGCCGACCCCCGATATATTGCGTTTGTTCTTTTGAAGCCGCCGGTGAAGGGTTAAGCTAAGAATGCTTTGCTTTTTATAGAAGTCCAATAAACCGGGGGCGAGGCCACGAGGGTTGCCCGTGAACACATGTATGGAGTAAAATTTTAGGGGCAGGCGGATATTATATTGATTATCAATATTTGTTTGTTCAAATAAAAAAGATTCCGATTTGTAATTGTATTTTCTTTTTACAGCATAAATTCAATCCCTTCATAGCATTAATTTTCTCACATATGCGGCCACAAATACTCGTTAAACAAAGCGTATGAATTATACCTCAGCCAGGTAATTAGACCGAAAATACCATTAAATTAATAAATAAAAAACAGAAGCGGACCCCATCGGCTCTCGGGACATAGGCCCCTCTCTCGAATAAATTTATGTAAAAAATTTCATTAATATTTTTGAGGCCGCGCGGCCGCTAGCCCTTGGGAACGAATCGAGTTCGCGGTCGCGATGGAAAAATGCAAACCGAAAATTATGGGGCCCTCGCCTTGTATTTGCTTATGAATACCTACCAGGTACGTTCCGCTGGGTATTAATATGTGATATGATACGGAAAAATAAAATTAAAACATTGTTTAGCGGCGTTATAAAGGCACATATCACGGGTGAATATCCGAGAAACCCTGGTGTACTCGAATGTCGCCGCGAACATAGCAAATTTATGACATATTCTGAAGTCAAAAGTTTACAGAACGTGCGATATTTGGCTTGCTCTCAACTTGTAGGATGCACTATGAAAAACGCCCCTCCAGGGACGGGCGAGATTATGAAAGATTTGTGAGAACTCGAGTGGCCGCGGCTTAAGAGTTTCGAGGGCGCCAGGAATGCCAGATATAAACAGATTTCTTACGGTGCCTTTGCAATATCTTGGGAAAGATAGTGGAATACTTTTTCTCTGGTGGTTTTGAGATAAATGTTTAAGCTCGATTTCATGCAAAAGGAAAACAAGTTTCGAAAGTTTTTTCTATTCGGTTAGATTTAGTATTTGGAACTTAAAGATAATGTCATTTTTGTTTTAATTAGAACATTTGAAATGCCTTAAATAATTAAATCATAAAATAATAAGTTGGATATAAAGATTACTTATCCATTTAGGTACATATTATCCATAGTTTTTCCCCGGCCGCGGCTTCGCTGGCGCAGAGGGTTTTTTTAGTAAGAAACCTTTATTTTATTTATTTAAGTTTATAACTTTCCAAATTAACGATTTCCATACAATTGTTCGACCCATATTTCACCCCCTTAAGGGTTGAATTTCGAATAATCCTTTCTTAGTAATCGTCCACGTACTATAAAGAATATATGTTCGAAATTTCTTGCTTAATTCTCTTCAGTGGTTTAGCATGTGTCTGTCAATCGGTCAATAACGCAAGAGTTTTATTGTATGTATACATTATTTTTATAACCTGACTCTAAGTTTTTGAGTTTTTGTCAATATTGTTTTATGTGCATTAAAGTGTTTACATACATACATAAAAGAAAAATAAAAATACCGTTGCAACGAGGACGAAATCACAGCAAAAACCAAGTAAATAAATAAATCTCAAACTTCCAAGTCCTATACCTAAGCCACAGTGCAGCCAAAATCAGCGATATCTTGCTGGGCGCCTGTAAATCTTCAGGCATTTTTATATTCGCCCTCCGAGGGCTAAGCTAGTCGCGCCGCCGAGATTATATCTTGACACTTGATGGATGAATGGTTATTGGATCTCTACATTTTTATCATTTTGATACAGTCGGTAGGGCAAGGTGAGCCCTTTTGTGTTTTTTGCACGGCAGGGGGCATAGTTTACTGAGATGGCTTCTAACTTGCTCAAGCGGTTTTTATAAGTTTTGAAGGCTGAATCTGCTTTGCGAAGCCACAAAAATGTATTTGAATTTTACACGAGCATTGCTTGTGAAACTTTGGGAAGCGCGTAAATGTCCACGGCAACCTATAAGTATGCAGATGAGGCTCGCTTTCTCATTAGTACTCTGTGCTGATCCAAGTGCCCGACGGGACCTACACGTGGTGGTTTGCTGTGGTAGATCTACCACCACGACATCTGATAATGGTAACTGCTCAAGAACCAGTGAATGCTTTACTGTTTTTTAAGCGTGTGTAGCATGACTTACTGTATTACACAACATTATTTAAAAACATGGCGTAAAAATAGGTATTTTTTTTAATATTATTAATTATTATATGACACCGTATACCTAATTGTGACTAGCGTTAGTTTATAAATTGTAAACTAACTAGTGATATTGTACACTGACGGATATGTTAGGTTAGGTTAGTACATAATTTCACTAGATAAATTATAAAAAGTGTTTACAATCTTACGGTGATTATGCATAATGATTCTGTTAAACACTATGCTACCTGATTCATATTTCTTGCGGCCTTTCCTATTAAATTATGAGCTGCGCATTCGGCAATGTTCTTAGCGCGCGTCTGACACGGGACCCGATCGTTTGCACTCTTTACTACACCCTTGTCTCATACTTCACATCGCGGGTATGGTCTGCAGAATACAAAGTCAGAAACTGCCAAAAACTGAATAATTTTGAAAATTTGTGTTTCATGGTCAACTAAAAATAAAATCTTGAAAATTTTACTTGGCTTATCAAGGCTTTTGATAAGAAATTAACAAATAAAATTACGCTCACAAATCGATAAAAAATAGATAAGGTTACGATTGATTAAGATTGCTGAAGCACCCTTTTCTTTCAAATATTTCAGAGAATGAAATTATTTTACATAGTGCAAGTTGACGATGTATTTAACACACTCAACGAGAAGGATTTTTTTTTTCAAGATACCCGGAATTATCTCAACACCAATAATGAAGTCTATATTTTTTACTTATGCTTTTAATACTTATGCTATTTTTTGATTTTTATTTTTTCAAATTTCCTTATATGGCAAATTTCGACAAATCAACGCGTTTAACACCTCGGCTGCTATCCCTTCAGTTTTCCGCTCGTTTTCCGCGCCATACGCGATATGCCCTGAAAAATGCCGCGGCCACGTTAGCGGAAACATATCAATTCAATTTGAGAACGCGCGGGACCCGTGAAATGGGGCTGTCGCGCTAAATCATGCCCGACGCGATAAACATATCGGAAGGGTTATGTTTTATTAGTCGAGACGTTACGTTTATCTACCGAAGGAAAAGTCCGAAGGAGTTTAAAGCGAGAGATTGATTTTTAGAAAAAAGAAGCTGTCTCATTTTAGCCAAAGTTTTATAAAGTTTTACCTACTAACTACTCACTTTACCTATTTAGGTTAAGAATCGTGTTGCTTTAGCAAATGAGCTATGAAACCAATTGTGGCAAATCGTGTAGTCCAAATGTAGAACCATGCGATGATGTCCGCATTATTATTCGTTCTGAAATTATTATTTGTTAGAGGGAATGAATATAATCAAGAAATATTTATAGCTAGTAACGTAACATCACCATCACTACGGGCAACAAGTATATTTTGATAATGTCCATCGAGAACCGTAAATTTTCCGAGAACAAATTGGAATGTCGCTTTCCACCCCTATGTAACATTGGAGACGTGAAAGGACACCACCAAACAACAATAACATTTTCAGGTTACAATATGGATAAAGAACATACCCATCGTCAGTTTGGCACCTGCCTAAAGTAATTCATCACTTCAGCGCGGCTAAGCTTGTTTCACAATTAACCCTCCCGTTAATAAGATAGAGTGGGTTCAGTAAAAATTCAAGCGTCATCCACGGCCCGGAGATAAAAATTAAAAATGCACACGCGACCGCGACGCCTCAAGGAAAATATGTTTACGGAGTTGCTTTGTGAAATTTTAAAGAAAACGACCGAAGAATTTTTAAGGGAGAAATTTTCCATCCGTATGAATTGCTTAATATAAAATTGTGGTGTGCATAGGCGATTCGCTAAGATGCTTTGAGATATCTTGAATAAGCACACAATACGTGGGAAGTTGTTTTTTAGGGTTCCGTAGCCAAATGGCAAAAAACGGAACCCTTATAGATTCGTCATGTCTGTCTGTCCGTCTGTCCGTCCGTATGTCACAGCCATTTTTTTCCGAAACTATGTAGTGTTCTCTTACCTTGGTAATTCCTTTAAGCGATGAAATTTGGGGTTCCCTTATATTATCCAATGCTCTGTTTATCTCTCTAGCACGTTGCTAGTTCGGTATAATTCGCTTGCTTCGATATATTGGCTGAAACGTTCATTTATTAAACTCTAGCTTACGGAAAAATCGATTTGACGCAGGCTGCTACTTACATCATTTTTCTCTCCGCCTTTTTCTTATTATAATAGTAACGATTTGTTCCATAAATTCA
Source organism: Apotomis capreana (assembly GCA_947623375.1). NCBI lineage: Eukaryota > Metazoa > Arthropoda > Insecta > Lepidoptera > Tortricidae > Apotomis > Apotomis capreana. The sequence continues at coordinate 7,837,849 of OX392506.1, read as the reverse complement.
TTAATTTACAATTTAGCATATTTAATTTGTTATGACATTTCTGTTTGAAAAAATGTCATAGCAACGTGCAACGGGGGTTTCTGTAATTGCTTTATTAGGGTAAAACCATATGAAAACACATGATAACAGAAAATGAAAAAAGGATGGCCGCAACTAAGGCCAAAAACCACACTGTGCGTTGCAATATCTTTTTTAATTTCGTAATTATAGATATTTTTCCGTGAGGTCAACGACCTTCATAAAAAATATTTTGATCGAAATTTCCTATTAAATATAAAATTACCGTTTCAAATTAAATGCTCGTTAATTGCCTGTCTTAAGTTCTTTCGTTATTTCAAGTTTCAAGACTCTGACGGCATAAGGAGGCGGTACATTAAACAAATTTTAAAATTTCATAAAAATGTGCAAAAAAATATAACTATTTAACGGACGCATTTTCTTTTACCAACAGAAATAACTACATAAATGTACCTTTCAACTGTGAAAATTGTGTGGAATTATCTCTCAGGAACTCGGAGTAATTGCGTTTTGAAGTTTTTTCTGATTTCTATGGAAATAGGGTTGGCACAAGAAGTTTAAGGAAAAGTATTTTATTATATTATTTTATGATGCGTTCTTTCATTCTGATCCTTATGGAACGACTTATATTTGTTGTTTTGTATAGGAAATTGACTGAAAACTGATTTTTCCATACTGACATTTTTGCTATTATTTTGAGTTCGGTTAATACCAAACAAACGACGAACTTTTTCATAATACAGATTTTTATGGTCTATTCATATAAAACATATATAAGAGAAAATAATTGCGCTTAAGAAAGCGATGAGTCAATCGACCTGTTTTGAAGTTACAGTGCAACAAAAAAGAGTAGATATGAAATAAAATGGAAATAACATAGAAACTTACATGGCAGCACCAGGTGTAAACAGCAAATAAACTATTAATTGTTTTGCTATCAATTTCCGCCAGGTCTTGTTTGACGAAACTATTTGAATAGAGTGAAAATGAATAAAAACTGCTCGTAATTCAGTCAGCAATGGAAGTAATAAATCAGGTGTAGGTGCTACGCCGAATTTCTAAGTTGTAAATTTTTCAACTCTCGGTTCAGACGATATTTTTTGCAAACTACTAATCTAACGCCGCCGTAATTGGATAGGTTTCAAATTCTAGTTTTAGAGGCGGACTGACATAATGGCATTCTCATACAAACACCTCATAGTCAATAAGGCACCGCTGGAGATATTGCAGCACAGCCCAGTGCCCATGTCTCGATCGTCCAGGTGATCATCAGATCAAATTATACACCTCCGACTTGGATATGTAAACGGCCCTTTGGAAGTTAGGGGTCTGCAGTGTCATCTGTCACCGCCACCGTCAGCTCGCCACAAGCTGCCCCCGCAGGGTTATTTCCTTTATCATTTATCGGTTTATGTTATAATTCGTCTTGCCTTGCTAAAGTGAAGACATCGGATTCTATTTTCAGTGGGTTATAATGGACATTATCTGTTGCTACTTTTAGAAGGCGAAGAACTTTGTTCGGTATAGGTACACGGTTTTGTTTTTTCTTCCGTAAACTGGAGGTAGTTAGGTAAGGGTCGGATGACTCTAGTGCTCTGTGGAACAAGTCTAAATTAGTGGTCATGCGATCTAATTTTCTGGTGTGGTGCTCCCGATCATAACGCAAGTACTTGTTCCTGGATAAGCCAGCTTGCTCAGACAACGTCCCTATCGTAGTATCGTATCGTAGTGAACTGGATTCTATAATATTTCTGCCTTGTATCTTGTGTAAAGTGACGGGCATATAGAACCAGTTATACTCGTATGTTTGTCCGTACTTTACTGCAAGAGACTTACAAAATTCGTCAAATTTTTCAGCATCAATATGCAACCCACTTGATAAAGCTACTAATATGGTATGCAAGTCTTCCACCTAAACCTCAACGCCTAATATTTTAGCAAACATTTGTCGATGTTCGTCCAACAATGCTCCAACCATCACTCTTACCACTTACAGATCAAGTCAGGAGCAAGGTTAGTGTAAGAAAAGCAGAACAGTCACATGAACGATGATTCCGAAAAAAATTCAATTATTGTTGTTGACTGTATGTGACAACCCTAACCTAAAATTTTAAAAATTAATATCTCCGTATTCCTGCATTGGATGCATCTGATTTTTTTTGTGGTAGTAGTTATTATATTATTTAATAATCGTGTAAAGAAAAAAAATGCGTCCGTGTACGGAATAGCCGAATAAAAAAAAATTATGATATCATAGAAGTTTGAATAAATACGCTTATTTAGGAGTATTTTCTAAAGTTTAAAACCATATATTGGTGTTATTATATAAGGTCTAATATACCGTGGAACATTCATTGTTAAATCTGCTTCAACAAAGACATAAATGCGTTTCTTAGGTTTTTCAGGTTATTACTCGATTTTTTTTATATCTCATAAACTATGATACGTGAAGCTACGGGAGTTTTAATAGAAGATTTTGTTGGTTATCCTGTACCCAAAAACTAGAAAAAATAGGGATGGCCGCAACTAAGGCCAAAAACCACACTGAACGTCTTGTCTTATAAAATTGTCCATTTCACGTAATTTTACTTCCAAAGCGGTGAGGTTGGATATATTTGAGCTAGGTCGTATTAACTTTATCGTTTGGCTGGTTCCTTCGTACTTCTTAAAATTCAAAATTCATATTTTTATCTATTCTGGAACATTTTGTCAGCGAGCCTGATATAAAAGCGCTGCCATAAGCTCAAAATTCAGTTTTCTCGTGCCTCTCAAATAAAGAGGATCTCGAAATTGGTCTGTGCAGGGCCAAAGCTTGGCCCTGCACTCAAGAGAGACCCCTTTTCCTCTTTGGCTGTCCCCCTACAAGACTACTGACTCGCTCGGACGCTGAGAGGCCTTGTCTACTGCCACTGCATATGCAAGAAGGAACCTTGTCGATCTGCTGTCACTGCATATACGCCCTGCTGCTGTAGCGTATACGCCCTCCTGCTCCCACTACGTATACGCCCTCCTGCTGCCACTGCGTAGACGCTCTCCTGCTGCCACTGCGTAGACGCTCTCCTGCTGCCACTGCGTATACGCCCTCCTGTTGCCACTGCGTAGACGTACTCCTGCTGCCACTGCGTATACGCCCTCCTGTTGTCACTTCACATACGCCTTCCTGCTACTACTGTGATCACGTCCACCTGCTGCTACTGCGGTAACCTGCGACCACCTGTGCGACCACCTGCTGCGGACTCATACCAGGCTCCACGGACATCACCTCAACAGCAACCGACCTTAGACTACCAATCTCCCCTATACTCTGTAATCCCACTGCCTTGGTGACTACCGAGTGAAAATAAAGAACCCTAACCCTGAATTTACTGTTTTCTCTTTCTACTTCTTTTCTCCTCTATCTTTCTCTCTTTCACGTCTGTTTCTTAAAAACAATTTTCTAATTGACTAGCTTTGACAATATCATTAGCAATCCACAATGTAGCAAATTTACGTTTAATTCCCCAAGAATACATGCAGCAGCAGAATAAACATTTTCGTATTACCTCAACTGAACCAGAATATAAATTTCATTGCCAAAACGCCGTGTAAGACAATGCATAGATAGCTACCGATTTAATAACAGTCATAATTGAAGCGCGCGTTCTTCCAAACCCATTAGTTGGAGCCAGACTCATCGAGGGCTGGTAATGAACTCCGCATTATGAATGCAACGAGGCATCGCCTCTCCGATGCACCGCGAACACACTACGGCGAAGAAATTAATTCATTTGCATGTAAAATTTCACCTACGGAACTGGGAAGATTGGCTAAGACGCGGATCGATGCTCCCGGTAAACTAAGATGTTAGACATTTTTAACGTACTGTTATCTGGGGTGTTTTGTAACTATGGGGTTTCTCACAATTTCTAAAAATATGTAAAGGTAAAATAAGTTACCTTGGAAAAATGTATTTTTTTACCTGTGTGAAGTTAGCGGCCAAAAGTTGGCGGCCAAATATTGGCCAACATTTGGCCGCCAACTTCACAAAGTTGGCGGCTAAATGTCGGCCAATATTCCGAATTTCAAATTTAAACTAGATTTCTAGATCGATAATTTAAGTATCACTATCAGCATGTCCAAGCACGTCTAAAAGACTATTCAAATAAGCTTTTACTATACATCTATCTCATTCAATTTAAACGTAATGACCAAGCGGCCAATTTCTTGTTTGAAATATTATACAGAATTAGACTTTTCCACCCTATTTCTAATTCCATGAATGGGGTTTTACTATATTAAGTACAAAGTACACCCCAGTAGTAATAAAAACTTGCAATAGAGCTCTACCTTGCTTAGTTTGGGCGTAAATGACCCAGCGGCCAGTGATTTTTGATATTTTGTGTACATCTTGACTTTTTTAACCGATTTCTAGATCGATGAATGGGGTCTGACTATATACACCATTAAGCACACCCAGAGAGCTATTAAAATCGGCTTTCACTAGAGCTCTACCTCGCTTAGTTTCGGCGTAATGACCCAGCGGCCAAAATTATTTTTGCAATTTTGAGCATATCGTGACTTTTTTAACCGATTCTAGATAGATGAATGGGGTCTGACTATATACACCATAAAGCACACCCAGAGCGCTATTCAAATCAGCTTTCACTAGAGCTCTACCTCGCTTAGTTTCGGCGTAATGACCCAGCGGCCAACGTGATTTTTGCAATTACGTGCACATCTTGACTTTTTCAACCGATTTCTAGATCGATGAATGGGGTCTGACTATAAAGGCCATAAAGCATACCCAAAGAGCTATTCAAATCAGCTTTCACTAGACCTCTACCTCGCTTAGTTTCGGCGTAATGAACCAGCGGCCAAAATGATTTATGCAATTTTGTGCATATCTTGACTTTTTAAACCAATTTCTAGATCGATGAATGGGGTCTGACTATATACACCATAAAGTACAACCAGAGAGCAATTCAAATCAGCTTTCACTAGAGCTCTACCTCGCTTAGTTTCGGCGTAATGAACCAGCGGCCAAAATGATTTATGCAATTTTGTGCAGATCTTGACTTTTTCAGCCGATTTCTAGATCGATGAATGACGTCTGACTATAAAGGCCATAAAGCATACCCAAAGAGCTATTCAAATCAGCTTTCAATAGAGCTCTACCTCGCTTAGTTTCGGAGTAATGAACCAGCGGCCAAATGATTTATGCAATTTGGTGCACATCTTGACTTTTTCAACCGATTTCTGGATCGATGAATGGGGTCTGACTATATACACCATAAAGGACACCGAGAAAGCTATTCAAATTAGCTTTCGCTAGAGCTCTACCTTGCTTCGTTTCGGCGTAATGAACCAGCGGCCAAAGTGATTTTTGTAATTTTATGCAGATCTCGGCTTTTTCAACCAATTTCTAGATCGATGAATGGGGTCTGACTATATACACCATAAAGTACAACCAGAGAGCAATTCAAATCAGCTTTCACTAGAGGATGAATGTACTTTATGGTGTATATAGTCAGACCCCATTCATCGATCTAGAAATCGGTTGAAAAAGTCAAGATCTGCATTAAATTGCATAAATCATTTTGGCCGCTGGTTCATTACGCCGAAACTAAGCGAGGTAGAACTCTAGTGAAAGCTGATTTGAATAGCTCTCTGGGTGTGCTTTATGGTGTATATAGTCAGACCCCATTCATCGATCTAGAAATCGGTTGAAAAAGTCAAGATGTGCACCAAATTGCATAAATCATTTGGCCGCTGGTTCATTACTCCGAAACTAAGCGAGGTAGAGCTCTAGTGAAAGCTGATTTGAATTGCTCTCTGGTTGTACTTTATGGTGTATATAGTCAGACCCCATTCATCGATCTAGAAATCGGCTGAAAAAGTCAAGATCTGCATAAAATTGCATAAATCATTTTGACCTCTGGTTCAGTACTCCGAATCTAAGCGAGGTAGAGCTCAAGTGAAAGCTGATTTGAATAGCTCTCTGGGTGTGCTTTATGGTGTTTATAGGCAGACCCCATTCATCGATCTAGAAATTGGTTGAAAAAGTCAAGATCTGCACAAAATTGCATAATCATTTTGGCCGCTGGTTCATTTCTCCGAAACTAAGCGAGGTAGAGCTCTAGTGAAAGCTGATTTGAATAGCTCTTTGGGTATGCTTTATGGCCTTTATAGTCAGACCCCATTCATCGATCTAGAAATCGGTTGAAAAAGTCAAGATGTGCACCAAATTGCATAAATCATTTGGCCGCTGGTTCATTACTCCGAAACTAAGCGAGGTAGAGCTCTAGTGAAAGCTGATTTGAATTGCTCTCTGGTTGTACTTTATGGTGTATATAGTCAGACCCCATTCATCGATCTAGAAATCGGCTGAAAAAGTCAAGATCTGCATAAAATTGCATAAATCATTTTGGCCGCTGGTTCATTACGCCGAAACTAAGCGAGGTAGAGCTCTAGTGAAAGCTGATTTGAATTGCTCTCTGGTTGTACTTTATGGTGTATATAGTCAGACCCCATTCATCGATCTAGAAATTGGTTTAAAAAGTCAAGATATGCACAAAATTGCATAAATCATTTTGGCCGCTGGTTCATTACGCCGAAACTAAGCGAGGTAGAGGTCTAGTGAAAGCTGATTTGAATAGCTCTCTGGGTGTGCTTTATGGTGTATATAGTCAGACCCCATTCATCGATCTAGAAATCGGTTGAAAAAGTCAAGATGTGCACCAAATTGCATAAATCACTTTGGCCGCTGGGTCATTACGCCGAAACTAAGCGAGGTAGAGCTCTAGTGAAAGCTGATTTGAATAGCTCTCTCGTTGTGCTTTATGGTGTATATAGTCAGACCCCATTCATCGATCTAGAAATCGGTTGAAAAAGTCAAGATGTGCACAAAATTGCAAAAATCACGTTGGCCGCTGGGTCATTACGCCGAAACTAAGCGAGGTAGAGCTCTAGTGAAAGCTGATTTTAATAGCTCTCTGGGTGTGCTTAATGGTGTATATAGTCAGACCCCATTCATCGATCTAGAAATCGGTTAAAAAAGTCAAGATGTACACAAAATATCAAAAATCACTTTGGCCGCTGGGTCATTTACGCCCAAACTAAGCAAGGTAGAGCTCTATTGCAAGTTTTTATTACTTCTGTACTTAATATAGTAAAACCCCATTCATGGAATTAGAAATAGGGTGGAAAAGTCTAATTCTGTATAATATTTCAAACAAGAAATTGGCCGCTTGGTCATTACGTTTAAATTGAATGAGATAGATGTATAGTAAAAGCTTATTTGAATAGTCTTTTAGACGTGCTTGGACATGCTGATAGTGATACTTAAATTATCGATCTAGAAATCTAGTTTAAATTTGAAATTCGGAATATTGGCCGAAATTTAGCCGCCAACTTTGTGAAGTTGGCGGCCAAATGTTGGCCAATATTTGGCCGCCAACTTTTGGCCGCTAACTTCACACAGGTTATTTTTTTACCCAGTATCCGATTTTTAGATTTTGTGAGATACTCCATACTTATAAAATACCCCAGTTCAATACTAATGATATTTTTTACAGGCTGCAGTATCATATAAATAAGTCGCATTTATATATACGTATTTAAAAACTTGGGGCATAAAAGTATATATTCAATCGTTTTGTTCTCCATTTTAGAAATCTTAAGCGCTAAAAGAGTATAAAACTAAGTATATCAAAAATATATTTACTTTGAAAGTGTTCTCACTAAATATAAAATGTACCACAACTACTTAAAAGCTAGACGCAGCATAAAAGAAAATTAAGTCCAAAACCACTTCTACAGTTATTAGCAGCGAGTTCGTTGACTCACCGAGGTGTCTCAGGGCACCTGCATTACCAAGTCTCACCTAACGACTCCCCTCCTAATTCTACTCGACTGCCACTTTTTACACTCGTTCCAAGCCTCTTGAGGACAATCGGATGCAAAATGGTGACTTCAATTTGGCTGGTTGATTGAGAGGGTTGTTTATTAAAGGTTAAGATTGACGGTGAAAAAGATTGGATGAAAAAATCGTAACAGACGTAAGAAAAACTAAAGACTGTAAGCTAAAAAAAATACTAGTGTAATATCCCAGTGACAAAATATAAGCAATAAAACAGTTAGAGTTAGTTTTAAGGTAAGCTATGGGCCACAGTAGCCTGATAATAAACAATTGTCTTTTATAACTAATATGTACTGTGTTCGGTTTGATTTCGGGTATGATCAATGTCAAAAGAACTACACACATAATTAATATGATTTTTTCGTTTGTGTGGTGTTCTGCCTTTTTGGCGAAATGTAGGTATTTCGCCAAATTTCACTTCGCAACTATTATTTCGGAGAAGTTTCATTTCGCAAACCAAACGTTGGCAATGTAGGCATTAATAACTTTACATCGCACTTTTCTCATTTGGCAACATTTTTATATTACAAAATTTTACTTCGACAAACTTTTATGTGGCTATTAATTATGAAGCAATGATTTGTTTAGACAAATAATAAATCGTCAAATGTCGTTTCGGCAAATAGAAACTGCAGAATTATTTAATGCGTAGTTAGGTAGGTTAGAACTGTGACCCTCTAGCTGACTGAACAGTTAGTTCATGAATGAAATCTTAAAAAAAACCCAAGTAATAATTTGCTTAACAATAATTTATCAAACCATTAGTTGGAAAATAATATCAGTGCGAAACGTTTAGTTGTGAAATAAAACTTTGCCCAAATAAAAATATAGGATAAATAGTTTGGGAGTAAAAAAGTTGCAAAAAAATATCTCCGAAACATTAGATAATTATTCACTTAACAATTAAATTATACAACAGTCAGTTAAATCCATTTTCCGTCCAATTGTATTTGGCACGTCTAATCTCCTCTCAATAAGATCCTCCCTTCGAAGACGTCAACGACCATCGTTCCCCAGGGCCAGTACTTATCATTGGCATTAACTTTTTTGTTGTCCATAACATTTGCATAGCAGTAAAACTCGACGGGACCTATGAGCATACTTTGTAAGATCATTCACAGACTCGCGAAAATTGGAGTCCTTTGGGATCCGCGGAAGTAATTTGTAAGAGGTTTTTCGTGTACTTTTTTGGTCAAATACTTCCTTAACATACGTCGGTCTTCTTAAAATATTGTGAAAAACAATATACAGGTGACCAAAGGGAGTAGGTAAATGATTGTCCTAAACAGACTGGCGTTATTTCACTAATTCTTCGTCGTAAACGTTTGGTTTCGCGAAAGTGCTTGCTGTTTATAGAAAAAAGGTAGTTTTCAACCTAAGAATTCAATGTATTTTCCCCACAAAGTAGCATGGTTGGTATAGTTATGGCCATAGTTTCGTAGAAAACTGTTCATTTTCATGAGATTTAGCGTAAAATAAAATATATTTGCCACAAGCATTTTCTGACTTACTTATACAACGTTGTATGCAATACTTTTTCTAAGACTCGCAACTTTGAAATAAAATACAATTAAACAACAAATAATATTTTCATATTTCCCGGTAAAATAAGAAATGACAAAAAAAAAATGGCGCACACACATGAACACTAAAATAAATCTATGGTCAATATTGTTTTTAACTGATGACGTCGATTTACACTTAAAGGTACTTACATAATACATCCATGTAGTCAAGATAATTATTATAAGTTTTTTTTTTAGGTTGCCATCAAATGTATTTTTTTTATTGGATACAGTTGCCGTTTGTTAAGTTGGTAATATAAATTATTACATTTATCTACTCAATTGAAGTTTCATATTCTATGGCACCAAGGAATGCTTTTCGCCGACATTATAACATCGTTTTGAAGTGTTTGTGTGGGCAATAGACTTATAGACTAAGGCATACAGACTTTTACAAGTCTTTAGTATGGGAAATTCTTGTCATAATTTAGATGGTCATAACTGATTTTGTATAATGAGCTTCCTCGTACAAGTTCTTCTCAACAGTGGTCTCCTCTTGTGAAATGCCGGTAGACTCAGCTCAGACGTGTAAAAGTGCCCCTGTGGCCTACTTGCAGAATAAAGTTCATTATTTCATTAGGTAGTTCTTTGTCATAAATGATTCTTCGCATTGAAGTGTTACTTTGTATGAAATAATTGTACATGGCATGCTTTTTATAAGCATAATTTCATTAAGATAATAATTGATGATGATATCATAAAAATTGATAGTAGGTACGAAATACGAAGACATGTACAGCATAAATTATAGTTTTCATCATTAAAGAAAAAAAACACAAAATAAAAAGTATATTTAACTAAACCTGAAGAAACTTATGACCTAATTAAACCTATTTTTCATCATTGATGTCAAATACATACATAAAACATAAAATCACGCCTTTTTCCCAACGGTAGGAAGAGACCACATCTTTCCACCTGCTACGGTCCGGACATACATCTTTCGCTTTATCAACATTCATTAATCTCCTCATGCATGGTCGTCGGTTTAAAGTACTCTTGACTTGCCCTTTTCTCAGTCTCCAATCTGATCAAGAAACGTTCGTTTAGACCTTCCTTTTCCAACATTTCCATTCACATTCACCTACATAGATTTGTTTCGTGAATCTTTTTTCATGCATCTTATCTACATGCCCAAACCAACTAAGCATCCCTTTCTCAATTCTAGTGACTACATCGTCATACACACCACAGCGTTCCCTTATTTCTTATCCTGTCGCACAGCTCTCAATAGACATCATTTATAGTATAAGTTTAATTACACGTTTCAAACATAATAAAAAAAAAAAAATGTTTATTTAAAAAGAAGAACCTAAATAACATATTACAATTGTCCAGCGGTCCCACGCTAGGCTATGCCTGTCATGTGGTGACCAGATTCGATTTAAAACAATACATTTGAAAAAAATATTTTAACCGGTTACAATACAGCCAAAATTAAGGTTTACATAATGAAATGAATGAAATAACCATACCTAATATTTATAGTATATCTAAGATGAGTTAGTATACAATATGTAAGTTGTGTACAGGTGTGTGTATGTGTGTATGTAAGTGTTGTGTGTAAACGTGTGAGTGCGTGTATGTGAGGCTACGGAGTTAAGTTTGTCAGTGTACGGAATTAAGTTGCCTTCAGCAGTTGCTCGGTTTGACTGTAACTTAGACCTTTCAGCCAGCTGAGAGTCTTAGATTTTGCTTCACGAGGGAAGTTTTCGGAAATGTTGCATGCCTTAACCACTAAATTGTAGATGTATGGGTGATAATATCTTATAACTTATAACAAAGTGATTATCCACACCGACATTATAGTTTTTAAATTTATGCAACCCAATATGGAACCCTTTAGTATGTATAAATATGTATATTAGAGTTGGTAACTATTTATAAAGATGATAACAGAAAAGAATCATAAACCAAATAATAATAAATTAATAATCTGTACTTTTTGAGACAATTTATTATTAAATCTCTGCAGAGCGTGCAATGGAAATATTTTGGCGGCTGTCAGATGCAAAGGCCCTGCGGCGACCAGCTAATTTGAAATATTTATTTTGTTGGTGTGACCACTCAAGTAATTACAATCCTGGCCGCTTACTAATATTAGTATTTTAATTAAAACAAAAAAGTAGTTTTTTTTCTCGAGATGTATTATCTAGTCTCATATATACCTTGGACTTTATTTCAGGTCACTTACCCGAATAATATTTATTTTTTGTACGAATTTAGCATTTGTTAAAAATGCTGATGTTTATTAGATACTTTTTATCCGAGAGAAAAGCAAAAAGACAGAAAAGCAAAAAGCAAAAAGAAAGAAAGAGTGACTTCATCGGTACCTACTGTTTAAAATAAAACATTATTCATGTTGTATTTCTACATTTCATCAAATGAGAAAAATTACATTATACTTTATCCCACATAGTCTTATAAATAATGTTTATAATGCAAATCTCTCCATAGTCGCACATCCCACGGCGATCGCCTCTTGCCGCCCCAACTTGGAAAAAATAGGGGAGATTCCTATCTTGTCGCTTCTAATTTACTTATTCCTTTTTTAAAGACTTATTTACCTTCAAAATCCCATTGTGTCCCGAGTGGGGCTAAGCGGAGATTTCCTCCAGTAATAACGTAAACTGGCGACGTGTCAAACGAGTTTTTTTCTTAAAAAAAGCAATAACAATTTACATAAACACCCGGGCCTAGTTAACAGTTAATAAAGGAAACGAGCTCTCAATTGACGAGCTTGTCTCTTAAATGCTTTTGAGATGGAAATGTTGATGGCATATTGTTCTTGCAAACACGTTTTTACGGTACAGCACTGAATCAGCTTTTACTTAATTATCACGTTATATTTTCTGTTTTTCCTTTGAGAAGTTAGCACAAATTTGTTAACCGTTTTCATAGCCAAACATCTCAATGTGGAAGTAATCGTTTAGGGCACAGTCGCTCGGAATGAACTAGCCGGCGAACTAATAATACTTTTTATGTTTACATTGAAACACGCCGAAACACGAAATGAAATATCCCCGGGCTATGAGCGCTGCACACGAGTACGCAATGACCCAAATTCGGTGAAGTTGCCTGACGGAATTGTTTCATTAAAGCGGACCCGAAAGTTTGAAGCCGCGAGCGCGTGCGGCGATCGATCCAGTTCATCGCACTCTTCGCTCCTCTCCGATGCAAGACACGGGGGCAACCCCAATCAAAAGTAAAATTACCCCATCATATTTAACCCCAACGACAAGAACACTCGCACCGACTTATCAAGTTATCAACCACTCGGCATTAAAAACTTTCCCTAATAGTAATCCGAAACAGAGTTCACCCGGTTCAAGGTTGCAATTTAAAGTTTTTCGAAAAGTTCCTTTCCCGCTCACTTTTTTATAAGTATATAAATCTTTTTGCCGGCAAAGTTCCCCAAAGTTTTTGGCCCAGATTGTCATCGATTTTTGTTTGGAGAGTTTGTTTTTTCATTGTTCTTCTTTACTTGTTTAACGGTTAATTCATAAAAACTTTGCCGCCTGCACAATCGATAGCGGTCACAGTCGGTTTGTAAACAAAAACCACGCTTTCTGACGTCTGCTGGCTTGTTTACACCAAAATGCGTGTTTATGTTTATGCAAAAATTGTATAAACGTAATAATATACATGCGACTCTACCTACAATTAGTATAAATTCTATTCAAATATAAAACCATGCTTTTTACTTACCTACCTATATAGCCATATATAAGCAAAGCAACAAGCAACCACGGGACATATCATAGAAGCGAATATTCTAAAAACAATAACTTACAATTTCCTTTTTATCTCCGCGAAACAATAAACCGCTTAGTGCAGGAATGTGCTAAAAATCCCCGCATGAATAGCTGCGCTATTTCCTTTTCGCTCCATAAATATTGCGTTTTCGCACCGGCTGTAAATATTTTCCCCATCATAAAGGCTATGCATAGAGGTCGCGGCCGGAGGGCTCTCATCACCTCCTGAATATTTTCCTACGTATTCTTCGAAGCCTCTGTCTCGACTTATGTAAATTCGCCCTAACACTTTCTCGCATTTGCCGCACAATGCAGCACAATTTGATGCTGGATCCTAACATTATCCCCATAAGTGTGCCCTCGACGCGCACAAGGATTTCTAAATGGAAACTGTGATTTGGAGAATTTATTTCCCCAAATTCGAGTTACGTGTTGAATCTATTAGGTTTCTTTACCGTGAAGATTTTTTGATGGAATATGAAACGAAACAATATGATTGATTAAATATAGAAGGTAAGGAAAACAGAATGAGATTTTTACATTAATTGCTACTTGTGTAGAAAGAAGATGTAATGAATGGCCGTCCCCTGTCCGTCTCGGCTGATTTATTTCATGACTTTTCGGATATGCAAATAACATTAAGATTCAAAGATGTAGGTATTATCGCCCCCTTAAAAGAAATCCGTGGCAACCGCAAAATGATGCCAATCCAGGGTGAATCTTAATATTTTATGTTGTATTATTTCCCTTTTCTTTTCCTTCCTGATATTATTTATTTCCTCGCCGACAATGAGATTCCCACTTTGGCGCGTAATAAAAGAGAATTATTGTTCATCTTTTTATAGCGAGACGTTTTGTTGGGTTTTATATTAGCGGGATTGAATGACTGCCGATTTGAGACAGTCGTGCTGTCGGTGTCACGTCATTCGTTTTCTTTTTATTGGAGATTGTCGCAGATGATTTGGAAAAATTCCATTCTTATTCCATCCAACAAAGTCAAAGAATTAATGAATAGGGGTCCAATAACAAACTAATAAACAAGTATATTTGTCTAGCAATGTAATATCTGTCTACTTCAAAAAAATATGCTTATATCTACAAAAAAATATTATAGAACAGTACAATAGCAATGAGACAAATGTTTAAAAAAATGCAAAACTCCAATCAACAATCCGTAACATAAAAAATATTACCAATAAATACAGTCCAAACTGTACCAATAAATCAAAACACATATAATGCCTAATAAGGATATCAACAAAATCATAATCTATCAATACACACACGTGATCAACAAGCCCCCGGTGGTTGAACACAAAAAGTGGGAAAAAACCGAGGTGCGTGGCCCAGGGAGTGATCGGGCCGATGATTGATCGCGGGGCTAATTGGATGATGGATGATCAGGTCGGGAGCCAAGACTACAGGGTAGTTCCGTATCTTACTATAGATCAAAAGTAAATTGGACTCGGACTTGCAACAGTTGTGTATACGCAATGGAGATACATCCGAAGCAGACGTGCAATTTTATGATGAAAATGTCCACATTTTTTGAGATTAAAAACGGTAAAATAATAGTGAGAATTATACAGAAAGTAATTGAATTACGTGAAATTTAAAATCAAATGTAGGAAATTGCTTTTTGCGATATGGTACCGATTATATTGGCAGCATTTCCTTGCTGTGCGAAGAAACTGCCAGCTCTTCAAACTCGCTTCCCCTTAGCAAATTGTGTCTTAAATGCGTAGTTCAAAATTTTATATCTCTGCCACATAAAGTATTAATATTTTATTTGTGTTTTTTTTGTTATGATTTTACTTTTTTGTATGAAATATCTCTGTCCTTTATGGGCTAGTAATATGTTCGTACCTAAAAAATAAGTGTTAAGAACCTAATTTGACTCGACCCACACATATAATCATACAAGATGCGTTTTATTTTAACAATAAATGTATCCTAAACGCTATACCTGGCAATTATTATCCAAATTAGACAGCAGAATGATCACAAGCCTAAATGTACATCTAACGTAACAGCGTAACGTTATGTCGAAATGGTAATTAAATTCCACATTAGCGGTACAAAGCAGAAGATACGCAGCGGAACCTAATTTTCATAGCTGATTAGACTTACCCCACATGGGATCGCGCAATTACGACGTCACGGCCGTATTCCGATTAATCGGCGACGATGCGCTGACGGTATTACCTACAAGCTGTCACAACAGCGACTTTCCTTGTCGCGCGACTTAGCGTCACCTGCCTTGCTCGCACGGTGTTAAAGAAAAGTGACAGGTAGTATTTCCCGCACTACAAGGAGTCGGGTGTCAAGTTACGCTAGATGTACAGCACCTCTAGCATAACTGTGACACGCGACTCTGCCGCGCAACATAAAGTACCTATCAGTTTCGTTTCAATACCGTGCGAGTATGACAGATGATGCTGAGTCGCGCGACAAGCGACGTTGCGGTAAGATGGGCTGAAAAGCGTTTTGAGATAGGGGACGCCCCAAATGCCGTCCCTGGCCCCCTAAGTCCAGGCCAGACCACCACTCACGCAATGCGGCTTCTGCTCCCGTCTCCCGTCGGTCACATCGACGTCTTCATCACCTCAATATTGACGTCCGGAGTGTCAATTTTACCGTGAAACCGTCAAATTTTACCCTAGCGGGTAAAGGTCCCCATTGGCCTTAAAGCCTAAAAAAAAAATTGTTTGGATTATTTCTTTAACAAATAGACGAAGATTTATATTTAGCTTAAAAAGTCAATCTCGTTTAGGATTAGAAATTATTTCTAATTTTATTTAAAACCGCAGGGACTTTTACCCGCTAGGGTAAAATTGGACGGTTTCACGGTATGCCTTCCCACGTAGCACACAGGCTGTATTGAGCGCTTAAATATAAAGCCTTTTTTCAGCTTATAACAGCTATGTAAGGGCTGTAAATATAAGCGCTTATATATGTGCTACTTGGGTTAATAAATTCTTTCAGTGCAATATGTTTCAAACAGAGCCAAAATTAAAATTCACCAGCCACTATTTCTTTCAATATCCATTACGCTAAATAAATCCTAACAATGAGTTGAATTCAAAAATAAACCGTTACACACTAATCTCAATTTCGCATCATATCACCATCGCTCCCGCAATACGGCTCTCGTGTACTCGTACCCCTATCATCTGTCGGTTGCACGTCACGTCACGTTTGACGTCAGCAATGAAACGTTACGTTTTTCAGCTCGCACTAATTGAACTCTAATTACGTCTGTTATGATTATGAATTTCAGCTGTCTACCTTCGTTTGTGAACGGACGAGGTAATTATAAAATTGCTGTGGGGTTTGTGAGGCTAAATACAATTTGACACGGTGACATGCATACACGTTGAACTAGAATTTTGCTGAATTTAGTACGAATGTTATACCGTTATGAAACATCTATTTGTTACATGAACTTTTTTGAAATGATAAATCAGGTAATCTCCTTTTTATTATTATTAAACCCAAATATTGTTTCATTTAACCCATTTTCACTTTATAGTAAAACTTGATAGCCCAACTATTATTTGAAAATGTGTAATAACTTTTATAATTAGTCTAGATACTTCTGACGGTGAAATTATCTGTAATTAAAAAAGAGGCATCAGATAATATTTAATGAAAGCTTGCTTTTTATTACGTAACTTAATTACAAAATAATTTTACGATACTTAGTTCCAAGTTATGAATACATCCACTTATTATTTGTGTGGTGTACAATTATTTCTGGTAGCAATTATAAATGCACAGGAATATTACATAGCAAATGAAATTTATATTGCATATTTTTATTCACGGCCACAATTTTCTCGTTACATATATTTCTTTATGATGTGAGGGTAGGTAAGTATCATAATTATGATTTTATCACGAGTTCCCAATACTGTTGGCTAGTGGGAGATATAGTATATAGATTGATTTTTGTATATATCCTAAAATACTCTTATTGGTGCTTAATACATATAGAATACGTACGAGTAGATATAGGTTTGTCATTAAATAATAATCATAAAATAAAATAAACGCTATTAGCATTTCACTGAGCATTCCTGTATTTACCCAATTGATGTTCAAATGTAGGGAACGCACCGCACCGCTATACCCCGCTATACTTACAGCAAAGAGGTGCATATAAAAGCTGTCTAGAAAGTTTTCTGTCGTTCGCTGCGGATCGATACAGAGGTACCGAGCACCGCACGCGAGTACCCGCAGATCGTGAGCTAGCTGAGTTATTATGTCATTATGAAACTGCTGAGAGTGATGGTTTTAGGGTCTGTCACATTTTATTTACAGTTTGTAAGGTTTATAACAGAATCTGTTAAACTTCGTTGTAAATTTTTACCTTTAAATAATGATTTCTCTATGTTCCAATTTATGGTTTATGTATGTTAAAACGGTCAATATACCAACAGTGAAATCTAATAAACAGAAAATATGTATATGAGAAGCCCGATTTCTTGATAACTCCAGAGATGTTTTGAGTAACACCTGGGACAGTTAAAAGCTTTGGTCAAAAATAGATTCGCCAAAATATAGTTTTTTTTTTAATTTACTGTCTTAGAAATCGAGGTAAAATGGAAGATTTATGTTGTATAATTTTAGAAACCCTACCTGACTACAGAATGTTCTCTCACTTGATCTTCAGAAAAGTCGCCATACTCGTGTTATACTCTATCGGCTGTTTGTGTTAAATGCGATGCAATTGGGGCGTGCCGATGCGACCGATCAAATTGTTAATGCTGCTGCAACTAGATACGGACGCGCGCCGATTTTATCAGAAACCGAAGGCGGAGAAAGAGCCGAGCTCCCGGAGGTGAGCTGAGGGGCTGAGGTATAGGTTACGAGTATTATATCATGATCGAATTACTTAGATAGATTTAGGTTTTTGTAAAGCAATTTTATTTATTTTATACTTGACATAATAAGTCGTACTGGCTTATGTAATCCAATAGTTTCTCAGTGGATAGGATTGTCAATTTATTATGTATCGACCAGCAGTGACATGCGTGGGCAAATTTCATTAGTTCCCCGAACACGCGCGAAGAAACCTGCCCCTCCGCCTCCAACAGGGATTTGCTCCCAATTATGTATATGATACGCTTACACTGCCAGAGTCATACGAGAAATATGAAATACCAACTAGTAGATAACGCTTTAAAGCAAGACAGTCATATGCATTTAATATCATATAGGTTTATTGTAATGGTAAAGGTTTAATAAATAAAATATTAGGGATTCTAATCTCAGGATTTGTCTGGGCGGAGGTTGAAGGATCTCGGGATTTCTTATATATATTTTTTTTTTTTACTTTGGCTGTGTGAATCGATAACGTTCTATCTCCGTTTTCTTAACATTATTTCTTTCGAAATTAAAAAAAAATACCGCGCTCAAGAATATCTAGACGAAGTCATTCTTTTGCAAGTTTTAGCACTTTTGCGTTAACCACGTCAACACTTAATACGAATTACTTGTGTTAATTTATATTCATAACTTTCAACGTAGCACACATGGGAAATAAGAGCTTATTCAGCCCTTGTTCAGCCACTGTGTAAGGGCTGTATAAACGCTGAAATATACAGCCTAAGTGCTACTTGGGTTAGCGCATTTCACCCCACAGTTTGTCGGCAGCAGTGTAAGCGCCCGTGAGACGAAACTTGGGTATATTATCGACTCGCGCGACGGCCGGGATTAGAGATTTACGTGTCTTGGCGTGAGCCACGCCAATACTTAACGCATTTTATTCACCCCACAGTTTGTCGGCAGCAGTGTAAGCGCACGTGAGACGAAACTTGGGTATATCGACTCGCGCGCCGGCCGGGATTAGAGATTTACGTGTCTTGGCGTGAGCCACGCCAATACTTAACGCATTTTATTCACCCTTCTCGATACGTGTATAATAATGTTAACAACTATTGTTATTGAATTATGTAGTACGGTCAGCTCAAAAGTATCTGGCAATTTTACTACTGGCGTATGTCAAATTTCATCCTAAAATTATCAGCTATTTTTGATGCGTACTGTACCTATGTTATTCTGGATGGAGTGATGAAAGTTGGTTTCTGAGAAGATTTGTGTTTTTGTTTCTATAAGTCTAAGATAAGTTACACATTATAAGTTTTAGGAACTTTTCTATGTTGAGATATTTGCTTTGTTTATCAGAATCAGTTATTGTAGTAAATATTTTACAAAGACTTGTGTGTATATATAGCTGCGGTTTTCTGGTTGAAATGGTGATGAGGTTTACTTAGAATATAATAATAACTCTGTTTAGTGAGTCTTAGCGACTTTTGTAGGTCGTCAATTCAAAGTTAAGACGATAGTTCGTATAAATGAAGGTATTTATGAGTAATATGGCGCGAATTACATTTCAAATACGCCATGTAAAACGAAAGTGCTGCCAACTGGTGCCACCAATCTAAATCATTTAATTTACATATATAGTGCTGCCACCCATTCCCTACAGCTCCTACCTAGAGTAAGAATTCGACGCATGAATTGTCCTTTGTCATACCTACTCATAATAAATGCCTGTTGGTCAACCAAACCGAAACTAGAAATCCTTCCTCAAATCTGCGAGTCATCTGGACTGTATTAAAATTCCCTTCACGTGGCCCGTAACCAGCGGTTGATTTGTTTAGGGCGGTTGCACACGGGCCATAAATCGGGCTTGTCAGCGGCACCGAGGGTTAAGGTGCGGACACACGGGGCGATAAATTAACTCGCGACGTGTGTGAGTGAATGTAATGTGCTGTCTAGTTTACACGACTAGTGTGGGCTAGCTGGAACTTGGTTTACCTGGTGTAGGTGCTAATTTTCATATTTAACATCAATGAACAAAGAAAAGCTAAAACATCAACAGTAAAATAACTTATTAATAAAATACACGTTACTACTAAGTATTATGTAACTGGA
This sequence comes from Apotomis capreana, assembly GCA_947623375.1. Classification (NCBI taxonomy): domain Eukaryota; kingdom Metazoa; phylum Arthropoda; class Insecta; order Lepidoptera; family Tortricidae; genus Apotomis; species Apotomis capreana. The sequence continues at coordinate 7,817,672 of OX392506.1, read as the reverse complement.
AATAAGAAGATATTGAGGTGTTTTCCTTATTTGCACTACCAACTTTAGTTTCACCAAATATCATGGGTTACACTAATTTTTATTTCCCGTCTGTAACGTTTCGCAAAATTTTCTTTTGTCTGAAATCTTTTCAGAATAAATATAAAACAAACCTTACATAACCTAATAGGTTCTTTAAAACGATGTTTATAAATCCTGAAAATGTTACAGGTTTCAGAAAAAAAATACTTTCGAACAAATGATGGCGAAACGTTACAGATGTTTCGGAGTTGTTATTGGAGAGTGTTGCTCTTTATATGACTTATGACAACTTGCTTGTTGCAAAATTTCATAATTTTAGGTTTACGGGATAGTATTGATTGAATTATCTTATTCTTATTTTTTTTCTACATTATTCCACCTTTGAACATACAAATATCGGTACCTAAAAATAAGATAAGATAACCGTTTTACGGACAGATTATATTTTTACAAATGCTTTAATAACTACTTACTAGTACCTACTATTCAGATTTTTTTTGTTTCTTATTTTATTATATTTCATTTAATAAACGTTATCTTTGAAATTAAATGAAGAATAATTCACTATACAATTAAATTAATAAAGTAATAGGTATGCAGTTTGAATATTACTCAGCGCTATTGAAAATAAACTACTAGCAAAGTTTATAAATGTTAAATAGGACGCAATTATAAAACGCTCCATAACTCTGCTACATTCGCGTTTTCAATTCAGCAACTAAGCAAACAGCTACTCCAGTATTACCGACCTGGTTCTTTTCACAGAACCTAAAGTGTTTTCAGTACGCTTCTGTTTTCGCCCCGCAATTAAACTGCTGTTAAACTTCTTGCAGCGGTGTTTGCAGAGCACCTGAATGGTCGAAAGTTGTGCGGGTGTTCCTTGTTTGCCTGCTAATTATCCCAGTGCAGAGTCGAGTCAGCGGCCAAAGCGCTGACCGGGTCTAAATCTAAATGATCAGAGACTATTCAAGTGGGGTTAGTAACCATGGCAACCGCCTCCACCCATTATTGCATTGTATCAACATTCATATCGGCGTCACGTGTAGCGATACGCTTAAGCGCCCCGAAGCCAGATTTGTCGTCTCCTTTCAAATTAGACGGTCCGGCCGCGACGCGCTAAAATCAAAAGCGCAAAGGGTCACATAATCCGGACCTTTTTGGACGCTACTTGTGTTTGTGTGCATGTCTGTCTTTTGTCACGTATTCTTAATTAACACCCGTTGCCAAGCTACCCCGCTCACTTGTATTGATTGCGTAAGGGCTTCTGCATTGTGCCGATGATTTTTAATACTGTATGAGAAAGTTGCTTGTTGGAGCATACTCGTACGTGTTCGGTAGCGTGGCTTTTCCATTAGGGAAATCGCTTTACGTTGTTCGGATTGTATCCCAAATATGTCGTGGCTTAACTAAATTTTGAGAACCCTTTGAAATAAAGATAGATTAAAGCTACTATTTTATTATATTATTCACAATAAAGGTATCGACTTAATCAATATTTATTGTAATTAATAGAGCTAGTCGATACTAATAGGATATCAACTAACTAAGTTTTGAAGAAACTTTTAGGTACAATATTGTATGGTCTTATCTTATAAAATCAATCGCATTTATAAAAATAAGATAAGCGATTTGCTTAAAGTATTGTACAAGGCGCCCTCTGTTTGCAGATGGGAAGCCAAGCCTAATAAACCGACGCTTAACCTCTCACAACAAAGCCGATACAAAGTGAGTGACATCCCGCCGGAGATCCCGCGAAAAAACCCGGCGACGTGTCAAAGGAGGGGAAATATTTTTTAAATCTTAACTCCTTAGCGAATTGAGAGATTAAGTCCTTTTTGAAGAGGCAACCGCTCCCCAGGGTCGGGCGTGATCATTCCTTCAGATCTCATTTCCTCGGATGCTCTATTTGATTGTTATTTTTGTTGCTTTTCCCGCCGTGTCCGGAAGCTCGGGATTTGAAGTGACAGTCAACGATTTGCACTTGAGCGCGATAAGTGTTTTCCAACGTTTTTTATAAGCAGCTTTGTTAGTGTTTTGTTTTTATCGACGTCTTATCTAACGCTTTAACGAGAAAGTGTCTCAGACAAGTAAAGACGATCGCTTGCTTTATTTTTAAAGGTTACAGAAATAGCGAAGCGCCTTCGTTCTGATGATCCAACCCCAAATTGGTAGCGGTAATTTTTCACCAACTCTTACAAGTCAGACTTTTATTGAAAGACCAGTCATCTATCTACTGCCGTCAGTTTCGACAGGTTAATACGATTTGGCGGCGAAGAAATTAACCCTCTCCATACAAACGGGATACTGAAACACTGCACAGTCATTTTTCAACCTCCTTCAAGTTTGGAGCGCATTTTTGACGTCTCGGTTTTGGCAATAACCCATTAAAATCCTCAAGGGAAAAAAATATTTTGTTTGCTATATTTTTGTACCTTATCTTATGTTTCCAGTTTGACGTTTGGAAATCATTTCGATATGTAGTCTCCCCCAAATTGCATTGGCTTTGTTTCGAACCCTTTCCCTCTTAGGGAAGCTCCGAGGCAATGGTTTCTAGTTAATATGCAGTAACGAGTAAAAATTTCATTAAGGAACCCGTCTCATCGCATTTTATTCGGCTTTATTTTCAATTGACACCATTTGCTAAATTAACACAAAGACAATATGAAAATGTATAGAGACTCCTTTAACATTGTTGAAGAAAATAATGTTCTTGCCGCTCTGTTATTAAGCCATTAGAATATGCTTTAATCCAACTGAATATGCATTTATGCGTATACGCTCCATCGAGTGGATCCCGTAACCCAGTGGACAGCCGGCATAAAGCCACAAGAAAATATGCAAATCACTATAAGGCAGTAGGTAAGCGGCGGTAAGCCTTGTAATTATTCACATCGGGTTTGGAAATCGCACCCATTTCCGCGCACGAATTAAACTGACCCTTAGCAGGCATTTAAATCAAAACACATGTGCTGAGAGCGGACGGCTTAGCTTGATTTTCGGATGAAGGCCCCTTTTTTGCGGGTCCCTGCGTCGATTCCTTGGCGGGCGATGATCGATACCGCCTCCGCCGCCGGCCCGCCCTCCCTCTTAATTAGGACTCGGAATCTGTGGCGGACACACACACACGAGTCTCGGGTATAATGTTAATCAACTTTCATTATGCACTAAGGAATTATATGGGTACGCCTGAGGAGTGATTATCCGAGTTAGGGCCGCATCCCCGACCAAGAAATCATACTTTATTATGATCATTCCGTATTCGAGGCTTTACAGCGGCACCTCGCGGGGCCGCGGCATTAGAATTTACTGCGCATATATCACGGCCGTGTTAGCATTGTCTACAAAGTAAGCAGGATAATTGCCCTTTGTTGCTTATAGTTGCTAGTTGGTCGACCTTTTTCGGCAATGTCATCTACAACGACCAACCACCGACGTTGAACTACTTTCACCACCTGGTATATAATTTAGGTACAAACGTTAACATTTAGTTGCCTCCTTTTATTCTACCATAATAATTGCACTTTGATGTAAATAAGTTACTATTATTTCTACATCTGCCAACCACACTGATTATAATTAACTATATACATATCTATTTTCAGCGAAATCAGGGTCTCTCTGAACTAATGCCAATGACCGTGTCCATTTACATTACAAGCGTCTGATAAATGTGCGTATAATCTACATCAATCTAAGATCAAAATAAGTCCTATACAAAAAACGACTTCATATTATATTTAACAAGGTCCAAAATCTGATGGAAAATAGGTCTTTTAAGGGGCCAAGTGTACACACAGTGTGTAGCCGCTAGTATAATGGTGCGACGTGTTACGGGTCCCATGCTCATAACGCGTGAGATTGGAACTAAGCCCAATCCTTTTGCGCTTACTCGTAGATTAATATCACTTCAGTCATCATTTAATTTCGGAACTATAATCATCTCAGGACAGAGATGGAGGGTCTACTGAACCCCTGGAACGTAGGGACGGGACGGGCTTGGAAAAACCATTATAAACTGTCATTATAAAATGTCAGTGCTTCTACATAAGCACTGACATTTAAGATACATTTTAAAGATATGCGTAGTAGCTAAGTAGCGGTCGAGGACAAAATCATCAATAACGAGCAACTGAATGACGGTACAAAACCCTATCGGTGTTTATTTTTGCGAAAGTTGCTTAGACGCGACGCGGCGAAGGCATTAGAATGAATCTTAATTCCTGAGGGTTAGAGTTAACATGGGATGGTAATAGGTGTGTATAGACATTTCTTTGGGGATGTCAATCGATTCAATTATTTATTGGGTACAAAAGTCTATATGGGACTAACTACACAAAGACTGCTCTCAAAGTCAGAAATGACCGTCTAAGTTCAACATTCCTACGGAGCGCTAAAAATGGACCATATAAATGCCCACCTACATGTGACGTTATTTGTGTGTTGGGTACGAATATTTGTATGGAGACAATTAGTAATTTGCCATTTTCAAATGTGCGCTTAAGTTCATGGTTGTCGTACAATTATTGATTTGTTAAATTGTGAGGATTCTGAAAATAATTTCAAAATTTATTTTGGATTTAAAAAAAAATTGCGTAGGTAGGTACTTTGAAATCCCCTATTTCAAAAAGTATTTTTATTTTTCATTTATTCATGACATGTTGAGCAAATTGTATTCATATAACTACATTTTATAATTCAACATCAGTCTACACCCCTATTGCACTCATGCAATCATTACAGCACTCAAGACGCCTGTTATTAAAAAAAATCGCAGTGAATAAGTTAAATAATTTTAAGAATATTTATAGTAACTATACAATGAAATAATCCTTGACATAAAATAATATTATGTCTTACGCAGAGGTACACTTAGCGATGCATAAAAATAAATATCATCCGTATTTTAATGTCACATCAAACATTATATCTCAAATCATGTCACATCAACCTTCGCCAATCTATTCAACACAATATTGCATAACTCCTCCACCAGTCCAAGTAACATGAGCACGTTACAATGTCCTCACTACACTGATGCGAAACATCATAAAGCCCTCAAACTTGAATGGTCCTCTAATCGCTCTGGCCTCAAGGAGCCCCTATTGAACGCTAAGCTAAGGTTATGGGATAAACCTCCGATAAATCTTTCAGTTTGACGGCCCTTTAATTAAGGCGTGTAATAAAATGTAATTGATCAAAGCGAATAGTTTGGACTATAAATTTATTGGCCCCTGTTACCTTTATGAGCATTATTGATTGAAGCGTTTGTGAAAGGCTTACTATGGAGTTAAAATTCATGTTGTGTATAATTTAGTTTTTATTCCATGAATATAGTAATGCTTTTCGCGTTAGCTTCTTGCCTTAGCCAGGGAGCTCAATAAAAGACGACAAATTACAAGAAAACTACGAATTTAATAACAATAAAAATTTACAAAGCGGGCGTGGATTTACCCGACCTTTTAATCGGACAGTTGACTAATCTAACTAAGAAATATCTATGTAGGAAAGCAGATGGCCGAAATAAAATAAAATAAGCACTTTTAACAATTTATTGAAAACCATTTACGACCAACACAACCTCTCTCTCCGTCCGCCATCGCAATCCCCCGTCCCTCTCGCACATCTCCCATCTCCCTCGCACAGTGTACGGAGCATGCTTTAATAGGACATTTACGAAGTAAGGTGCTTATAAAATAAAAAAAATAAAACATGTAATGAAATATTCTACAACTCGGCCCTCCTGCAAACAGGCTGACCTCAGACTGAGCCTACAGAGCTCTTAAGAAACAAAACATTTGACTGTGCTCTTATGTTATTACAGACTAACCCTAATACAGTACAATAGTGGAAATTTAGTTTAGCAATGATGATTTTATTTTTTATTACTGGAAATTAAAACATAATTTGCCACAAAACTATTCAAATAACTTACTCTTAAACCAAATACAACAGCAATAAGCTTGTATCTAACAAACAAGGTATTATCCAAGGATAATCAAGCTCAAGTTTTCTTTAGAACATTAACATAAATCCTAAGGTTATATTATTTTCAAGAATAACATCAACACAAGTTAAACATTTTCCTAAAGAACACACATGATCAACTTTGTATGCCACTCCGGGAATAACAATTTCTACATAGTCTTAAGTTTTCTTTCAGGGATAAGAATATTAACTAGTTTTAAGCTTTCTTTCAGGACTAACAGTATTAAATTATTTCAAGTTTTCTTTCAGGAATAACAATATTAAATTACTTAGTTTTAAGCTTTCTTACAGAGATAACAATATTAACTAGTTTTAAGCTTTCTTTCAGGACTAACAGTATTAAATTATTTCAAGTTTTCTTTCAGGAATAACAATATTAAATTACTTAGTTTTAAGCTTTCTTTCAGGACTAACAGTATTAAATTAATTTCAAGCTTTCTTTCAGGAACAACAATATTAAATGACTTAGTTTTAAGCTTTTTTACAGGAATACCAATATTAAATTAATTTTGAGCTTTCTTTCAGGAACAACAATTTTAACTACTTAGTTACAACATTAACATTTAACATTATGCCACTAGTTTGGTATCCTACTTAATAACATAAGTCTCTTTTATGATACCTAAGTAATAAGGTTTGAGGTAATTTAGAAGTATGCAATGAGTAAGTAGGTCATGTTTACGTTGAATTAATTTTTTTGTAATACGATCTAAATTTAGACAGACCTAGATACAGCTGAACCAAACCCATCTTTTCATATGGTCCACAGCCGTTGTGGTTTTCTTTGGCCCTTCTGTGTGAGGGTCTATTTTTTCAACTTCATATCGATCTCTTCCTAACTCTTTTACAATTTTATAGGGTCCATAAAACTTCTGTTTCAATTTTAAGGCATTTCCAAATTGGGTTCTTTGGATAGCTACTAGGTTGCCCACTTTATACTGATGTCCGACCCGTCTTTTCTTATTATACGTTTTTCTGTTTTCTTCCTGTATTCTTAGTAATTGTGTCTTTGCTTCTCTTCTCAATTCTTCCCTTTTTTCCACAAATTCTCTTCTATTTTCTCCTTCCAGTAATTCAACTAAATTTAGGTCTTCTTTAAGTCTAAGGTTAGTTCCAGTAAGCAGCTGAAATGGTGATGTATTTATCGATCTTTGATATGTACTATTTATTGCCCGCTGTAATTTACTCACATACTTGTACCAATGTCCTGGCTCTTCTATGCACATCTTTGTTAAAACTGAAATAATAATCCGGTTAATTCTTTCAACCTGCCCATTGCCTCGAGGAATTCCTGTTGTCACCTTTACATGTTCGATGCTCTCGTCTTGGCAGTACTCTTCAAACTCCTTTCCAGTAAAAGCCGTTCCTCTATCTGTCACTATGCGAATAGGATTCCCATAGTCTTTCTGGTGAGCTCTCAGCTTCTCTACTGTTTCTCGGGCTGTTACTGTTTTTACCGGGTATATCCAAACAAACTTAGTGTACGCATCTATTACCGTTAAAATATAATTATACATTTTTTTTGTTGCATCAAGCGGTCCTAAATGATCACAATGTAACGTTGTTAGGGGTGTGTCTCCCTTGTCGATTGGGTTTAACAATCCCTCTTTCTTTCCTGACTTGCGGCTTGCTAATATACAGGGAATGCACATAGAGATAACTCTTTCTATTTTTCTGTCACATCCATTTATGTAATAATCTCTGTCTAGTATGTCCTTTATTTTCTTTTTCCCAAAGTGTCCTACTCCATGTGTCCTTCTGATCATTTCTATATCCATAATTTCAGGTACAACTAACTTTTTCTCAATTCCTTTATATATTACTCCATTTTCCAAAAAATAGTCTTCATATGGCTTTTCCTCTAAAACTGATTTTACTACCTTTAGATGTTCATCTTCTTCTTGTGCTTCTTGTATCCGTGCATGTAATTCTGTGTTTATAACCAATATGTTCCTGCTCAAGGAATCAACATGTTGCATTTTATCTGCATTTCTGTGAACTATAGTAAAATCAAAATCTTGTAAAAACATGATCCATCTTGCCACCTTAGCGCATACATCTTTTTTAGTCAATGTTTTTTGGAAAGCTTCACAGTCGGTAACTATCTTGAAGGGTGTGCCTATGAGATATTTCCTGAACTTTTTCACTCCTTCAATGACAGCTAAAGCCTCGAGTTCATAACTTGTGCACTTTTGCTGCGCCTCATTTGTTTTTCGACTCATGTAGTGCACTGGATGCATACTGCCATCTATCGGATCTTTCTGTAACAAAATTGCTGCATAACCATACTTACAAGCATCTGAGTGCAGTTCAGTCTCCAGCTGGCTATCAAATATTTTCAGGACAGGGTCAGCGCACAACATCTTCTTCAACTTATCAAAGGATGATCTTTGTTCCTTTCCAAAATGAAATTCACCCGACTTCAATACTTCACTTAGTGGCCTTGCTACTAATGCATATTCTGGGATGAACTTCCTGAAATAGGATGTCAGTCCTAAAAAGCTGTGCAATTCTTTTAGAGTGGTAGGTTCTGGGAACTCTTGTACGGCATCTCTTTTCTCTTTGGAAGGCTTCACAGTCCCATTTGAAACCACATGGCCTAGATATTCAACCGACCTCTGCAATAGTTGTGTTTTTTTCCAATTTATCTCCAATCCATATTCTGCAGCCACCTTAAGCACTCTTTTTAATCGTTCCATTGCTTGTTCCTCGTCTTCAGCCAGAATAATTAAATCGTCAATGAAAATCAACACAATCCCTTCCATTATAAATTCTCTGAATATTATATTGATATATCGCATAAAGTATTTTGGACAAATGGATAAACCGAATGGTGCTCGAAGAAACTCATATTGGCCTTCAGGATTACTTGTCACAAATGCTGTGTATTGGATAGATTCTTCTTCTATTGGCAAATGAAAGAAACCGTTTTTTAAGTCTAATGTACTAAACACTCTAGCTCTAGATAATTTGTCTATGTGATCATCGATCACCGGGAGTGGGTATTCATCCTTTACCATCTTTTGATTTATCTTTCTATAATCCACACAAACCCTCGTAGTTCCATCTTTCTTCTTCACTAATACCAATGGGCTGGCATATTCAGAGTAACTTGGGCGAATAACACCCTTATCTAACCATTCGTTAATCTGATCCCTAACTACCTCTTCTTCTTTCAGAGCCAATCGGCGCGGACGCTGCACTACTGGAATATCATCTTTCAAAACTATTCTTAACTTGATTGGGGCTTCCTTTGACTTCAGCGGCTTGTACCCATTTATTACCTCCTGAAGTAACATGTTTTGCTTTCGATCATCTTCTTTTGAAAGTAGACACAACAAATATGAACTATCATATGATTGGGGTCTCACTTCAACTGTACCTTTGTCTATCAAAATAATTGTACTTGCCAGAAATGGTTGCCCTAAAATAAGTAGGTATGGTATAGTACCTGTAGGCACAATATACAAAGTGACGTAATAACAATGACCATCGATAATTATCTCGTAGTTACACTTACCCATTGCATACACCTTACTTGATCCCAAACCGGCTAACGTCATCTGCGCCGGTTCATACCTCTTTACGTTCAATCCTGTAAACAATTCATGCGAAATTAAATTTACGTCACTTCCTGTATCAATTAGACACTTCACCTCAAAATCACCAATTTTTACAGTTTTTACTGAGTTGTTAAGAGAACCATCATCGTTTACGTTCAAGATATCGGATGATTTCTGACAGGGACAGTGACAGCTGACGCTTTGAGTGAACGGACTCACCTGTGCCTCGTTCATTCGTTCCCATTCGTTGTTAACAATGTTAACTTCGGCTCCACCCGAGGCGCCCTCTGGAGTTTCTTCGATGCACATCGTGCGCTTCGTATTTCCGTTACACTGAGTGCCAATGTGACCGAACGAATTGCATTTGAAGCATTTAGTTCCGTTGGTACACTCTCTTGACATGTGACCTTGGTCGCCGCACTTATAACATCTTTGTAGCACGATCTTCGATTTTTCAGGAACCGTTATTTTTGATGCGCGACGATGCTCACTTACTTTTGGGTCCCGTTCATAGTCATTTTTCACTTTTTGTTTAATTGTGTCGTAAATGTTCAGCTTTTCTTTAAACGCCGTATAAGAAGAAGCACCATACAAACACATCTTGTTGGTTTGGCTGTCGGGAATGCCGTCTATAATATATTGAATTGATACGTAATCCGGAAACTTCGCTCTCTTACCCAGTTCTTTCATAATAAGCATGTATTGGTAACAGCTCTCATGCCTTTGTTTGGTACGCTTACTCATAATTTCGTGCATTTGTTTGCTGTTTAGGGTCTCGGGGAATTCTTTTTGTAGTGCCGCACGTAGATCATCATACGTCTTAAACGCTTTTTCGGTCCTCAGCCATAGCTCTGCCGTACCCGTTAACGATCTTCGTGCAATAATTAACTTTTGTTGAGCCGTCCATTTAAATATTTCAGCATTGTCTCCTATATCTTGCGCCCACTTAGAAGAACAATAAGTCATGTCCTCCCCGCTGAATTTAGGTATCAAGTCCGTCATGCTAAACGGAATTTGCCCCGTCTCGGCCGTCTTATTCCCATCGTCACCGTTAGCCGCCATGGTGATGGTGTGGAAACACTTCGTCGTAGGTATCGTCTTAAGTTCGTCTTTCGTCTTCCACTTAGCCTTAACCAACCGCAGTGGCCGGCGTAACCGCGTTTCTTTATAGGTTATGCGGTCGTATAACTCTTCGCTTTCGTCGTAAATCTAACACTTTTTAACTTTTTTTTTTACTTCGGCTCATCCCGGACGAGATTTGTAGGAAAGCAGATGGCCGAAATAAAATAAAATAAGCACTTTTAACAATTTATTGAAAACCATTTACGACCAACACAACCTCTCTCTCCGTCCGCCATCGCAATCCCCCGTCCCTCTCGCACATCTCCCATCTCCCTCGCACAGTGTACGGAGCATGCTTTAATAGGACATTTACGAAGTAAGGTGCTTATAAAATAAAAAAAATAAAACATGTAATGAAATATTCTACATCTATAACTATAAAATTCGGGATTCCGCTAACGACACTTCCCTTTTAAATGCGCTTGTGGAGATGGATGCAAGTACGTGCGCATGGAGCGTCGACAGCGCGAGCGCGCTAAGTCACAGATTATATACAAGTTACTACGTAACAGATACCCCACTTGTTTGGACGGCAGGCGTTGCCACCGCTATCGATGCCCCCTCCCGCGGATGACGCAACGTCATTGGAATGTGCGCTAGGGTTGCCTCCGTTATGTAAACGCTAGCTTTTTCTCGTGCCTTCGCTCGTTTGGTCAACCAGTCTAGTCAGCAGAGGCGTGGCGTCCAGACAACCCGATTCCCACTGGGTTGCCCACTTCAGGACGATTGAACACCATTCTCTACGTTCGGTTACCTTTGCATCCGACCGTTCCCTCTTTCCGCTTCTCGGCTTTCCGTTCTCCGCACGCCGCTCTCCGCACGCCGCTCTTCGCACGCCGCTTTCCGCACGCCGCTCTCCGCTCACCGCACGCCGCTCTCCGCTCACCGCACGTCGCTCTCCGCTCTCCGCAAGCCATTCTCTGTTTTCCGCACGCCGCTCTCCGCTCTTCGCATGCCTCTCTCCGCACGCTGCCCTCCGCTCTCCGCACGCCGCTCTTCACTTTCCGCACGCCACTCTCCGCTCTCCGCACGCTGCACTACGCTCTCCGCTTTCCGCAAGCCGCTCTCCGCACGCTGCACTACGCTCTCCGCACGCCACTCTCCGCTCCGCACGTCGCTCTCCGCACGCCGCACTACGCTTTCGGCACACCGCTCTCCGCTCTCTGCACGCCGCACTCCGCTCTCCGCTCTCCGCACGCCTTTCTCCGCTCTCCGATCGCCGCTCTCCGCCTTCCGCTCTTCCCTCTCCGCTCTTCCCTCTTGTTACAGTAATACAAGATGGTTTTTATAGTGCGGTACTCTAAGATGTTCTAGGCAGGGACTTAGACTTACAAAAAGTCTTCTTATTTTTCCTAATATCTAATATTAATCGAGAGAAAGTTAATCGAATTAATTAATCAATTAAAAATGTAATCGCTAAAAATTAATCGACCATTAACTTAATATTTCGATATTAAATCAATCGGAACTCGTACGATTAGATTAACTAATCGTCAATTTTAATCGTTAATCGAGATTAAAAAAGTTAATAATCGTTAATCGATTAACTTTTGCCCATCTCTGCTGGGAGCGCGGAAATCATGTTTTTTCGGTTTAATTATTAAAATAATACAGATTTTGAAAATGTAAGATGTTATACATTATAGTTAACATCTCGTTATGTTATAATTAAAAAAACTGATAACTTTCCCTGCAGTATTTATGACACACTAAGGGTTTATGTTGCTTTTTTGAGGTAACTTTAAAAAAAAACTATCGAGGAAACTACAAGTAATCGTGTTTCTAAAACATAAGGAATAATAGAGTGAATCTTTAAATATTTTATCTACGCACTTATCATTAGTGCTCTAAAATGCGTTCAGAAACCGTAGGAAATGACCAGCATTACTACAACCAATTTTACTATGAGAACTTTCTTATCTGTGGCAGTAGGTAAAATCTGTACTGTAATGTTATAACAGTATCAATTTTTGTAAGGTTATGAGTTTAAATTTGGAACAGCTGTCAAAACTAAAGTAGGTCTCTATTCTAGTATCCATAGATATTAATATTGTTATCGATACGAAACGTCAATTCAGTATGTTTTTTTATAAAAACCGCACGACATTTGATCTCGAGTGACATGAGAATATGGATACATTCGTTTGTATATGATTTAGAAAAAAAAACATTCGTCTTGACGGAGGTTCGAATTGCCGCCATTGTTGTTGTCATTTGTTTGTTGGTTCTTTGCTGTTACGAAAGTATAATTGTGATAAGTTTATTGTAATTCACATTTTAGTTGAAAATATTGTTTCAATGTAAATGTAAATTACAACTATTACAATATACAGGGTGTACTTTTTCAGTTGCTTTAACTTTAAGGGGTAATTCTTTACGTCTTATTGAGTCAATTTCTCAAAGAAACCAAGTTCCTAACTCGCACCGTTTTCAAATTGTTTAATATTCAAATTTAATCACTAATCTCAGTTTAACCAGTGTGTAAAATCTTCTTATAACCAAATTTTATTATCTGCTGGTTCGTATGTAAAGAGTTTTCAGTGTTCCTTATGTACGACAAGGTCTAAATCAATAAGTTCTTTTTTTATTTTGCTCTCACTTGACTCGCATGTGTCACGTCAAATTGACAATAGTAATTTATTATTGTTGTTATTTACTTAATTTTTAATGAAATAATTGTGTTCACTTGCTTTGTGATGCCACGGATAAATTATACGGCCGAAGAAGAAGCCAATATGCACTTTGTTTACGGTTTCTGCAATGGATATGCGGCGGAAGCAGCAAGGGAGTACCGACGTCGATATCCCAATAAGAACTTGCATAATTTGGATTATTTCGATGATATTCCATTGGAAACACTGCGGACACACTGGATCCAGCATGACGAAGCACCCGCACATTTTGCTGGCCGTTTTAGACAGTATTTGGATGTGCACTTTGCTGGGCGTTGGATTAGACACGCGGCAGTCAAACTCTTGCGTGGCCCGCCATGCAGATCTCCGGACCGAACACCCTTAGGCTTTAATGTCTGGGGTACTTTAAAAGAAAAGTCTACTCCAAACCTGTGGCTTCGAGGGAAGACCTACTGCAACGAATTCAGGAAGAAGCCGATGCCATGCGTGCCACTCCTGTCAAACTAAATCGCGAGATACGATTTCGGTTGAATATTTGTTTAGAAAATAATGGCGGGCACTTTTAAAACAAGTTGTAGTAAATTATTATTTTGGTTTAAATAAAAAATATTGAGTGTTAAACACTGATGAGATCATTTTATTTTATTAGGCCAATATTGTTTATGTAATTAAATGTTTAAGTATACTTAAACTTAATTAGTTTCATTTGTGACTATACCATAACCCGAAAGAATTTAAATAAAGTGAATTAAAATTAAAATGGATTAAACACATCGCAAAAATTGTTCTGAAATAAAAAATAAGCACAAAAAATTTAACTTTCACTGCCAATTAACAAAAATAAATACAAAAAGAAAATTCTTTACCGGGGTTTGAACCCAAGACCATCCACACGCATTCCACCTAGCTAAAGTTTTTAACGAGCTCTCAATTCTGTCATCGATGAAGTTTTATCAGTGACGTTAAAATGACAACAATTTGACTCTAACTATTGCCTAACTCAAAAGGACCTTTTACAATAGCCACCAATTAAATAATTAATTACTTTGTATGGGATACCAAAAAAAATTTTTTTTCGAATATCATTAAACGGTTTAAGGGATGAGTTTACGTTAATGTTCCAAGCACTATGTCGAAGTTAAAGCAATTGTATAAAAACACGTTGTATAAGGTAAACGCAGGTATCAACGACCCATCGAAAATCTGCAGGTAATACCGACCTATAAATTGAAAGTCAATTTTTACGCTTCCTGTACTATTCTAGCTATAGATAGCTGAAGCTACGCACACGTTGGTTCCTAGACCATCATTTACTTTTGTGTTAGTGTGTGTGAAAGTGCAAAAAAGAGACAAAATAACCCAGTTTGTGCGGAGACAGCGTGGGCGCAGTTCACGTCGTACTAGGCCTTAATCCATCAGGTAGGCACGTGACTTTTCTACTTAAGCGATTTATTCGAATAAGTGAGTGCTATACTTTTTGTTGTGTTATTAAATATGTTCCGTTGAGTGTCAGTACTGGATTTCATACCAAATTTTATTGAAAAAAAAGCTATTTGAAACGATAAAACCTTAAAATAAAATAGGACGGTCTTAGCTTCATCAGTTTTAGTTGTGGCAGCTATCGCCGAGTCATAAGTCGTTAATGGCCTCAGCATAGTGTTTCGGTTTTTTCTATATTGTATTATTATATGACAATAACACAGGTAGTTCAATAGACCAATTGAAATTCAAACATCTGTTCTTTGTCAAAATGTATTAGCGACCTACGTATTGTTGTCTACTTTCTTTTTTATTACGCTTTTATTTTAACCAATATTGACATATTTTTGGAAGGTCGACTCATGCATCGTTACATTTATAAATATTTGTTTTTTGTTTAAAACTGTATGCATGGGTACATATTTCTTGTTATATTTATTCATTACAATCTGATTTATAGTCAGAAGGTGTAACTTAATAATAAATACCTACTTTTTATGAGTCGCTAATACATCATATGTTTGCACTTACAAATTTTATTACCGACCCATAAGTCGTTAATGGCCTCAGAATAGAGTTTTGTTTTTTTCTCTATTATGTCATTATATGACAATAACACAGGTACTTTAATAGCCCAATTTAAATAAAAACATCGGTTATTTGTAAAAACATATTAGCGACATACGTATTGTTCTCTACTTTCTTTTTTATCACGTTGTTAATTGAACTAATAATGAGATATTTTTGGAAGGTCGATTCTTCAATTGTTACATTAAAAATTATTGTTTTTTGTTTAAACTGTGTGCATGGGTTCATATTTCATGTTATATTAATTAATTACAATCTGTTTTAAAGTCAGAAGGTGTAACTTAATAAAAAATACCAACTTTTTATGAGTCGCTGATAAATTATATGTTTGCACTAACAAATTGTATTAGCGATCCATAGGGGTCGGTAGTAGCAACAGTAAGAAGCTATTACCGATCGTATATAGATTATTGTATATCTCACCTACTTTGTGACCGGACACTTTCTTTGTTTTTTGTTTATAACTGTATGCATGGGTACATATTTCTTGTTATATTTATTCATTACGATCTGATTTATAGTCAGAAGGTGTAACTTAATAATAAATACCTACTTTTTATGAGTCGCTAATACATCATATGTTTGCACTTACAATTTTTATTACCGACCCATAAGTCGTTAATGGCCTCAGAATAGAGTTTCGTTTTTTTCTCTATTATGTCATTATATGACAATAACACAGGTACTTAATAGCCCAATTTAAATAAAAACATCGTTCTTTGTAAAAATATATTAGCGACATACGTATTGTTCTCTACTTTCTTTTTTATCACGTTGTTAATTGAACTAATAATGACATATTTTTGGAAGGTCGATTCTTGAATTGTTACATTAAAAATTATTGTTTTTTGTTTAAAACTGTGTGCATGGGTTCATATTTCATGTTATATTAATTAATTACAATCTGTTTTAAAGTCAGAAGGTGTAACTTAATAAAAAATACCTACTTTTTATGAGTCGCTGATAAATTATATGTTTGCACTAACAAATTGTATTAGCGATCCATAGGGGTCGGTAGTAGCAACAGTAAGAAGCTATTACCGATCGTATATAGATTTTTACGATCGGTGATAGCTGCATAAAAATCGTTAATAGCTTCACAGGCATTTTTGTGAGTCGGTATTAGCAACAATCGACTTCGTCGTTATATAAATTATTTTATACAGTATAGACCTTTATTCAGTAGCCTTTAACATAGAAAATATAGAGTTTACACATAATACAAACGTAAAAAAATAAAAACGTGAATCTGAGAGCAATCAGCACCCTTAAAAATGATGGTTCATTTTGAAATTGCCTTAAGGGGGTCGGTAATACCTGCGTTTACCTTAATCTGTTTATGTATTTGTTCAGATTTATTTCTTACTGCATTAGTATATGTCGTTTTTAGATATTTTAGAGGTAGCACTAGTGGTGTCGGTCAAATCCTTATGGCTTCTGAACCCATCTTAGAGTACTTATGATATGTGTGTAGATAAAGTAGTGTATACAACTGTACATAATTAGGCCTTAAAACACTCGTGTTTTAATGCCTCTCATTATGTATCAGTTGCATAAACTACTATTACTTATTGATTGTATAACTAAACATTCAGTAATAACAACACAGCATGGAATCAAACCAACACAATTAATTCGAAAAAAAGCTAGGCGCCCCCATAAAGATTTTTAGAGAAATACCCAGACTTTAATATAATACTTACACTTTTCACTTCAAAAAAAATTCAAGACATAGACCAATCACTCTAAATAACATACCAATAGAACAAGTCAAACAATTTAAATACCTGGGAAGCATAATCACTGATGACTCCAGATGTACACCGGACATCATCGCTAGAATAGCCATAGCCAAGAAAGCTTTTAATGCTAAAAAAAGTTTATTCAAAGCCAGAATATCGGGCCAAATCCGTAAAAGGCTTATAAAAGTGTACATCTGGAGTATAGCCCTTTATGGAAGCGAAACGTGGACAATGACACAGCGTGATAGAGAACGGTTGGAAGCATTCGAGATGTGGTGCTGGAGACGAATGGAAAGGATAAGCTGGACGGAAAAAGTTACGAATGAGGAAGTGCTTGTAAGAGTGAAAGAGAAAAGGTCGTTGTTAGAAACCATTGAAAACAGAAGGGGAAAGATGTGTGGACACCTGCTACGACATGACGATTACATAAAAACCATTATTGAAGGGAAGATTGAGGGAAGGAGGAAGAGAGGAAGACCTAGGAGATCTTATATAGACCAAATCAAGGAGAAAGTAGACGGCGTGTCGTATCAGGACATCAAAAAGAAAGTTGAAGATAGAGAAACATGGAAGTTGCTCTACCGACAAGAGCTAAGCTCTTAAATTTCTGATGATGATGACCCAGACTTTAATAGTTCCGCGTCAATAGTGCCCCAGTAAACGTTAATTCTTAAACAATATCTTTTATTCCGGAGAGTTTAATGTGTTCTGGAACAAATGAAATCATTTTCAATCGTCTTTGTTGCCACAAAAACAATATGCCCGACTTTTATTTTTCTACATCGTACAGCACAGGTTGCGCGGGAAACGTTAACTGTACGCCGTCCGCTCGCCGCAAGGCGTGGCAGCCCACTGACGTTTTGTCGCGCGGGGTAGCCACTTAGAGATCGGAATGTTTCGCGCGGTCGAAACGCGTGGGGATAGCCTGGCTAATTTGTAGGCAATTCACGCCGATCGGGAGTTCTTCGAAACGTCCAGTGCCGAGTCAGAAGGTTGCGTTTACTTCAAAGTGCGTTGATCCGGTAACAAGTTCCTGAGAAATTTCGGCAACGTAAGGCATAGGTGGAAAATTAATCTGCTTTTATTTAGCGCCCTCCTTTAATAAATGTAAGGAAGTGTCTTTGACCTACGGGATTGAGTGTGGCGGTAAGCAAAAGCAGAAACGGAGATTGCGCATAGCTAATTAGGCTCGGCATGACCAGAACTATAAAGATCACAAATTATAGCTAACAAACTTAGACAGTTTTCAAAGATAGGTACTATTAACAAAATAACTATCAAAATAAATACAATAAGGTAATCTAAGATGTAAGGTCTAAAGCGCGATATGAATTACTTTGCAATTTTGAAAGATAAATGTTATGAGTAGAATTTTATAACATTTTTAGATTTCACAGCAGCATGAAATAAAAAAAAATAATCTAGAATTCTCAACACTAATTATAGCAATGCGATTACCATCTATTGAATGCATTATGGCAAAATATCCAATTGGCACCGAAAATCTGTAAGTTCGTATATATATATGTATATATATATATAATATATACCACTACCGCCTTAAAATAAGGTTAAAGATGATCAATAAAGGGTGCCGAGGATTGGGTATTTTACCATACATGATGTTGGGTTCACAATAAAATTAGTTTAAGCCGGTATATGTTCACACTTACCCAACAAGAGGGGAATTCACACACAATTTTAATTGCTTACGATGATCGAGTTCACTTAGAGGCGCTTATAATAAGCGGCGTCAAACATACAGCGAAACAAAATAAAATGTTGTCCGTTAAATACTAAATTTCTCACAGACACCACGCGATATATTACGCCATATATAATAAAATAAATACACACAGACACCACGTAAAATAGACGCGGGCAGTGGTCTGAGTGCAAAAATGCAGAATGACGCTAGCGGTCGTCGGAGGTCAACGGGCAGCGGTGCTGCGATAAGACACCACCAATCGTAGATCTCCGTTTTCGTTATTACCTTATACGGCGCGCCGGCGCATCTTAGACGGGTTACTAGGCGCGGCGGCCACTCAAGCGTACTTAAATAACTCCAGTTTGTAAGTAACTTATTATTACAAAAATAACGTTACAGCCCAGCTGTTTCGCTTCAGCAGAAAGAAGGAAAGTGTAAATGTCATTTTCAGGCCGCTAACTAAAAATTTCGAGTATTCGCAATTCATTGTAACTAATTGTCAAAATCGACAATTAGTTACTTTAAGAGTTCGTTCATAATTAAACTTATGACATACACAATCGCTTGTGCAATAAACCATGCTTTTAGATTAACCCACAACACTGAAATCCATCACACACTGTCTTAACAAGCGTACACTTTTGATAGATTAATTTTCTTCACTCTTTACATGCTACATTGTGTTCTACGTGACCCCCAACCAACTACTTAAGACCTTCACTCCATCGCAAATAATAAGACACATACAAGGGTGCGCTCGAGTGCAAAGGTGTCTTGATAAGTTGGTAATCTTTATGACACTTAACCAGCTAATAAGACCCGTGTTCGTCTGTTCCTTCAAAGAGGTGAACCAAACGTTGAAGAGCAAAGCAGATGTCTTGTCAAGTTGGTGATTTTCCACACACGTGCAGGAAAATTCTCGGGCCCTTGAACTAATTTAATAAATGAGGTGTTACCATTAATTACGCAAAGAACGTCGGGCGCACTCGCCGCCGACACACGAACAAATTAACGAGAATATTAACTCCTTCCGACAAGTCATTCTTTCGCCGCGGGTACCGGGAAACTTCTTTGGGAAGCTGATATATGATACTATCATATAAGAATTTGAGCATGGCAAAAAGATCTAGTCATTTGTAAAATGAGATAAAAATCTCGATCGATTCGACTACATTTTCTTATTGGTCTCTTTTGTTTACATAAGTGACGTTCGAAAACTTACAACGTCAGTTGTCAGTTACCAAAAAGTAGTCGTGGCATGGACTGAAAAGCAACTTGTTGGATTTATGCCTTTTGAGTACTGCGCTTAAGATAAATAATTGTCTAACAGGTACTAGTTAGCACTGTAGGTACAAGTGGAAAAGGAAGGAGCAGAAGGATGAAGACTTTCAAGATTGCCCTTTGCGCTCTCTCTAGTTACACTAGTAGCTTTGGCTGCACTTCCCCATGATGTGATACAGAACGAGAGTAATGAGATCTAAATAAACTTTACGGCTATCGAAATAGAGAAAGAAAATGTCGCTATGGTTACTTTGAATCAGTAAAGTAGAAATATAGTGGTAAGATGTCTGACAGATGTCACAAAGTTGCAAGAAAATAACGAATAAGCCCCGCCCCTGTTTTATTTGTTTGCTCGGGTCTAGAATCACGCTCAATCATTAAAGCAGCTCGCATCTTCGAGTAGCACTTTACAATGTATGCGAGGGCGGCCGCTGGCCCGCGGCACGTGTGAGGGGCACGGAATTTCTTCATTCATTAAGCCGAACCGCTCGTGATCTGCCTGCCAAAGACTCCTACTGTACACTGCTCACTAAACTTTAATTTAGATCTACTACCTGCGACCACTCGGCCTCATAATGAACGCACCCTCTATTTAGTTTGGGACCAATGTGTGACTGACATTTTATATACGCCGGTTTCCCGTTTCAACCGTATAGATAGACAAAACCAATAAATCACAAGTCGAAAAGTTTGAAAGAAAAATCACAGTCATGGGCCTCTTTTTAAATTAACGCCATTAGCCTTAAGATTTCCTCTTCGAAATAGAGTGCAAGAATTACCTCTCTTCGTTGGAGGGCCAAGTAATTAGTGACGCCCGAGTTTTATTTGTTGACGGTCATTATTCGTTAATTTTGAGCGTCTTGCGTGAGAGGGAGGGATGTGTTTTCCTTGGAGATGGAAAGAGAGGTTGTCGTTCAATCGTGAGGCTGCACCTGCCACCGCACGAATTTGCAATTTAAATTCCGAACGAATATTCCGAGAGGACCTCCTTAACACGACATCTGTTTAAATCGACGATAGAGTGACTGCTGCGGAACTCTTTGAGACTGCCGCTTAATTGAAATAAAACAAAATATCAGAGGGTGAGTTGGAATCAAGGCACTCCAATCATTATTATTTGCATTCAGGAACCGACAATGCTTGCTATGGAGTAATATCTAAATTTCGTGTTTAACATTCTAAATGTACTGGAGCCTAGCAATAGACTGCTAATTTAACCATGGCTCCTTCCAATACAATATTTCTCTCACGAAAAAATTAATATCCATGTACATTTAAACTATTTTACTTTAAGATAGTGCTACTGCCATATGTTTAGAAGAAGAAAGTATACAACATAATATGTTGACAAAACGAAAGGGTGTAGCAGTTTCCGTCCCATCATAATCTCCCAAATTGATTGATACGCTACTAGCTGGATGATTTATTATGAGTAGTGTATGTCCAAGCCATGCACTGAATACTTGAGAAAAATACAGTAGGCAAGAAATCAGCTATTTTACTCGACGAAGGATTGCGGTATTAACAATTACACAATATCTTGGTTTTCTCACACTTATATAACTGATATAAATGGATTTTTGTGATTCGGGGAGCATACGTGATGATCACTATTAGGAATTCTTAAAAATTCAAGATGAAAAAGAAAACGAGTTATCAAATTTATACCCATCCAGTATAATTTGGGATATTAATTACTGCTACTAGTAGAGACTACTATTATTAAATTAGTGTACCTAATATTTTTAATAATAATAATAATAGAGAGGCCTTATACATTTTTTTTTACGTTTTTTTTAATTTTCCCTGTGTTCTAGATAGTAATATAGCTATTTCATGCTTTCATTGCATGCAGTCGAAACTAAGTTGATAAAACCCATTTGTGTGAATTTCGTAAATTTCGAGTAGTTATAGGCACAACAATTATCTATGAAACATTCTAACTGTAGGTTTCTAATAAATCGCAATAGCCCTGTGTTAAGTAGTAACATCGATAATATGTTAAATAACATGTTTATCATAGTGAAAAATATCTAAAACAATCAGCATTTTTGAACGGATAAGGAGCCTTAAAAATAAAATAAAACAATCTATAGAAGATACCTCGACTTTTTTCTATTAAGGTATACTGTGATGGTTCTATTACAGTTAATAGGTGTTAGTGGGCAAATAAAGAAGTCCCGGGGGCGCCGCACCATTAATAACTATCCACTTCATTAACGATCAATCACACGCGCCTGTCCCGCGCAGCGTAACCCTGTGATACCATTTTTTTATTTGATTAATAATATCAGGGGTTTTCTTCAGCCCTTTATGTGAGAACTTTTTGCGGTTTAACATGAATCAAATATTTTGGTATTTGGACTCGTGTTGTGCACTGAAAAAGGTTTACTAGCCTACTTAGGTTTAGTAACCAAAATAAATTGTGTAAAATTTGCATAATTTTGGTTACTACTCAGCACAATTTAGCTATTTCTCAAGTTGTTAAACTAGTTGACTTCTTTTTTGAGTGTGTTGTAATTGTTTTTGTATTTTATATCTGTAAATATTTTTCCAATTCAGCGCAGACGGTGGGCCTTCGTTTCCCCAATGACATTGGGAGTGGCGAACAGCTCCTCAATTTCAGCATTCTTACGCATTCGAAAGCTACCGTCCTCCCTTCGCACGTGGACAGGATGGACGAAGATCGCGGCGCTAAAAGGGTATATTTGGGACGAACTATTTGGCCGAAGGCCGGTCGGCCGTCCCAGGTATCGCTGGATCGGTGTCGTAGACGCCGCTCTGCGTGAACTCCAAGCCGGTAACTGGCGGGAAACGGTGCTAGATCGGGACAAGTGGCGTAAACTCGTGTCGGAGGCCAAGATTCGCTTTGGGTCGCTGAGCCATTAAGTAGTAGTAGTAGTAAATATTTTTCCGTATGGATTTCACATTTTTTTGCATTTTATTTCGAGTTAAACAGCTTGAGATTCAAATCGAAATATACATTTTAGTGATATCTAGTATTTTTTTGCATTAGTTATGGAATGTCAGTAATTGAATGTTAATGTAATCATTACCATTCTACTCCTGACAGCTTGCAGAGTTGACAGTGTGCAGTTTTAAATTGTTATACAAATTGAATTTGTAGCGAAGGCGTTTGTCGTAGCACCTCTACGAATCGTATCACCTGCATAGCTACAGCGTCTACCTGTGTTTCTCTTAGAGGTAACTCTTAAAGTGCCTTGTTAATATGAACACCGTAGTCCCTAACGCATTGCTTGCTTCCTCACGTCATCATGTCCTCGATTTTCGACGTCATGACAAAAATGGGGTCATCGCCATGATATTGCCGAGAAATTGCTCAATTGAAGATATACTCGTAGCATAGCTCCCAACGAATTAGGGTCCAAATAATACCAACAGATTTATTTATCAACGTAAAAGTTGGTAAGAAGAATCATCGATTCGACTCAACGTAGATTATTTCTCGTTAATGCTGGCAAATTATATTAGAAGGTAAATATAATAAAATAAAGCTAAGGCAATAGAATTCCCCACTAATCTTTGTCGTCCCCGAGCCGTAGCCGAGTAATTAGCTTCCCAATTTTAAAGAGCGACCGCCTCCATCAGTCGGCTCCCCTGCGCGCCGAATCGATAATAATTAATTATTTTTGACATAATCACAACCAAAATCCATTCTCTTTTTGCTTATTCACGTCCTGATAATAAAACGGGGCGACGCTTTTAAGGCTCGACCGAGTGAAATTGATAAAAAATAAATAAGATCCGCCAAGTTTTCGCCAAGTCAAACAAAATTGTGGGCAGCGCTATTGGGTGTTGCGTGATTAATTACGTTTTGGATACCGAGTAGATTTCGACGCTAGCTAGCCAGAAAATAAAACCATAGAAAAAAATATTACAAGACACGAAATTCAAAAAGGCAGCCTGTCAGGCTAAGGTCTTCTATCCGACGCTATGCGCAGCGTACAGCGTCTTTCCATACTAATGATAAATATGAATAAATAATATGGAAAGACGCTGTACGCTGCGCATAGCGTCGGATAGGATACATTAGCCTTATTTGATGTTGGTTGATAAAAAGCTAGTAGGGAAATATTCTGATAAATTGTTGCGCGGGGTTACTACGCTGCACGGAACAGGCCCGTGTGATTGAGCTGTATTGTGTATATTTATAAAGTCAAAGATATGTACGCTCTATACGAAATTGAACTTACTAACAGTCGAGTCAAGCTAGGAAATCTTCAAATTCCTCAGTTTCGTTTTAGCTACAGGTCTTTTTCTCGAACACATTTTCTAGTTTCATGTTATTCTTGTTTCTTTAAATATCTCCTTCAAAGGTCTATCGTGTCTCTGCACAGCTGACATCCCGCGGATCCTGCTGACAGGGGTTCGTCGCACATTTGTGACTGTGTCAATATTGGACACGACACATAATGGACCAAGACTCGGATGTGGGCCTCCCGCGCCGCTAATAGTTATTTGAGGGACACACGGGGATCAATAGCCAATTGTCTTAGCCGCATATTGCGGGTTGACAGCCCTTGTTGCGTTACGGAGTGACGTATTTGATATAATATCAGTTAATTTCGCATAAATATTTTTTTATTTCAAAACATCCTCATTTCCCATCTCACACTTCTCTGAGAAACTCGACTATGTTAGTTAGAGTACTAGTTTAGGGTTTCAGAGGAAAATTGGCAAGCAGTTTGAGGGGCATCGTCTGTTACTAGGTATACGATAGTAATTCTTTAAAAAAATTAATGAAATATATTACAATTTATTTATAAATGTTTTATTTACGTATTTTTTAAAGAAATAGGGCAAATATATAAAAGATCTGTGTCCTGAACAGTTTCGTTTGAAAACGTAAACATCAAGTTCTCAGGTGAGATATATGGACGCTTATCAGTTACCAGCAGAATGAGATGGAAGTAAGTCGTTATTTCGAAGAATATTTGTAACAAGCGACCCGCCCCGGCATCGCACGGGTGCAATGCTGATAAATATTCTTGGAAATATCGACTTACTACACACATATAATCGACATACATAATATATAAACGTTCCTCTTGAATCACTCTATCTACATAATATATCTGCTGCATCAAAATCCGTTCGTAGTTTTAAAGATCTAAGCACACATAGGGACAGACATACAGCAGGAAGCGACTTTGTTTTATACTATGTAGTGAAAAGACAAATTTGAGACATAGCGAAACTACCATAGAGAAAGCTTGCTTTAATCAGTCATTTTTGTTTATCCTGTTGTTTAGCTAAAGGCTGTGTACCGAAAATTTAAAATTCGAATCCTCATATTTCATGAGAACGAAAATTTCGAAAGTCTTTTTCCATTTTCAATTCCATTGAAATCCCATCGACCAAAAAACCAGAACAATTTCCAAATAAAATCCAATTAACGTTCCCGTTCCCTCACAGCAGAACAAGAACGCCGCGAACAAAATACCGGTAAGTTGCCGGTACTTAAAAAATACATAGTGAAAACATTAGGTTGGCCCGGGGCGCGGGTGGCCGTGATTAAACCCAGCGAGGCATGGCTAACGAGCCCGGTATGTTTGAGCTAAGGAATACTTTGCAAGTTGCCCGGACAGCGGTTCCCGCACCTGCCGTTGTTTATTACGGCTAAGACTCCAGCCTGATGTATTGTTTGTTTAGGCTTGACCCAGTTTAGTCTATTTTTGAACGTTCTATTGGATATTTTATGTATTGAGGATGTAGATACAAGTCATTGACATGTTGAAAGACGAAGTATTTTTTTTTGGAAAATATTGTTTAAAAAGCTTTCCGATTTTCAATGCCTGGGCAACTTAGTTACTGGGTACCTACTGACTCCTATTTACAAAAATTGAGGGTCTACGAGTATCTGTGAATTTATTTTTTACAGAAGAACTTTTGTGGTTCGAGGATACAATCAATGCCTGTCTTAATGAGAACTGTGCATAGGTGCTGTTTAATTGTATATAGATTGTAAGCGGGCCTCCGATGGTTGTTTTTATCACGTGATAAATAAGTGACAAAAGCAACCGTTACGTTTTAAAAAAATGCGAGTGACAGATGCTTTGTCATTTATTTATCACGTGATAAACGCAACCATCGTGGCCCCCTGTACTTGTTTCTGTTTGATGTCCGCTAAATAAAATAAATATTATATAAAAACTCCTGTCAGAAATTATTTTTTATTCTAAAAGTCCCCTTTGCCACTTAATTACTATTTAAGTTTCCAATCCGACAGAAACATATAATATGTATAGCATAAAGCATACCACAGTCCAGTCTTAAGAGGGTTAAAGGGTTGTCAAAAGCAGCAATCCAAATCCGCATCATAATTAATTACAAATCAGTCTTCAGCACTGATATTAAATAATATTTTAAAGGGATAAGTACCGGCATATAGCTAATGCAAGAAGTTTTTAATTAAAACAGCCGAACGGTAAGAGGCTGGGCTGTAGAGGCTATCTGCTGTTCCATTCTGAAAGGTCTTAAGTAGGTTTAATTTCAGATGAATGTACGTCGTTTTAAATTAATTCGTAGGCTGTATCGGGTATGTGGCAAAGCCGAAGCACAAACATATTTAGGCCCGTGCGCAGCTAATCACTGGACCAGGCTTGTGTGCCCACCGCCTTATACCCCTTCAAGCAATATTCATATATTAATTATTTATGAGTCTGTTTGGACAAGCAAGATGTATTGATTAAATCGGTAAGGCTTGAAGATTCTGTTGGGCTTTTGTTGACTATAAGATGGGTATTATATTCAGCAACATATTAAAAACATTGTTTGTAACTTTATTCCATCCGAAAAAGTTCTAGAAAAGGTAAATAAGGACGTTACGTTTAAGTATGAATGTTTTTTTTTATGAACGTGATGCATTTTTCATACAAAATTATTGGAATCGCTTTCTTGTATGAGGCTCGAATGTACAGGCGATTTTGAGTAATAGGTGCCTAAAAATTCATTTAAAAAGTATATAATTCATGTACGCTTTTTTTAAACACTAATTTAGGCTGTAAATTATAAGCTGTATAAAACAGCAATGAAACCACATTTTAACCCTTGATACAAAATACGATACACATTTCGGGTGTTAGGGTGGTGGAGAGGTTAACACGTTGGGCCGGTAATCCAGAGGTACCGGGTTCGATTCCTGGTCTCTTCCGCCAGGTCACGCATTTAATTTATTCTTTGTGTTTTGATCTTTGTATCAATGCCTCAATTTATTAATTTATAAACCATACTTTTTTTCGACAAGCACACTTATTCTTAACTTACGCATCTAACCCTTCTTTCCTCTTCCAGATGCCCGTGACTGCGACGAAGAAGAGCCCAACAAGGTACTCATACTCAATATACTCATTTATTGAGACTTGACTCATGACTTGTAAAATGTATATTTTATTAATAAAAATCTGAATCTGAATCTGAATTGATAATGCACAAGTCAATTTTACAAAATGGTGTAAAACAATGGCGGTCCCGGGTTCGGATCCCGGCCAGGGCAAATATTTGTGTGATGAACTCGAATATTAAATTTGTGCTTGGGTCATGGTTGTTCTATATTTTAAATTATTTATATATTTATCTATATAAGTACGTATAATTATCGTCTAGTACCCATAACAGGCCATAACACAGGCCTTCTTGAGCTTCATTTGGGACTAGATTGATTTGTGTAAGGTTGTCCGATATTTATTTATTATTTATATTATTTAATGTAGTTAGTAGTTATTCTATATGTCAGTTTTCACAGTTATAAATGGTTAGTAATAGTTAGACAATATTATCAACTTATCATAATATGTTATTTAGGTCACATGTTTTTTTCTAAAACTATTCGATTAATTATGTTAATACTCAATTGTCAATATTCATCGTTAGTTTCAGTTACATAAATAGATGTACATGTTAAGATGTTAAGGTAATTACATCAGCTCGAAACTAAAAGGACAACGTTTAAAAACCACTCCCCGCCCAATCCAAACTTCAGCGCCGGGTTTATGGTCTCGGCGACCGCCAAAAGTCGCCAGCCAACGCCAAAAGTGCAAGCGTGTTTACTCATATATCAGCGTTTCTTTTCGATAAGCTCCCCCGATGCCAATAAAGTGATTAAGTCACAAATCGTGAGGGTGGCTGGGTATTTTTATAATTTCGCTGGTTTTGTGAGTGTTTGGATTGGTGTTGTATTTGCTTTGTTAGTGCGTTGTAGCTTGTTTTTCGGTACGGGTTTTGTATTTATTATTTGAAACCTGCTGATTCAGATCGGGTTTTGGTTATACTATGTAAATTTGGTTGTTTGAATAAAATGCTATACTTTTAACTTTTTCATTCATGAAACTGAGCTGCAATCGCAAAAAAACTTTAAATTTACGTTACCGGCATATATATGTATAGTTGTATTACAAAACGCTACTCTAATTGATGATTTTCTAACAAAAATGAATAGTAAGAAAAAAGTATTATATTTTTACATTTTTAATTTCTAATGACCTCAGGAATACACTGTTAAAATCGGTCGGGTTACTCATTCCCACCCTGTAGAGATATTCTTACGTAATAATTGTCACTAATCCCTTGTTTCATCGATACACCGGCTTACCCAATACCCTGCCCTACAAAACCCCCCTGTTAGTTACAAATAAATTGCCCGATGCTATAGCGTTATAAATTTCATACGTGCTGAGAAATGACATACGGTATTATTTACGGCGGAGGTTTTTTGGGGAAGCACAAAGACATTGTGACGTAATTGAGCCGTATCGGGGCACGCTACAATTTGTGGCAATTTTCTACGTTAAAAAAGGTTTCATGTGACTAACAACCTTTTTAGTAAGAAATATGTAGGTATATGCATGCGTCCTTCACATTTAATTATTTATGTGCTACCTATGCAATTAATCGGAATGAAATCAGCCTAGTTGTAGAAATTAAAGTAACAATCATTATTTTACCAACATGTTTAGTTTCATTGCAACAAAAATTTCTACTATTAGCAATGCAATTACCAGTAGCTTTGTAGCTAGAATGGTGTTAAAAAAAAGAAATAGATACATCTAGTTTTTTATAATACGTGTGTATAGATATATTTGATATGACGTATATCTTACTCAGAATAGTTTTAATGTATGTGTAAATCTTAGTAACAACAACTCAAAATGTCAATATTCATTAAAACAATATTTAGTATATATTTGTATACGCTATGACTTCTAAATATGCTAGCAATGTTAACAAACACGAACAAATTCGTTAATAACCGCGATAGATATCGTCTGTCAACGGACATTAGCACCGTCCCGGGCACCGCTGTAGGCGCCATTAGCTCTACAAATGACACTAAAATGAAATCTATTCATTTCCTTTGAGCCGAGTCAATCGTCGGTAAATATTGTTCAATTTCACGCGATCCAAGCATTAGATCTCAGCCAGAAACCTCCTACTTTCAACCCAAGTGAATTGAGACCTTATTTTGAAAGTATTACGATGGTGTAAATGTGCGATGTTAAATAAATCGGAGTTCTCATGGTGACGATTCGTGTTGATAGTGGGAATAAATAGTTCTGTGTCTTTTCAGCCGATGTTACAATTTTGTTTAAATCGAGGCATTACAATGTCTTGCGCTTTTTTATTTCGGCAAAATATTTTTCCGGACGATTTAAAGATTTGGTTCAATGGATATTTTATTGCACGGTTTATTTAAAGCTCGAAATCGAACTGTGTACTAAAATATACCTGAGTGTTTTGTGTTCTTAAAGCAATATAACTAATAAATAAGGACGGAAACAAACTAAGTAGTTGCTTATTAAGCTCCATGCATAACATACGTTAATAAAATTAGTTCTATGGGCCTGTAACGCATGTTTTCTAAAGCAAGAACGCCGACCTACGCTTAATTTAAATCTCTTCAAAGCCCATTGTATAACGTTTCTCGGAACCTACTGATTTTTTATAGTGGTACCGAGAAAGCTGGTACTGCCTCATTTTCGTACTACTACGCTGTCAAGTTTTGTAAAATAATATGTTACCTAATAAGTACCTCCCTCATCCTTTTTTGCTACCTCAGTGCATCTCCAGTTCCACGCTTCCCGAAAATCATCCGTAAAATCGTGTAAAACATCTAGTAAATTTTACTTGAATTATCCAAGTATCCCGTATATCGCAGGGTTTCGGAATTTCTATGTATTTTACTGCTGCGTAGTTATACAAGTACATATATTTAGGAATTTAATCAAATGTCGTTATGGCGTATAGATGTCGCGATACAGCCCCGGGTTAATTTGTAACCCAGTGTTTATCTGGGCCCGAACATGCCCTCTCGATGGGTGAACCCAATTTCGATCAATGTCCATCAATTTGTATCGCCCAATTTGACATGAAAAGTATTCGATCTGAATATTTACTGTTGTTTGTGGGAATTTCTGAGTTTTTAATTCAAAACCGGTTTGTTTTTAATTGTCTTCTATTTATTATGAAAAAGATGGAGTTGATACAAGTAATTATTCCAACAAAACGGGACGCCCGTCCAAAATACGTTAAAACATTACCAATCGAAAGGTTTTGTAATAAATCATAATTAATTAACCTCAACGACGATGCCATCAAATGGCTAATGAGTCTCAAACTTAATATACTTATAAGCTAAGCTTTGTTCGACCTACAACCCTTCCATACGAATAAATAAATAATTAATTTATTCTTGAAGAAATCTCGTTTTCTGATAGTTATAGTTTTTACTTCTAATACACCAATAATTTTAATAAAAGTACAAAGTGGCAGACGAGATAGTAAAATTAATGATGACGCCATTTGACGTTGCTACAGCACCCATATTGTATTCTGCCGTATCTTCACCGACCTGACCTTGACGTAGACACGAAGATTGATAATGCTGCGTCGCTCGTTAGCCACTACCACCCTAATTTGCAAAGTTCTATATCTATTGGAAAATATAATAACATTTAGGCCTTTTTGATTCAGTCGTGTAAGCCCATCGATTATCAATTTGAACACAGCGCCCCTGAGACAAATTGCGGGTAGCACTATGATTACAGGCTAACTAGTTAGGGGTAAAATATTAGGGGATCTTGGAATTTGCATACATCTGTTTGAAGCTATAAATATGTTGGCGTGTACATCAAGGAAGATTAATTTGATAACATCTATTTCGTCTGCGTTCTGAAGACGTAGCTACCTGCATCAAATTTGTTCTGGATGAATAAGCATATGTATTCAGATATTTATTTTTTTACTAAGCGCCTGGGCTAGCACAACTGGCCGCGGCTTGGTTTTTCGCGTGGTAGAGAATTATTTTATTGGTCCGCGTTGAAAGGAAAGGACAGATAGTAGGTAGGTACCTATTTATCGTGACACAGAGACCCGTGTTCCACAGTTGTGAAACGTATAAGATGAAAATCCCATAGAACAAAAGTGTTTTCGTTTAAGTTTAGGAAGGTACAAAGTTAATAGTTCCTGTTTGACTCATACTTGCATTTTTTTAAACACGTCTTTTAATAGACCAATGAGGTACTTAAATTGGAATCAAATTGTTTTTGAAATAACATGCCTCGCTATGTAATTTCCTACTAACAGGCTGCTCAAAATATACGTAAAGGCATGGCATTAACAAAAAATGGGCTTTATTACAGGAGTACTCGCTGTCAGTAACTGCCTTGATCAAATAAAAAATTAACTTATCGAGGGTGACTCTTACACGGACAAATTGTCCGATCGCTCAACTGGACCCTCGAAAAAACAACGACAAATGCGAGTAACAGCTTTATATACACATGCGTCCTTATTCTTCTGGGGGTGCGACGTGCCCCCGGTGGTAAAATCATATGTCCAAACACATCAATTTACTCGATATGCGTTTTTATCAGCTATCGAAAGATATGGGGCGTACGTTGTAAATCATACTTGGTAATCCAATATATGGCAGGATTTGTGGGTTGCATGGTATAGGCATATTGAAAACATAATTATATTTTAGTGATACTTTGAATATCAGTAACTGTTTTACCGATGCAAAACACATCTTAATGTTGGTAAAAAAAAATGCAGAATCAGACTGAATTTTCTTTTTATAACAAAAAGACCAAACTGGTTTCTCATTAGCCATCGCAAACAAATTATACAACAGTATGAAAATAAAAATAGGATCTAGAAACACAATTATATTTTTTGCTGGTAAATTTTAAAATTCGATACAAAGTGTACCTTGAGCCGAAAGCTGTAAGAATGAGAATATTGAAATAGGTATTTTCCGATGTTTAATTGAGTTTGGTGATCGGCCCAGCCGGCTCTATCAGACTTGTGATCCAACGGAAGACGTTTTCTTGGAATTTCCTTCGAATTATAAAATCAATTAGGTAGCGACGACACAGAGCGGTGTTTTTAATCTGTCGTGTAGCTACAACACTCACCCACGTCTTCGTTATACACGGAGTGGAATAACGTTCTAGAAATTTCATTTTCAATTAGTTTTTGGGTGTAATTCAGAAAATCTATTTAGTCCTTGGTATAATAAAACAAGCGAAGGAGTTGCTGTTCGAGGTAAGAGTTCCAAATAATATCGTCGTTTACATTGTCAATTAAGGGTAAAAAAATTGTACGAGTCTCGAGGTCAAGTAATTTATTTATTTATTTAAAATTTATTGCACAAAACAAAAGTCAGTACAAATGGCGAACTTAATGCCTAATGGCATTCTGTACCAGTCAACCATAGCAGTCAAATTGTAGCAGTGAAAAGAGCCACATTTTGTAAGTTTTATGAAATTAACTAAAGCTAGCGGAAATAATTAACAAATTTCACTTTTCAGTGACCCAAGAGCTTAGTTGTAAAAGATTATCTCCATAAAACTTACATAAAAAGTAGCAACATTGATTAAGCAATCAATAAATATAATAACAGTGATTCAATTAACTTCGTTTCAACAAAATTATTCATCGTCCAGATTTTATAAAACTCGTCGTCACGCTCGAACAGTCAAAAACAATACTTATTCAAATGAAACAAAAAGCAATTAACGGAGGAGATATCCCTCCGTCCTCGGAGGATACGAGAGAAGAGATTATTGAAAAAATAATTAATAAATATTTATGGTGAGCCACCTGAGGAGCGACACTGGGATCTCAGCTTTATCCAGTCCTCGAGTACGCATCTGCAGCGTTACAGGGAAAGCGGTTTATTACAAATGCAAAATTTTCCATTCATATTCAAAATTTTATATCCCGATGTGGCCGGAGAGAGCTAATTTATTCCGGGGGACCGGCTAAGGAGACGTCCCGGCGCCTCGCGTCTTGGGGGGATTAGGAAGGGTTGAACGCTGCGAAATTGACAGGTGCCTGTCAAAAATTACAATTAATAATAATTGAGACAATTGTGGCCGCGGCTGTGGCGTTGGAGGTGGAAAGAAACGTCTTTATTATTAGGTACTAGAATTACCCACCATTGTGTGCGCGTGAAAGAATAAATTTCATAAGCCTCTTTTTTCACCATACTCATTTCCTTGCCAATGTCGGGTAAAAAGTATATAACCGTCCTGTCATGTCCAGCTATTGCATCAAAAATCGTTGAAATCGTGGAAACTGCCTGCAGCGTACAGCATTACACATACCTGCAGACACACAAACTTTAAGTAAAAACGATTTGCGGACTTTCAAACAGACTATTTTATTTTTTATTAATATTTATACACAAAGTTCATAATAGTATCTAGATTACTTACCCTTAGAAAGGACAAGGGAAAGTATTCAATCGCGAAAATAAAATTGTATGCATATGTTTTCCTCGATAATAGCGTAAAGGCGTAAAGTAATGACAGACAAATAAAACCATGTAAAATCTCACTCAATCTCCCCATATTTACTGCAAAACAACGTCATAAACGTTATCGGCCGCATAAAACAGGAGCAAAGATAATAAACGCCCACCAATAACGCGGCATTTGGTCAGTTAACCGCTGTGCCATCCACGTTAAAAGGTTTATGCTGATTTTTAATCCATTCGTACGAACGAATCACAATTTATCTCAATCTACCATGAAATTTGTATCGACGTCGCCACAATGTGTTCGTAAACATTACGTTTGCTTTATAGATCTGCATTTATCAATATTTATTATTGTTTTAGGCTAGGTTTTTTAGAATAATCGATATTGCACCATAACATTGGACGCCCATTTTAGCCACATGTTTGGATTTAGACCGATGTGTTTTGATGTCACCGATAAAAACGGGATAAATATATCACTAAAGTAGACACTTTAGCAGGATTCTACCGTTAAATGGCCGCTTTTCAATACTACTGAATGTAGCTCGAATAGCTTTATAAAATCAAAACACGAAGTTCATATCTCGCACATATTTTGCAAAGCACTTGTGACTCCACTGGTATTGCAGGTGTCTATGGGCGAAGTAATCGCTTTCCATCAGGCGATCCCTTTGCTCGTTTGTCATAGGGGTATGACATGAAAAAAAAACATATCATCCATGTGCTTTTAAATATTTCCGACTACTGGCAGTTTATTTTCGAGTTACAACATTTAATTACAGACACGCAAATATTGTAACAGGCGAAGAAAAATGAGTGAAAACAAGCACACTCCACCTACACCTAGTCCTCAGTACCCTGTAAATGTAAACAGTCATCAATCTGTGGCGGTGGGTAAGTGAGGAGCAAACCGCTCTTAGAGAGGATTACCGACATTACCGCCATTAACCGACTGCTGTAAAACGAGTGATCGATGCGCGTTGTTTCTGATGGTCACTCCGTTTATATGGCTTTGTTTTGATAAAAGTGACAGATATTTTACTTTATATTTACTCATACTCATATTCATACTCATTTATTCATAATGCACAACTACAATATGTAAATTTTACAAAATGGTAAAAAATTTGTAGTTATTTTATATATCCATTTTCACAGCAAATAGTAACATATCACTTTTTTTTATGTAAGTATATTTTTTTATTTTTGTAGAAAAGGAAATTACCGATGATAATAAGAACTACAGAGGTATCATTATATTTAATTGCGATATTGCCATTTGAGTGAACTATTAATATATCACGGAAATATGGCTGTAATACGGCCGATTTATATCGATTGCTTTCCGATTGTTTCGAAGGGAAATATACCATATTGACTTTTTGGATAGTTGTCATTGGAAGTGAGGTTTTTATGAATACGATATCATAACTATCATATTTCATATTTATTTACGCGTTATAACTAATTATGGCATATCAAAAAAATTTGTACCTCTTTGTTAAATATGTTTTTCACCTCACTCGCTCGGAAAACCTCCGTTTATAGGGCGAAATCTGCGTGCAAAAGTCTATTTTATCCGCTAGCGTGCAAAAGTCATTTGAATTTCGAACACGACGATTTTGATTATCTGTGGTGCATGTAACTTTTTTATATTTAAGACTCCTTTAACGCGTGACTGATTTCATCAGTCGATAAATCTTCGATAACCAATCAACGCACGCAAATAAAGGGCGATCTGGTCAGGCCGGCTAAAATCATATGTACGTTTGAATATTTCTTAAAAAAAAAAATACACCTACAATATCACGTCCAGAAACCTGGTTTGTGGTTACAGATTTTTAAGTTTTTATTTTTTCCACACTTTATTTTATGTTGAATATGTTTATATATATTAATAGTAAGTATTTCAGTTTCATTTACATATTTTGACTAGTAAATATATTAAATGCGACACAAATTTTAATATTTATTTGTTATAAAAGTTGGAACATAAGGGTGTAATTTCTGAACGCACCCGAGAAAAAAATAATAATTAAAAAGTTGAAAGTTTCACAATTCACGTAAACAACGTAAATTTGTTGTGTGGAGAATACATACTGTTGTCTTACTTTATAGAAATATCAAAAACAAGAAAGTTAAGCCCAATTTGGAGTATTTATTCACTGCTAAAAGCCTGCATTAAAACGAAAAAGGATTTCTTATAAATATTTGGAGACGATAAGTAATTTACCGAAACTATTGGCGTTTTTAAAGAAGATAAAGCCGAAATAATCTTGTTCGGATCCAATAACTTCCACAAGCAAGTGTTATGGAAAATATGTACTTCCGAGTGGCCAACTAATCCTTCCCAGAATGCCATTCTCCCACTTTCACAACGAATGTGTCAAGTAGTTTCAAATACAAATATAATATAACAGTGCTTAAGAAAAACTCAACGATAAAATATACACGACGATAATACAAATTACGGCCATATTACTTTTAATTTTTAATACCTATTATGTGTGCTTCTCTCGTATTTATTTGGTTTGGATTTGAGTGTGTTATGTTTTAAATTTGATGTGTTAAATAAAAGGCAAAATTAAATATGATTACATATTTTTATGTTTTAATTGTTTTTCTTGAATCTTGCATTTTCCTCGCTGTAGTGAGGTGAAAAATTGTGTGTTCCGCATGGCTGCAAAATTATTTAGCTTCTCGTGTCTTGAAAGCCTCGCTACGCTCAGGAATCTAAATATCTTTGAACCATTCGCTTTGCTCATGGTTCAATCTTAGATTCCTTCGCTCGC
Organism: Apotomis capreana; assembly: GCA_947623375.1. Taxonomy (NCBI): domain Eukaryota; kingdom Metazoa; phylum Arthropoda; class Insecta; order Lepidoptera; family Tortricidae; genus Apotomis; species Apotomis capreana. The sequence continues at coordinate 7,780,975 of OX392506.1, read as the reverse complement.
TCAGCTTTCAATTTCAACACTCGCGCCAAATAATAACTTTGCAGCCTTGCATAACAAATAACTATTATAACTAAAGAAAATAATAAAATCAATTCCGAATAAATGGTATTAGATTGTCGATAAACATTTAAAAAATCCTCATAACTATTAAATGTGTTCACAATGCTCACATCAACTTAACATAACTTATCGGTCTATATACAAATAAATGTTGAATTTACAGATCGTATAACGCATAATAATATTAATATTACTATCCATCAAAACGAATGGAACATTAATGTAATCTGTCACGAGTTTATGACTTAATGGGTATATCACGTCTTTAGCTAGAATGTAACCCTTAATGCAACATTAACATTCACCTGGTTGCCGCCTTAATTTGTTGCAACGACATTAAATCTTCATTAGCGACATTTAAAGGCGGAGGAGACCGTAAAACGGGTGTCATAGGGTTCTAAAACCGGCTGTGAGATCGGTAAAATACATTTGCTGCATATGTTTTGCTATTGATGGAGCGATCAAGTGAAAGGCCCTTGCTCAGCCAAATTTTGCTCGGTCATCAGAGACGCGGTGAACAGGCATCGCTGGGGACTGATCATATAAAATAGGCGTAGAGCATCCACATCCACCGATGACCACGATTCTCAGTCATTAGGGAGCGACCACAGACATAAAGTTTTGCTATTTATGACTATTTTAATAGAGATATGTATGTAATTAATTGAATCAGGCGTTACTTTGCGGAAATCCATATTAATGAAAATAATATTATTTTCATTAGATATGTATGTGTTCATAAATTCGATACAAAAACTAGAATTTGACAAATGGCTAATAGCCACATTAGCCAAATTATTAGGTACTAAAATTATAAATATGAATATTACTCTCTCATCTTACAAGTTTAGTTATAAGCGCTGGTATTTTAATCAAATAGATTATTTGGTAATATGTGATCAATAGTAGTTTATGCAACTGTAACATAATGAGATCTTAAAACACAAGTGTGGTTTTATGAAACGACCCAAAAGCAAGTTCGGATCTCACGATTATTTTAAGACCTTGTTATGTACAGTTACTACTTTATCGACATACATATTTACCATCATATCCAAATTTTTATTTTATGAAAATATTAAGTAGGTACTCAGTACATATGCCACCCCAAAGAGCATATAATCACTACGTTTTATGCCACCCCACTGACCCCACCCGATATATCGTAATGTTATGAAATACAATCTCTGATTTTGATCATCCAATGCCTCGTCGTCTTCGATACCATGCACCTAATGTAGGTATTTACCTGTAGTATCTAAACTTGTTATAGTAATTTAAGAACATGGGTGTAGATAAAACACTTATTGACAATGCACAGTCTATATTTGTCTTGTCCTAGAATATCGTGATTTAAATCCCATAAGTACTAAAATTTCCCCGTACTAAAAATCCTACACCGTCCACAATAGCCTAAAGCTGAAAACCCTTGTTCAAATCAGTCATTCCGCACTGACCGGCGACCGGTCATGAAGAGGCGCCGGGTGAAAAATGTCTCCATCAATAACCTGAGCCGCTCGGGGCTGATTGATCCATGGGTTTATGAATGTTGATTAATTGATATGACATGTGAATACGGTGGCTTTTTAAATTAAGAGAGTTTGGGTAAATCACGGGAGATGAGTGAACGAAATGTTAATGTCATGTAAGTGGCTGTTAATATACTGGCTTTTTATTTATGTAATTAAATTGTTTAAGAAATTCAGAATAAGGAACCATTAAGTAACGTGACATGTCAATTGATTTAAATAGTTACTCTTTGATGACGAGCTAACATCAAAGAGTAACTATTTAAGAAGAATAAATTAGGAGTTACCCAATACTCAATAGTTGAGATAACTAATAGATGGTGATGGTGTTACTATCTATTTTATTTTTCATTATTTATTAATTCACACAACAACAATCATACATCTGATCTGTCAAGTAATATGATTAGTTTTAGATTTTTCTTAAAATCTGGAATTACTATACTATAACATAAGAGTGACTTTAACCCGCAAACTCACACATCGTCTAGTTTAACATCATAAACATGTTCTAACAACATCTTCAAACTAATACTATTTGCACTCTTGTCGGTAAAATCAACACCCGTATTGAATCGCACGCAATTCGAGTGCAATTGTGGGCACTCCACAGACAAATGATGGCACTCCGTCAAATGGCCAATGCGACGCTATTGGCCGATGCTAGCTGTTTGGATTGGACGGCTGTGTGTACTGCGTGTTTGAGGTACTGTGAGTTGATGGATGACAGGACTACTAGTGTTCCTCTTTGATAAGTGTACATCTAGTTTCACAGTGTATTAGATTTAAGTCTGCAATGCTGTGTAAATATATTTATAAATAAAATAAAAATAAATAAATAAAATAAACAGAGTAAGATGAACTCGCATGGGAATGTGGTTTGATATTTGTTTATTTGGTTTGATGTGTATCGAATGGCAGTGACGTAATTGTAGAGTTGTATCGTTGTTAATTATTCATTACTACAGTGATTGTTTAAATCACTGAAATGGATATAGTTATATCAATGGCAATCGACAAATGGCCTTGGTCAATCCACCGTCATTGAACTCAATTTCGTAATTAACATGTAGGTACCTATGTAACGGCTGGAATAAATATCATTATAGTCGTCCAACTATCATTAAAGACATATTAAATAATTTAAATCAGTCCGATTCATTCTTAGATAATTATAAATAATATGATTTAACGTAAAAACTAATATACCGCCTGGGTTTACTTCATAAACTTGTTGAAACACCTATTATTCAACTAAACTATTTACACTCGTGCCGTTGAAAGCAACACCCGTATTGAATTGCACGCGATTCGAGTGCAATCGTGGGCACTCCACAGATACCGTCCAATGGCCAATACGACGCTAATGGTCGATACACGATGGTTTTTAAAAAAGAGTGCTAGTTTTGTTTTTATATTTGGGTGTTTGGTTTAATGTGAATGATAGTTCCATTTCATGAGGTATTTTTAACACAGGAAGGGAAGGATGGAAAATAGAATAAGCTTTTGCTCAGAGTTAGTTTAAATTGAAGCCAAAATAAGTTATATTACATTACATGGACGCCATTTACAAGATATTCCTTAAAAAAACCGGCCAAGTGCGAGTCGGACTCGCGCACCGAGGGTTCCGTACAAACACTTTCCATCCCTAAGTGGTTAAGTTAAGTTTGCACCTGGTATGTATAGCGCCCCATATAAATTAGGTGCAAAGTTAGGTATTAAAATATAAAAAAAAAAACTACTTACTAGATCTCGTTCAAAACAATTTTCGTTGGTAGTTTTTATAGTAATGTACATCATATGTTTTTTTTAGATTTTTCATTTTCTTATTTTAGAAGTTAGAGGGGGGGGGGGACCAACTTTTTTCCACTTTGGAAGCGTCTGTCACGCAAACTATACGGTTTAGAAAAAAAATATTTTAGAAACCTCGATATCATTTTTGAAGACCTATCCATAGATACCCCACACGTATGTGTTTGATGAAAAAAAATTTTTTGAGTTTCAGTTCTAAGTATGGGGAGCCCCCAATAATTATTATTATTTTTTTATTTTTGCATCAAAATCTTAATGCGGTTCACACAATACATCTACCTACCAAGTTTCAACAGTATAGCTCTTATAGTTTCGGAAAAAAATGGCTGTGACATACGGACGGACAGACAGACGGACAGACGGACAGACGGACAGACAGACATGACGAATCTATAAGGGTTCCGTTTTTTGCCATTTGGCTACGGAACCCTAAAAATGTATGAAGAAATTGAAATCCTTGATATTTGGCAATTTCATAATTATTGAAGACTTAATATTTGACATTGTTGCACAGACTGTGCAATGTTGTTTATTAATTTATCAGACGTATTTTTTATTCGTAAGCCTTTTCAATAAAAACGTTATGCTTTATGTTAGAAATACCTTTACCAAAATTGCCTTGTTTGAATTTTATTGCTTCTAAGTATTATAGTTTTAAAACATTTTGTGAAATAATAATAACATCATGAAGCTGCACTTAAAATCAGTAGTCAGATGCAACTCTCTCAAATTACGTGGAGCTCGCGTAAATTTGCAAATTTATTCAGGCCACGTTTTTCCGTGAGCTGATTTAAAACAAATTGCTCTGATTCAAAGACCATCCCATAACGTAAACTGCGGTGCAATTAAAATAGAGCTGGGAGGTAATTACGGTGGCTAAGCTTGGATAAATTTAGTTTGAATGATTTGACCAGACAGTACAGTCGCCATCAGATATGTCGCAGCATATAAGGCGTTCATAAATATGTGAACATGTACTGTAACGCCCAGTCAATAAGAGTCGTGTTCAGATATTTATGAATACCTTACATGCTACGATATGTCTGATGGCGACTGTACAAAACGCGAAATAATCGTACCTACTTAGCCCAAAGACCTGCATCACTGCCAGAGTTCATTAAAACAAAAATATTTGGCCAAACGGGTTCGACTTGACGTGACGCCTGTGACACGAGGCTGCCAGTCAAGAACCTCTTTATCACAGTCATCGGTTTAACCTGTGTGCCCATCATGTGCCCTGATGTCACTTGAATGCTGGGATCACGGTGAAGCTGACCCGAGCTATTGTAGGTGTATAAGGTGTATGACGGTTTTTGGAGCGATATTATTATAAAGGTCACTCAAACGGATCTTCAAATTTCTTGTCACCTTCCTCGATACAGAATGGGCATTCTAGTTGCAGCGAGGCCTATAATGGCGACGAGTCCAAACGCATCTGGCACCCTTAACCGTCATAATTAATCCCGCGATCCGAATTCACTACTGCAATTTCACGGTGGAATTTCCATCGCGACTGCGTCATAAATATTTTGTCCGATAAACCGTTCGTTCGACAGCCGCGAGGCGTAAGAAAATGTTAATTAACGAATCCATTGTTTTCCTGCCCGGCGGCTCCAAGATGGTGCCGCTTCCGTTTCCGGCGGGCTTTCTTTATGTGCGTTTCCCTTATTTTTACTCCGAGCATTGTGGCGTGCGCGGTGGAGTATAATGATTTTAATTTCCTCTAATCAAGAGCCTTCGGCGCGGCTTAAGAATTCTAATCGTGCGCAGCCTCCTCGGTGACAGGAACATCAGCACTTATTCTGATTGCGTCGAGTGTGGCGTTGAATAATTAATATGCCTTTATTTTACACCATGCTGCGGTGGAACAAAAGGACCGCCTTCGTTTATGAATTGTGATGTTTGGAAGCAGTGAATCTCCCATTTTGACAGGTTATTTTAAGATTTATTGTACATTAATAACAATATGGCCGTGTTGCCTAATGGAAGGCATAAAATTACTCAATTGTTTTGTTTCAAGGTTTGAGTTATTTTTTTTATTTAATCCGTATGCAGGCTTTCATCAATAGCCAAGAAAAGGCACAAAACAATACACTGCCGTTCTTTATTTACTATACTCAGAAGTCCTAAACTAATTAATTCCTACTTATACAAAACTGCTACGACCACCTACCTAACGACGATACCTACATCTTCAAATTAATCACAGCGATATTATAAAAAAGTATATCAAAATTATTCATAGCCTGATTGATTTTTACAAGCGAATAAGAGTAGGTAATAGGTATAACATAAAAGTGTTATGGAAATCTAATTGATTTTTTTTTTGCATATATGTCATACATACGTACATTTACGTACATACATTTTACACCTATGCAATTATGCATCGATCTTAGTAATTACGATTGATTGTTACCTATCTAAAAAAAAAAAATTGTCACATTCTTCAAGAAACGTTATGGCTATGACGTTTTCTTCACGCTTATTAATAAACCCAACAAGTAATTACAGCCCAAGCTTTCACTTGTTCTAAGATTACTTCACATTTTGAATAGAAAAACAGTAATTTCCTCGGTGCCCCGATGTTTGGCTTCCACAAGCACCGCACAATTAAGGCAACCCCTTCGTACTTAGCATTCTAATCACTCGCGCGCCCACAATACGACGCTTACCGCACAAATGAAGTGCGAAAATAACAAGATCTCTTCGCCGCACTAAATTATGTCGCAGGTTGAGTCCGAGCCTTGAGACGTCTCTGAAGTTCTTTGGTGTTCGAGATGATTCTAGAATCGGCTACGCAGCAAAGGACGTTCTGTTTTTATAGTTTGTAAATATATAAATACGACAGAATGTGGGTTTGAAAAAATGTACGTTAAACACTCGCACGCCTACTATATGATGCTTTCCGCACAAATGAAGTGCGAAAATAAAAAGATCTCCTCTCCGCAATAAATTATGTCGCTGAGGTTGAGTCTGGGCCTTGAGGCTTCTCTAAAATTCCTTGAGATGATCTAGAAGATTCGGCTATACAGAATAAAAACGTTTAATTTCTATCATACATTAATAAATAAGAGGACCAATGACTGAATAGAATTACTTAGAAGTCTGAAAAGTGGCTATCAGAACAGAAAGAGAGTGTTCTGAGCCAACGAAATCAACTTTAGCTGTTTAAAGACTGATGTGATGGTGATAATTTTTAGCCATTACTTTTTCTTACAACAAATTGAAAATGTTTCATGATGTTTAGTCCTCGTACGCTTTTCTCTGTCATATAAGTGAGATTAATATCCGAACTCAATTTTCTCCATCCACCATCCAAAAATCCATAACTTTTACACCCATGCCGTCCGTTTGTCTCTATTTTCAACCAAACTTAAGAATACTGAAATATTTTACCCCATAACCCAACATAGATCATATGAACATCAATTAACTTATTTAACTTATAAAACTTATCACAATTAGCCAGTTAACATAAATAATGCTATACCAATACAAGTACTTTAATGACAAATAACTGCTAATTTGGACAAAACAAGGAACTCCCTACACTCATAACCCCCGAGTAACCAAAGCACAGTGGCAATAAAATGCGAAAAACGATTACAGATCAATGAAGCGCGTACCCTCCGTCAAATAAAGCCGAGTACACACTTCAAATATGCTTTTCTTAATCGTTCTCATAAAACAAAGATCAGCCGACTCCCTCGTGGCAAAAAAAAGTAAAAATCTCCCCGCTGCATTGCTCATATCGCGCTATCACTGCGGATTTTTACCGCAAATTGTTTTTCTCCCCTGAATCGATATTGTTTGGATTGGAATTGCTTTGGAACTTAAATTAGTACGTTGGAAAGAACAAAATGGAATTACGAGCAATTCTGTGCACTTGTGGTTGATTTGCCTATGATTGCGCTCAGAGACGATTATGTTTACTGGTTGGTGTTATTGGTGCTTATGTTTTTGTGACCAGATTGGTGTACCTATTTATGCATGCAGCATACATAATACTTGGTAATATTTTTTGCAAATAATATATAAGAGATTGTCATTACGGTTCATGGCTATTGAGGATAATGACGCTGTCGGATAGAAAGCCGACAAGAGAGACATGTTTGTTGCCTGAGAATCATGTTTAAGAAAAATATCGGCCAAGTGCGAGTGGGACTCGCGCACGACGGGTTCCGTACCATTATCTGTAAGTTTATTGTATGGGAGCCCTCTTAAATATTTATTTTATTTTATTATTAGTATTTGTTGTTATAGCGGCATACATCATGTGTGAAAATTTCAAATGTCTAGCTATCACCGTTCTTGAGATACAGCCTGGTGACAGACGGACGGACGGACGGACAGCGAAGTCTCAGTAATAGGGTCCCGTTTTTACCGTTTGGGTACGGAACCCTAAAAAACGTAAAAAAATCCCTTATACTCATTGTCAAATGAATTAAAACTCACGTCCTACTTAGCCATAGAGAATTAGCTTACTTAGCCATAGAGAAGATTATTCTGTGTACGTTTTATTTTTGGACCTGCGTACGTTTGGACCTACTGGTTATTTACCCTATTTTGATTAGAAGTTGTTTTACTATCTTAACAAATCTGACGACCGCAATACAATGAAATACTTGGTCGTTATGTACGGAGCTCTTAAATTTGTAGTCTAAAATAATGAAATCCTTAAATAGATGCTTATCCTCACACTTTACACTCCCCACTCAAAATATAAACCCAAAAACAAATTCCATTTCAACTTTAAAATATTAACCTTCTTAGGGAAAAAGCATGGAAAATCTTGGAGGAATTGGCTTAAAACCTCCCGGCGGATGTGTCATTATAATTTGTAGGGGGAGATGACGGATCCGCCCGGGGCCGATTACAATACCGTAAGCTATTTTAATCTTAACTTAGTTAAAAATCTTGCGCACGACATTAGCATTAATCACTTTTGACAGTCGAGTAATGTATATTAAGTAATTATGTGTACTTGCAGCTGTGAGAATGATGTAAGTCGCAGGTTTTGTTGTTGTATAATCTGTATTAAAAGCACAGTTCAAAGTCTTCAGTAGCACATGTTTTTTATACATGCGCGGAATAAGAGCATTTTTTTTATACCCGCGGAAACTTTAAGAGAGGGTGATGAAATATAGGAACGATAAACACTGACTAGCGTTTATTTTTTACTAAAAGTATTGTAAAAGAAGTATTTTTTTAAACAAACTGACAAAGTATCAGTATTACATTTGTAAACCTATGTAAGTCTCAAAAACTTAACAAAACAATAATATGAGTATCGTCCATGGTTATTTAACTTAACAAAATAAATAACCATAATTATAAACCAGTAATAAGTGCTTATTTACTTGCCAATCAGGAAAACTGAATAAAACCATTATGAACATTTTACAATGAATCGTCGATTAGGAGCCAATTTCATAGTTACCTGAAAAGATTCATCCCTCCAACCGAATTAAAAGCCAAGGCTTTAAACAAAATTGAATTATAATATAGGAAGAAACAAAGGAACACGAAATCTAAAGCTTAATTGGACGTCGACATTGAGAGATTTCAATTCAATTACTAGACCATATTTAACGAAATCCAATCCCCCTTTCCCTCGAGAAATAATATTATTTATTCACAAAAAATAATACAAAACACGACGACTGAGCCGAACGCTGTTGGTTTAGCCGAGATCATTCGATGTAAAAGTTGGATGTGGAAGGCAGGAAGAAACTTGGATAAGCGAAACCCTCTAAAAATGATTGATGCCGTAGAGCGGGGGCGCCGTTGTACATTTTAAAACGAATAAACGTCGATTTTGAAATTCGAGAATTAAGATCATTAACGCTGTTTGACGTGGCAATTTTCTTATAGATGAAAAGTATTTACGGCTTATACTTGGATGTTTTTATTGCCCAAAGAATTGCTTACAGTGAAGCGAAAAATTTAATGGTTCAAGCGAGGTTCTAACCCGCATTTCCAACACGGGCGTCGTACCTAAGCATTTGGTAAGCAGACGTTACTGCTTTAATTAAAAAAAACCTAATATTTAGGTTTATAAAAATTTAGGCTGAATGAACGCAGTCAAGCGATTGACAGTCCGTCTGTCTCCGGCAAGGCGTCCCTACACCAAATCATTAGGTTTATAAATTCACAAACGTGCATATTATTTTTGGAAATATTCCATTCACTCTATTACTTTAGGGCATTCTGAATTATGTGTTGTAAAATTCCAATAAAACGTAAAAGAACATTCGCCTCAAACTTACTTATCAACGCTCTGATCAAAATTCGTTCACAATTCGATTTGTCGAACAAAAGCTCGCATGGTACCCGAGCAATTTCCTAACGTATTGGAAAACGAACAATTGTTAGAAGACATGTTATTAGAGCGTTTAGCCTGTTAACAAGCGTGCGTTTGTTTCTGCCGCATTGTCTTTTACTACGCTTCAAAAAGGTCTTATAAATGTTTCTATTTCGTATGCAGATGCGTTGTTTTTGATGAGGGTGGTTGTGTCGGTGTAACAATTAGAGAAAGCGACCGGGCGATGGCACTATCGCGACGACAATGGTCGACGGCGCTCGATATCTTTACGCTCCTTGTTGAAGCCGATGCACCGGTTGAATGCCTTCTTGGTACGTTTATGGTGGGAATGTAGAGCTAAGAAGCCACTATTTCGGCCATTTTAACGACGACAATCGGTAATGCGCCGTACGTATTGGCGTTTTTAATTTTAGTCTTAGAGTAGAGCAGTTAGTTATCAATTTATCATGGAATACATAAATTAGTGTCGCTAATAAATATGTAATAATTGTGTCTAGGTATTTAGGTGAATATTACGGACAGAGCGAGTGAAGCGCCTCAGTTTTAGTTTAGGCAAAAATGGTTACGTATGTCCGAATACCGGATGTCCCGATATCCGGCTGTTTTCCTCTACAGGTTGCAATTATCAACCGATTCTCGGAGAATTTTGTAAGCGGGTTTGATAATTATATTTATTTTGTCGTACGGCGTATTCACATAAACATTTCAAAGAAACTTATGACAATAATAAAATGTTACTATTTAAAAGTCTACATGAAATAAATTGTAGAATAAATAGGTAGTATATTCAGTCTAGAATTTTTTCAAACTGGCAGAGATTGAAAACGGCAACGATAGAACGCCCGCCAACGAAACGCTTACGCTAAAAACGTAAATAAAAAGGTAAAAAAACAGCCTTTAAAAAAAACGCGAGAACATTAATCTACATTTTACATGGCATTAGTAACAATGAACAGTAACGGCCAGTATTTAGATGGAGAACAGAAATGTGTAAGGAGGAATTGTATGAGTTAGTCTGAGTATAGTCATGGTTCAGTCCAGTGTGACTGATAATATCTGAAACAGGATTAATTGTGAAGTAGTCTTAAGCCTTGAACATTCTATATCACTGTCAAAAACCATGTCTGACTACAATGAAAATAAATTGTATCATTGAAACCACTAACTTTTGGACATTATTTTATTTTTAATTCGATAACAAACTAAAAGGAAGACGACGCTTGACTACTGATTTTTATGACGTCACAAGCAGTATCTTCATAGAAACTTCATACTAGCAGATCGTTTTTGTCATTTCATAAAGAGTAGCTGATTTGAGTTATCATGTACTGTTGAGTTTCTTTCGGCTTTCTTCTCAACAGCGGTCTCCTCTTGGGAAACGCCGGTAGATTCACAATCTGACTTGTAAAAGTGCCCTTGGCCTACTTACTTTATTTCATGTCATTTCATGAAATACAGTACTAGTATTCGGTATATTCTATTACTTTAGCAGTACTGTACGCTGCCGCGTCGCTTTGTGCCACTTCCGGCCGGCCCAGGCTGAATGCAGCGTCTTTACATGACAAGATAACGTGCAATTGTTCAATGTCGACGTGAGGTTTGAGTCCGTGGTAAAAAATAGATATGAATGAGTCACACGTTCCTCAATATTTTATTTTTTTTATTGACAAGCAGTAATTTAATTCATTTATTTACAGGCAATTGTTAAAATATTTTTCGTCCCAGTACCAAGATTTTATCCATTTATACACTTGTCTAACCGCTCTCGTGATCAAAAGGGGAAAATCAGTGACTTTAGTGACCCTGTAAGTCTTGTGCTTCGCTGGGGAGCCTTATTTATAACAGTTCCCAAATAAACTCTCATGTCTTAGTTAGAATTTGAAAATCACAAGGGCTGCCAATCTACTTAAAACATAACATGAAGCCAACGTGTCAATTTACCAACATGTTAATACAAAACGCAAACACACTATATTTACACAACGAAGCGCACAATCCCATTATAACAATCACCTTCTCGTTCATTACGCCCTGAGATACTAAATTTAAATTAACAACCCCTTAGCTGAACTACATCGGCACTCGAATGAATGCTCATTTCGGGAGCGAAAATCGAAATAGTGTCGCGTTTCTGTTAATGAACTCTGGTAGACGATGCCGTGATAATAAAATTATTTATCATCATTTTATAAACAAGTAATGTATTTTTTTTATTTATATATTTTAGCAATTAGACATTAAATATGAGTGAATTCAAAAATCACATCGTAATTGTTATTGATATAATATTGTCAATAAATATTGACAAACAAGAGACATAAACAATTTATGGGCAAGGCAGCAGGAATAGAATTAAAATGATATCAAATACAAATTACCTCGGGATTTTTTTATAGTTCTGTCATTACCTGTGTCGGCTTGCAATATTTGAAAATAAAATACGAGAAACTTAAAAATACGATGCTGAAAGAACACAATCCAAACATTATTATTTTTTGGCTTTCTGTAAAAATTTTACTTTTTCTAACTTACATGGACAGCATGCACATGATGTGTTAATATAATGCTTGCTGACTCATGCTAGCGTAACTTGAATGTCATAGATTCTTACAGATCCAGTTCAAGATAATTTTACTTATTAAATAAACAAGACTATCTGTACAGCGATTCAATCAGTACACAATTAGGCGCAGTTAAAAGTGTATTACACATATTCGTGATCCTACGAAATAAAAGCTTACGATTTCCTTATCTTAAATAGCCGACATAGATTAGAAACCCACCTACAAAGCGGCACGCTAACCAAAATTCCTAATACAGTTGTCATTTAAAACGTCTCCCTATCTTAATACCTAGACAGAAACAGCCAATTTAGCCGTCGCCTCCGCCGTCTTTATCGTATCTTTAATGAACACTCATAAGCGTACACACTACTTAACGTATTGTGTTGGTTAGACGTTACCTAGTCTCGGGGCGCTTTGTGGGATTTGCGTTTTGTACTCGCGATCTTTATCTGGTTCTTTAGCTATGTCGTTCGAAATTTAAGTTGTTCGTGCTCTATATTTATTTTTTTATTTTTTTGGAATTAAGACACTTCTTTGCGTGCCAGTTTTAAGAGATATACTTCTTATTTTTTTGCTAGCTACGTGGTAGAAAATTATGACGAATTTTTATGATATTTGCGCATTATAATCGCGTCGCCGTTTATTACTATATACGAGTATTATGAGCGCTCCGGTAAATGTTAACCATTCCTAAATTATTTATATTATTTAGTTTGACTTTCTATCGTGCCAATAGACTATTAGCGTAGTTATATCTATTCAAGGTTTTCAGTATTATAATGCTTATAAGTTTTACTTAATTATGCCCTAAAACTATGCAAACGTCATTAAAACTTTATTAAATACGTGAACCTACTCAAATATAATCCAAATTTTTATTCCAACCGCAACGTAGCAACTTTATCTTCGGGCTTAAACTAACGAAAAAAGGTTTGCTCCCCTTTGTACTAAAACAATGTAGGCCTCGCACGGGAAATGCTAATACGGGCCGTTCGGTACAAATTGATACTCGATTGTCGTTCATATAAAACACTCCGCGAGCGAGATCGCCCCATGAATAATAAAGAATTGCCGAACGCCGACGACGAGGCGACGCGAGCGACGCACGGCTCGCTGTGACGAACGTCTTATACATGTTTACACTATTATACTGAAAATCCGTTTTCTATCGAGAGGGGTCATTATTTCAGAAAAAAACTTAATAGTGTGATGCAAGATTTTATGGTCGCGCGGTGGCAGCTGATGTGCTGTGCCATCACGCCGAAACGGATGTTAACCATTTTCATCTTTCAATCAATTCATGAATTGGTCTATACCAATGACTATGGCGCTATCCCTATGGATAGCTGGACATCCAAAGATGGTTGTACGATAATTTTTACCTGACTACAGTAAAAAAAAAGTTGCACGCGGACGAAAGTTTCATAATAGTTCCTTGAGTATAAAGCTGCATTATATTATTCGTCGGACGAACCGTAGATATAGGTTATGCTTATGCAAGCAGAGTACTTGCAAAACATGCAACAAAATGAAGTTGCATACATATTCATTCAATACAAAATTGCGAATCGAAACCGTAATATAAACAAATTGTAATCGAGTAAAATAATGAGTGAATAAAATAACAAACCTACATCATATAAAATATATGTTACAATGTTACAAGTTACAATATTGACTTCCAAGATTTGATTACATAGTTTGTTACAAACTAAGTAACTAACAAACTTAGTTACAAGTGAACTAATAAAAGTGTGTTAAAAATCGTCACATACAGCCGGCACGCGAGTAAAAGGCGCCTATTCGTTGCACGTCCACTATAAAACATAACTCCGATTTTCATACAGACTACGAGTACGTTTCCATGTCAAACATCTCCCCTCCATAAAAATACCCCGGGCAGTAAACCCGCGCCACTGTTAGCTTTATTGAGATTTTATGACTAAATCAACACTTGAAATCTATAAAAATGTAAAATCGTGACGCAGCGTCGTTTAGTCACTGATCGGCATATGTTTTATTTTAATAGTCAGAAGATTCATGAATAGATTCATAAATACAGTATTTACCCGAATGCGCGACAGCAAAAACCGTATAATATTTTTTTATTGATATTCAGTATTGTGTAATTTAGTATAGTTTCGCTGAAAACTATACTACTAAATATAAAGAAGGAAAAAGTACAAAACAATAAAAAAACATATAGTAGGTACTACATCGGTAAAATGGAATTGTACATATGTATGTTCTTAAAGGTATTTTTCCCAGTGAACCAATTTAATTTTGACGAAATGTTAAATATTATAAACAAAATCAACTCAAATTACTCACTTTTTCATAATTCTTTCACATAATTAGAGCCTCTTTAATCGCCTTCCAATCACGTCGGCGCACGTATAATTATTTGTCATGAAATGACGTAATGACAGTGATCACACGTAATTGGACGTGTGGAATTGTCATGAAGGCAGGCTTCCGCGGGATGGGACCCAGTCGGTGGAATACCGATTGACGTAATGCGTGAGGGAGATATAGTGGCGGAGCTACGAATGCGTGGAGGAAGCAATTGAATTTATTTGACTAAGAATGTTTTTAGTATATAAAAATAAATTACAGTCGCACTTACATATAAGATGATCTTATTTAATTATATCGAGTTGGGCTATAAAACATTATCTGCGTAGATCTGATAGATGATAAATTCTTCGTCTAAAATAAGTTTAAATGTAGGCGTTCCAGGGACACTCTAACAGGCAAATAGAAGAAAATTTAAAATGCTTGTGATATTGATATTATCTTTTATTGCTAAAATTTTAGCTACTAACCTTTAAGCTTAAATTTCTAATAGCTCTTATAATATTAATAACTAGGACAAACTATGTAGGGTTTTTCGATGCAGATGAAAAATTATATCGCTTATAATATTTAGAGGAACGTTTTGCAAAAGGTTCTAATAATATATAAGCTCATGGATAATCAGAATCCTGGGGAAGCGATTAAAAAATTGTCAAATATGTAATCGATTGTTAACTATATACTCACAATTGATAGAAATCAGAAGGCACTTGGTCCCATATCAGAGGGCACGGTTAGTGCCCCGCCAAGACGAACAACTTCTACTTGTATCTCATCATCGGCTACTATGCCAATTAACACAGGTAACAATTGCGCACTCCAAATCGCACCAACATAGTTCTATGTACATGTAGTGTTTACTCGCGGCATCCACAATTAGCTCCTTACCTACCGATTACAGCACAGGTGTCGACGCTCACGCTCATTGCGTAACTACCCGGTGCCAAATCACTACTAAATATACACTACGCTTGCTTGAATAGGGATTAGACACTGAGTGATAGACAGTCAAACTGTGAATAAAGCTTTGTAGGAACTTTCTTATGTGTAAGTTTTTATACCCTGTATAATAATGATAAATAAATAAAATAGTTATGTGCCACTAATTCGATTAATTTTGCTATAATGGTTTGAGATTGGTCCTGTATTTGTCATGTACGGATTATAATAATATAAGCACATTATATGGTTGCGGATTGGATGAGTTATTTTTGTTTTAGAAGTTTTACAGTAGGTAAAATGAAAATAATATTTTTTTTTTATTATTAAAGCAGTAACGTCTGCCAGCGTGAACTAAATGTTTATATTGAAGGGAAAAATTTGGCTATGCCATGACAGCACAATATGTTTTCCTCGATAAATTGACAGTTCCTGAAGAATAGAGAAAATGCGCTTCCCACGTGGGCAAAATCGTAAGAAATAACCTCCTTGTATGTTAATTAATATGAAGCGAAGATCGCAATTTCTAAAAGCAAACGCCTGTCTCGTAAGACGCGACACACGCGCGCATTTGTTCTCCGCGTCGCATGCAAATTTATGAGCGGAGGCGATTTTTAATTACCGATGTGTCTGAGCATCTGTCTGCGACGGTTCTGACGGCTTAAGGGCTGCTGCACACTTTCCGATTTTATGACGTTAGGTATTACTGATGACTAAGGTATGGCCTACGATCAAGACATCGAAAGTAAAAAAAAAAAGTGTGTGTGTCAGCTCCGACGCACGACTGGAGTTTACTCTTCAGGCCAGGCGCGCACCACGATTTTTTTTTAGTCGCGCGATAATTTTGTCTCAGAAATAAGCGTACTTCTGGGTTTATGAAAATCGTGGTGCGCGCACTCTCATATAAACCCATATCTTGCATTTATGCGACAAAATTATCGCGCGACTAAAATCGTGGTGCGCGCCTGGCCTTAAGAACGATTATAAAATATATACTCAATACTCAATACGTTTATTGCACATAATGATTAGTAAATAGTTTAAGTATCACATTATGTACCCTGTTGGGTGCTGCGAGAAGGTAGGCGCTTACATAATATTAATATACGAGTATAATATACAGCAAAATTACAATATTTTACAAGGAAAATTTACTTCCGATTCATTTTTAACAAATTGGAGAGATCATGAGTAGTAACTAAATAAGGAAGCGTGATGTAAAGCGCCCTCGAGCGCCTAGTTTAGTTACTACAGTCTGAAGTGCTACGGAAAAAAAACCGTATCTTACTATGAAATCCATACAAAGATACGACCTTTCTACCGTAGTACCGCAATACTTTTTTTTTTTATCTATTAATTAAGGAGCTTTGATCATTTTTATGAACATGCCAGCTCCAGCAGGCCTAATACACAACATCATTCATCTAAAAGACATAGATAAATAAAAACATACCTAAACCGTATAAACTTTAAAATAACATGTACACGAAAACAACTAAATTTGTATACACTATTTACATAAAAAAAACTGTATACAAATTTAGCCGATTCCGATAAGGGTTACGCCAATATTGAATTGAACATTACATTCAAGAAAGATTAGTATTAGGTATTAGACCTAGCCATTTACATTAGACAAAAACAAACATACAAAATCACCTTCCTTAAAAAAATCCTTAAATAAATCCAAAATCTCCTTAACAACAACTCCGAACAGCGTTTTGAATTTCTCCTCCCAACTTTCGGTAGAAAACAAAATATCCTTCGTCTTCTGAACCAGCCTTTCAAAAGTAATACGTCTCTTCTTCTTGTCCTTATTTTATCTTTGATCTTCCATATCAGCCCGCTCAATAGTAGGCTGATTGACCAATAGACACTCGGACCTCTTTACATCTGTTACTCTTTTTGACTTCCGCGGCTTACGAACCTCTTGTTGTGGCTCGCTCTCTAATCTGTACTGACTTACTGATCGCTGGCCCTCAGCCTGACAGACAGAATCTTCAGACTCTTTAGATTGTAACGGCTTCGACAAAACAGCATCTCTATATGACTTTCCAAAACTTAAGTCATTCTCAAAGACAGATGGCGCATCCTGACTACAAACATCCGTATCCTTTTTTTCCTTATTTTGCATATACAACCAAAAAGCCCGTTTATATATACATCCCTCAGCAGACATAATCCTGCGAATTTCTTTCTCCTTCACAAAAACCGGGCACGACTTATCTAAGGCCATATGGCTGCTTTTACAATTAATGCATCTAAAAATAGTCGTTTCGCAATTGGCATGCTCCCCGCCGCACTTCGGACAAGTAACTTTAGTAGTAGGACAAAACCTGCTCAGATGACCGAACTTCCAACATATTGAACATTGGGTAACCGGGAAAGTGTACTGATTTACCTTAAATCGGCAACCGTAGGCATAAACATATGGCGGTAAAGAAGTTCCCTTAAAACACAGACGAATAGCTTCAGCCTTAACCCAACGCCCATCATGATCCAAACGGTTCAGTCTACATATTGACAAAATGTCTTCAGACCCTTCAATATTCTTTAAAAATTCGTCTTCCTCAACCTCCAACTCAACCTGCCTTATAATTCCATAAGTGCAGCATGCCATATTAGACCAATAAGAACGTCTCGTCTCATTGTTAAACTCCTGAGAAGCCAGAAGCTTCTCCGCATCATCCTTATTAGAGTTAAACTGTATGCGAACTTTACGTGGACCCATAAACTTGACGGATAAAATTCCTTTTATACCCTTAAATTGCAGCAACTTTGCCAAACCAATCTGTTTCGGTGAATCTTCTTTTGACACTATATAATAAACTTCAAATAGCTTGTCAGGCACACCGTCCGGCTCCAGCTGCGTTTTGGCGGTTGCTAAAACCCGCAAGCGTTTAGGTTTCCTGCCTATTGTGATAAAACTATCACTACAACCACAGCTTTCGTCGCTCAGACCACAAGCACGCTTCACCGCTATATGCCGCACATCCGACATGGACTCAGCGTCCGATACAATATCCGATTGACTCGGCCCTGCCTTATTATCAAACTCCACTTCAGGTAGCCACGACGGAGCTGCCCGCTGCCCACATTCTAAAAGTGACGTATCACTCACGACACCTCGACTCACTCATCGCCAAAGAATATAATACTCATCGCAAAAACAGCGAAAAGGACTCTAAAACTGAATTAACTTATAAATAAAATAAAATTTGATAAAATTTTCAACCGTCGCCTTTGACAACCAAACGTCAATCCTCGCAATACTTATATTTTTGGAACGTATTTGCCGTGCTAATTTAAAAAGTCGTATCTCAGTATACGATCGGGGTAAAAATACGACTTCTTAATTTAGCAGGTTATGCGTTAAGCGTTATAGACTAAGCTCCCGATATAAAATGACCTTCACAGAGATGTTTATTTGATGAAATGTATTTTATATTTAGTTTAAAATGTCAATAAATATATTGCATATGGGTTGCATAACAAATTTTAGTCCGGGGTATGTTTAGTTTAAAATTAAATTTTTTTTTTTTACATTTCACCGATTTGATTATTAGACAAATTCATAATTAAATAATCTTTAATTTTATTTAATTTCAATTCAACAATCAGACCTTTACAAAATGCTAGTAGGTATAGATTTACCTGTTTATACCTGGCTACCCAATAGTTGTGACGGGAAAAGAATAAGCAACCTAACGTTTGCATATTCTATGGGCTTCATTCTTTCGATTGGAATGTGAATGGAAATGTTTAAAACAATTTTTTTTTATTATTAATTAAACATACCCTGGACTAAAATTTGTTAGGCAACCCATATGCAATATAATTATTGACATATTAAATTAAATATAAAATACACTTCATCAAATAAACATCTCGGTGAAGGTTATTTTATATCGGGATCTTAGTCTATAACGCTTAACGCATAACCTGCTAAATTACGAAGTGGTATTTTTACCCCGATCGTATACTGAGATACGACTTTTTAAATTAGCACGGCAGATACGTTCGATTTTATACCCCATATTTTTCATACCCCGGGCTTATATATGAAAATCGATTCTTAAGGAGTAAACTCCAAAAAACAACTTTAATAGATAAAGACATTCTAAAGAGTCAAGAAGAGCAAATCAAGTACATAAGAATTTAAGGAATGTTGCTGAAGCAGAAAGGTTATGCAAGTTTCGTAGCAAGTGGTAAGGGATATTTTCACCAATTTAGTCCGCTAGGAACTCCGTGATCTCACTCAAGTCTATTTCTTCAACTGATTCTTGACTATAGATAGGTCGCGTTATCGTGTAAAAGACGTCCACTTCTGGGCAACGGCCTCTTTTAGTTTTTCACAACGATCCGTCTTGCGTCGGCTTCACCCAATTGCTTCCTGCGAACATGGCCAGGTAGTCAGTCCATCTTGTTGAGGTCGTTCCTAAGTCATTTCGTATTCGCATATGCAGGTGACAACGTGTTGGTGAGGAGCGGTTTGAGATTATTTTGTGGTACTGTGAGGTAGTCTAGCACTGATAACGATCCTCATTTATCTCGGAATCTGTTGGAGTCCTTAGTCACTGGCAGGTGACAACGCGGCATTTAAAAACGAATAATGGAGGCTACTTCTACATCTTATCCTTAACTCGACTATATGTAGATCCATTCCTTCTTAGCGTGTGCGTAAACCCTTAGTTCCCTACCAGGTCGCTTGCAGGTGACAACGCGGCGGCGGGGAACAGTTAAGTGCGCATTTTATCATCGCTATCTATGCTTACCATCGCTAGCTATGGTTGTGGTATTGTTAGGTTGTCTAGCACTGATGACGATACTCATTCATTTGGGAATCTGCTTCGGTGTTTAATCTTTAGTTCTTTAGTCACTGGTAGGCGACAAAGCAGCATTTAAGAACGAATAATGGAGCTTATTTCTTCACTTCATCCTTAACTCAATCAACTAGCGTGTGCGTTCGTCCTTAGTTCCCTACCAGGTCGCTTGCAGGTGACAACGCGGCGGCGAGGAGCAGTTAAGTGCGCATTTTACGGCTTTTATGCATATTTGATGGCGCCGCCATAATCTCTGCTCACCTGCCTGTGGGTTGCCGGCTTATGTTGAGATACGTTCTTACGCTCCGTGCAAGAAGATGTAAAAGACGCCCTTGTATTAATTACTTAATGACGCATACGTATGTAAACGAGGTTTCTGAAAAGTTTGTAGACAATAATTAGCAAAATTATAATTAGCGATTATTTAGCGACTTTTTCATTGGCTAAATTTGATGTTTCTAATGACATCTATAATATTATCGTCTGTTCGTGTACGTCTGTTTGTTGTCTGTCGCCTCATAATGCAGCTCTCTAATAGCAACGAACGAAACATTTAACAAAAACAACAGCGATATGGTCATGGTATATATTAATGTCAATTGAATTAGTTTAACTCTGTTGTGTACTTACTTTTTATTGTACGAGTAAGTATCTTTATTGTTGTCAAAGTAAATGTTTTTATCAAACATTAAGTAATTGAATTAAAATAAAACCTTGTCGTATAATTATAGATTTTTTAACTTAACAAATGAAATTATAAGCCAGTTTAGGTTTATTTAAAAAGTATTATAATTATCCATTTATCTACCTTTATATAGATGGACTATAATATAATCTAAGCAGTAACTGATACGCACGACACATAGATTATTCGATGTGTCGAGGAGCTTCGAAAATGTCTACATGACAAGACAACTGTGAACAAGGCACCTGTGAACTCGTGTAAAACGAAAAATCTAGAAAAGTCAGTCTTCAAATTAATAGCTATAAATGCCAACACAATTAAAAATATCGTTAGACTCGTAGGTAATTACGTCGTATGTTTCAATAGGCGTTGTTATACAAAGCGTGGCCGTGTAATAGTGGCATTAAGTGTCGTATCGGATCTCGGGAAATTGTGGCATTACGTGCTGGACGGCTCTAAATGCGATTTTAATTGATGTTACGCGACTGAAACTCTTGTATAGTAGCGTCAGCAAGAACATCTCTCAAATTTCAGTACACTTTTATATTACGACCCTTCTAAATTTTCAATTTTTTTTTTTTGTTATTTTGTGACAATAGAGTTTGACCGGCGAGTGGTAATATATGTAACAATGTTATTTAAGTTTTCTTATTATGTTAACAAGTTTTAATATCAAGCCAGCTATCCCATTGTAAGTAACCTTTCACTTTACTACGAGTATGTATTTCGTGCTACCCACCTCCGATATTTCAAATTTGCGTTATTGTCTTATGACACTAGTAGAATATACTGATATACTGCCCTCCTAAGTGATAAATGCAGTAACTATGGTTTAAATTTGCACCCCATTCACATCGACGTGGCAATACGGTAGTATCGTCTTTTTTAATCAATCTAAGAAAACGGAACTTCTCGTCTTCTCGTTTTTTGTCAGACTGTACCTCGGGTCCACATGTCACCAAAGCGCCTCCTCCGTAAATTTGATTTTAATATAGAGCGCGTAATGCCGTTTGCTTACGGCCAGTAATTGATACGCTCTTACCGGTTAATGCCCGTTATTATATTCCGATTGGCTTACGTGGCGGTTAAGCGCCCCATTAAGTATTCCGAATTTGAATTAATTTAGCGGTATTTTGGTTGTTTGATAACGGGTTCGGTTCACTGTCATTACAAATTTGTAAACTGTTCTTCACTGGTTTTAAAACTGTATTGCTTTACGGGTTGTCTGTTATGGTTACGATTCCGTTTTGAGGCCTCTTCAAAAGTTTACGAATGCGCGCTGATTTTTTAAAAGACAACGAACAGTTGGACCCAATCACCCAGGTGTGCGCTGGTGGGTTCTCTGCCTTTACGCAAAATTATTTTTCCTAGAATGTTACATTTTTCAGAAAGCACCCGATAGAGATCCCAATTTGCGCTATCAACAGATAGGGCTAGATTCATATCTAAGGATATATCCTTAGCATCACGCATATCATGTTTCATTGTTCATTTATATTAAATAAATTCAATCAAAATTAAATTGAATATCTTTTTGTTTCAGAATCTAGAGGATGGGATAGTACATAAACGCTTCAGGCCGTCCACGTCAAAAATGTAAGAATAACTGTCATTTACTTATATGTCTTAGAAGTTAAGACGGTTTTCACATTTGTCACGAGCTACGTCGCAGAACACGCGGTCGCTATAAAAAAAAACTTGCGTGGTCGAGCGATGCAGTTGTAATACCAGTGCGTCTAGCACAACTATGCATCGCGACTCTTGTCGCACGACTTAGCTTCACCTGTCACTCTCTCACAGTACTACACAGAAAGAGGTAGACAAATATCTCGCGCGAGAAATACAGTTGTGCTAGAGATGCAGCCCTTCTATCGTAACTACGCTCCGCGACTTTTATCACACTACACAGCATTGCCCGTCACTCTCTCACAGTACAGCGAAGAAAGAGATATGTAATCTCGCGCGCGAAAGAGTGGCGTACCACAGTTGTGCTAGAAGTGCAGGCGTGATTTTATACAAACGCAGATACTTGCATATCGCAGCAGATCGTAGCTTGTGATATGTGAAAACTGCCTTAGGATTTCATATAAATAACTATTCGGTAGTGCACCGAGGCGCAAAGGTCACTGAAGTAAAGTTTCCTGAAAGCTTAGTAAATCTAAAGCTCAGTGATCTGAAGTCTGGGAACTTTAAGTTGGACTTAATTAATATAGTTAATTGAATTAGGGAACGCATAGTCTTATTGAACTTCCATCCAGTTTCATGTTTACGTGTAAATTCAAGAGCTTTCTACCAATTTTAACCAAATCACCTTAAAATTTACTTGAAGGGCATTTCAAATCAAATTACTTAGACAATACCTATATTATGTAAAGGATTAAATTATTTTTCAATACCTATTATGACGCTACTGAACTCTAAGTAAAAATCAATAAAATCAATCAATTTCTGACAATAAGTGCTTATTTCACGTGTAGATTGAGACGTATGCTTCTAAAATCTGTATTAAAAAAGTTAATAGAATAAACCTACTTTTGCTGATTGTCACTGACTGTACACATACTTCCAAAATACAGATCTGTTCAGATTTTCAACGGTATTTTTATAGGAAAATTGTATAAACTTAACGAATTATTGCGCTTATTCGTATATCCTTCAATATCAGCGTTATAAGTCGTTTATAGATAACGTAACAATTGTACCTATGCTGAAACTTAAGTATAAACTTTCCCACCTTTTAACGAATAAAATATACAAAACAACAACCATAATCTATTCTCCAGCCAGTCGCGAAATCACAACATTGTTACAGTTGCGCCGGGGGCAATTACCAACCTGCAATTGTCGCACGATATTTACGCATTTATTTATGTGTCGCATAAATATGTGCGCGTGACGACTCGCGGCAATTATTGCGTGACTTATTGGCGAAGGAAGATAACACGTACTCCACGACCAAGGCAAATAGACCCGCGGATATAAAGCACCCCTTTTTGAACGTTAGAGCGAAGGGATTGAGGGAGCTCTTGTTAGTTTGGCGAAGGCATCACCGCTTCGAGCTGTGGTTGCTTTATCTACGCGTTTGACTCTTGGTCGTGACTTTCCGACAGAGATTTCGCTAATTACGCTGATTATGAGAATCGTGCCGCTATTTTATCGACGGACCCCTGGGATTAGAAGATTAAATAGGGTACATTGGATATACAGATTGCCTAAGATTGTTTTATCGAGACGACCAAATATTATTCGGTAATAACATGCGACTTATAAATAATAGTAGCTAAGAAACACTATCTAATGAGTTTCTAAATTCTGATACTAAAGCAATATACGGGTGGATCAACTTTTTTCTTGTTATTCTGTCCCGTGGCCAAAGGGACAATAGTGATTTAAATTCTTAGAAAAGTGTTGATAATTTATGTTTACCGGTACTGTAAGGAGATAGTCTACATAAGAATGGTCGTGTAACTGTTGCAATCACAAAGTTTTTGAAATCGTAATTTTAATTGTAGTTTTAAAGACTGACAGACAACGACAACGAGCAACAGAAACATTGTTATATAGGTTCCTAAATAATCGAATAGGTACTAATGGAAGAGTGAACTAGAAAGATAGAAACCTAATTTCGCCAAGTTTTGTTAATACTCGTAAATAACGGCTATTCTTGTCACGAAGAATATCAGAAGAGTCACGATCCTCAGCAGTGAGGGAACGAAAAGAGAGAGAGAGAGAGAGAGAGAGAGAGAGATTCTTGTCACAATATTGCAGTAAATTGTGTTCAAATTACTTCGTCATAACTTAAAACAGCACTAAATACCAACTGCAGCTACTTACAAGTTGACTGCCGCAACCAACTGCGTCTTATTCGGAACGATGCAATACGGTGCATTTAACGATTAATATACTAACCAGATCCTCCCTACCGAAATAAGAAACATCGAAACTTCAAGGCACAAAGTAATGAGTACAGTATTAATAATAATCTCCAGCAGTGGTCAAGTACGCGTACTTACTTGCAGGAACAACTCAAAACATGATCACTACTGTCCTCTTTCGTAAGATAACACAGAATGTCTAACGTCATGCATGATACGATTTTCTTGTTATCTAGTTAGAAACACAATATTGGCCCTGCGGTATCTACACTGTTGTTAATTCATGTTGTGGCATATCATGGTGGTTAGGATTATTTAATCGATCATTTATTTATTTGTAAGACCTATAGGTATATAGGTACAAAGGTGGTATTGATAAATATTAGTATCACTCTGCTTTGCCATACGGCATACACATTTAGAAATAGGTTAAAATTATCAATTCAATTAAATTAAAATAAAAAAATAAGGCATGTGGCGAGCATATTTCTATACTTATAAGTTATTACACGAAATTGGTAAACAATAATTATTCACATAGATCATTATTTATTACTCATTTATGGCACTATTAATCTAGATCGAATCTTCGATCGAAAATTTAAGTATCTTTAAAACATTTTAGAAATTGTATTACGTTTTCTATATATATACATTGAGTACGTAATATTCCTAATATTATGATAACTGACTAGGTATTTGATACCAATAGTAGGGGTATTTATGCCGATCCTTTCTGCAACCTCGTCTACTAGTTGCACGCCGCAGGCCAACGGCATCTTACTTTGATTTCGCAATATGTTGCAATTGCACTTAACATATTAGGTACCATTTCCTAGCACTGACGTTAACGAGAGCAGGAAATTTGTGTGATGTTAGTGCCATATGTACTTTAGACGAAGAATTTCTGGTGCATTCCACCATTGCAGTCGTATTCAAGTAAAATGCATCCCGTCAAAATTGGTTTACGTAATTTGTGAGCAAGAGTCATAATGTGGATTAGTTATAAAAAAAGCGATAAAATCGACATGTTAACACCTACCAACGGTTGGGATAAAGCAAAACGACAATAACAAAAGAAGTTTAAGCACACTCGACGAAAATTAATCTCACTATAAAACACCAAAAAGTTAGTTCCGACCGTCGAGCTACAAACACCAAATGAAGACACTTAACCCGGGAAGTTTGATACAATAAAACAAAGTTCCAAACAAACGAATGCATTAAAGTCAACCCGCAAACCTGATCCAATCGTAATATCGCACTGGCAAACATCGAAAGTTAGTATGCATTGACTTTGAAAAGTCGTCCAAAACTAAGTTGGGTTATGTTTATGAAACTATTCGGGTGCGGGGGTGTGCCGATACACATGCAAGAACTCGCGCCCAACTCGAGGCATAGTTCGCTAAGTGGAACAGCTGTAAAACAAAGTAGCGAAGGGTCTAGGAACTCGGCGTGTACGCTGAGCCACGTGTCCGCGACTGCTCGTCGCTCCGGACCCTCGGCCACTTTGACAGTTTAATTCGGGACGCGGCCGACGACCATCGATTCTTAAAACAAGTTTAACTAGCTTTAACTAGAGCATGGCGGCGGGATGATAACGAAGCGCCTACCCCGCCGGCGCCCCCCTCCGCGTGCAGATAAACTTTTAAAATGACTTTGGAAGCTTTTGAGCTTTTAATCGGTAAAGTTGTACAGACAGACAGTTCGGGCACAATCCTTGAACCGCTTGCGCCGGCGACGGCGGCCGCAAAACTTTGTTTTACAGGACTACTTTTCTTCTTGTTTCAAGGTTGGACTCTTAAAACAAACTCCGGTTCGACGGAGTTCGTGAACTCGAGCGCCAACAATTTACAAATTTCTCTCTTTCATAACAACTAACTGCCGCTCGGCGGCGAAAGTTGTCCTGCGTAGATCTTAATCGCATTGTCTGTTGCGCTGGCGCCCAGCTGATTGTGACGACACACTTCGCAACTTTTGCTTTGCGATTCGCTGTGTCCATTCTGATGATGTCCGTAATCCAAGGTGTCTGCGGAGCATTAGTGAGCAATCGCGTAGGTGTCAGTGAGGGTGAACAGCCCTCGGACGCCGCGTCTATTCAATTTATTTAAGTGACATTGATAGCATCGACTGCGGCCAAAAAACTCGTCTGCCGAATTTGACGGCGCGTCCCCCAGGCGTCGTCTTTTTTCCGTTCACGCCTCACCTGCCCCGGGCTCTGAGTGGTAAAAACACTGATTGGCGTTTAATTTAGAACGGTTTGGCTTTTGCGGACGATAAATATACATAATGCCGTAAAATGTTGGCACGAAACTACGAGCTAAGAGGATACCTGCATAGGCTTATGTACTCGGATTGCCAAATAGATTGTAACATAAGCTGCAGTATTGGGTATTGCGCGTAAATTTTACGTAACTAGAAATAAATAGGTTGCGGGTGGGGCGGGGCGGAGTGGGCGAGGCTTGCGCACGCAAGTCTCCCCCCGCGCGGCCCCGCGGCCTCGCCCGCGCCCCGGCGCTCGACTAGTCCACAAATCGCCGCGGCCCTCGCTCCTCGCACTCGCTACGAGGCTACGGCGTCTACGAGTGCTACGAGCCGCAACCACAAACTTTTGCCACGCGCTACAGTGCTACGAAGGCGTAGGCCTTCGTCATGCTCAGGCTCCTAATGTGCCTTCAGTGCAGTGTTTAAACATTTTTAGTGACCCAGTGTTCAGTAAACTTTAGTGTGTGATGTGGGCCCGTGTTTTATAGCGATGTCGGCTCTCGTCCGACCAGTCTGGTAAGTCGCAGATATTTTTCCCGTCAACTATTTTCTTTCGACCAAGGCGAATAGTTGAGCGCGTTGTTGTTGAACCGTCGTTAGTGTTTTATTGTTTTTTGCGGTTTAAAACGGTTTGTTATTTCAGCGTTGCGTTCTACGGTGAAAAACTCAAGAAGTGTCAAGAATTATAAATAAAGAAATCGTACGCACAAATCCCACGCTCGTAAAACCATTTCACGAAATGCTTTCAATCTGTTTTGATGTGAAAATTGAGGTGATTAAACTGGTTAATGTATGCGTATTTGATGTGAAATTAGGGGTTAAATATGGATTAGGTGGCGTATTTGCCGTTCGCGGTTGATTATTCCTCGGCGTAATCGAATGAGTCGCGACTGCCGCCACATTACGCGAATGTGGAATACATAATTACGCGACATGATTCTACTACAACCAATTAACATATCTACCGAAATGGCTACATCTGCTACGTTTCCGCCGTATGTTACATGTCATATACCATATACCTATCTACTTATACATATACATACCTAGTATGAAAGTAAATAAAAAACAAAGAAGCGCTTTATTTTCTCAACTGCATGATCCTTAGTGTAAATATGATGTTATTTTCGATAAATTAGTCAAAAGGCGAGCAATCAAATTATGTAAAATATTTCTACTATTTATTAAAAAACAAAATTAATTTTCGATTCGAAAATTAAACCTCTATTTTACTCTTATTTATACCTTTCCAAACAGCAATAAACAACATTAAATCTTTAACTTGAATGATAGATATAAATATAATAAATAGCTTAGTATAAAATATGTATATTGATCATTTAACCTAAATTAACCACACATGAATGGAGTGTTAGAACTTTCAACTGGCTTATTAACAACTCAATTTAAGTAATTTTTTAAATTAAAGTACTGATTCTTAACTTAACCAAAACATTAAATATATAACGACACGACGACGACACACTTAACGACTACTAAATAAAACCTCAGATTTATTTCCTTTATCTGATCAAATCAAAAACCACAAAGTGATTCAAATTAAACGTGCAAAACAAATTAACAACTGAATTAAAAATCGAAGGATCCTCAATCTCACTTAGAAATGTACGTTTAAATTGATATAAACATCAAACAGCCACCTCAAACAACCCTCAGGTGTCGGGCGTGTTTGAGCGTGCCCATCGAGATAAGGAGCAAATTGTTTCGAGTGAACCCGCTGCTATCTGATCGGCTGTGAGTCTAATTGTGGTATATTTTACACGTACGGTTAGGTCGGTTAGGCTAATGCTTTAATGGCAGAAAATATTGCCTTGTATGGGTTCAGAGAGAAATTAGGTGGAAATAAAGAGAAATTGTATAAAAATATAGTATTCAATGAAGTTGAATTGAAGTCGATGACATCTAGATAAGGAGCACCTGGCGGACTCGCTGATATCTGGTTCGATGCATGTCTAATAAAATTCGTATAGGTATTTTACACCTACAGTTAGGGTAAACGTGTTGAGAGAAAATATAGCCTTGTATGGGCGGGGAGAGAAAATTGGCGAATTAGACGGGAATTGTATAAATATGTATTTTTAAGATAACCTATATTACGACATTGATAATTGGTTAGGTACTAATATTTCGGCTTTTACAAAGTTCTAGAAAAATATTGGTAAATTTGATTTCAAGACTATGAAATTACACCCATAATGACGATACAAAATAATTATAATATGAATGTTGTTTTTAACTTCGTTCTGTCGTAGATACAATAGAAAGATCAAACACTATGAACATTATACCACCTTACCGGATCTTTGTATCGTATCGTATATATGGCATTAGTGGATAAATACACACCATGACCACCTCCATGATCCTCTTAGTAAAAGAAAATCGTTCTGTATTTTTTTTATATTTTAAATAAATAAGTTAAAAGTGGAGATGATTAGTAATCTTTAAGCATGATTAACAGCATGTATGCTTAGGCATGGATCCGTGCGGGACATTTGAAGCTTACGTTAAAATATCAGTTACTTTCAATTCGATTAGCATTTGACATCGCATACGAGGGGTTCAGTAGTTCAGCTTGTTTATTCATACTTATGACTGTGACAGATTTATTTCATCATCATTTTAATGGCTAGGAGACAGGAATCCAAAGCAACCCAATTTTACATGCGCGCGAAAAATAAAGATTTAGGAAAGAAGCCGTTTTTCTTGCAGTCAATACAATAGCTTGCTTAGGTCCGTGCATGTACCCAATATTTTTTAGACAGATCTTATGTAAGTAGAAAATTTGTATATGCCTAGCATGGATAGGTAATATGATAAGGATTTGAGGACCATTAACTTTGAGCTAACCACAGAAATTATCCATAGGAGTAAAATCCAAAATATACATAAATTAAATAATGAGGTTTGTTTAAAATAAAGTAGTATGTGTATATTGTAATAATATAGTATGTGTATTTTCGAACAACTTAGGTATAGTTGGGTTACATTGGGATATGAAGTAAAGTTAATATATTGGGTTCGCAATATTTTAGCTTTTATCTTAATAAAAAAAGCAGAAACATACAAGTTAGTTACACGTAAAATTCCCATTCATTTCAAAAACAAACAAACACTTGTACACAAACGTATCGATTGTTCGCAACAAAGGGGCAAGCAACATGTGAGTGGTTGTAGAATCGATATGCAGTAGTTCAGCGTTCAAATAAGTGGGGTAATAGTCGTGCAGTACTGCACCCTCGCGAAACGCCCTGCCCACGCTCGAAGATAGGGTTGGCGATGTTCAAATGCGTCGAAATATTTATTTGTTTTTTTTACGTTTTTTTTTTTGTAATTAAAGTAAAATCAAAATAAATTCTTCTGGTTCAACGACATTGGCAAATGCTAAAAAATATATGATTCTGTTTGGGAGCGTAGAAGTTTTTTGTATATACCTACTTAGTATAAGCCTATCTTGTACTTGTTTCTGTTTGATCTCCGTTAAATAAATAAATAATTAAAACATTGGATAGATATTAAAGTTTTGTATCTCAATGACGCGATACATCATGGTAGGTAGGTACATTTTATTCCTAATAATTTCCAAGAAGTTATTGACTAATAATAATAGTATATAATAAATTATGATACTTGTAATAATGATATTTTTTTAAGAATTTGTTCTAGATTCGTAGCATTGACACTACTAAAAATCGTCTATATTAGAAATTATATGGTAGTCTTGAATACAAGATGTTTCAAGCATTTTGATTCGGATAATTTTTTTTTTCAAAATGGCAAAAATGTTATACTGTGATGATATTCTTCAACATAGATATAAAATTTAACTATCACAGAAATTGCAAACGTGACAATGCAAAATGCAAATACACAGAATACTCTAAACAGTTCATAAATCATGTTCATTTTGAATACTCACCATGAAGTTTCAATCTTGAATTGCATATGATATTTTCAACGTTTTACGAATTTGTACTATTTTAATAAAATAGTTTAAACGGATTATTGTTACTTTAGCCTTTCTAACGTTTCAATACTTGCGACAACCTTACGGTACGATAACCGTTGTCAATCTTTTGATAGCAGTAGTCGAATACACTAAGTTGGGTTAAATTTATTTTATATAAAAATTATACTTACTGGAAAATAATAACTAAATTACTTGCAAATATTGATAGAAATAAAAATAAAAAATTACACATTAAAACACGATCAATCAATTAAACAGAATCGATAAAAAAAATATTCTAAAAACTGTAATCTTAATTACTTGCATTACAGTATGACTGTTAAAAATTTACAAAGGTACCTCCAATATTTCCAATTTAAAATGTAGCGTATATTCCAAAGCAAGGATTCAAGACAAAGCTTGCTGTTTTTATAGTTTTATATATAGTTCAAATACATAAAAGTAATAAAAAAATCAGAAACCAGTGCAAGAAAAACGACTCCCGAATTAATTAAAAAAGCAGCGTGGGGCCAACCCTATCGCAGACCCGTGAGGGTTGCGCTGGACCCTCTCGTGCTCGGGCACGTATTGCGTGTTACTTATTCACGAGGCTTTCCTTGCACTATTACTGCTAATATTCATATTTTTAAAACTTCCTATGGTAATATGAGATTCGACACTTTTCTAAGTATGTTAATTATTAAATCCAAATTGTGATATTTTTAAATACGGTTTTAGAAAGTCCTTTTCATAGTCCTTCTCAACCTCTATATGTAACGTATTTAATTAATTTCATCATGTAATTTTCAGTGGTTTAGGCAAAGCTTGCTGTCAATCTTTCTTCAGATACGGAAGGAACTGTGTTATGTGTAAAGAACAGACGCACACTTATAGTATGTTTAAATAAAATTAAACAATATCTTTATATTCTTAGACTGACAATTTAAGGAAATAATTACTTACATGTTTTTTATTAATATTTCGTATGTAAAAATTTCTGATGTCTAAAAAGTTATATTATTAGTGTTCTCGACCTGCTTTAAAGAAGTATTATTGTACTTTCTAATGACTCTGATGAATGAGAAATACTCTTATGTTACGTATTTGTAAGAAATCTGGCGTTTTCAACTGAAGTAAAATTAACAAAAATTTATTCAAAGAAATCGGAACCAATTAAATCTTATTTTTTTATTATTGCGCTAAATATCGTTTTGAATTTTTGCATCAATATGTTGCACTATTACATAATCACCCGAAACACCCCCGTAGACACATGAAGTATAGGTGTGGTCTTGAATGCCTCAACAGTTATTAGGGTTCCGTATCCAAAGGGTAAAAACGGGACCCTATTACTGAGACTTCGCTGTCCGTCCGTCCATCCGTCCGTCCGTCCGTCCGTCTGTCACCAGGCTGTATCTCAAGAACGGTGATAGCTAGACAGTTGAAATTTTCACAGATGATGTATTTCTATTGCCGCTATAACAACAAATACTAAAAATAAAATAAAATAAATATTTAAGGGAGCCCCCCATACAACAAACTTGTTAAAGTATATATATATATATATGTACGGAACCCTTTATGCGCGAGTCGGACTCGCACTTGCCCAATTTTTTTTTTCTTAACCCATTCAATGATCGGGAACGCTACGTGTGCTACGCCTTATCCCGTAGTAGCATTGCCCGCTACGCAGCGAAAAATCCGGGTGTATCCATGACGCATACCTAAGTGTCATCTTGAATGAGTTAAAAACGAAACTGCCAAAAAACGAAATTGTTACCATAATACTTTGATTTTCCCCAACCGAAACCGTCGCGGTAGGGGTAATCAAATGTGTTGACTGTAGGCACCGAAGTCGCTTTGCTGCCGTTTTCCCCTTGCTGGCTCCCCTTGTCTAATTCTCGAAGAATGGAATCATGGGTAAAGGGTTTTACAATGAATATATTCAATGTAGAGGGTAACGTCAAAAATTACCTTGGTTTTTAAGTTTTAATATGTAGTATTGTACAAATTGTCTTCATATAAATACTTGCAATTATAAGACACAAAAATTAGGTTACCAACACATAATGAAATCTATGTGTGGAATGGAAAATTCATTCTTTTCAAAATATTTTTTCTATGTCTTAACATTTGGATCAGATCATTGTGGTTTATTTAATGCACTACAAAATCAATCACCGAACCAGTTTTGATAGTTGATGTTCAATTTTCTTTTACGATCAATG
Source organism: Apotomis capreana (assembly GCA_947623375.1). NCBI lineage: Eukaryota > Metazoa > Arthropoda > Insecta > Lepidoptera > Tortricidae > Apotomis > Apotomis capreana. The sequence continues at coordinate 7,747,542 of OX392506.1, read as the reverse complement.
TTCATTCCCCACATTTTACAAATCCCTGTATAAATCATAATCACTTGGGACCCCTTCATGTTAAATTGAAACCATTCTCTTTTAAGGCGTCTTTATTTAGCTACTGAGACCAGAGAAGAAAAAAAGTGTTAAACCTTTCTTTTTGCCTTAGCGTAGTAGGTAAATATTATTCTGTAGCCTTGTTGATATCCTTAGCTAACCTCACCCATCAAGAACTTGTAGTCAAATAAGTATTATCCTTAATCATTCCATCTATGCATGGGTATTCTAAAAATATTCTTCACAAGCTGCATAATTCTTTATATTAATTAAGTAAGTATATAAGACAGTAAAGTTCATGAGAGGATATAATTATCACTGCTCATTTTTTCATATTCATTGAGGTTTCAGTCTCGACTGCTTACTCTTCCAAACCATACATATTGGCAACTGAATGGGAAAGTAATGTTCTTCATCAAACCATTTCGATTACTGCACTTATTATTATACAATTTGTGTCAAAATTTCGCTCCAAACAGACGCTAAGTACACAAACTCTATAATACAAACATAATAATCGAAAAAGTCCGATCCAGAAACTGACCTTCTCATTCAGTTTCCATAATTTCGTTACAATTGATTAAGTTCTGGAGAAGCAAATAGTCGAGAACGAAACCTCGATTTCTTCAACCCGGCTACGTAAAGTTTGAACCTCATTTCCATAATAATAATTTGGGGTAAAAAGTAACCTATGTGTTGATCCAGTGTCAGCTACCTTCATACCAAAATTAAAATTTATCAAAATTGGTCCTGTCGTTTGAGCGTAAAGAAGTAAGAAACATACACGTAAACACACTCACAAACTTTCGCCTTTACATATAATATTAGTGTGATTCTTTCAGTTTACGCGAGAGTACCGCGGTCCTTTATTCCTTCGTTTTATTTATGATTGACACACACGTAACACACAAATGTTCCGAAATTATATTATTCTTGTCTGGGGCCCGTAATTAACTCGGACTAGTGATATAAGTGAATTAGAGAACCCCTACGCTTTGAGACTAATCAATCTTGCGTTTCTGTGATGCAAGATTTATTGCGTATCCGAAATTATGATAGAGAGCAATATAGAAATGAAGGCACCAGTGTACTTTTAAAAATAGATATTATTTTTGGGTCATTGTCAGTTCAAAAAACTAAATTTGTCCCTTCGGTGGTCAAAAGTTAAGAGCTTGTATGAATCTAGGTTATGTTGCTATTACATCGGATTATAGAAGAGGGAAAGTTCTTTATTCCCACAGGTACTTAATCAGAAGGAATCCTTAATTTTGCAAATGTCCACCGGAAAGACCCGCACCTAAATCTGACAATGACCCTTTTACTGATTTTTAATTGTAAAGAATACTTAAATAATGTAAATTAGAATGTTAGTTTTTCTTTCAAAATCATCAATACCTATTTATATAAAGTGAAAGATGTACGCGAGTGTAATAAATACGATGCAAAGATCAAACAATACATATTTTCACCTCACTCGCTCGGAAAACCTCCGTTTATAGGGCGAAATCTGCGTGCAAAAGTCTATTTTATCCGCTAGCGTGCAAAAGTCATTTGAATTTCGAACACGACGATTTTGATTCTCTGTGGTGCATGTAACTTTTTTATATTTAAGACTCCTTCAACGCGTGACTGATTTCATCAGTCGATAAATCTTCGAATAACCAATCAACGCACGCTAATAAAGGGCGATCTGGTCTGGCCGGCTAAAATAATAATTATATACGTTTGAATACTTCTTAAAAAAAAAATACACCTACAATATCACGTCCAGAAACCTGGTTTGTGGTTACAGATTTTTAAGTTTTTATTTTTTCTACACTTTATTTTATGTTGAATATGTTTATATATATTAATAGTAAGTATTTCAGTTTCATTTACATATTTTGACTAGTAAATATATTAAATACATCACTAATTTTAATATTTATTTGTTATAAAAGTTGGAACATAAGAGTGCAATTTCTGAACGCACCCGAGAAAAAAATTAATAATTAAAAAGTTGAAAGTTTTCACAATTCACGTAAACAACGTAAATTGGTTCTGTGAAGAATACATACTGTTGTCTTACTTTATAGAAATATGGAAAACAAGAAAGTTAAGCCCAATTTGGAGTATTTATTCAATACTAAAAGCCTGCATTAAAACGAAAAAGGATTTGTTATAAATATTTGGAGTCGATAAGTAATTTACCGAAACTATTGGCGTTTTTAAAGAAGATAAAGCCGAAATAATCTTGTGCGGATCCCATCGTCCAATAACTTCCAAAGCAAGTGTTATGGAAAATACTTCCGAGTGGCCAACTAATCCTTCCCAGAATGCCATTCTCCTACATTCACAACGAATATGTCAAGTAGTTTCAAATACAAATATAATATAACAGTGCTTAAGAAAAACTCAACGATAAAATATACACGACGATAATACAAATTACGGCCATATTTTATGTGTGCTTCTCTCGTATTTATTTGGTTTGGATTTGAGTGTGTTAATGTTTTAAATTTGATGTGTTAAATAGAAGGCAAAATTAAATATGATTATTTTTATGTTTTAATTTTTTCTTGAACTTCCATTTTCCTCGCTGTAGTGAGGTGAAAAGTTGTGTGTTCCGCATGGCTGCAAAATTATTTAGCTTCTCGTGTCTTGAAAGCTTCGCTACGCTCAGAAATCTTTCGCTCATGGTTCAATCTTAGATTCCTTCGCTCGCTCAGCTTTCAATTTCAACACTCGCGCCAAATAACAACTTTGCAGCCTTGCATAACAAATAACTATTTACCAGCTTACCGAACTTTAACCTTATCATGGCAAGGGAGTAATATCTAAAATCTATAATATTATTTATTTTCTTGCACAATTGTGAGTTTATCATAATCCTTCCAGTATTTATATAAGTAATATCATCATTGAGAGTCAAACTCTTGTCGGTGTTAGCTGATGTAGTATGTAGCTGTCTTCATCTATGCCTAATTCCCTATCCATAGCCAACTTCTTCCCTATACGGGTATCCTGCCTTTTCGCCGAACTATTTTTCGTCGAATGTTTAATTTCGCCGAATTTTCACTTCGCAGAATTTGTATTCCTCTGTAGTCGTACATTTTTGGATAATTGTTGTAAATATCATCCTATATCAGGTTAGGTTTGTTTTATAACAATCCTAAATAGTTTAGTTTCAGTGAAAAATGCTTTCTGCGAAATGATACTTCGGTGAAATGATAAAATTCGACGAAAAATAGTGCGTCGAAAAGGCAGAGAACCCCCTATACGACATGAAGTTTACCTTCTTTTTTATTTCTTTTATGTATCTTATTCTCGGTATTCCCCTACCTCGCTTTCCTATAACTTTTCCTTCAATGATATTAAGTATAAAATTTAAAAAATTAAATATTTGTCCTTTCATCACGCCTAAACGGTTGGCCCGGTATTTTGGTATACAGATAGCTAAAAGATACTTATTACCTAACTACGGAGAAGCAAGAGAAGCAATAAAGAGGGTTATTATTATGATTTTCTCTTCCACGCGGACGAAGTTCACAGGCAGAATTTTTATAACAAAACGAAACTTAATCTGGTTCAAAAATATAGATGGCGAGGATGGAGTCCCGTTTAATTATAATAATGTGAGAAAATCATGTAAGCATACCTGTGCTAACTCGGAGCACCGATACTAAAGTAAGTAATGTAGCAAAATAATTTATCGACAAATAAATATATCGATGTTACTGTCAACATCTAAATGTTAATCAACATAAATATATATTTTTTCTTTTTATTTGAGAATGAAAACCATAAACTAATTAATGCGTGTATTAATTTGTTTATTTTAAATAATTTGTATAGTAAGTATACAATCAATATTTTTTCCATATTCATCGGTATTAAAGATTGCCGATAAAAATGAAAATATGCACTTCATTAGACATGATATCGCACCGTTTTATAGTAATCGAGAACTTTCAGTGAGAAATGTATTAATATATATCGACAACTTTTTTATCGATATTAAATCTCTAGAGTGTGCCCCGAGTTAGCACAGGTAGGCATGTACAACCAATCAATTTTTGCCACATTGTCGTCAAACGTAGCGGAACTAAATCGTGACTCGTTATATTTCTTACTGCTATTGTAACATTTTAATTTGTTCACTTTCATTACCGTAAAACTACCCAACTATAGTCCAATCATCCAACTATGGTCCAAAACAAAACTCGATTATTTTTATCAAAATCCATATTCTATCAGTGATTTAATACGTTTTTATTTAAGTTTGTTTAATGGTTTATGTTGTTCACCTTAGAGTTTATTCGTAATAATTGTCATAATATTAACGAGTAATTTTCGGATTAAATTGGACCATAGTTGTGTGGACTGAACTATAGTTGGGTAGTTTAAGGGTATTTAATTAGGCTAACGAATGGGTGAAAATATTGTACTAATCTAACATTACGGTGCTTCATCTTTAAATTCACTTTCAAAGATAACGTTCATAATATATTTTCGATTTAAAATAGGGATTTTGTTGAAAATTGCCATGACAGCATGTAATGGATAATTAAAGATACCTACTTTTTTATATTTAAAAATGTATCTGAAATACCAAAATAGACCCCGCAAAGGTTTTATTTATGTGATTTCTTTAGAAATTATTATAACCGCAGAGAAAATGTCTAAAATAATATTTTGACAAACCTTATCAATATTTATCACAATCATAAATATGTATGGTTAATAAATATTTTTTTATATACAATTCGAGCTCTGATTTTGATGGTACTCGGCTAACAAAGAAAGTTAGTAAATGCCGGTTTTCCATTTCATTGCGTTTTCGTATATTGGTGGTGCAAATTTAAGTGACAATTTTATCTTTACAGTCTATTCGTTATAATTTTTTTACCCCAGATATATTGACACTTAAATTTACGTCACAAATAATAAAGCACGCGAGAAATTGTAACTTGCGTTACACTCTGTCGCGGGATTTCCCATAAACATAATGGGGTATGTCGGATATATCTAAACACATAATTATACAAATATTGGTAGTAATCTATCCCGTGCTTATAATAGTTTTAAAATATATTTAAATGAGTTATTGTATCCTGAAGAATACACATGAAGTCCTCGTGTAATTAACGAGTACCCCAAACAGGCAGTCAGGTAGTTGTCCCCGAAACAACTTAATTATAACAGTTTGACAGTGCCAAACGAAGCAAACTTATTTGCTTTAATAATTAAGTTTAGGTATTAAATAGCAGATTCACTTTATCGCAAAAGCAGCTTTCGGCACGACTTGCCGGGCTCAAGTGGACTACTTGCACCTCAACTTTACACAACATCTCGGAAGGTAGATTATGTCCGGTTATCAGGCAGTTCCACTGTGCTATAAACTTCAGCCAGCTAAAGCCATTTAAACGGGAAACTCAATTCGGCCCAAATTGGAAGAGCATTTATCTTTCCCGGGAGTCGATTTAAAAGCGGAATCACGCAAGCACACGCCGCCATTATCGCTCGTTCGCGATCCTCAGGCCGCGGCAACTCTATGAATCTAATCCACGGGATTTACCCGCTGATTTACAGCCGAAGGAACCCGAGAGGCGCCGACCAAGCCCGAGGGCTCAAAAGAAAAGTGATAATGTCTTAATCCTACCACACTCGAAACCCCCTCCAATTTTATGGTCGCGCGCCCAGACGGCACGTTTTGATTTATGATTTCAATAATTAAGAATTCTAAGGTGCAATTTGAATTTGAAGCGATTTCTGGGGGGGCAGCGCATGTTTGTTATTGCCGGGGCGGAGAGGGTCTGATCTTATGGCTTACCTTTCATTTCCAAGGAATTATGCCGTGTAGCTTTAATTGTGCAATGAGATTGTGCATGATGTCGTAAATTTCGTTTGTTCATTTATTTGTTAATACCATTAATACCAATATTTTACTAGGTTAATCTTTAAGGACAATTTGTATGGTTATAATTATATCACATAAGATTATGAAAAGTTCGTTCATAGCGCTAACTCAGACGAGGGGCATATTTTTTAGCAATGTTTCAACGTATTATTGTAATAGCACTACATAAACGCCGTTTTTCTTAGAATTAGGTACCCAATTGTAGATAAGTTATCGTTACTTACTTAAAGAGTATGTCTTCCTAATTTTACAAAAAGAGTAGCTCAAAATCCAACTGTGTTATACCTAATTTAGTAATAATATACATTTTTTTATTGGTTGCCATTAAAATGTGTATATGAAAACATTTCTGGCTATAATAGGTATAGATATAAGTATTGACCATGTAAGACAATATACTCGCGTCCTCAGTAATCCCTATCGGGCGTAATCTCGGGCATTACAATTAACGCGCGCCGAGATAACCCGCACTCGCCACCGCCGATAGGCTGCACTAGTTTAAACCGGTTACACCCTGAGGGTTTATCTAATTACCCTACGCCAACACCACCAGAGCCGTAGGGTTGCCCTACGTCAAGAGAGGCCCACTACACTACGCATCGCGTGCCCTATACCGTTAACATGAGTTTACAGTCACAGTATTCGCCAGCGACTGCGTAAAGAAGTATAGAGAATTGTAGTTCTACAAAGTAACCGCTACAAATCATGTACGCTGTCGCTAGGTAGTACGGTCACGTTAACTCATATTAAGGGTACTGATAACAACCGAATGTTCTACAAGTACACCATGTTTCGAAGGTTCTATGTGGTCAACGGAAAATCTAGCCAATGACGGTCGCGGTTATCGTGCAATTTGCTATAGATCAGTGTTCCGCAAAGTGTGTTCCGCGACGCACTGGTGTACCGTGGCTATTAGTTGGTGTGCCGCGCAAATAGAGGTGAACTCGTAGTACCTAGGTACGAAACCTTTAATGGAGCTCTTAAATTCACCGATTTCGTAGGTCTTTCTAAAACACGAAAAGTTCGCTGAATACCTACTGCGACATAATATAATAAAGCAGCCATGTGAGTGACGAATAATTACAATTTATTTATCGCGTAAAGCCTGTTTCGACAAAAATATGTAGAAATTATCCTTCTTCATTGGAAAATGGCGAAATGTAAAGTGCAACCCACAGATGCCCTACGGTAATTTCGGAAAAATATGTAAAAATTATCCTTCTTCATTGGAAAATTGCAAAATGTAAAGTGCAACCCACACATGTCCTACGGTAATTTCGGAAAAATAATATTATTACCTAATAATCCTTAGCAAATTTTTAAAGGCACTATATATAGGCAGTCATATAACCTATATCTATATATTTCGCTTACAAGTAACAATAAAGACTGGTACTCAATCGTCCTTCGGTGGGCAAACCGGTAGGAATCGGGTGGTATGGACGCCACGCCACTTCAAAATAGAAAATTAAAACGCATATAGGTTCAAAGTTTAATAATATACATAGGTATATCGTTATATTTGAATTGCGATTAATTTATCTGTTGCGACTTAGTTTTCACATCGAATGCTGAGTCTGTTAGAAACTCAAGTTAAAGACTCATACGTATTGTTTATGTTTTTTCTGTGTCTATGTTTGTAGTTATACACTTTTTAGGGTTCCGTAGCCAAATGGCAAAAAACGGAACCCTTATAGATTCGTCATGTCTGTCTGTCTGTCCGTCTGTCCGTCCGTATGTCACAGCCATTTTTTTCCGAAACTATAAGAGTTATACTGTTGAAACTTGGTAGGTAGATGTATTCTGTGAACCGCATTAAGATTTTTATGCAAAAATACAAAAATAATAATAAATATTGGGGGCTACCCATACTTAGAACTGAAACTCAAAATTATTTTTTTTCATCAAACACATACGTGTGGGGTATCTATGGATAGGTTTTTAAAAAATGATATCGAAGTTTCTAAAATATTTTTTTCTTAACCGAATAGTTTGCGTGACAGACGCTTCCAAAGTGGAAAAAAGTTGGTCCCCCCCCTCTAACTTCTGATATAAGAAAATGAAAAATCTAAAAAAAACATTTGATGTACATTACTATAAAAACTACCAACGAAAATTGTTTTAAACGAGATCTAGTGAGTAGTTTTTTTTTAATACCTATTTATACCTAACTTTGCACCTAATTTATATGGGGCGCTATACATACCAGGTGCAAACTTAACTTAACCACTTAGGGATGGAAAGTGTTTGTACGGAAACGGAACCCTCGGTGCGCGAGTCCGACTCGCACTTGGCCGGTTTTTTTAAATATAATTTACTTATCGCGTGAATCATGATAAACTCGATCCTGTATGTTCATTGTGAAATTTTCGAGCCACTTTCAGTGTTCCAATGTAGGGACGTGACTAAAATAACGTAGGTGTAATAAGTTTTTGCTTTTCTTCGTCAAAAACAATTATCGTGATTATTCATTAAGTACATATATTAAAATGATTACATTTATTTACGGGAAAGGAATACAAACATAGTATTTACTTGACGTCTGCATTTTGACGATCCTTAGAAATAGACCATTGATGAAAGTTCTTTCTTAGACTACATGTACCTAATAGCTGTAAAGCGTATACTTACTACTACTACTAACTATCAAGCAAGTAACGTGTTAATCCTTGAGGACCTTTAATATACATTATTAACTATACCTTGTAGACCTACATAACTGTACGTAGCCATTCCTATATTATTTACCGATAGAAAAATATATTTGAAAAAATGTGTCCATCTATAAAAATACGATAGGTTCTTTATTTGGTTTAGTCTCCGAAAATTAAATATATATATTTTTTTTTAAATTAGGACATAATACATCGTGAGATATCCAGCGGGCTCCAAACTAGGCTGAGTCTGTGTCTTGGGACCCTGTGAGTCGGTTAACATTGCCAATTGTTGTTATACAGGGAGAAGTAAAAACATAAGGTAGAACAATATTGCCCACTTTATTTTATGCCACCATTGTACATCTATAGTCTAAATATATTATTATCTTTATCCTCCTTTTACCACAAAAATGTTATCCGTTTCGTGAATTGATAATTTTTCTGTCAAAAATGACATTTTAGTGGCAAGCTTTTATAGCCGACTATACTTTTCTTTGGATATCCATCAAATGCTCACTGAGAAGATTCTAAAGAGCCCAAGCTCGGTAGGATTGCTTTTTCTATTATAGAGTTCCTATGGCCACCTTCCGGCTCCATCATCAGATCAGCCCCATGGTACCATATTATTGTATTGTCTTCGAAGTTAAGTAAGTATGCGAAATTTCAGCTCGATCGGTTGACGATATCTGTTTCAAAATTGAGTTGCAAGATTTCACCCGAACAAACATACTTTAAACATACCATGCAAGCTAATTAAAAGCTTGTAAAAAGTAGGAAATTTCCATCATTATTATAATTCAAGCAGAAATATGTCACCGTATTAACAAAAATAGCTTTTTTTTTTCACTTAAATTGCACAAATAAGTAAGATCTTGATCCATCAAGATGGCAATATTTAATTTATTTGTTGAACATTGTTGAATACTGAACCTCCTTTGTATAAATGGGACTAGATTTTTTGGTTTAATATGTGAGTGGATAAAATCTTACATCATATAACAAAAATAACACTGTTTCACAGGTAGGTAGGTACGTAAATAATGCGGTAGAGTCATTAAATAGTATGGAAATCATCTTCATTTTGCAAGATTTCTACGTTTAAAACAATACTCTCGGCATTGAAATGCAAACAAAACATCTACAAATGAACAAATAACCTCATTCGACAACCCTATCGATATTACAGGCTGTTCCGCTTACCCTACTCACGCACCTCCGAACCCGTCCATTTCCGATTCGTCAAGGACCGTCGATTATATTTCGAGACGTATAGCAAAGCGTCCACAAGTTCGGTTGATTTGCTTTTTAACGTGGTATGAAATTGTATCAAGATTTAGTAGAATGAATAATGTGACACCCCTATTTTTCCGAGTTACCTGCTCATGTACAATCACAAGCTATTCCGGTATACCGATGGGTCCTACCACCGCTTACACCTCGAGAAACGTGTCACTTGGAAACATCTATGTATCAACGGATATAATATTTTATATCGTAGTTTGTCGGAAAAGTTCATTGTAGCGTACTTTCTCTATCAACTTTAATGAAAAAGTTACGAGGGAAATATGGAAACGACTTGCCTCAAAATATACGATATATATGTGCATTTCAGCCATACACTTGAAAATAAAAAAATACTACATAGTTCAAAACAAGTAGCAAATCATGATGACCCTATATAGCTAGCACTAGGAGCTCTTATAGTAATTTTTACTCACTTCACTCCTGAGTTCTTCAAATGCATTAAAAATCACCTTACATTACAAACGCACGAATCGATTCATTAATATCTTTATTTTTATATTTCAATAACAGTTAATTACTATTTAACAATAGGTGAACGACATACGAGTATTATACTGCCGTCGTTCACTAAAAGGCAGTCTTCTACATAGACATTATATGCAAGAGGCCGCCTTTTAAAAAATCACGGCAGTATATAAATATGTACGTACCTATACGTTATACCCACTGTAATATTAACAAACCAACCTCACGTGACAACCCTACCGGCCCGAGGTCCCTCCTCGCGTGTACCCTTACCCGGGTTCTTCCGGTGCGTCAAGGACCATCGATTACATCTCAAGGCATATTGCACAACTTCACAACTTCCCGGCCGGTCGATACGCGATCGGATGTTTTGCTTTGATAGTGTTTAGATAGAATGGTAGGTATACCAATTAACTTTTACTTATAAATAGTACATTACTGCAGTCGCCGGGAAAGAAGGGCTTGCCGGGTGAGTAGGTATAGACAGTAGGTAGGATAGTGATACGAAGCCGGCAAGCCCTTTTTTCGCGGCTTGGCATGTATAGTGATAGTGATTAGTTAGTGATAGTTATTTATTCATAAACAATGTACATTGTGTTTGAAATATAAATCTTACAATACAATATTTGAGAAAGAACACGATTAAAAATAATACTAAGTACACATACCTAATAAAACATTAACTATTTTTTCAACGCATTATAAATGATACATTAATTCCAACTTATTTACATTCATTACGCAAAAATAAAAAATAAAAACATATACTTCCAATGTCCCATTGCTAAAATTCGAATTCTACATACTGTGCATTATATAATGTCAATAAAAAAACAATTTAAAAACTACCTACATTTCAATAAAAACTATGTCAAACAAAACTATAATAATCATACATTTGTCCTACCGAAATCTTCTACTGAGTACAAACATTGTGTAAGCAAGATATTTTTCAGTTTGTTGCTAAAGGTATTACTGTTTGTGATTGACTTCAACTCCAAGGGCAGTTTATTAAAAAGATGAATTCCCTGATAACTCTCAGTATGCTTCACTACTTTAAGTTTGGTTGCTATGGTTTGAGGCAAGTCCTTTCTTCTAGTGGCCAGTCTTGCTTCCCTTTCCTCTGATGTTTCCCTTCTATTTAAGTGCGTAACTAGGTCCTTAAGTACTACTAGTATATAAAGGCTGGGGACAGTTAGGATGCCAAATTTTATAAAATACTCTCTACAAGAAGTTGACTGAGGTACTCTTGCCATAATTCTAATGGCTCTTTTTTGAGCAACAAAAGCAGATTGGACGTTATATTGATAGCTATTACCCCATAATCTAATACTATAGCGTATTTTTGATTCCACTAACGCGAAGTAAACCATCTTTAAGTGACTTAAGTTTAAAACCTCCCTTAAACTTCGGAGCGCATAACATGCCGAACTGATTGAAGTAGTCAACGAAGATAGTTCTTGCTTCCAGTTTAACATGGAATCTATGTGTACTCCAAGGAATCTCGTTGATTCTACTTGTTCTATCGCGGTACCTTCATTAACAATATGCAACGAGTCCTTACTTCTAGCCGTGGTCTTAAATAGGAGCGCAGATGTCTTGTTGGTATTTAGTTTTAAATTATTTATGGCGAACCAATCGCCAAATATAGTAATAGTCTCAAACATATGCAATGAAATAAAATAAATCATCACAAAAACAAATAATTCAGCTGTATAGCCTGTTCGTGAACACAGATGCCATGTAAAAAAAAAAATCTTCCCGGGTTGGGCCTTAAATTTTGTATGAAATTCCTTTATAGTTTTCTCGAGTTGTTCCGCCCGAAACATGATACTTCGAAGCTTGTTATAACGCTAGTTATGAGAACATTTCATTGCATGTTTGAGAAAAAACATGTAGTATCCACGGTTAATAGGTGTCCTAATTCTACATCGAGTTATACCAAAAATGCACCATGCTATGTGTTTAAATTCTTCCATAACTTTTTTATTGAATATCGTAAACGGTACGTGAAAAGCCTCTGTTTTTGCCGCAAAATTTTAAATACCCGTCTAATATACCTATTTCAGTACTTTGTACAGTAGTAACAATACAATGTTATTGGGTTTTAATACCTTATTATTTTGTACTTGTTACTCACATTAGCAACTCAGACTTACAGTGCGTGCAGGGCTGTCAGAATGTGGTTCGCATTTTATAATTCTGTCTCGCTCGCTCTTACGCGATCCAGATTAAAACCTCTCAGTTTTCAATGAGACAACATATTTATTTAATTATTTGAATTTAGGAGGCAGCGAATTATAAAAAAGAGGGCATGACACAAAGATATGCTATCATGAAGTTCGATTTTCGAATTTGACCTAGAAAAACGTCACGTTCGGAGGCGCGCAGGTAATACAGCAAAATTTAAAGAATTACTAAGACTGAAATGATCTCTCGGCGCCTTGTCCGGAAGGACGAGGCGTGTCAGCTCCAAGACAGGCAAAGGGCCCCCATGGACGCAGTCAAACATAAAACAAAAAAAAACTGAAATGAATTCATTAAATTATCAATTTGTAAAATATTTGCATGCATAATACATAGTTGTTCAAATAATAAGGCTGTTCTTCAATTTTATCTCGTGAATGAATAACCAATTTGACAAATTTCACCATTTCGTTGTTTCAAAACGTAAGTACCTAGCTTTAAAAAACTTTTTTATACTCGTCTGTCATATAATTTCACAGATAAAATCACAATAACGCACTTTTTTATCCTGTACCAAAATTCTATACAATTTATGGTTCCCGCTACAGAACTTTAATATTCATAAGACATCTCTCTAATCAATAAATAATTTCAGAAATTAATTTATATTTTAATCGTAGTTTCATTTTTAGTTTTAATCTCATACATTTGTTATTTTTATGTTGTATTTCTGACCCTTAATAAATTAAAAAAATTCAAAAAGAGAACATCAGCAATTTGATTTTAAAAAAAAGAACGCTACTGTTCACTGATTGGTTGAATTTACTTGTCAAAAAATTTAACCAATCACGAGGCACCCCCCATGAGCATCACGATCATGTTTTTTTTTTAATAGGTCAGTTTTAGTTGAACGAAACAGGTTACATCAAAAATAAAAATTCATAGTAGGGAATGACGATTAAAGTAAAATATGTTTTTCTGTGTTTTGCTCGTATAAAAAGTATTGGATGCAATAGTTACACAATTAGGTCTTAAAATCTCGTACCTTACTTAGGCCACTCGGCAAGCCTCGTGACCTAAACGCGATACTCGACTTTAAGAACTTTCATTGTGCGACGATTGCATAAAATACTAATTAGTTATCTAAGTATTTTTAATGTGCGACAAATTATGTTTACCTATTTATAGACATAAAAGATTATTAAAGAGGACAAAAACATTAAATTGATACGTTTATATGTAATTTATCAGTATTAAATAATTTCTATTTTTACCAATTTTATTAAAACCACACAGACACAAGCATAAGAACAATAACAAACACAAGTAACGAAATACTTAATAGGTGTACAGAATTTTCCGAACAAGCTCTCAAAAAATATTAAATTCTTGAAGGTCTTATGAAACCTCATATTTCCCTCCTTCATGGAGGTTGACATCTTAAACCAGGGTAAAGTCAATCGAGTTGATCCTTGCTCGACAAAAGCTCGACACTCAATTCATATTCCAGGTAAACACAAAACTCGATAAATCAATCTCGATAGTTCAACTAGTCACAAAACTCGATAAATCAAGCGATAGTTCAACTAGTTTTTAAACAATATATTTTAATATCATAAAATTCACCTTTACATGTGTAGGTTTTTATATATAAGTGTGCGATTTGCTTTTTCTTATTTTTTTTTCAAAAAATGTGTAAACATTTTTTTATATAACTTTTTTAAGTTTTTTAACAAGAAAAGAGGTGTCCCAGAATGTTTAGTATAAAACATATTTTTCCAGTACGTGCGTGACGTTCCGGAATGGAAATTTTTCAAAACTCATACATGTACATATGTCATCATAGCTTTGTAGAATTACGAAGTTGAACAAACAACATATTATGTAATGAATTAACTATATTTATTTGTCACAATAATTAGGTTACAAAAATAACATTATATAACATTCCATAAGCAATTGACATGGTGGCGCGAACTGGGGAAGGCCTATGTCCAGCAGTGGACGACTCCGGGCTGATGATGATGATGATGATGAAGCAATTGACAACATTTCATATTTTTAAGACTATCATTTTATTACTTTTCTGAATTCTGCTTAAAAAGATGAAGTAATCTCTGTTTTTATTTATTTTCTGAGATGATTATTTATTTTATTATTAATTTATAAAAACATACCTACTCATTTTAAAATGTGGCAACACCAAAACCAGAACTTAATGGAACGGTTACTTTAGTCGGCTTTCTTATTAAAAAAAAACTTAATAAAACTCGGTATACATCTGTCATCTGTCAACGTCAAATAAAAAAAATATATTTTTTTTCGCTCTTTGGTTTAGACAACAACCCTATTCAGCCCGTATTGTCTTAGATTGCAGTTATTTGATGTATTTTCTTATATTTCTTTAAATACGGAAGAATAAATTCAAAGATTTTTTTTAAGGTACACGACATAAAGCCCTGTCGATCTCTATATTAATTTCCACCTGTTATAAAGGAGGGGACACCTCTGCGGTAGAAAACTACAGACCCATAGCCGTTCTTCCCACGCTTGCCAAGTTGTTTGAATCCATACTCCACCGAACCCTATCAGCACAAGTAAGGCCGTTCTTAAGTGATGCTCAACATGGTTTTAGACCTAATCGCTCCGTAAGCACGAACCTTCTTATCTTGATAGATATTATCTCTGAGCATCTTGATAGGGGTGCCCAGGTTGATGTCATTTATTTTGACTTCAGGAAAGCTTTCGATCGCGTAGATAATGATTTGTTGCTGGAGAAACTGGACCAAATTGGCTTCTCTCCCAGGCTACTGTCCTTCTTCGCAAGCTATCTACGTGATCGGCAGCAATATGTCCGACATGGATGCTTCGTCTCGGCCCCCTATCATACTCGATCTGGTGTTAGTCAGGGCTCCATATTAGGACCTTTTTTGTTCGGAATTATGATAAATGACCTTCAGTCCGTTCTCAGGTCATCTCAATGCCTCCTCTACGCTGATGACTTAAAGTTAGTGCGCAGAGTGGAGACGAAAAGGGATTCGGATTCATTACAGGATGATATCAACTTGGTCTTTCGGTGGAGTATGGATAACAAGCTTCTTTTCAACTCAGCCAAGTGTTGCGTTTGTAGTTTCAGTCGAGCGCGTACTCCAATACTTGCGCAATATGTTTTAGGGTCTGAGCTCATAAGCCGTGTGTCTTCAGTTAAGGATCTTGGTGTGGTCTTCGATACGCGTCTCACATTTCATGAGCACATATCGATACTTGCAGCTGACTGCTATCGAAGACTAGGCTTTGTCATTCGTAACTTGCGTGACTTTAATGACCCTTTAGCGATCAAGCTAGTCTATAACGCCCTGGTCAGAAGCAAGCTGGAAACTTCGTCGATTGTGTGGCTCCCATACGAATCAACATATGCTTTACTACTGGAAAAAGTACAAAAAGCCTTTCTCAGGTTTTTATATAAAAAAATGTATGGGTACTACCCGTTCATGTACCCAACCAAATATCTTCTGGGAACACTCGGCTACAACTCACTAGAGGTTAGGCGAAAGTTTTGTTTGCTGACTACCGCATGTCGAATCCTGCGCGGCAAGTCCGACTGTCCTGAGCTTGTAGGCCGCCTCGTGCGACTGTTTGTTCCTGACGTCCCTAGGATAGCTCTCAGACCGCGGCAGCGCGATCTCTTGATGGCGCCGGCGGCGCGTACTGTGTCTCGCAAAAATTCCCCACTTGTTCGTGCTCTTGTGCTACTCAATGCGTTCCTGACATCAGCACCGGAGTGTGATTTGTTTGCGTGGCGATGGGCGGTTGTGTGCACTGAATGTTTGAGATTTTGTGAGGAATTGGATGATCGATGATAATTGTTATTATTATTATTTGTTTGTCTTGCTGTTTTTTTTATGTTTATATTGGTTTTTCTATGATAATGTTGTACTAATAATGTAAGTTTCATGGCGCATTAGTTAAGAAACTGTAATGTCATGTAAACGTGTTTTTAATAAAAATAAAAATAAATAAAAATAAATAAATATGAAATGTTGTCAATTGTCAACCGATAAGAATAGAGCCGTCAAGAGTGACACTACTCGACATTTTTAAAAACCGCGCGCCACCAAAACGTTCCGATACAAGGAGTTCGGAATACCTACTCGTGCGAAACATTACGTGGCGTTCGCTACAGCTTAAAAAAAAAATCTGAGAAGTTCATATACGCTGTTTTTGAAAAAATGCGCATTTAATGGTAATTTGGATTGTAGGTATCTGAGAGTAATTACTTCGCTTCTACAAACCACATCAAGCCATTATTTAACGTTAAAAAAACGCGATAACCTTACCCAATTCAAGGCATAACTTGCCTTTATGTCACTGTAACTATCAACTATAATCTTGCGCCTAATCTTTAAACTAGTACCTTTTGTACTATTTTTCTACCTCTACGTTACTTGAACACACCACGAAAATGCTTAGTGTACCGTTAGCAGTAAAAGTCTACGCAAAAAACATGCTCACACTGATCCGCACAAACGTTATTTTATTACCTTAACCCCTAATGTTTAGGCACGGATCCATGCGGAGCATTTGAACCTTACGTTAAAATATCAGTTAATTTCAATTTGGTAGGCACATTTTTGACATGGCATAAGAGGGGTTAATAATAGATTCATGACAATTTTAGCACTTTGTGTGTAACACTAGCTACTGACTGTGAATGTCTATGACGCTAAAATGGATTTATGACGCTAAACTCGACGCCAAACCAGACGCCACCGTGAATTTGCTTGCAATATTCATTAAAAAAAAATTGCCTTACTGTACACACGTAAAAAATAGTCATATGACCATAAACTCGCAATGTTGGATTTCGCCTTTGACTTCGTTTTCTTGCGTAAAATGGACTATTTGACGGTCCAGTGTATTTTGGCCTTTGATCTAGAATATTATACAAACCACTAATTCAACTGTATCATGGAGGAACTAGGAAGTGTGTATAGTGCGAATTCCTTTTCCTAAGCGAATCCCATTAGCTTTGTACCCGATGAACAATACTCATTATCTGTATTGTTAACTGTGGCCACAACTGCCACTTCAAAATGCAAGGTGTTATAAGTGCAAATTACTTTTACACTAAATTAGTCTTTAAGTCAAACGAAATGAGGTTTACTCTTAAACAAAGAGAACACAGATGTTGGTCACTTTGTTAATTGCGTTCGTCATCGCATCGAAACGAGCTTCACTGCTCTTTCACTTAAGAAGTGACCAACATCTGTGTTCTCTTTGTTTAAGAGTAAACCCTATTTCGTTTGACTTAAAGACTAATTTAGTGTAAAAGTAATTTGCACTTATAACGCCTTACATTTTGAAGTGGCAGTTGTGGCCACAGTTAACAATACAGATAATGAGTATTGTTCATCGGGTACAAAGCTAAGTGGATTCGCTCAAGAAAAAGGATTATTTCTATATCACGAAATAACTTTATCACGGGATGTATCTATGTATGGATGAACTAGGCGCGGCTATGTACGATCAGCATCAAAAGTAGCTGACAATTTTACTACAGGCAAATATCAAATTTATCGTCCGGTTTCCGTACGGACTGACGTCAGCAAGCGAGACATCGCCATATGAAAGCCAGAGACACTTTCTGACCTCATTCCGTACGGAAACCTACCGAAAATTCTAAACGTCGGTAGCGGTCCTAAACTTGTCACCTATTTTTGATGCTGACTGTACATATCTGATGATGTCAATTCCACTCCGTGCAGTTCGGTAGGGATAGTCGATAACAATTCACTCTTATTTTATACATAATAAACAGAAAGCTGCGCATCATTACGCGGTGTGTAATTTTGGCTACCGACTTGTCCTGCGCATTTTTGGAATAGTTTTCAATGACTGTATATTCAGTCACCGAGGTTCAAATTTCTTAAAATTCGTTCACTTACCTACTAGATTTGCTTCACAATTCGTTCAACCGGCAACTTGTTACTGGATTATATTCACTACACAGATTCCACAGTGCTAACTACACTCAATTTAATCTACAGCGGACCTATGATGGTTGCTTTTATCACGGGATAAATAAGTAAGTGACGAAGCATCCGTCACGTTTTGACAAAATGTGAGGGTGAGTGACAGATGCTTTGTCATTATTTATTACGTAGGCCTGCAGGCCATGATGGTCGCCTGTGTCGCACGACAAATAAATTATTAATCACACACTCACATATTAGTCCAAAAGTGACATATTCACGGTATTCTAATATCTATCTACCAATCCAAAACGACATTATGAATAAAGCCTGTGAACAATAATTGAATACTTTAATTCGTCGATAAAATAGAAGAGGAAATAAATTGGTGATGGATGTAAATTTATGGTGCGGTGCCGTCGGTATCGCTAAACGGAAGTTGCGAAAAAATATATATTAGTATTTTTATAGAATCTTTTATATCGATTCTATTTTTTATGTGGAAATACCACATTTTTATTTTTATAAATAATGACAAAGGTAAATTAAGAAAGAAAAATTGAATGCGATCAACTACAGTCTAAGCAGGGCTTGAACATGCGACCTCTGCGTTACCGGCGCATTGCTCTCCCAGATTTGGTGTGATTGACTTAGCGATCTCATAGCTCAGTTGGGAGAGCAATGCGCCGGTAACGCAGAGGTCGCAGGTTCAAGCCCTGCTTAGATTGTAGTGGATCGCATTCAATTTTTCTTTCTTAATTTACCTTTGTGTCATTATTTATAAAGATATATTAGTATCTAATATGAAACCACCAGCAACAGAAAATTTAAATTATTAGGAAGTATCAATATGTAAAAACGTAAAAATTATATAGCAAACCTGTGGCAAAACCTAAACTACATTTTTTTGATATATTTCTAGTACCTAATAATATTACGACCTTTTTAGAACCGCGCCTCCACGGAGAAACATAAAATTCTTCTTTTAGTTCAAACAATTAAATCATGGCCGCTAATAAATCGACAAAAAACTAAATCACCGTCCCAGTTACAGAAGTTTGTTTTGACAGAACTCAAAAACTTTCGTGAAAAGTTTCACCGTTTGTGAAAAGTTTTTTTCCATTAAATATACGCTTCATTGTAATATTTTGAATATAAGTAAGCTAAAATTAATAATGTGTGTACAGAAGTTTTTCACCAAATCAAGATAATAAGTGTAACCTCGGTCAATAACATCAAATTCGTGTTGGTCGCGGCGCGGTACGAAGAACGTCGCACGGAAAAATCGGTTGGACAGCTCTTTGACGCGAACTAATAATAGCAAAATTTATGCCTGACTTGTGTAAAATTTAAGAACTTTTTTTAACTTTTTTATGCTCGAGCTCCAACTTTTTGACCTACATTCCTGTTCTACCATGTCAAATTATTTTTGGTCTGAAAGCTCTTGAGTGAAATGGTTTTTACGTGGGAACGATTTTTGTGCAACCAAACATAACAACCAAGTGCTTAAAATGTTTCAACGTGGATGGGAAACGCCTAGAATCATTTCCGCGTAAAAATACTGTGATTGTGGATGGAAAATCGAATCGCAAGTACAATATTTGAAATTTATTATTGTTGATATACATGGATGTGTCACGTGGCGCGGGGATGAGTCTGACGGAGCCGTTTGTTGCAGGACGGCGCCGCTGAGCGCGCAGTCGTCGCTCGCGCAGATCAACAAGAGGAGGCTGGAGTTCGGGGTGGATGTAGAGACCTTCAGGGTAGCTGAGCGGAGAGTGGAGAGAAATAGTAGCGAGGGCTCAATGGACGAGGAGGAAGTGGCTGGCAAACGCCGTCGGCGCCTTCTAGACGACGAACGACGGGAAGACGATCTGCGTCGTCGTACCCTTCCTTATAGACCAGGCCCGGCCCGAAGCGACGACGAGAACGAAACGCTCATCAGAGAAACCCAGGCCGCCCTAAAAACACTCTCCGGCAATTGGTCCAGAGAACAACCCCCAGCCTACAGCGGCGACGAAAACGACGACGCCAACGGCTTCGAAAACCTCTTCGAGGAGAAACAATCGCACAAAATGCTTCCGTCTTCCCTTTCCCCGTCTTCCGACAGCGCCGATGGCTCGCAAAAGAGCTTCGCGCAGCGCCACAGAACAGACGAGCAATCCAGAAATGGCTCAGTCGAAAACGAAGTCCAAATAAAGAAAATCGCACGCTCGGATCGCGGTAAAAGCGACGACGAGTATGAAAGGCACAACAAATATCCCAATCACTATGACGCGCCAAATTTCGACGAGCTAGTCGATTCGTCTTCCAATGAACTCGAGATAGATATGTCAGATCGCCACGACGATAAATATGACGACAGAGATTCCAAGCAGAAGCGTAAAAGTGAGACGATATCTGTAAATAAGCAGTCTTTGTACAACGCTTACAAGGCGGCGACGGCCGCGTTGCCGTACTCGACTCAATCGGCGTTTAAGCCGCCCGCGGAGGTGAAGCATCGATTGCACGGCGCGACGTTTCCAAGCGAGCCCTTCGGGGGGTATTCCAACGAGCACGACAAGGGCTCGGTGGTGAAAGGGTCAAAGCAGTATACGGTGTTGCAGCCAGCGGGAGCCGGGTCCCGCGCCGCCACAGCATTGCAAGAAGCGCGGACGGTGCCATCCGCCACGCCGGCGCGCGACTCCCGGCCGCTCGCCGCGCTCTCCCCGCCGGTCAACAGAGGTACACCGCCACCTCCGACGGCCTCAAACTTCCCTAACGACATTACTATAACATCGAACTCCGCGCTATCAACTTAGCCCAACTTTGTTTCAAGGTCGCTCGATAACTCATAACGCTACCCGCGGCACCGACCTGATGTTCTACTCTGCACTGTAACCATCTTTTCTGAACTGTCTAGACGATTTATGTGCTTTCTGTGAATGGAATATACTATTGTTACTTACCGTATAAATTATAGTAGTCCCAACTAAGAGGTCTCAAAATGGGTTTTATCATTCAAAACAATCCTCATCTGTCCGAGCAGATGCCATTCCGCAACAGACGCCGGCAACAAATCATCCTTCATTTGTAAGATGCCTCTCATAATTTAGTCGGCGACGGTTACACTGAGGCAAGGCTCCACCTACGTCGATACTGTATATAAGACAGTTAAATATTTTCCTCGTATTGTCGGGCGATAGCTGGGTTTACGTTAGGGCGACGCAATAAAAACGGGTCAGGCAGGCGGTGGGCGGGGTCTGGGCCGCCCTGTTTCTCCTGAAAGAAAAATCCTGAGTCCGCCGCGCAGCCGCTCGGCGTTCTTTATTTTTCTTTTAAGTGTTGTGCGGGGTGGGGTCGGAGCGGGTGGGCGGCGCCGCGCAGGTACGCCCCGGCCGGCACGCCCGCCCGTATCGATCCCGCCCGCCCCTCCTGATGATTAGGGAAATACTGATTTGTACACCGGTCGATTTGTTCACAGAAGGCAACAAGTGTCCCACACCCGGCTGCAATGGGCAGGGCCACGTCACCGGTCTCTACACACACCACCGGAGGTGAGTCGATGATTATCATGTGTTTCAGTCGCCGAAGTAACAACGATAATAACTTTACTGGAAATTAGTACACCAAACATGTCGAGCAAAATACTACATGATTCTGAACAATCTGAACACAACTTACGTTGTAACAATTAACCTTGGTAGACTGATAAAGTTGAGAGTTGATGGCTCAACATTGTAGAGTTTACGGAATCGTAAACATAGATGAGTCCTTCGACTCTGTCACGTGCTCCCTTGAACTTCACGGTACTGATATCTGAACTGTTTGCTCCCTCAGTCTGTCAGGATGTCCAAGAAAGGATAAAGTCACACCGGAGAGTAAGTAAAGCGAATTTTATGGCAAATAGAGCTTGTTTGGGTTTCGTAACGTTTTATTTTTTTATTAGGAATCTGATTCCGTTTATGTTCTTATATTATTGATTATTTGCTATCACGTAGACGTGACATTGTGTAGTTGTTTTACAAATATTTGTACGTAGGAATTAGCATTAGTTCATTTTTTAAGTTGCTATTCTAGATGATTACTTGATTAGAACTAAACTGACCCTAGATAGAAAGTTGTTTTGGTTACTGTGTGCTATGAATAAGATGAAATATAAGCGATGAGTGCTCAGTATACGTCAAAGGCATACGCAACACGTGTTAACGCAAACATGTGTAATGAAATTTATCACTTACGACACTCATATACTTGTTTTCAATGATACATTTGTTCACATATCAAAACTGTTTTAAACTAGAGTATAATATAGTTAAAAAATTTGGTAGATTTACTTAGTTAGTTCCACTTTTGAGTACGACCTTCAAAAGTCTTGTAAAAAGTTTGTGACCTCCTTTTCAAGGGTCAGGTCGTGAAAATTTCTAACTTCCCAACATTACATGGTTACGATTTTTGTTATTATGTTACATTTCCCGGCCTGATTTCAATAGTATTTTACACTGTATTTTGTATTGGCGAGCCGTCACAGAAATAATTTAAAGCCTGAGCAAAAATCACTGAGCTTACTTTTTCACTTTGTAATTTTCATGGGTCTTAAAGTGAGAATTCGAATTCTATGGACGCCACAACACTGGCAACTTGCAATATCATTATGCTGACCTGAAATTTTCCGCATCCAGTATTGGCGTTGCACGAGACGATCTTGAAGTGCCCGACCCCAGGGTGCAACGGCCGTGGCCACGTCAGCTCCAACAGGAGTACTCATCGTTCACTGTCAGGCTGCCCAACTGCTGCCGCAAGGAAGGCAGCCGCACGGTCCCAGCGCGCTAGACTCACTGGTAACATTCTACTACTATATCCTATATTGGCGTTTTAAGAGACAGTCTTAAAGTGGCCTGGCCCAGGCAACGGCCGTAGCCACGTCAGCTCCAAGCTGAGGTTTCATCGTGCCCTGTTAAAACTCTCCTCTGCCACCTAACTCACAGATGCCTAGAGTATCGGATCCCAGGCCCATACCATAGGGCTCAAACCACCCGAAAAATCTGAGTCCAATGGCAATCCTATGAAATGGGGAGAATGCTTAGAGTTTCAACAGCGTCTAGCCCTTCCCGAGCCAAAATACTAATACTGACTACCTGTCAGGCTGTCCTATCTGTACCTACTACACATAAAAGTCATTGCGTTCCTCAATCTCTCCATTTTATCGAATTGAACTCACAAAGTACTCATAAAAGGTTGTAAAAATTACAACAAACAGAAGTCAATCGACCAGTCTCGACTTTGTAGATCGTTTAGTCTTCC
Source organism: Apotomis capreana (assembly GCA_947623375.1). Lineage (NCBI taxonomy): Eukaryota > Metazoa > Arthropoda > Insecta > Lepidoptera > Tortricidae > Apotomis > Apotomis capreana. The sequence goes on along the minus strand of OX392506.1, from coordinate 7,723,735 downwards.
ACCCAGCATTTAACACAACATAATTATATTAGGAGCTATTAAAATATACCGATTTATTAAAATTTCACAGCTGCTAAATGGCATTTAACCAAGTGAATTGCATTATCAACTGGGTACTTCGTATTTTAATCCTGTGAGCTTGTAGATATGAATAATTGTCGTCGGTAACTAAGAACCTAACGTAACTTTACGTCGCTAATAGGTATAATCTGACCATAATGTTGTTGTTCCCCAGGTCTCCCGACAGTCCCAGCGCCAGCTCCAATAACGATCACGATAGAGAACTGCACCCCAACCCGCGAGCGCTCCGAAGCGGCGTCGCCGCGCAGCCCCGCCGTGAAACGGGAACCAGAGCTGATCGTGCCGAAGAGAGAGGCGGCCGAGCCCGAGCGCGACTCCCCAGGGATGGAGACGCGCCACGCCGGGTACGGCGCGCCGCCGGACCAACGGTCGCCGTACGAGAGGCCGCCGGACGATCACGTCCGGTCCTATAGGTAAGCAAACGGATTTATACTGTCCATAAGTATAAGCTGGTTTGTGCCACTTCCTTCTTTGTATGTGGAATGCATGCGAGACCAGTCTGAGTAATGCCGCGCTCTAGACCACAGCCTATAGGACCTATTGATAGATCCAGAACTAAGCTAAGACCAATGCTAAGGCTGCAGACGGCTGTATTTTTTTTGGCCATATTCCAAGCGATACCACAACTCTAACATATTTATAATTCGGATTTATTCTCGTTGCCTTGCAATAAAAGATTGCATATGTGAATCAGTTAGTAAAAACATCGACTCTTGTAATAAAAAAAAAATGATTCAGCTAACAGATTCAGAATAAGGCTTCCCTGGTAATTGTGTAATAGGTTCATAGGTTTCGTAGTATCTTCTGTAGTTCTGCAGATAATTTCAGCATCTGTAACTTTCCCTAGCCAAATGAACGAAGCACGGTACGGGTACGAATCGCGGTGTTACGACAGCGTGCCCGCCTTCGAGCGATACGACCCAGCCCAATGTCCCCAACGGCCGTACGGCTGGGAAGAGGAACGCTACCACGACCCTCACCTCCCCACACCCATGAAGACTGACCAGTCCGAGCAGGAGACCAACTCCGGACCCATTTACCCCAGGTACGTACCTAAGCTAAGTTTTCGGTATCAACTATGTGGTAAACGAGACATTTATCGGGCCAAATCGAATCCTCCTGTTAATGTGGTGATTGACCATTAACCCCCTGTCCTAGAGCAATGTACCACTACGAAACGAGTAGCGGAGTTGGGGGCGTCGGGCCAGTGGGGGCGATGGGCCCCGGCGTGCCACCTGGGTTCTCGGCCATCAACCTGTCGGTGAAGATCGCAGCGGCGCAGGCCCAGCGGCCCAGAAGCCCCACGCAGCGCGACCCGCGCGACCCCCGTCCGGCCATAGATCTTTCCACGTCTAGCGGTAGTCCACAGGTGAGATATGGTGCCCATGGTCTTATAACTGAAAGTCAGTTCCTGCGGCAGCAATGCCACACGTTGAACTATAGGCAAAGTTTTACTACTCAAGCTTTGTGCGTCAAAACACTTTCGCAACCAGATATAAAATTTAACCCTACCCCAGAAACCGAGAGCCCGCTAGGTGGGTAGCTCTTTAAGCAAAAATACGTGACCGGCATCTGAGCAATGATTACGAGTGCCTACCAGGCGGGTTCCTGGTAGCGAAAGTGTTGTAAGATTTATACAGTTGTCGAGAATGAAGAACAAGTCATAAAATCATTCAGAGATTTCGAACCGGAGGCGAAAACATTGCACTCTATTTGGAAAATTTTGCAAAGTTCACAATCCTTGCGGGAAACTATTAACACTACGTAACACAAGTTCGTGACAATATAAAGACGTAATGATGATTGTACGCAGGAACTGACCTCTCAGCACGGTCGCTTAATGATTTGGCCATAGCCCCCTATTGTAATATTCTAATTTACAATGTTTTACACCAGGGTCCGTATGCATCGCCGGTGTACACGAGCGCCGGGGGGGGCAGCGGCGGCGCCCGCGGCAGTCCCCAGCCGGGCGCGTCGCCGCAGCTGACCGCCAGCCCACAGGTCCCCAGTCCGCAGGGTCAGACCCTCGACCTTAGTGTGTCCCGTTTACCACATAGGTGAGGCTTTCTGTTCTTAGGATTTGCTTACTTATATTGTAATTTTATTGTGTACCTACTTTTTCTAAGGCGAGGCGATGAGGCGAAAAATGTATACAATATGTGATATGTGACACTGCTTGTTCAGAAATCTGGCATTTTAAAGATTTTTATCGCCTCGTCGGTGGAATACATTCTCGTTCATAGCCATCTAAATATGTACTACAGTGAATTGTCTTTCTATTTTGGATAATTTATTTTTTATGTTATTATTTAATACTGATTGGAAGCCAAACTCGTAAAAATATATTTGCCTTGTAACTTTAGAGATCGTATATTTTAATTGCCTTAGATGAAATAAAAAGTATCGTACTTATACTTACATATCTTGGCCAAAATATATTATACAATCGCTCTAAGCGATCTATCTATATCATCAGCATCAAAGGCCTTTCAGTATTTTACAGACTATACAGTGTCGTGCAGGAAAACAACGTTTTATCATGGCTATGCAAGTCAATAAGAGAATGGCATACGCGACCACAGGCTTGGCAGATGTAAGCATGGTATAGTGTTTTCATTACTGCTTCTCCATTATTAACTTTATCAAGAAAACTAAAGTCGTTACACCGCGTTACCTCCAAATCCCCAACAAATCCCCTATCAAAACGTCTAAATTGAAGAATGGCATTACCCCGTAAATTGTATGTTAATCATGAGCGAGTAATTAGTTTAATGGGTGCCATTTGTCACCAGTCGCAGTTTTCCCGGCGGCGTGTCGTACAGCAGGGAATCCACGCCCGACAGCGGCGGCAGCCATCCGTACCTAGAGGCGTACCATAGAGACGCAGCCGGTAAGTTTATACATATATCAATTATTTATAATTATACAGTCATCATAAATTTAAGGATCAAACTCTTGTCGGTGGAGCTGATGGAGTACCTACTTACCTCCTTGATTTCCCTATAGGTACCTACCCAGGATATGACATCTGCTTTCTTTTTTATTTTGTTTAATGTAGCTTATACAAGTTATACATAATTATGTTTGTTGTTATACATGTTTATACAGTAACGACAAATAAATCAGAGAGAGAGAATACGGTGTTTGACGATAGTTCAAGTCAGCTACTCTTTATGTCAAATGTCAAAAACTATCTGTTAGTATGAAGTTTATTATACCTATTGAAATTATATTTTGGCTTGTGACATCATAAAAATCAGTAGTCAAAACGCGTCTTCTTGTTAGTTTTAGTCAAAGTAATAAACAATAGTATATAATATCTAAAGGTTTATGTGATTACGCTTATTTTAGAATACTTACACGAGAAAGTATATAATTATGTTTTCATAATGTTGGAATCCAAAAGTCCGCCATTATAAATAGCGAACTTTATGTTCGCTATGATATTTATACTAGTAGTTTGTTATTTCTTGTAGTTAATATCCAAAGTATAAAATATACTTACATACATGAAAGATGTGTTGCAATACAGATTGTATACCTACCTACGTATCATTTGGTACCTATCGTATATCTCAATCGCATTCCAAGAGGTGCTAATTAGTACTAGTGAGGTAATTCGGTTGTAAAAACTCTGATAAGAAAAGTCGATCAAATGTGTGTTGTATTTGCGCGTAAAGGTTACATTAGAATAGTTTGATATTTTCAGTCTGACCTCGACGTGAATCGGTATTTAGCATTTAATGTTTTACTTCATTTATCAAGTAGGTACCTACTGTTTGTTGAGCCCACAAAACGTCTGAGTAAGCTCACAAAGTTTCTGTATGAACAGGATTGCATTTAAATCCCTAACCATAACCAAATCGGTTTTAAACTAAGAAACAGTTTTAAAAGGACCATGTAATTAAACGAGTTTCTGAACAAGTTATCCACCAAACCAAAGATATTTTTACATGGCAAACTTCCACTCCATGTCCCGCATGCCTCCCCAAAACCGTAAAACACGTCGTACAAATTAAAATTCGACCGCTATAATCACTCCCCCGTACACCCTGTGGCGTGTTCCGAGCAACGTGCTCTCGCGGCGTAATGTTGCTAATCTTATCCGACAGGCGCTGTATTCTACCGTGCTACTCGTACAGTAAAAAGACGTATCTAACTATGAAATCTATGCAACGATAGGACCTTTTACCGCACCACGGCAGTGCTGATCGACGACGCAAACTTTGCCATCGGCTGCACATGTGTTTGAAATTAAATTATAATTATTCCGTACGTAGACTAATGATGTAATGGGAACTTGGGGGTTTAAAAATAAAGAACGCGTGCTGTAGTCGGGAGTTTGAATAATTAATGTTGATTGACGTTACTTGGTTACAAAGTTGTGGAGTTTCGATATTTCTATACGGGTATAAGAGAACAGGGTTTGCCAAATATTTAGCATCCATTAGAGCGTATATAACTTATCTTATTTCTTCTAAACCTAGTTATGAAGTTGATACATCTAAAAAAATGCATCTTGGGGAGTCCAAGCTTCTAAACACATGCCACGTCCTACGAACAAGTTCACATGCCAAATATGAGATATCTGCTAGGTTTTCCTGTGGCTTTGGCTAACAGTCAAGAATGATTTTGCTATGAGAACCATTAGTGTTTTTGTAGAGCCTAACAATTTCTGTAAAGAGAATCGTCTTCACCATTAGTTTGTTCTGTAACATTTTGCGAAGCGTTCTCATATAAACTTTACTTTACATTGCTACATTCCCACAGGTTACGGTGGCGTAAGTCCTCACCCTGTAGCCGGGTACGCGCTCGGGCAGCCCGACTACGCGGCGGCGGCGGCGGCCGGCTACGGCGGCTACCAGTACCAGTGCGGCGCGTACCCGCCCCCGCCCGCGTACCCCCCGCACGCACCACCGTATTCCCCACCGTGCTACATGCCCCCGCCACACGCGCCGCACGACAAGCCCAAAGATAGCAGGTGAATATTGCCACAGAACAGATAACAGTAGGGACAAGTACTAAAAGCTTCTCTACCAGCCACGCTCCTTACAAGACCAAAAATGCCACGTGGATGCTGCTGAAGCTAAAGGGACTGGACGGGACCCCTGGCTACATGGCAGCGACGGTTACAAATACAAAAACGTTGCGGTAAATTCAACAACAGTAGAGGTAACTATTAGAAGAACCCAGCTCCTGGACTCCCGGTGCCAAGGTGGGAGGTAAATTTACCAAATAATTAAAAGTGTGGCGACCAAGCTGGTGGCTGCGCCTGGACTAAGTATATCTGGGCTGGAGTATATATTATGAAAATGCGTGGATTACGTTTAGCCATGAAAAGTACGAAACGGGTTCGTTGACATCAAGAAATTTATCTGCAGGTAAAGTTAGGGAGAAAAGAGAAAGAATGAAAGAATTATTTCGTGATAATACCAGTAACCCCAATGACACGGACCAATTGTTACTAAATTAAAACCATCTATCTCTTAATAACGATTCACATAAATCTAAATACCTACATATATTGCAATTTAGGTAAGTAACCTGTAATTATTAATATGCCATGGTATTTTTAATTAACCATTTATCTCCAAAGCCACTCGCTCATGTTCATACTACTCTTACAATTTATGACAGTCCTTTGCTTGTAACTAAATTGTAATAACATATAATAACATTAATAATAAAAAAAATATACCGGAAATTGTAGTACCGGAGCTTGTACTAATACTACCTTATCTAAGTAGACACAGTCATAGTACTAGCGAGGTACTGATAAGGGTACCACATTTTTCGGGTGTAGAAGTACCTATGTCCTAAAAATTTATTATCCATCCAATATTCTATCTGTACGTTGTACGTAGGTATTATGCGAACATTGCACCAATCCGTCATACCATTGTAGCGAGAAAGAAGAAAAACTAACGAACAATGTCGAGTTGGTTGATTACTTGGTTTTGTGGATAATTTAATATTAATAATTAAATGTTCTAATTATGATTTGAAGTACCAGTTCATCATCGTTCTGTCATCACTTAGGTTCTATTTATTTTAGAACCAGCAATTAGTATCATTTTATGTGCTAGTATCTTGTATACCGGTATCATAAAACGAAATCGGTACTAGAGTAGCATAAACAAACTTTAATACTTACCAGTTAAAAACGTTATACTTACTACCTATAATCTATATAATATACGCTAACAAACTTCTGCGTGCTACTTTTCTTCAGCTTATATAACTATGATTATCCGTGTGTCGTTCGCAAACCCCACAAGTTGTTTGTATTACTACCATTTTATTTGATCTGCCATGATGATTAACAATTAGTGTCATAATTAAAGATGCTATTGAATAAGAAAAAATGTAGACCTACTCGTACCTATAAAAAGTAAGTACCTAATAAAATGATAAGTATGTTTGCATATTAGCATGTGTGATGTTGATATTGCATCAAGTGACGATGTTTCACATGTGCACCATACTCTATTCGAAATCATATTTTTTGTTCTTATAAGAATTATAAGTACTTAATACTCATTGGCAACGTCGCACTCGCACGCGAGTACTTACAGTTGAGTGATATTTATATACATTACCGTAATAGGGTAACAATAATATATATAGTTACGTACGCATACATAGGTACATGAATATAGTTTGACTACATTAAACATTATCTATTACCACTACCATCACTGGAGCAAAGTATAAACAAATTTTAGTACGGGTTCTAAATTTAGCACGATACTCAAGTCTGTATTAGAATTCTCGATCTGTCACTCTAACAAAAGGAAATACTTCCTGGCTTGTATAACCAGGATATCATTAATATGAGCAAATTTTAAAACTTTTAAATTGCCACGTGAGCAAGTTTATGGATGAATACTTTATCAAACTTTAAAATTTCGAAAAAAAAATTTAAAACACCAATAATACACGTGTGACCGAAATTTTTCTTTGTCTTGTCTATCCGCTACTCTACTTTTAAATCCCCAATAAACAATGAATGGTATTTTGCGCCGCTCCGAGCCGAGCTCACGCATCCTTCTTTTTGTGCCCTGTGAAGGGCACCTCAAGGTATTTAAAACAGTTTAGTAGTGTAACTCGGCGAAAGTAGCAGGTAGAACATTTAGTGAATCCGCCAACATTTAAAGAAACCCGTAAAAGCCTAACTAATTATAAAAGTTGGCAAGTCACCTTGATAACGTGACTTTTGCAAATGTGATAATCATACTTTTAAAGCTGATGAAACAAATCTCTATCAAGTTATTGCAGCGTGTAACTTCTGCAACTAGTGTAAAAAATTGTGTAGTTGCGAATTAATACTAATTACAGACTAAAACAAAGCGGTTATCGTAATATTGTTCCTTTATTGAATCGCGAGTTTTCCTGTGTTGTTTTGTTGATCAATGACTTGACGCGCGAGTGACGTAAGCGGGAACCCTCGGTCTCGAGTCTCGACTCAACGGCGTGCATGGCCGTCCGGATACACGCACCGACGGCATGCGAGACGCGCGAGTGTCGCGTTCTGACGTTTAAATTTTTAACGGTTATTTTTACATTTAAGCACCCAAGTTTGGAAAAAGGCGGCTAAAGTGTTAAAACTTTTTATAATAAGGAGTAATAACTGATGCAGTGATAGAATATATCAGAGATAAATTTATTTGAATGACTTTTGTGTCGTGACAGCAGTGTGAAGTTCGTTGACTATCCGAACGCGCGCGAGTCACAGTCGATGGATCAGTCTAAATATACCGGCGCTAGCGCACCACGCTGCGCCGCGCGCTAGATAACCACTTGAACGATAAGATACACAAATAATAATATTCGTGCCATTATAGACTTTACGACCAACACAACTATGCAACGGAACAGGTATGTGTCATTATCAATACTTTACATAACTTTTCAAAACTTTTGCAAACTATCCAAAACTATGCTAACAAAAGACGTACAAAGTTTTGTAAACATTACACTCGCCTTACACTGATAGTGATCATTTATTTAGATATAAATGGCGACCAGTTCACGCTAATTTATGATTTACAGCGTGCGTTCTAGGTTAATGCCTTGAGTAGTACTAAAATTGGATACGTTAAGGTCGCATAACAAATGCGTCGGCGGAACTTTTTTTAGTTCACATTGTTTGGTAGTTCGCCGTTCCTAGTATCGTTTGATTTGTTTTTAAATAGTTTGTGTTACTTTTTTGTTTTGTTAAGTTGTTGTTTGTATTGGTAGCTATCTCCACGACGACTTTTTCGGTAAACTGGGCCGGATCCGAGAGGCGCGCGAGCGGGAGCTGATACAGTGTCCCGTGGAAAGCTGCGACGGCACCGGGCACATTTCTGGCAACTTCGCGACGCATCGCAGGCAAGCGGCCGAGACGCAAACAGCCAAACACATTGCCGTAACTAGAATTAGCGTTACTTGCACCCAAACAACATCTGACGTTACCGGCCGACTATAATTTATTACTTTTTTTATGTTTGTTTATTACGTTTGGCGGCGCCACTGTCTACGTGTATTTGTTTGACAAAGTTTTAAATAGTTTCGCGCGATACGTTAATGTTTGGACTGGACTGTTTATAACTCTTCAAAACTTTTGTAGTGGCGGCTGTCTGTCATTGCAAACTTATAAATCTTATAATGCTACTGATTTAATGGAAAGGCAAGATTTTTACGAATCTGCCTTTTGTTAGGTTATGTAACATTAGTATTGGACCTAGTAACCTGACAGTACGCATGTGATTAACCACGATGAAACTTGAAACTGCGTTCCTTACATTACATGTCTGATCTTTGACACGTGCGAAGTTCTTTTTTTCGCATCAACATGATGTAATATTTTGTAAAACGGCGGTGTACTTACCTATTGTTTTTTTTTAACAAAATGTTAACAGAACGTAAAGTTGACGTTATTAACGAACTCATATCAATTACATTGTAAAATAGACAGAAATCACTTAATAGGTTTTCATAACAAGTTTTATCTCGATCTGATAAGATATAAAACTAAATTCAAACAAATTGCCAGAAGTTGCAAATAGTTATAACCACGTGACAGGGTTTTACTAAAAGTCAAACATTACATTACATACTTTGCACAGCTGACTTAAGGTTATTTTTTACCAAGCGGGCCCTCACAATAGTTCAAATAAAAACCGTTTTACTCCACCCTAGTCCGGTCGGCTGTGACGTCACATTTCTATTCAATGACAGCTCACATCTTTCTGAGAAGGGCTGGGAATCAATGTAACCCCTCTAACAAAATCACGGCCCTCACTTCCACAATAGCCCCTTAGTCTACAAATAGTTGAGATCTTATTTCATTAAAAATAACATGCGTTTTACATTGTAATAATGTGATAACTAGTGCAGGTACTAATTATGCAGATATGGCAAAATTTGTTTTATTACCTACAATAACATCGACTTACATACATACCTATTAGGATATACAAAAGTTTTAAAAGTAGATAACTCCTAAATGGTGAATTTTCCTGTTTTCAACTCGTGTCATAAACTTGACGTATTCTGGTTATTGCCGGCACCGTGTCTCGGGGGCAATATTCTCCTAGTGCAATATGACTGTATTAGCGTTGCACGGTGCAGTGACAATTGCGCCCCACGACGGCAATTTGCGCATTTCCGCGCATCCACGCGAGGCAAACGACACCGTCTAGCCACTAAACACCCGCGCCTCCCCTCTTCCTGTATAACCCGGATTAAACATTTACACCTAGATTGTATGCGACATCGCAGACACCAGGTGCAAACTTAATTTATCCGGGTAGCAGGCCGGCTCCTTACGGAGCTAGCGGCATTTCAGGGTTCTCAAACTGCCCGATTTCCCGTTTCTAAAACTAAACTGCTCCTTTAGGAGCAACTTGCGTTGAAGTACCAGCAGGGCGCCCGATTTCCCTTTTGGTATACTAAAGTGACTCCTATATGAGCCGCTGGCGATGTAGGGAAGACTGAACAGCGAACTAACCGCATCCTGAAATCTCTGTGAATTCCACATTATTTAATCGCACGTTTTGTGCAGTAACCGCGACTGCCGTGTTCGGAATGGAAATTTAGTGCTTTAGATTTTGTGTATGACAAGCTCATACGTCTTGTGTATTGTCTATATCCTATCTTATTTCGTTGGCATAATAGCACAGTAGTGTTTGGATTCCGAGCATTCGCGACGCGTCGTGACGCGCCAGTTTAATCACACTTTTCCTTCCGTTTAGGGATTTTGCTTGTATTCGATAACTAATCGCGTTTGAATTTATATAATACCCGCACATTGGAACATAGCTTACATACGAGTATATATCAATGAATGGCTTCGAGAAAAGGATGTTACGGCTACGGCGTGCCGGCAAGCGCGTTTGCTCGACTTGGCGGGGGCACTGCCGTGCCCCCAGATGTAGATCCAGACCTAGGTAGGACGATCATAATAAATTCACGGAGATCCAAAATTTGATTAAGTCGTACAATTTTATCATCTCTTACGTAAGCTTGGAGTGATTGAAATCAAACCTCATTTTAATCACTGTTTACTAACATCAGTGTACGGCAATGTTGGTAAAAATGTATAGGTATAGGTATTTGTCGGTATACGTAGGAAGGTATAACGTTCGTAATACATTTATATATTTCATCGTATAGGCTGTTAAATAAGCGATATTGCTCCGATAACGAAACATAAAGGCAGATTTCCATACAAGTGCATTGATAAAATGGAACCAGCACAACCTGATTACCTAGTCCGTGTTCAGTCATGCGCGCATACCTACTCCATAATTAAACAATGGTGATAATAATGATAATCATTCATGAAGTTATCATTCCGAATTAGAAGGTCGTCAATAAACTTTTTCCTGTTGCTCGATGCCATGGTAATGTGCCACTCTTTAAAACTACGGTTTCGGCAGTTATATTTACAACAAAAACTTTGACATTGCAATAAGTTATAAGCCCATTCTTTTATAGATTATCTCCTGACAGTACCAGCAATATAAATATATCAACACTTTTCTAAAAAGTTTAATCAACATTATAATATGAATTTAAAAAATATCTATATTTTTTAGGCCTTCAATAAAAGAACAAGCTGAACAAGTGGATATGCCACTGCAGCCACAGAATGCATATTTGGTATTCGATTCACTTAGGCAAGTGCGAGGGTCGCCAGAGAAACAATGCAACACGTCATGTGTTTCTACATGTCTCATTATGCTACTATTATTATTATTCAAATCTACTCAGTTATCGTCTATTTAGTATTTACACACTCGTGAGTGTCGAGCCAATATTTATTGAGACCATCACTATTTATAAGACACGTTCACATAAACAGATATTTGGTTTATAAATAGTGTTTCATCGGGGTTATAAATAAACTTAATATAAACTGGCGTGTTCCTACCCATAAAAGTACGCAGATGCATACTTACATCCGAAGCAACCTATTTTTACAAGTGCATGCTGACAGAAATACTTCTTAGACTTTATCTAGTATCTTATCCTTAAAAACCGCGGAGACTGATGATAATTAATACAAATAAAGTAGATCATGTCATTAGAGTCTAGACATTTAGCCATTAATTTATGCCAATTATACGGTTACATTTGCTAATTAACCTAGTTCTGCTCATGTGTGTTAGACCTGAGATACCTACAATGAGATCTAAAATATAATTATGTTTTAAAAAAAATACTTTTTATTTTATCAATTCTGTTCTTGTGCAGCCAATCTGTACTTAACTTTCTTACACATGGATGGGAAACGTCATGTTCAAAATTATTAATAAAATCTGGGAACTTATTTGATTACTGGTATCCTCTGTATTAATAGGTCTTTAGAATTTGGTCATCGTCCCAAATTTTTTAAAGATGGTTACCTAATTTATAAGAATCTTTCTTTCTCTTTTCATCCTTACAATGGCAGCGGTCTTAAAAGACTTGCTGAAGAGTTTTACCCTACCTCTACACTACTCGTGAAGTTAGTCGAGGTTGAGCGATTATGATAGTGTGGAAGGGCACTTCGCTGCCGAAACCCATACTTCGGCCAACTTCGCCTCGGCCAATTACGAAGCTTAACCATTCCTTGTTCGGCCAATATGTCCATATTAACCCTCATCTCAACCACCAACCGTATCACAACGCTTACCCGTCACGCCATTGTAAGCAGTTTGTATATGTGCAGCCTTTCCGGGTGTCCGCGCGCCGACCGCTCACAGCTCCAGCCGCACTCCCAGGAGCTCAAGTGTCCGACACCTGGCTGTGATGGCTCCGGACATGTTACGGGGAACTATTCCTCACATCGCTCGCTGTCCGGCTGCCCGAGGGCCAACAAGCCGAAGAGCAAGCCCCGGGACGGACAGGACTCCGAACCGCTCAGGTCAGTTGATACTCTTGAAGGGATTTAGATTGGCGGGGTTGACTAACGGGCAAAAAATATTTCAGACTTACGATTGGGATGAATTCTTTTAACATTTTTATTAACACTGTGCATGATTTTACTAACTAGGTTCCTGAAATTATTGTCATCGGGAAGGTTTTATATTGATAAGCATCGGGTCACTTTATTTATGATAATCGATTGACAATTCAGTTTAGTTTAAGTTTTCGATTTTTCCCAACGTAAGCGTTTCAAGCTACTTAATTCTGGTCTTGTGACGTAAAGCTTGTAAGCACCTATAAATAAAAGAAGAGTCTTGGACAAAATCGAACCCCATGTTTATTTAATGTTCCGAAGTTATTCACCGCATACGAGAGTATGAAAATATTCAAATGGTCCACCTACAGCTTTGTAAACCTGTTGTTTCAATCGATTTGTAATTATTCTCCACCGCAACAAATTACTGTGTAATGTATTTTTACGATAAATTGGTTATTTGCACGCTGCTTAGATGCCCTATACCGGGCTGTGATGGATCTGGACACGCTACAGGGAAATTCTTATCGCATCGAAGGTAAGATTCTATGCGAAGTAGAAGTAACCAGTAGTGAAATGAGTTGTTAGTGTAAGTAAGTAGGATTAAACGCGCGTTTGTTCGTAGTTCTACGTCGACTTTGAGAGGCGACGGTGTAGACTGTTATTATGTTGTCGTTTGAAAAATTCGGCAGTAGACTTGAAGTAAATACACCTACCATAAAACCTCAATCAGATGCAAGTGAAACTCTTCCCTGTGCGGTTTCTCTTGTATCAGACATGGTGTAGAAACGACGACTTAGCTAACATTGTCTAATCCTTATCTTGATTGTTTCTCCAGTGCCTCAGGCTGCCCGATTGCGAACCGTAACAAGATGAGAGTGCTAGAAAGCGGAGGAACAGTAGAACAACACAAGGCAGCCGTAGCAGCGGCCGCGTCAGCTATCAAGTTCGACGGCGTGAACTGCCCCACCCCGGGCTGCGATGGTTCGGGCCACATCAATGGGTCCTTTCTTACGCATCGCTCGCTCTCCGGATGCCCTGTCGCGGGCGCCGCCACACCCACACCACAACCAAAGAAACCAAAGTACCCTGATGACATCACACCACTTTACCCTAAACCCTATTCAGGTAATTATCATATCTCTGCAGTTTTGTAGTCCTTGTTTTAAAAACAACCCCAAATAAAACAACAAACCGCATCGTCGTTAAAAACTTTGGCCGTAACGATATCACAGTTGATACTTACCTTTAGGTGTTCCGATAGCTAATAAAAGAGACTACTTACTAGAATTAACTGGCTTAACTACTATGGCCGTTTTTGAATTTGGTGTGACATAGAAGAGACGTTTATTAAATAACTTTAATTACATTTTTTTCAGGGATGGAGATGAATATGCAGACGGGAAACGGCGAGGATCTGATGACTCTAGAACAGGAGATCACGGAGTTACAGCGAGAGAACGCGCGGGTGGAGTCACAGATGATGCGCCTCAAGTCCGATATCAACGCGATGGAAACTCACCTTAGCCACGGAGAACGGGTAAGGAAAACTTCTCCCTTACCATTGACCCGTTGAACGCCAGATTATGTCGACGGAAAGCTCCGCTGTAGACACCTCAACGTCATTTGCCGCTACACAGACACAGTGTACGTTTGGTTCGATTAAATATTATATGGGGCCTGTGAGAGCACAGTTTTCCGTCCACGAGCTGGGCGCTCAAAGAGTTAATCTAGCATGTTGCTTATTGCTGAATCGCGAACCGATTAAAAATTTGATTATTTTTGTCCGATAACGTAGATGGTAGTGTCATGGCTCCAAACAAGTCAAACAGTGCCAACCAACTTTGAGTGCTACTAACATCACATTTGTGAGTACCATCAAATTACTTAACAAGCCAGCCACTCTGGAAGTTAGACGGTCCCCCGGCATAGTTCTCCAGACGGGCATTATTGTGATCGAGAGTGTCATCGTTTCAGGAGAGCCAGTTGATATCGCAGCGGAATAATAACCTGACGGACTACTACGAGAGCCTGCGCAACAACGTGATCACGCTGCTGGGGCACGTGAAGCTGCCGGGCGGCGAGGGCGCGGCGGGCGCGGGCGGCCCGCCGCCGCCGCCGGACAAGCCCGCGCACGACAACTTCGACTCGTACCTCACCAAGCTGCAGACCCTCTGCTCCCCCGACGGCTACTGCCCCGACGAGAACCGCCCCATCTACGAGACCGTCAAAAACGCGCTCCAGGACTTCACGGTGCTGCCGACCCCCATTTAAGGGTCACAGAGCGCCGCCGACCCGGAGCGCCAGTGATGAGCTGGCGACATCGGCGGAGCTTATCGGACCGAACTGACTTAGTGCAATTGGACTTCGCGATCGGTGATCGCCGCGCGCCAAAGATGAACGACAGTGTTCGAATTGATAGATTAAGTGACTATTCGTGGCCGAATTGAACTGTGTACAGTGTCGCCTCGCGAGTATACTCGGACAGCATGTGTTCCGCTTAGGTAAAGATTACGATGTCTGTTTGTTTTGTAAACCGTTGTATACGATGTCTGACTTCTCGGTGACGTGACTCATCGCGAAGATTCGCTCTAACTTAATGATAAGATGGACTTAAACATAGGCTTACATACATAAATGAATTTTAACCACCGTTACTCGTATATGCGTAAAATAAATGTAATTGTTAGGGAAGAAATTTATACTATTGTATGTAAGCGATTTTAGCCCCACGGACACATAACGATTTCGATAATGTAAATATTGTACTTTCAACAAAATAAAGATTAATTCAATCTATGAAATTACAGGCTGCCGTCGGTGGTCGCGGTTTAGTGAAAATTATAAATAAGCAGACTCAGATTTTTATCATAAAACTAGTAGGTGGTAAGGACAACTGTTAAATATTTGTTTAAGTTCTTGAACTGGGATGTGCCAAACGCGAGGGCGAGAGCCGCGCGACCGACCGGAACACCTAACGAACGAAATCATTATTCCTTTAAGGATAACCTTCTAGTCACTCTTTGTAAATAACATTGTGAATATGTAGTTGTTACGTCGCCAGGGCGTTTTTATTTACACTAGGACGTAAGATCTCATTAGATCGGGTAAGTTAATTCAGTCATTAATTGATAATTTTAGGACTAAATTAATACTTTCTTTGTTAGCCAATGTTCACTTCACTGTGATTATGTTACATGTTACGACTTATTTGTTGTTATACCTACGGAATGTGATAGCTTGTTCGACTCGAGTTAGTTAATTTGCGATGTACGTTTAGTTGTGCTTACCATGTGTGCAATCATTGTTTTCAATTGTAAGTAGGTGACTGTCTTTTACACAATTTTGTTTATAATGCGGATTTATTGTTTGTTGTTCTTATTTCAACCACATTGGTACACTGAAATCGATAATACCTACTTATATTCGCATTTAAATACTAAAACCTATTACTATGTTACTACTCTGATTGTCATATACGTTTCTGTAATATATTGAGTATGTGTTGTTAAAGAGAATAAAAATAATAAATACCTACCAAGATTATCGCGCCAGTTTTAATTTGTTATTTTCCTCTTTACTCTTCGTTTAGTGTGACGTACCTACCGCTATGGTATGCGGAAGCAACAACAATTCCGTCACTGCTGTCAATTAGGCCACAAATATCTAAAAAAATATCAGCGATATTATTGAAAAGATTCCAACTTGCAATCAATACCTATTTAATTAAAAGTACAATCTTCTAACATTCACTTAATCTTTTGCAAGAATTGCTCCTGAAACACCTCTACCTACCATCAAGGGATTTGTTTTTTTCTGAGTTTAACCTGCATTACTTTTTAGTCCCAAGTTGCGTCAAACCACAGGTTACTAGACCTATTTCTCCTATAATCTGAAGATGCCCATAAGATACCTAAATAGACTGTACCTACTGCACCTCTAGCACAACTTTGACACGCGACTTTCTCTAGCGCGAGATATATTACCTATCCCTGTATTGTATAATGAGTCGCGAACCATAGTTGGACGTATTTATGCAAAAGGGAACTAATCCACATTAAACGTTTGTACTTTATGCTATGGTTACAGGGTTCAATGTAAACAGTTTTGATATGTGGACTGGTACTCTTTTGCATAAATACATCCAGTTGTGCTAGATGGTTTGGCGTGGCGTCATAGAGAAGGGTGCTCAAGTGCTCCACAATTAGTCAAGCTGGTGAGAATCGGGTTCTTAGAACCTTTATTATTAAATAAATAAATATCGGACAACCTCACACAAATCGATCTAGTCCCAAATTAAGCTCAAGAAGGCTTGTGTTATGGGTACTAGTACTACACGACGGTATATATACTTATATAGATAAATATATACTTAAATACATAGAACAACCATGACCCAAGCACAAATATTCGAGTTCATCACACAAATATTTGCCCTGGCCGGGATTCGAACCCGGGACCGCCGGCTCAGTAGGCAGGTGTCTACAAACCGAGCCAAACGCGTCGTCATTATTAGATCCTATAATAGGCAGCCCTCGATTCGACTAGTTGGGTACAAGATCGGTGTCATGAATACGACAGAATCGGTTGAGCTTCCTTAAATTAAGGTAGGAAGGGGTCTCAACTCTCAATTAATGATTTGCCATAGGGCAAAAAATTTGGTCCTTTATTTATATTCAGTACCTACTAAGATAAGATTATAGACCCAGCCAAGACGCCAACTCCAGAGACGATACTATATTTTCGATTTTCGAAAATTTATAATGCGCAATATGCGAATATTTATAAAAATTAAATACATGTTTTCGGAAATAGGAAATTTGTTCCAAGGTACTTACAGCATTTTTAGCTCAATCACCATCACTCATTTGCTGTACCTAAGTACCTATTGCAAAATAGGAACAAGAGAGTCCATTTTAATTAAGTCCCGGTAATTATACTTTTTATAATTCTGAGCTGAAAACACTCAAATTTACATATGTGAAACCTCAATGATTACTTACTTTAAAAAATTACAAGTGTTCCCGGCTGGAGTTACAGAAAGCCATAAAAGAAAAACAAGAATATGTTTTTAATTGGTTTTAATGGCTATTGTAAAAGTTTTTGATGTGAATCAGCCAATGCCAAGTTAGAATAATTCAAATAAAACCTCTTGTTCACACAACAATATTTTAAAATAGTGTTCGAACGAAACGTAACATTTCAAATTTCAATATAATATCCGGCAACACGAGCCTTTCAAATATCTCAAAATAAATCATCATCAGTTATAAAAAAAAACAAGTAGATTTTAATAAAATGTTTATCCCTTATAATGTCTATTTATATTGATTACCCCGGCACTACTTGCGAAGTTGACTGAAGTTGGCCGAATATGAGTGTGTGTGCCATAGATATAGTATAGTGTGTGTGCACTTTGCTGTAGAAAGTCATACTTCGGACAAGTTCGCCTCGGTCGATTGCGCGATAGTGTGAAGCCGGATAATACTGACAACACTAGAGCCAGACGTCAACGTCATTCGGAAATTTGTAAATATGTCAGATGTCATGTCAGAAAACTAACCTCTCACCGAACCGATTACACATGTGAATGTTTTCGTTGTACGGAGCAGTTTAATTTAATGTGTGAGCACTAAAATAAAAGTCTACAATGAAGGCAAAGGCAATGGAGCCTGACACGGTAAAACAAAAACCGAAGTTAAACTCGATCAAGCAGAAGCCCAAGGAAAAAACGGTATTAAAATAGACTAATTTTTACATACAATGTCCTAAAACATCATCATGGAATATTATTAAATTTCTTGCCAGACTTTATTTTGGCAGGAAACGCTCCTCAAAAACATTCCCGGCCTATTATTATGTTACCGTTCGAGGAGAGTTTACTCTTTTACTGTAATAACTGCAGTAACCACGGCAACAATGCATTTTATACCACTTTTGTATTTGCAGAAAAGATACTTTGAAATAAACACAGATAATGACAATGGAAAGGATAACCAGACGGATGCTAGCCAAAAACCTGATACCCCTAAAGAGGAAGTGTATACTGTTAAAATCAATAAGCGCTTCATGTACCAGCAGAAACATAGAGAGGTAATTTCGATTTCTAACTTATTACACTTCTTGTATTCAATGCTCTAGCACATTTCTACCTGAAGTTATATAAGCTGTAATCGACGTACAACCCTGCCATACGATTAAATTAATTAAATAACCTGAAGTTATACTATAGGATCTCACTAATCCTTTAGTCTGATACAACCAAATATTGGCACTCACTACCCCATTACTTACTCCTGTCTACTCCCGCTGTGCACTATTATTTAATTTATCTTGAAATTTTCTATACAATCCAGCAATCTGGCACCTATGCCTTGTAGATATTGCCTGATTAGTGAGATTCTACTGTATATATTTTAAAAAGCTTGTTTGACAATGAAAAGAAAGTGGAGAATTACAAATAACTAAAATAAACAAGATTTGAGTCTTGAAGTAGTAGTTTTACATATCTATTTTATACCTATAACTTCTCTTTTCTAGGTTAAAATTAATGATGTATAACTAAAAACCTTTTATCTTATTATAGCAAAGACAAGAACAATTTGCAAATACCCAGCGTAAAAAGCCAATTTTCAATAAGCCTGTCAAAGACAGAAAACAAAAGTATCCTGGTAAGGCTCCAATAAATCCTCAAAAGTTGGAACAACATTCCCGAGGTGAAGGGGTGGGGAAGGGTGTGAGGCATCCATTGTATGCTATGAAATTGAAGAAGAAAGAACAGAAATATAACTATGCACAGGAACAGGCAACAAGAGCAGAAATACTATTGACTGAAGAGCAAGGGTAGGTATCAAAAGGGTTAGATGTCTTAATAGATTGCAAAACTTATGTTAAAATATAGTAGAGCCAGGCTAAAATGCAATGAAAATTCAAATAGCTTGTTCTGAATAAAAGTGACAGTCAAAGTGAAAGAGTTACTTTTAGAGTCAGGTGCTTTTTAAAATTAATTATTGTTTTTGTTTAGCACCACTATGATTTTCAACAAGTGAATGGTTCCCTTCATAAGTAGCATTTGTATCTAAAACCATATTTTCTTAAGATTGGAGTGATTTTTGTAAAATGTATTAGATGTATATTTGTAACTGATTACTAAATGCTAGTCAACTTTAGAGTTAATTATGCTTCATTCCTTTCGTATATTTACAATTGATTATAACTGAATATGCTTTTATTTACAGTTATGTTGAAGTTGATGAGGGTGGTAAAACAACAGAAATATCACAAAACCTCATCAGAGACAATGTGGACATCACTGCAGCAACCAAGATATTTGATCTTAATCTAGACTTTGGCCCATACAGAGCAAAATATACCCGCAACGGTAGACATTTACTGTTGGGTGGTAAGAAGGGACATTTGGCTGCTTTCGACTGGGTTACAAAGAAATTACATTGTGAGATCAATGTTATGGAGTCTATACATGATGTGAGGCAAGTATTAACATTTCTTACATCTGGTCATCAATTTGTATGATGACATACCATACTGTTACCAGCATGTAAACACTGCATACACTGTGAATGTTGACTGGGAAGGGCCCAATAACCATTGATATGACTGTAAGTTTTGCAAAAAATATTACAATATATTATTGCATCTGTACAGCCTTAGAGATTACCATTATTCCTGGACAGCTCTTGTCCAGATCTTTTTCTCTTCAGTTACACCAAATACAATGATTTTTTAATTAAATTAATTTAAATAATATTTATGTGTTTCAGTTGGTTGCATGTAGAGACGATGATGGCAGTAGCTCAAAAGGAATGGCTGTACATCTATGACAACAATGGGACTGAAATTCACTGCGTTAAAAGAATGGACAAGATATTGAGGATGGAATTCCTACCTTATCATTTCCTGTTGGCTGGTGTTGTATGTACCATAATTTTCCCGTTTTTATGACTTATCCCAATTTTAATGACTGAATGCAAGCCAGAGTTGGGGGCATCAGCATTCCCTATTGAAATGTACCTACACTATTATAAAAATGTAATGAAAGAGAGCCCAAAACGCTGGTCTGACCAGATATCCGAGCAGACCAACGGACCAGTTAGCGCCGCACTACACCAGGCAGCTGACCGCAACCGATGGAGACAGGCAGTTGACAAGCTGAAGCGGAGTCACGATCCTCAGCAATGAGGGAGCGATGGAGAAGAAGATTATAAAAATGTATTGACAATCTGTTTTCTATGGAGAGGTGATTATTTTAGGAAAAATCTTAATACCGCGACTCAGGGTCTGAGTGCGCGCCCCTGCCAGCCGTACAGCGCCATCAGGTGGTTGTAAAATTGGTAAAATTTATTTAACTGCCAAAACCGCTCAACGGATTTTAATTAATTTTGGTATAGGGATAGCTGGACATCCAAAGATGGTTATAAGATATTTTTTACCCAACTACAATAAAGGAAAAATTACTACGCGGACGAAGATACTACTGTGTACAGTGGTTGCTTAAAGGTTAACAACAAGGTAGGGATGATTTTGTATTGTTTATTTACACTAAACTAACAATTGTTACAGAATGAATTCGGCTTCATGTCATGGCTGGACGTATCAATAGGAGAAATCGTAGGCCACTACAACAACCACTTAGGACGAACCTCGGTTATGGCTCAGAATCCTTACAACGGTACACTCTGCTTAGGGAACTCCCAGGGAGTGGTCTCTCTCTGGTCCCCGACTGTCAAGGATCCTTTGGCGAAAATACTGTGTCACAAGTCACCATTAACGGCCCTTGCTGTTGACAATAGAGGCATGTAAGTGTACAGATTATTAGCTTCAATAACTTCACATTTACTTTCTTTATCTAGATTAGACACTGCTAGGAACGGCCCGACATGTTTCGAACTCGTATGGAGCTCTTCATCAAGGACTGCCCGTACTTCGTGACGAACTGACAATTTCACGTGAGTGTAAACCGCTTAATACAATAATTAAATATGTCTTACGAAAGTTTTAATATGATTATAGACACTGCTATAAGTAATTAATGAAGACTGCCTGTGTGTCTATACCAAGTCGCCCTTCATAGAGGCTGAAGGACTGATTAACATGAATTTTCATAAGCAGTTTTGAATTATTTAATGTAAACAAACAAGGTTCATGTTGTGCATACAATTAAATTAAAAATGAGACTGATGAGTGACTATTATATTTCGAATTCGGGGTCTTACGATCTTCGGTCCCCTATATAAACTTATGCAATTTGTTTGAACATATTTCAAGGTACATGGCTACATCGGGCGTGGACCGCAGCTTGAAAATATACGACATCAGGAACCTTGACGGCCCGGTACAGCACTACAAACTTAGAAGTGCGCCTGTGGATCTGGAATTCTCTCAGAAGGACATGCTGGCCGTAGGGCTTGATGATGTAGTTGAAGTATACAAGTAAGTTGTTTGTTCCATTTTTAAAATCTACAGCGGCAAGGAACATGGCACCCGATGAATAAATTTTTTGTGTGACACTTTTGACTGTCTCTAGCGTTACTCAAAATGTCTCTGGAGTTACCAAGACATCGGGCTTCTAATACCATATTTTTTGTTTATTTGGTTTAACGCAGTTGGAACATTGAACGTTTTAACGTAAATCATAAATTTTAACATACAGCAGCCATTATTGGGTGTAATGTTGCAACGAAGTTTAAACGTTGTGGACTACATTATTTGTAGTCGTTCATTTAGTCCTATTATTATTATGCATCACCTACTAATTTCAAACATTTTTTCAAGTACTCCGCTGCCTAAAGGTTGTCTGGAAGAGATCGCTATTTAGCAATAAGACCGCCTGTTGTTTACCTCTGCCTGTTATTTTAATGTATTTCATGTTGTGTTGTATATTCCTTGATGTTGGAGGTGTGCAATAAAGAGTATTTGTATTTGTGCCGGTCAAAAAGTTGATTCGCGCACCCATGACGATTTTACGGAAAAACCGGCCATGTACCTCCGTCTGTAGGCCTCTGTTCCGTATTAGCCAATATTTTGAAAATATCTATCCAATACGTCACCACACCACCATCCACAGTTTACATGTAGGGGAGGGTCAGCATCAAAATTAGCTGTCAATTTTACTACGAAAATGGTTATCAAAAATGTATCTTTATTCTTTAACGACTTATGTTTTATGTTATGGATATTTATTTAAAACAATTATTATGCGTTTATATTGTAGTAACTGCTGTACAGAAACGACAGTGAAACCGTACATGAGGCACAGGATGTCGAAGAACATAAGCAATTTCAAGTTCTGCCCATATGAAGACGTGCTGGGAATCGGTACGAGTAAGGGATTCACGAGCATTATTATACCAGGTTAGTTATACTTTACCCTCCTAGACGTTATCTTCGGAGACACAGACGAACACCATGCACCTTGTATTTTTGAGCAGACATATAGGGAAGGTGACGGTGCTGCCAATCTGATTCTTTCACCTTATCAGTATCAAACAGGCTGTATACAGCCATTAACTCATTTAAGCTGTATAAGGGCTGTATAAGTGCTTTTGCACTTTGTGTGCTATACTTAGGCATTACTTGATATTGACATTTACAGTGTTGCCTGCCGCCGTTAGTGCATGTTTCCTATTTAACATACTTACTGTAGTGTTTTATGTTGTCACTTCAGTAATAAACCAGTTGTTGAGTACGCAGGTCGTTTCATTATAGCTCTCATACCTGTCAATGTCGACGAGGACCACAAACCTGTGCTTGAAATAATTTCTTAAAATTCATCCACTAACTGCGGCGTTACTACCGCCAGACACAGTAACACACACGGGTGTCTGAGCGTATACCACACAAGTAGCGCAATAAACCTAGCTTTATCATCATTTCACAGGAAGCGGGGAGCCCAACTTCGACGCCCTGGAAAGCAATCCGCTCCAGACCAAGAAGCAGAGGAAGGAAGCAGAAGTGAAGGCTCTTCTCGAGAAGATCCCGCCCGAGCTCATCACGCTCAATCCGTTCGAGGTAGCGGAAGTCGACGTGCCCACTATGAAGGAGCAGATGGAAGCCAAGAAGAAACTTCTGGTGAGATTGTTCTGTCAGTTCCTTAACTTTTTTATAAGCAGAGGAAGGAAACCGAATTGAAAGGATTTAAACCCTTAATTTGACAATGTTCGCCAGGATGAACACAATCTTTGACCATCTTTTTCTATTTTTTTTTCGAACGAGAATTGTTTGCTCTATTCAACCTTAACGAGGCTTGAACTAGCGACCTTCGTATTTTTTTGTCAAATAAAGGGATACCGCCTGAGGTCATCACGCTCAATCCCTTCGAGGTAGAGGTGGATGTTCTCACCATAAAGAACCAGATGGAAGCCAAGAAGAAACTTCAGCCCGTCTAGCAGAACTACCCGTCACTCTCTCACAGTACTGTATAGAAAGAGATAGGTAATATATCTCGCGCAGGAAAGGGTCACGTGTCACAGATGTGCTAGAGGTGCTGGTGAGATTATACCGTCAAAAGCTCTTAAACTTTTGTCTAAATGGAGGAAGGAAGCAGCTAGATGTTAGGCTCTCGATAAAGATTATGACTTAAAAATTAATTAATATATTTTTTTATTTTGCAGTATGTCAGACCTAAGAAGGTGGACCTAACTCCACGGCACAAGAATAAGGGGAAAACGAATATAGCAAGAAAGAAGATTATCAAAGAAGCCTCGAGAAAGGTAGGCTACTAACTAACTACTGTAGCCCACACAAACTTTCGTAAATACTTGTTGTTTGAAGTAGTCAAGTCACACTACAAGTAGTTGTGATTTTTTGTGTTTGCCCACTTCTTTTTTTGTGGCTCTGTGAGCCGAACTCGCAAGTATGTTTCAAAATGGCTAAAATACATACTTTTAAAACTTCGCATTTTTTTACAAGACAGAATCTATTAAAACCATCTACTTAGGTACATAAGTTACCAAACCTGCTTACAAAATTTCACAAGAATCGGTGAGAAATGCGACCTGTAGATGAGAACACATCCAGAAAACTGAACATCCGGAAGCAAATTTGACTAAGCTGAAACGGAGATACTTCGCTCGGTCTGTCAATTAACTTGTGGTCATAACGACGGTTTTGTTAACCCCTTGTATGCTTAGGTGCAGATCCATGCGGACATTTGAAGCATACGTTAAAATATCAGATAGTTTTAATTCGATTAGCTAATTTATTAATTGCCAATCATACTGCTAACTGAATGTAGAAAGCACACTTATTTTCTTCTTTATTTTTCAGAAATATATTGGTGAAGTCATAGAAGCGCAGAAGGCCGTGGAAACCCCAGACGTACCAGCGAAACCAAAGCAATCCTTTGGCGTTCTCGATAGATTCGTATCCAATCCTAAAAAAACTAAACCTAAGAACAAATGATACAATAAACTTTAAGCTTTACTTAACTTTGTTTATTTTTATCACCTTAAAACTACTGTCAGAATGTATACCGTGATTTTTATTTACATGATTAATTATTTACATATTCAATTTAAACATGATCACAAAGTATAGAACATAATAAAAATGTCATTGATAATATTACTTACATAAAAAAATAAGTCTGTAGAGATCAATGCCTAAAGTAAATTAACAAGGAATATCAAAGAGATCACACAGGCCTTCGGAGTCCCGCAAAGAGAATGAAAAATCTTGATTTGTTACTGGTGGACTCAATCGGAGCAGATAATCTGAAAAAGAAGACATTGGATTATAACATGAAATATATTTAAGTCCAAAAACACTTTATTTTGACTAAGGTCAGGTGGGGTAAGAGAAACACATGGGGATAAGGGAAACACTTAAAATAAATCACAGTATGTGTGGTGAATCCGACTTTTCGAAACAGTACTGGGAAAAAAAAAATGTCGCTATAGTTGATCGTTTCATGTTTATTAAAGCTATTGTATAGAAAATATTCCACTGTTCGACCTCCCCATGTGTTTCCATTACCCCACCTTACTTTAGATAATTAAGTTCCTTTCAAAAAGCCATACAAGTAAATCTATCTAAAAAAAATAGTTATCCTATATCAGGTAATCTAATTATATCGTCGCTACTTTGAAGAAATATTCGATCGATAAATAGTTCAATTATTCTGTGTGGCCTAATCTTCCGACAAAAACCCTCCAAAAACCTAATTAGGTTAGATCAACAGTGTACAGGTATCGCCAAATCGGCCATATCAATCATATGGGGGCCCTCAGGTCCCGACTTGTTATGCCCTAGGGGCCTTTCGACATATTTGGATAGAAGGATCTAGATCTAGGGGCCGCACGCAAGTTCACGCTCCCGTCTGAATGGATCTTTATATATGCTTTTCATCACACTTTGCTCGTAAACAAGGATTTACATGCTAGAAAAGCGGGCGGTAAGTCGTAAATTACGCCCTAGGGCGGTAAGTAATTTTTATCACACATTAAGGGTTTATATGCTAGAAAACCGGGCGGTAAATCGTATATTACGCCCTAGGGCGGTAAGTCGTACATTACGCCCTAGGGCGGTAAGTAATTTTGGTATTGACTAGTACAACTTTTTTTTTCCTCCAAAGTGTGATGAAAAACGTCGTACGTGACTCTGGTGGTAAAGGAATTCTAACCTCGTGTCATTAAAGCCCTCGCCTTCGGCTTCGGGCTTCTAATAGACACTCGTTTGTAATTCCTCGTTTACCACCCTTGTTACGTAATGTACTATTACAACACCATAATATACTTACTGTCTCTGTCCAGGGAGTGCATGTAGTGATCTGTAATGTCCTGCACTTCGTCGTCGTGCATTGTTACGTCTTCGATTTCCTAAAAGAGAACATAGTTAATTTCGCGTTTTTGTTTCATATACGAATATACACTAATATTATAAACTCCTAGGAGCCCGCAACTTCGTTTTTTTTTAGGGTTCCGTACCCAAAGGGTAAAAACGGGACCCTATTACTGAGACTTCGCTGTTCGTCCGTCCGTCCGTCTGTCACCAGGCTGTATCTCAAGAACGGTGATAGCTAGACAGTTGAAATTTTCACAGATGATATATCTCTATTGCCGCTATAACAACAAATACTAAAAATAAAATAAATTATTTAAGGGGGGCTCCCATACAACACACTTGTTATTATGGTACGGAACCCTTCATGCGCGAGTCGGACTCGCACTTGCCCAATTTTTTAATGATCGTATTACGAAGTTTTACGCGGACGCAGTGACGGCCACCTTCTGTAGTACAGTATAATAAAAGTAGGTGTCCGCTACTTCGTCCGCGTATTATTTCTTTACCGCATTCGGGTAAAAGGTATCCTATTACCATCATTTGATATCCAGCTATCCATGTACTAAAATTGATTAAAATCGGCCCAGCCGGTTCAGCATGACAAGTACAAAGTAAAATCGGGATAAACTCATCTATTTATTATATACTACTTTAATACCTTTTCTTTATCCGAGTCACACAGCAGAATGACTCCAACTGGGTCCGCAGATTTTACGTGTAAAATGTAGTGCTGCTCTTTACCCTAAATAATAAAAATACGAACGTATTATAAACAATTAGACATGTTAGAAAATAGGACTGAAATTGTAAATTTACTGGCTTGAATTTCTGACAGTATAGATAACATACAATTTTTATGACTAAATCTGCAAAGATCGGTATTTGTCGTGCGTTTTAACAGTACTCATCACCACTGGTTGGTACTGACAGTGTAACATGGGATACCAAGTATTTATAATCCTGCAATCTCGTTCAAAAAATTCTATTGAGTTATACAGTAAATAAAATGTCTTTTCAAAAGGGATTATTTCTCTATGAAACTTGTTTTGAAAAGACACTCCTCAATTGTATTGTTATATTCAGTAAATTTATTACTTTTTTCAACTCTATATCTTGCCTTGTTGCACTGTCAGTGCCAACCACTGGTCATTAAGAATAAAATATTCTAAGTTTATTTAAATAAAACAATTTAAACGAATTATATATTAATTATTTGAGCCTCCCTGACGTTTCGGTAGCTTTACAGATACCACTGTCAGAGGTCGACAATGTCTGTTTGTAAGTTTAGCTGACGAAGCAGATTGACAATGGTGATAGCAGTCATATCCTTAACACAGGACTTCTATAGTAGTATATTAGCGATCAGACTATGTGTTAGAAGAGAATAAAATAAATACATAATAATAATAATAATAATAAAGCCCTTTATTCTGAAATTAATAAATTTACAATAAGTTATAAAAATTTCGATTAAACTACAATATATCCCTAATTTCAGTGTGCCTTTTGGCATAGGCCTCCTCCAAGGACTTCCATTGGCTTCTGTCAACTGCAACTCTTCTCCATTTTAGTCCCACAGTCAATTTCAAATCATCCTCCCATTTAATCTTTTGTCTTCCTCGCTTTCTTTTTCCATCTCTCCCGAGAGATGGAAATAAATACATATATACAATTATTTCTCAGCCTTTCAAATATTCAAATTTTTACCACAATATAGTGCATAAATAGTTGTTACCTTGCCTGGAGCAGTTGCAACCGCTAAGCTGGCACCAATTGGGGCTTCAAGAACAAGCACCTGGCTCTCTTCATAGCACTCCGTAATATCATTTTTCTTAACATAAATAAATGGTTCATTGTCCATATCCTCAAGTACATTTTTAATACTTTGCTCAATCCAATGGATTTGCCTGAAAAAATAAATCGTAGTTCAGAGGTAATTTCCTAGCACACAAATGGTTTTAACTTCATTTGACATAGAATAGACCACACCGGACAATAAGAATTCGAGTTCCTGTAGCCTATTGTAATGTTGGATGATACTGGTTTGCTACCGGCCAAAGTCTTATTACGAGGGATGTGCAATGGGTTAACAATTCCTTCTCTGTATACATATATCTACGTAATGCAGAGAAGGAAAAAAATTAAGGAAATATACAATTCTTTCACACATCGCTAGCTAAAATCATTATTCATCTTGCCAAGCTCGTCACATAATAATACAATTGACCATAGTTACGCAGAAAGTGACTTAAGATTTTTATTATAATGCAAAAAGTGATCCAACTTATACATTGATTAAGACTTAAGTCACTTTCTGCACTATTATGTTAATTGTTCTGTGTGTAGTACAATGTTGAGTGCTTTTTTACATGTTCTAATTAAATAATTCTGTTCAAAAAATTGAATAATCAAAGGGCTTATGCATCCTGATTTACAT
Source organism: Apotomis capreana (assembly GCA_947623375.1). Classification (NCBI taxonomy): domain Eukaryota; kingdom Metazoa; phylum Arthropoda; class Insecta; order Lepidoptera; family Tortricidae; genus Apotomis; species Apotomis capreana. Next base: position 7,694,987 of record OX392506.1, on the reverse strand, counting down.
ACGAAACAAGCATTATGGCCACCTCTCCAACACAACTTGTCGCACGGTAAAACTATTATCTTGTTTTGTTTAAGAACTATTTTATGTCGCAATGTGAAATGGCAAATCTAGTATGTAAAAAGTATTGCCGAATTGAATTCATTGACTGATATCGGTCCAAAGGTTTGGTTATAAGTCCAACAAGAACAGATTAACTTTTATTATTACTGAATAATATCCATATAGGTAGACTCAAGCGTTTGAACTTAATATATAAGCCGAAATATAAGATTTGAACATACTTGTCAAGCAAATCTTCATGTTCCTCCAGCCGACCAAGTTGCCTGCGGAGTCGCATTACTTTCTCTCCAATGTCAGAGGCATTCCCATCAGGACCGGCACCTCTGTCAACATATAACCTCAAAGTAATCAATTATCATTAAACTAAGTGTTAAGATAATGAATCACAAAGGTATCTTTTACAAGTCAATACTCACTTCCATTGTATGCTGTTCTTACTCCGTTTTTCGATCAATCCAATACCTTCCAATACATTTGTTATGTCATATATACGTCTCTTTTGTCTTACTGCTAATAAATCGGTAGCCTGGAATAAATAACAAAATTACAACAATATGTAACTGTTAATTCAAAATGTTTATTTTCGTGCCAAAATTGATTTGACAGGAACGCAGCATTGTACTCACGATTTTCAAGTCCAAAACCCCATCCTTGGCTTTTTGTAATAATGAAACAAATCGTGTCGTAAGAAGGCCCAAAGATTTTTCATAACGTTTATATATTAAGTCGGTCATAACTATTTTCACACTAATTAAAATGATTTTAATACAACAATCGCCACAGAATTTTGCGTAGCGCGGGGTATGTGATGTTGGTATTATTGTCAGTGACACAGATAACGATTTTGTTTAATTAAAATCTGGCAACCCTTTGGAAACGAGTTTTTTGAGTAATGTTGGCTAACATGATTGTAGTGGCAATTTGTCCGAAACGATTGAATTACAAAATTTATAATAAAATCATAATAAAATGGTAAAAATCGATGAATTGATTAACCTTGAAGTTTACACTAGGACGAATAAGAAGTCAGGGTAGTGACCTAAAAAGGATCTTGACCTCTAACGGGCATTTTTTTTTGAAATGCTACCAAAAATTTTTTTGTGTTTTTTTGTTTTTTAAATAATCAGTGACTATTAGGGAGGTAAACTATTTTTAGTAGTCTTAGGTACCTGTATTGAGCAATGGTTTTGTAAAATATGCAGGAATTTGATAAATATTCCGTTTTTAATATAGGGTGGCCTTGATTTATGCTCCCTTTCGTTACCATAAACTTTTGTTGATATAAATTGTTACGAAGGTATAAGAGAAATAAATTATTGTATCGTTTTCTTACTAATATAGTAAATTATCATAATTATTGATATTTATTCGGAAATATTTGCATATATACAAAAACAGATGTATATTTGATCCATTTCGTTACCAAATGGCAAAAACGTCTCACAATTTTCTCTACTAAATAAAAACTACGAAGTTTATTAGCTTATTTTTTTTTTTACCCAAAAACCCCAACTAATAAATTAAGTATTTCACAAATAAAATAAGAACATTTCTTAATTAGTGTTGAGATAAAAAATAAAATAGAACATTTTAAAATCGGACAGTAACGAAAAAGATGGTAACGAAATCATAAAGCCGCGGTTATAATGCAAATATTTATGGACGCACAACTAACGCGGATCACCTATTGGTAAAAACTGACCCCGTATTTAAAAACTTTTAAATGTATTAATGAAAACTTTTAAACATCAATTACAGATGAAATAAGTAGTATGCTTGATGATGATGAAGAACATACCTTACTTAAAGTCAAAAGGAATTTTTGTTAAGGGAAATTTAAGTTTTATTAAACTTGAAATAAGACCTGGATACAAAGTGTAATAGTGGCCGCGGCTTTATGTTTCCCTTTCGTTTCGTTACTTTTTCAAGTTCCCCTTATAAGTGACTATAAATGTAGTAACGGAAGGGAGGTAACGGAATGAACACTTTGCAGTTTAAAATGCGATTAGAACCACATTTTACCACTAATTACGTGGGTATTCAAGCGAAATAAAATTGCCACATAAATAATGATCAAGTTACTAAATACCACAACAAAGAAAATCAAAGTTTTACCTTCATATCCTGGTAACGGACGAGGAGAAAGATTTTTAGCCACCACAAACACACTAACTTTTTCGCGATTTTTAAGCAAAACTGACCGTTTTGAGAAACCAAACTGTGTTACTATATGAAAAGTGGTGTTGCTAGATCGAAATAAACGTGTGATTTGGCCATAAAAATTCACCGATGTATAAATATCCTGGTAACGGATAGGGGGATATTCCCCTTTCGTCGTTTTCGCGGACACATTTAAATTGTAGGTATTTATAATTTTTTACTTTAAAACCACGAGAATAAGGTCGCTTTTAGAAAATTAAGATTTTGAACTATCCAAAACAAATGTTGCCATCCATGAGAAACTTTTTTTAATCAGTTTAAATCGTGCTCGAAGTTTGCGTTTTGGTGATGGACAAGGTAAAATTAGGGATCTTTAAACACAAAAACTTAGAAAAACTAGTAAATTTTATATTACTTGTTGATTTTATTGATATTATATAAAACTTAAATAATTTATTTATCTAATAAAAAGTATATCATCAACAATTTACCCGTATACAGTGTTTTATAGGGTGACAAAGTCACCGGACAGGTCAAAAAGCCAAGGTACAGAAAAAAAAAATGCCCTACACAAGAAAACTCCATTCTTCTCTGTTTTGCATCCATTTAGGGCGCACAGATCCACTGCACCAAGTCAACCGTTCTAATTCCTTATATTTTCTTCGTCTCCAACTGCCATCCTCATCTCTTATTGGTCCCAGAATCTTTCGCCAAATTTTCCTTTCAGCCACTTATTTTCTTCCTTATGAGTCAGTGTCCAAGCTTCACACCCATGTGCCCATACACAGGATTGGTCTAATTACCGTTTTGTTGGCGCGAATCTTGGTTGGTCTACTGATCAATTTGGACACTAAAACTCCATGGATATGGCTGCAGAGCATCACTGACAAAATTTAGTGATGGATCTCAAATGATATTGATCCTAAATAACTGAAATTTTTATTAGACAAAAAGCACTTCGGGGATTATGGTTCTTAAATTGTAAGCAACTATATTAGATTACAGTTGCCAAAAAAAATGCGTCACTTACAGAAAAAAAAATTTACTGTGAAATATCATACATGTATTTTTCCTCATTTATAGAGGTAATGAGACATTTTGCTGTTGTATGTTGTGTAGCTCTCTTTTTTGCAATATCTTGCGCAATATATTGCATTTATCTCTTTCAATTTGCAGTAATTCTTCTTGCTCTTTTTCTTTCAGTTGCATTCTTTTCAATTCAAGAGCTTCTTTTATTTCCAATTCTTTCCTTCTTAATTCCAACTCCTTTTCCCTCAATTTTAGACTCCTTTCAAACATTTCATCTCTCCATTGCTTTTGTTCTTCATGTCTATTAAGAAACTCTAGCCATTGTTTTTCCAAATTGATCTTGCTTTGAGATCTGTCTGCTTCTATCCGATTAGCTAATCTTATCTTCCGAAGCTCTATGGTGGCTTTGCTCTCATACAAGCCTCTAACATTTGCGGATGTTTCATTTAAGGATAAATTGAGTTGATGCTTCCGAAAGTTCTTTTTACGTAAAAACTGTTCTGTATTTGTGGTATCATCATCATCCTCACATTGACCAAAAATGTTATTCATTTCTTTGAAATATTTAAATCTCTTTTGGCCACTTTCCACAGCCTGTTTGTATTTTTTTGTAAGTGCATTGATTTTCCAGCGAACTTGATCTGGTGTCATCTGGAAAAAAATATGATCAGAGAAGATTTACCTAAAAACTATTATTGAGTTTACGAGAATTTCATGTATATAAGATATTAATTACCTCTATATTGTAGTTTTTTAAGTTATCAGATATAGCAACCCATAATCTAGTTTTCTTTTTTGGTGTTTCTACCATTTCAATGTTAGATTCATACAGTTTCAGAAGTGTCAATGTTGCATTGCTAGTCCAGACTGCACCTAAAATATTTGTTACATAATATTATATCAATCTGTTATTTTATTTACATATAAAGTTTAGTGTGGGATTAAACTACATGACTTACTATGTTTATCTGAACTTTCACTTGTTACATTCTTTTCAATTTCTTGATTTAAATTATTTGCTAAATCCGGAATCTCCTTGTAATCTGGTTCTGAACCCATATTTTGACCTGCAAAATACATAAAATAGTAATTACCAGAGGACTGAACGATTCGAGAGTGGTAACTTAACATACAATCAACTTACTTTCTTGTAACATTCCCTCAACAAAGCCATCACTGTTTTCGTCCATTATAAATAAATAAATAAGATGTTTAAGAACGATTAATCAATATGTGGGAAAGGAAAGACAACTTCTTCAAAAGATATTTGGATAAATTTTTATGTCATGTCAAATCAAAATCATGAAATCAAAATAAAAAAAAAGCAAGATATTTTTTTTACAAATCTTCACGATTTGACAGTTAGTGTTGGGCGTTGATGAATCGAACAATAGATTCTTTTCGTTCTTATCGATTATCAGTTACTGAATTTACATTTACCAACGCATTATTTTTAGTAAAAAGTAGATCTTTGTATTTAACATTTTTACTTTATCTGTTTTGATTTTGACATTACGTAAAAACGTGAAATTGAAATTCAGTACTAGTTGTCTATGTTTTGACATTGATTTGTTTTGATGTTGGAATTGGAATTTGATTTCATTTCAATGCGTATTACATTATTTTCATCAATTTATGGCTAACTCTGAAGTTATTCTTTGGTTGGCTGAAACCAAAGTTAGCAGCAGTGACAGCGACACGGGCAGCTGGAGCGATGTTTGTAACCTTGGCGCTGGTGAGGATTCTTCCGAGAGCGAGGGTCAAGATGAAGATGCCGATACGTTATTTTTCCCGCTAATGCAATATTTAATAAGACTGAGACGTCGAAGAGTAGATGATTATCTCCACATTGTTGACTCTTGGACAGACGGAGAATTTAAGAATCGTATGAGGCTATCACGGAAGACGGCTTACCGACTTATCGGTAAGAAGAAGAACATAGATTAGTTTTCAGTTTCACTTATTCCTTATTACCTTCTAATTCTGCAATTTTATTTCAGATGACTTGGAGAAATCTGGATTTATTGCATCACACAAGTTCGGACTGAAGCCATTAGAGCCTAAACTTTGTTTTTATATATTTTTATCGTTTATTGCCAACACTGAACCATTAACACCTATAGCTACTAAATTCGATATATCCATTTCATCAACCTTCAGGGTAATAAGGCGAGTTGTAGCTTGGATGTTAACCAGATTAAATGAGGCTATCAAATGGCCACAAAATTATGATGAAATAAGAACAATTTGTGATGCTTTCCAATCGAAAACAGGAATCTCCAATACATTGGGAGTTATTGACTGCACACAAATAAAAATAGAGAAACCTAAAAATGCAAGGGATTACTGCAATCCAAAAGGGTACTATTCAATTATATTGCAGGCAACTGTTGATGCTAATTTGAGATTTACAAATATTTTTTGTGGTGAACCAGGATCCTCTAATTGTGCCCGGGTTTTAAGGAAATCTCCTATTTACCATACAGCAATGGCTAATAGAGATGCATTGTTTCCTCATGATACCTTTCTCGTCGCACATTCTGGTTATCCATCACTGCCATGGCTAGTGCCTCCATTCAGAGAGAACAAGCGCTTGACTTCCCATCAGAGAGAGTATAATACAATACATGCAACTACCAGAAAATTGAGTGACAAAGCTTTTAATCAACTCAAAGGAAGATTTAGAAGAATTAAGCTTTTTACAGTGTATAGAAACATAGCTTTCATAACAGACACTATAGTGGCAGCTTGCATTTTACATAATTATTGTATAAATGAAAATGATCATCTCGAAGAAAATGATTGAGACAGTTGATTAAGGATGAAATAAATTATATTATAAGTAAGTTTTACAACTACAAGTTTTTGAAATATTCTCAACATAAGATGCCTACTCCACTAAGATCACAAATTAAATTGTAAGATCTTTATTGTAGTTTATGACTTGTACATAGTACATACTTTAGTAATGACCTGCTTGTAGCAGATACTATTGAAAAATAAAGTTTATTCAGCTTCCATTTTATAGCTCACTGCATAATCTGACAAGAATGCCTTGAAAAATTCAAGACCTGCCAAGTATCTCATTTTAAATTCAAATTGGATTCAAATTAAAATTTAAAAGGCCACCACAAATTTCATATTCAATGGTCAGCTAACAATTTTCTCAACAATGCACACTTCTCTCTCTCAATTCTTAACATTTCTTCCTGTTTCTTTTCTTTTAGTTGCAGTCTCTTAAAAGCTAATGTTTGCTTCATTTCCAATTCTTTCCTTCTTAATTGTAGTTCTTCTTCTTTTAATTTTAAACTTCTCTCATACCTCTCATCTCTAACCAATTTATGCTCCTCTTGCCTTCTTAAATATTCAACCCATTGTTTATCTAATTGTATTTTGGCTCTTTGTTCCATCCGCAAATTTCTGAATGGTGTAGCTGTTTTTCTTTTCTTATTGAATGATGATGGGTCTCTGTCCAGATCCTCCTGGGTCTGCATGACTCCTGATGCCAATCTGTATGTCACACTGTCATCACTGAAGTGTCCAAGGATTTGATGCATTTCATTGAAATATTTAAATGACATTTGTCCTTGTCCATTCTCTATGCAATCCTTATATTTTTTTGTCAGAGCATTTATCTTCCATCTAACTTGATCTGGTGTAACCTATGAAATAAAAAACATACTTATAATATACATACCTATATATTGAAAAGTGGTTCTGAATTTGCAATATGTTATTTCACATACCTCAATATTCAGGGATCTCAACTCTTCAGCTATGGACTTCCACATTTTGGTTTTCTTTTTTGGATTATCCATCACATGCATTTTGGTTTCATATAAACTAAGGAGCATTAGCGTGGCATTCTTAGTCCAAATAACATCTGAAAATAGAAATATTATCATAAATATTTAATCCTCATCCTGACCTAGTATGTGGATACAAATAATTACTCCCAACTCCACAATATTTACTTACTTTGTTTATTGGCTTCATTAGGTTCTGGCTCTTCATGAGAAGGTATGTTCGTCAGAGTATGTGGCTGAGTGTATGTAGGTATCCCCATGTTGGTTTTGTATGGGGATTCCGTAGAAGTGCCTATAAATAAATATTTAAGATTGATTAATTATTTCAGTTCTTTATTGATGATAATATAACGATTTCAGTGATTTTAATCGTTATTCGTTTAGTTAATTACAATGCATTGCAATATGTTTGGTTCACACAGTTTACATTACGAACATTGTTTTGATTACTTACACTGATTATCTAAAATAGCCAAGACGGCAACATTATTCTCATCCATTTTGTGTGCCTAATGGGGGTTTTCCAACAAGACAAAAATATCAATGCACCGTGTTGTAATTGATATTACGCCAGTTGGAAACTTGCAGCTTACACAATTTCCATTGATGTTCACTGCTGTGTCAATTTGATGCTGCACTGTGTCGCTAAAGTCTAACGGAATAATATTCTGTGTCGACACAAGCTTATTCTCAGACGATGTCACGGAACTCGCTGTGCCCAGTGGTGTCTGTCAAACAGAGTTTGATTGAGTCAAACTCTCCCTCCGTTGCCTTCCGCACCCCGGCGGCCTTTCCTACTCTTATCGAAAGTAGTATCGATATTGGCACATACCTCGACTCGCAAGTTATTAAAATAATTTCAAAATAAAGGTTGTTGATTATAATCATTTCGGCCAACATGAAATTTGTACTATTTCCTTCCTAAGTAGATGTACTACTTCGAGCGTTTTTATCTATTTCTTAAACACTCAGGAGTCTATTTTGTCTCTGACGACATAAAAATGTATAAAATGACATGACAGCATTGACAGCTAAAAGACTGACGTGACATCGGTTCGTGCATTTAAAGTTTTTTTTATAAATAAATGTTAAGTGTAATAGTATTTTCTTGGTAATTACCAAGTATTTGTTCCACCAAAAATGGCCAGCTGTGGAGAATTTATCAAGAGTCAATTCCCGTTAATAGATGAAGAGTTGAAGAAATATGTTGAGGGTGTGTATTCTTGAGGTTATGCTGACTACTGTTGCTTTTTGTCTAACAACTTGTGAATGTGTCCTTTTTAAAACATATCTTCAATTAATGAATTAAACTTTTGAGACATACTTTATCTTTATTTTCACTTTTTCTGCGATTACCGTAGAAATAACTGAATGCTCATATAGTAAAGTCGATCAATTAAAGTTGATTAATTTATTTTAGATATCTTGGATAACAGTGCCGGGGAGTTCGAGGACACCGAGGAAGTATATGAAGCCGTCGGGGAAGTCTTGCAAGGCATTTCTGAGAAATCTGAAGATGATATTAGGTAAACAGAAGTTACTATGGCCACCTGACAAAAGCTATATTGTATGGTGTGCAAAATTAATCATCTTCTGTAGTGAATCGATAATTATATGCATTTGAAAGCATAGCATGAGAATATTGTATCAGTGTCAACATTGTATTTATTTTGCAAGCAAACTAGTTATGTATATTACAATGCAACATATTTGCACATTAATGAAAAGCAACCAAGGTGATTCAATACCAAAAGCAACATGTCTGTATTAAATAATGAATATTAAGAGTACTAGAAAATATGCATTGGTAATTTTTTGGATGAAATATTAGTTATAATCATATGTCGTTATCGCGGGTACAAAAACGATTTGACAGTACAGAAAGATTATGAAAAACAAGCAATAACAGACGCGAAACTCATTTTGAGGAACATCTATGCCTACTCCTACGAGTTTAAAATGTATCACACATTAGGTATTTCTAATACCCCACCTCCATACTTGACTTGAGTACCAATACAACTTAAATAGATTAGCTATGCAGTCGCAATGCAAACTCTTTAATAATTTTTCCTATTTGACATTGTCATTTGTTAGTAAGTACATTATCAATTATCCGTACTGATAACTGTGTGTAATATATTTATTGCCGAGTGCTTTTAAAATGCCGCGAAGGAAAAAAACGTGCGATGAATTTGTGGAGTTGTGGACAAAGGATTATCCTGAATTACAGGCTCGCGATACAAAATTATATTGCACTAAGTGCAATGTTAGTTTCCCCCAGAGAAAAGCTTCTATGGAACGTCATTTCAACTCGGAAAAGCATACATCCGTCAAAAAAGATCTTAGGGTAGAATTGACCAAATTTATGGTAAGCTGTAATATACCATGGTCTCAGTTAGAAAATCCCATTTTCAAAAATTTTATCAATGACTGCGTCTCTGGAAAGTTCGAAAAAACTGTGGAGGTCCCTTCGGAATGTTTGTTGAGACAGAATTACGTAAACCAAATATACGACAAACAAATGCAGAAAATTAAAAAGGAGTTAGAAAATGCTTTTATTTATGTGAGTGTTGATGAAACAACAGATGCCAGGGGTCGTCAAATTGCTAATGTGATAGTCGGTGCATTGCTTGAAGATGCAGTCGTAACTCCACATGTATTGTCAAGCAAAAAATTGGAACAAACTAACAATATAAGTATAACGCATACCGTCAAAAATGCACTGGATAATTTGTGGGGTCCCAACCACAATAAACATGAGAAAGTGTTGTTATTATTAACTGATGGTGTAGGGTGCAAAAAGCGGGTAGAACATTGAAAAAAAATTACCCAAACCTTCTCCATGTTACATGTTTGGCTCATGGTCTCAACAGAGTTGCTGATCAAGTTCGCGTTCTTTTTCCAGAAGTGAATAAATTAATATCAAATGTAAAAAAAGTTTTTCGAAAATCGCCAAAAAGAATAAAAACATTTAAAGAAATGGTTAATGGAATACCCTTACCTCCAAATCCAACGATTATTCGTTGGGGAACGTGGATTGAGGCTGCGACATACTATAACAAGTATTTCGAGGAAATAAAAAGCGTTGTGGACACATTTCGTGATTCTGACGCAGCATGTATCACAAAGGCAAAAAAAGCATTACGCAGTGCGAAAATTCGGAATGATTTAAATTTTATAGCGAAATATCTTCAGGTACTTCCAGACGCTATTAACAAATTGCAGTGCCCGAATCTATCTCTCAGTGAAAGTTTAGCAATCGTTCAAAAAACATACAAGCATATATCGAAATTAAATTTGAGTGCAAATGGAAAAAAAATATTTAAAAAGCTGAAAAATGTCTTGCAGAAAAATACTGGATTTGACACAATAAAAAAAATTAATGAGTTGATACAATTGAAGGAGATAATACTTGAATCATCATTACGAGTTTGTCACACTACTCTAGATTATTTCCATCGTTTCAAGTATGCACCTACAACAACAGTTGATGTTGAAAGATCATTTAGTCAATTAAAATGGATATTTACTGCTAGACGCCGCAAATTGACTGTAGATAATTTAGAAAAAATATTTGTAATCTATTACGAAAACCAAATAATACATGTGAAAAATACACGTTAGTAAAAATTACACACGTTGTTTTCTTATTTTTTAAATAGACTTTCTTCTAAGTAGGTAAGCATTTAAGTAGACGATAACAGTTATCTTCACACAAGTACGAATATATTGTTAAAATTGTTAAAAAAAAGATGTTAAAAGATAATTAAATCTACTTATTTCCTATGTATAAACTTGTTAACTAAACAGATGGAAACATATGACAACAGTTTAACCCATACCCCTTTAAGGCTGTATTTTTTATTGATCTTTTCTAGAGAAAACTCTCCTGTAAAGAGCTTCTTAGATGTTTAGTAGCTGTAGGCAGAATACGTCCGTTTCTACCAAATAGACCTTCTGTTTTATCTGCTCTTTATCTGATTGGTAATTGTACCCGCGATAACGACGTATGGTTATAATGTACAGTTAGGGCTCTATAGATACAAGAAAAAAGTGTTCAAGCAATCTTGCTTACTTAAAATGAACTAATTTTATATAATTAGTCTAAGTTTTTTTGTATTAGAGATTTCACACAAAAGTTATTTCATGGTATTTATTAAAACTGTCATTAAAGGTGTGGACTTTGTGAGGTTATCATATTAAGGTACATGTTTATTTGCAGACAAATATGTGAAAAACTCCTGCATATGATGCAACCAGATAAGACAAACAATAGCAATGGTCTGAGGAAAGTGTTGGACGCCCCCATACACCTTGCCTCCATGACATCACAGCAAGAGCCCACGGAGGACCTAAAGAGCATATGGCTGCAAACTAGAGATGATAATTTGGTAAGGATTTTCTTAAGCCTTGCATGCTCAAACACGGATCCTTGTGGGACATTTTAACGTTCTGTTAAAATATCAGTTGGTTTCAATTTGATTAGCACATTTTTGACATTGCATACAAGGGGTTTAATACTAAGTTGTGTGTATGGATCAATCACTTTTCTGTGTTGCTTGTTGCCATAGTGATGCCTACTGGATCACTTTTTATAACTATGATTTTCAGCAATTATATTTACTAAAATGCCAAAAGGAAGTACGTAATTGTAGTATTATAATAAATATCTCACTAAACTAAACTAAAAACGTTAAACACAAAAATGCTAAAACGAAACAGACCCGAATTTATTTCTTTTTTAAACTTGTATCAGATTTTGGTGCTTAAAGTCGTCAATACTTTCCTGGTTTAATCTGTAGTTCATTCTGTTGCCCTGTTCAGTAAGACTTTCCATCTGCAAGTTTAAATAAAATTCTTGTATTACAGAAAGTAGATGCAAGAAAATTAGAAAAAGCAGAAGCAAAACTGCAACAAAAGCAGCAGAAGCAGAAAGAAGGCAAGGCACCAGTGGCTGCCCCAGTGTTGCAGACTGCCACAGCCTCGCAGGTCACATCCAAGAAGGACAGCAAACTCGAGGCTAAGGGAACTAACCGGACACAGGATATACGAATAGAAAACTTTGATATTGCTTATGGTGATAGGTAAGTTTTGAAAAGACTGCAGTTAGGCTCTTAAAAAATGATAAATCATGATTATTTTCACAACATACTCTTAAAGTTGACTTTAGAAGGTCATGGTACTGATTACAACGCCTCTATTTTCTTAACCAACTTTATACGCCATAATAAAAAAAAGTTTTTTGTATAAACATAAACATAGCGTGACAGCATATTAAAATAGCGGCACAAATACATTATAATTCTATCAGACTATTCCACCAGAATGTAGGCCATGTGATGCTATTCTTTTCATACTTATTACAAAGAAGTCATATACCTAGTACATTTTTGGTATCCTCATTGAATTCTTGCCTGTATGTTTTAAGGTAGCTGTAATAAGCGTGATGGACATCTTAACAAAGTAGACTTCTGGTGGAATACCCCTAACTGACATACTGTTTATTCCGTGTACTATATCCGTGCCTGGCGTGAAGAACTATATATATAACTCGACTTATACGTTTTTTTTTTATTGGCGTAATGGCTTTCTACGGCCAAGGTTTTGTAGGAAAAAAATTGACAACTCGATATCTATGATACTTTTGAAGATATGGCCTGTGACATCATATTGATATCTCGATATTTAGCGGATTTTATTTAACAAAACGAGATATCAGCGCGATGAGGCACAAAAAATATTGCATATCAACTTATCAACGTATTCTCAAAAAAAAAAAGCGTTCGTAACTTGACAAATCAAGATATTAGAATGAAGACAAGCACACTTTAACGATAACAAATGAATATATCGTTTTATCTCATTATACACAACTACCGTAAATTCATATGTCGATTTATCATTTTCAGGTTGATGGACACAGCAAATAATAAGTTGACATAATTAATTATTCATAATGTATCGAAATGTATATTTCGATTTGTCAAGTTATTCTCACATCTGAGGTGTACTCTGGTGCAAAGGAAAACACTGATAACTGTACATTTGTGAACATAATATAAACCTTAGTACAACGTGTTAAGGTCCATGGGGTATAGTTAACAGTGTCTTCGTATGTATCATTCACATTACCGGTACCTTGTCAACCATCGACCAGTTTTATTTATTGGATCAGAAAAACAAAGATGTTGCCAGTTAAAAATAAGATAAATTCATCTAGTTTTTCTGTAGAATAAGTGCTTTTGCATTACTGAATTAAAGACGATTCATTTACTACAGTTTATTCAATGTTTTTATAACTTTTAATTTTATTTTCTTCCGGTTTCGTGACTAAAATAAAACAATTCAAACGGATTGTATCATATTTATTCATTGTTTGTGCCTTTCTGACGTATTTGGCACCGAAAATTTGTGTTTTTCTCATCAAAAATTGTTGCCGAAATGTCAGCAGACTCAAACAACGAACACACGCGATATAATCCATTTAATTCGCCTTATATAAACAAAACAGTTGTATACAAACGATAGAATTGTTTAATTGATACCCTATATTCTATGGTGAATATGTTGATAAGTCTAATATCTCACAAAATACAATGATTCTACCAAAATAAGTAAGATAATTGAAAAGTTTGCATAAAATTACCCTTAAATCAATTTAGACATTTCAATTATACAGAAAAACTGATTTTTAGGGATTAAATTAAAAAACATTTTCACCAATTTGGGCACTAATGTATGGGGAATAACTTGATAAGTCGATGGTGAACTTGATAAGTCGATGGTGAATATGTTGATAAGTCTAATATCTCACAAAATACAATGTTTCTACCAAAATAAGTAAAATAATTGAAAAGTTTGCATAAAATTACCTACAAATCAATTTAGACGTTTCAGTTACTATGAAAAACTGATTTTTAGGAATTAAATTAAAAATCATTTTCACCAATTTGGGCACTAATGTATGGGGAATAACTTGATAAGTCGTTGGTACCTATGTTGATAAGTCTTATATCACAGAAAATAAGAGGATTTTACTAGAATACGTAAGGTAAATGAAAAGATAGCGGAAAATTATCCATAAATCAAGCTTTAAACACGAGTTAAAGATGAAAATGGATTTTGGAGAAAATGTCAAACTTTAAAATCGACGCCCTGAACAATTGCCATTTTGGACTTATCAAGTTCTTCACGCCATGCACGGATATTATACTGTCGATTTTGTATTTAGATGAACCTCATATTTCAGAGTATTATTACAAGGAGCTGATCTCATACTGGCATTTGGCCGCCGCTACGGTCTCGTTGGACGGAACGGGCTCGGCAAGACGACGGTCCTTCGAATGATCTCGTCGAAACAGTTGAAGATCCCGTCTCACATTTCCATTCTGCATGTGGAACAGGAAGTTGTAGGAGATGACACAGTTGCACTACAGAGTGTTCTGGAATGTGACACGGTCAGAGAGAAGTTGTTGAGGAGGGAAAAAGAAATTACGGCGGCAATTAATAATGGGTAATTTATTTATCTACAGTTTAACTATAGTATATTGTGTCATAAGGGTAGTATAAGGGCAATTTTGCCTTTTCATAAATTAACATCAAAGATACAGTTGCACACAGGTTGAATTAATATTGAAAAATTTAACAATAGCAGTGCAAATTAGTCTGGAATTAACAAACTTTTCACAACTTCAACAAAGTAAAGCATCAGAATTTAGTATTATATTTATTTATTTATTTATTTAATGCACAGGCAGCTTATAGCTGATGCGTGCATATCATTATTCACTTGTGTTCTGTGTTTGTAAATGTTTGTCTAGTCTATTATATCTATAAGAGTTCACTGAGGGTGCACTAATCACGGATTCGGGTAAACTGTTCCACACTTTGACCATGCGATTGGCTAGAAAGATAAATGAGTTTTCTATTTATATATATTTTTTTATTTGTTTACCCAGATCGACTGACTCAACTTTATCACCAGAACTAACAGAAATCTATGCACAACTAGAAGCAATAGAGGCAGATAAAGCACCAGCCCGTGCTTCAATCATTCTGAGTGGTCTCGGGTTCACTCCAGAGATGCAGGCCCGAGCTACTAAGACCTTCTCGGGAGGTTGGAGGATGAGGCTGGCTTTAGCCCGGGCGCTCTTCTCCAAGTAAGTAGTAAATGACTAGTAATATGTAGATCTGCGCGCAATAGTAATATGCCGTTTCTGTGAATTTCCGGAAACTTATTTAAGACTTTTCCTGACAAAATGAGAATATCTAATGTGTAACTAAAGTCGCGCAAAGGAGGCAGATAAGGTTAATGCACAAACGGTCTCGGGTTCACGCCGGCATAATTTGTAAACGCGCTAATCATTGGTGAGCTGTATGTGTATGGGAAAAAGTTTTAAAGCCTTCCTGTGTGTAAAATTGGTAAATTTCATGTAGGCCTGCGCCTTAGCCATGCAGTCGCTCGGGGAGAGTTATTCATTATGTGGTACTTTAGGCACCCAGATCTGGTTAAAGAAACGCCCTTTAGAAGCCGGCGCCCCTGGTGGCTACCCTCTAAAGCCACCATTGATTTCACGATTCCAATACATGTGTTCAAGAATTTTCCATTTGACACCCGTGTGACACTGTCTCGTATGACAGGTACATTGTTAGTAAGCCTTTTATATCACATGATATTTCTTTTCAGACCTGATTTGTTACTGCTTGACGAGCCCACCAACATGTTGGACATTAAAGCCATCATATGGCTTGAGAATTACCTTCAAAACTGGCCCACGACGCTGCTCGTCGTATCCCACGACCGGAACTTCTTAGACACAGTGCCTACTGACATCTTACATTTGCACACTCAACGGATAGACTCATACAGGTAAGACTTAGAACTTCTATTCTAGTCATGAATGAGGTGTCGTCGGTGGTGTGGTGCCCATACAACACTATTACTATAAACCAACCCCAACCAAATAAAACTGAGAGGAGATAAGAGGAAATGGTTGAAAGGTACAGAATGCCTCATGGCATTAAGTCCGCCATTTGTGTTTTTTTTACTGTTTGTAAGTACCTACCTAACTATGTAATTTTGAAGTGGGCTATCTTAGGAAGCGGGCCATCATTAGCGCAAGTACCTTACATTGCGTATTGTGCGTCGCAGTATTATGTATGAAGAATCGAATACAACCTCAACCATGTCAAAGAAAACTATTTCTAAAAGTTGATTAAAGTGGAAACTTTACTTACAGTTGTGACTATGTATTTCATGAATATATATTAGAAGTGCTTTGCCTAACGGAATGGTCTCTAATTGTCTCGTCTCAATAACATTTAATGAAGCGGCTATTGTTACCAATTATAGAAGTGTTTGTCATAGTAGTTATGATACTGTTTGCTGTTATGAAAATATTCCTGAGGAAATATCATAGTTCCTGGGTATATTTACCAAATTGGTTGTATATAACCAAAGTAAGTGCAACTATTACTTACTTTTTACCTGCCTGAATCCACAATTCTGTATAGCCCAGGTGTGAAACATAACTGTGTAGTTGGCGTAGTGAGCTGCCTACTTAGCCTATGTTGCTAGGTTCGAATCCCGGTAAGGGCAAATATTTGTGTGATGAACTCGAATATTTTGGTCCTGTTTTATGGATGTTAAATGTGGTTAAGTAGGTTTATCGTCGTCGAGAGTCCATAACACAAGCCTACTAGAGCTTACTGTGGGACTAGATCGATTTGTGTGAGATTGTCCGATGTTTGTTTATTATTTATTTTTCTCATCTCATCTCAATAAGTCAAGCAAACTACAAGAAAACTTGCTAACTTCTGAAGTATGGCGTATATTTGCGTTGTTTTTTATGGATAACCTAAAGCCGTTTCTATGCGCAAGACTGGTCATAGTGGAAATCACGAGAATCAGTTTAGCAGTGGACATTATTTGATTAGTTGAACTTTTCTCTATTAATATTGATACAGAGCTTAAATATAAATACATTTTACGCTATCCAATACATTGCAGGTGGGGATCGAACCCACGACTCTACTTCCGGAGTAGTGTTCTGACCCCTGAGCTGAGACGCCGTTACGCACATCGCGTGAAATTAAGCATTATATTCCACCATATACCTATGCTTACTCTTTGTTGTTTCATCACTTTTTTTTTATGCTAAACGCATTCATTATACTTCTAGGACGTGCGTTTACGCAACACCCCCCGCCGTATTGGTTCTTCAGCAAGTTATAGGACAGCGAGAGAAATGTTTTTCAATTTTGTCATTTATTATTGTAGAGGTAACTACGAGCAGTTCCACAAGACAAAAACAGAGAAGCACAAGAACCAGCAACGCGAGTACGAGGCGCAGCAACAGCACCGTGCGCACACGCAGGAATTCATCGACCGCTTCCGGTACAACGCCAACCGCGCCTCCTCCGTGCAGAGCAAAATCAAGATGCTGGACAAACTGTGAGTAATCAATTTTATCTACAACCATATTGTTAGATTACTATTACAAGTTCAGATACTTAAAGTAAAGACCTACATTGCAGCGGCGGCGGCGGGGCATGGAGGAGCCTAAATCAGTAATGTTATCACGATTTTCACAAAACATCACGATGTATGATGGATGATGTCATGGTGACCTCGCCCCCGCCGCCGCTTCCGCCTCATTAATTCCTCCGCGAAGGGTACTAGGGTACTAGTACTGCAAGTACTGGTAGTACTGAGTGTGTAGTGACCCTACCTACCTATAAATACCTATAAATAGGCCTTAAAACACTCTTATGATCCTAATATGAGACTCGCCTTCGGTTCGTGTATCAAGCCCTCTCATTATGTATCAGTTGCGTAACGGCCTCACGGGCGCTCCTCCGATCGTTGGTTTAGCCTATCGACCTCAATATGGATTGTAATCATGTCAACTATGTGTAGCATAATGCGGTTAGTTTAAGACAGCTCAGAAGTTCCAGCGAAATACTAAAGTAATGAAAACAGGTATTTCACGTGTTCTCTGCCGACTTATTAGACATTAGAGAACAATCTTCTATCAAATATTATATGTACTTAGGATATTTAAACCATTAATACAAAGATCAAAGAAAAATTGAAAAAGAAGCTACCTGGTGGAAGGGACCGGGAATCGAACCCGGTACCTCAGGATTAACGGACCAGCGCGTTAACCACTTCGCTACCCTAGTTCCAGGTAGACCTGACTGACCTGAACTTAGGATATGTTTCCTAATTGTTTCAACTACTTATTATATTTTTGATTTCCCAGTTTTCGGCCTTTTATCAGGCTGACTTAGCACGAAGTATTGTCGAAGCATAACACCTTGTAACATTCACGGAATACCGATATTTTTTTTATTTTTTTATTTATTTAGGTAAACAAACAGTCACTACAAATTGACTAGTCAACTAAAAGTAACTTAGAATTATATACAGTATGTGTGACCAACACCGTTCACCACTTATTAAATACAATGTTTTGATCTTTCGGTGCTGGGTATGGGTATGGCATAGTGAGTCTGAAGGACTCCTGTTATCTAACAACAACATATGCAAAATAAGTGTCTACACATCAACAGTGCGGCATTGGCCGCAGAAAAAAAAAAAAAAAAGAAACGCAAGAAAAATAAAAAAATGCTTAACCCTTTGACCGCCAAAGACGGCAAATCACGTCATCGGGAATT
This sequence comes from Apotomis capreana, assembly GCA_947623375.1. NCBI lineage: Eukaryota > Metazoa > Arthropoda > Insecta > Lepidoptera > Tortricidae > Apotomis > Apotomis capreana. Next base: position 7,676,250 of record OX392506.1, on the reverse strand, counting down.
CGTGCCACTGACGCCAACGACGCCTATTGACGTCAAAAATTTAAATGGTCAAAAATGGTCATGCTAATTCAAACCACTATCAGTGTTTTTCAATCTCTGTTGATTTTGGAGCACTTTTTTTTTTGGTTTTTGGCGTCAGTGGCACGGTGAATTGCTTTGCCGCTTGGTGCTCAAAGGGTTAAGTATACGGATATTGATATTGACCCGTATAAGCATTATTTCTCAATACTAAGGGTTAGCTCACACCGAGACGCGACGCGACGCGACGCTGCGCACATTTCAATAGAGCGACTCAAAATTATACTTTATTTACTACATTAAAAGGGACACATTTCATCGTGAGAATTCAAAATACGTTGCGCCACGCAGCGCTGCGCCTCGAGATGCCTCGCGGCGTAGTAAATAAAGTATAATTTTGAGTCGCTCTATTGAAATGTGCGCGCAGCGTCGCGTCTCGGTGTGAGCTGACCCTAACGGTCTTGTTTCTCCACAGTCCGGAGCTCCGGCCTGTGGAGAAGGAGGTCGACGTGGTGCTCCGCTTTCCGGAGACGGAGCCGCTGTCGCCGCCCATCCTGCAGTTGAACGAAGTCGGCTTCTACTACTCTAAAGACAAGGTCATATTCAACAACGTCAACCTCGGTGCTACGTTGGAGTCCCGGATATGTATTGTGAGTATTTTATTTATCGACTAACGTGCCAGTAACATGTTTCTAGCATAGTCGGGTTAAAAGTGTCCTATGATTATAGGACACTGCATGTCCAGCTGTTCCAAAATTGGTTAAAATCCGTCTCGCAGTTTCGGCGTGGTGAGGAACCAAACTTTTTTTACTAACAGATGGCACTTTACGGTTGTTGCCGCCGATAAATCCTGCATTAATTAAATCCTTAGGAAACCGGGTTTCAACACTATTTTAGAATTTTATTATAGTAATAGAAAACAACTAAATTTCGTCTGCGAATTAGAAAACATAAAAAATGGGTGGCTGCCTTGATTTTACCATAGTCGAGTCGAGTAAATAGTATCAAATTCAAATTCAAATTCAAAAGTATTTATTTCGTCATGCATAGGTAAAATAAGGTGACATTTGTGAGACATAGTACAGCTATGATGTGCCTTTTGGCGTACGAAATTTCACCATGTAGGTACATATAAAAGAAAAATTATTCAAAATCATAAAATATTAAAAGCATTAAAATTAAAACATGTCAAGGATCATTAAAATCACCTAAAATTAAATAACCATTACTTAAAAAAAAAAAAAAAACTAATTGTAATTAGACATTAAAAAATAAATAAATTGTGTCAATCTAGTCGTTAAAATAATCCTTAACACTGTAATAACATTTATCCATTAAATAATTTCTTAATAAATATTTAAAAGTATTTGTTGTTTCCAATTTTAGCTCCTCAGGTAGCTTGTTAAATATTTTTGGTGCCATAGATATAAAACTTTTTTCCATCAGAGCGGTATTCCCTACATTCAATTTCAGTTTATGTTTCCTCTGACGGAGGTTAAGTGACTGCGTTTGTATTGGAAACAACTCCGGATTACACTTCACAAACATGCAACATTCGAAAATATAAATACAGGGTAAAGTCAAAAGTTTTAAAGATTTAAAATATGGCTGGCAGCTTTCTACTGGTTTCAATTTACAAATTGCTCTTATGCAACGTTTCTGTGCTCTAAATAGAATATCTCTATGTGATGAATTGCCCCAGAAAATAACTCCATAGCGCAAGATTGAGCTTACAAAACCGTGGTATGCAGCTAAAACAGTATTTTGACCATTGGTATTCGCTAGCTTGTAAAGTGCATATGAGAAATTGTATAGTTTTTTGCAAACTTCTATGGAATGTGTCTCCCATGACATGTTACTATCTATATGCAGTCCTAGAAATTTGGTGGTATCAGTCTCTTCAATATCTGTTCCTTTAAAGGTAATGTGTAATTTCGGAACCTCAATTCTTTGTTTAAATTGCATTACACATGTTTTTCCTAGGTTAGCTTTTAAATTATTTGCTTCTAGCCAAGTAATGACATTTCCAATAGCTTGTTCGATTTCATCAGCATAACTGGTGTTTACATTTGAGTTTATCAAGATAGTGCTATCATCAGCAAAGAGCAGCATGGGATGTTGGGTGCACTTAATTATATCATTGATATAAATCAGAAACAATAGGGGCCCTAATACACTTCCTTGGGGTACTCCGTATTTAATTAATCTACATTCCGATTTATAACTTTTTTCTTTCCTAGATGAGGTGCAAATCTGAGTTAATTCAGTGTATTGTTCTCTATTGTGTAAATAGGATTCAATAAGTTTGAGACCATTACCACGAATCCCATAATGATGTAGTTTTTTTATAAGTATTTGGTGATCTACATGGTCAAAGGCCTTTGTCATGTCCATAAAGATGGCACATGACAAATTCCTCTTGTCTATATTAATCATTGCGTTTCTCACCAAGTCATAAATTGCCATGTTTATTGAGGTGCCTTTGCGAAACCCCTTCTGTTCCTTTACTAGTATGTTATGTTTATCCAAAAAGTTATAGACCTTATCATATATAATCTTCTCAAAAATTTTAGAAAATACTGATAACAACGCAATTGGACGATAATTTGAAACAAGGTCTCTATCACCCTTTTTGTGAACGGGTTTCACAATGGCAGGCTTTAAGTTACTAGGATAAATTCCTTCCGAGAAACTTAAATTTAATATAAAGCTCAAAGGCACCGCAATTGAAATTGCGACTGCTTTCAAGACTGCGGTATTTATGTCATCAAAACCGACGCTGTACGTGTTTTTTAAGGACAGTATGGTTTTGAACACTTCCTCGGGGGTCGTTGGGGTCATAAAAATTGATCTCGGATTATTAGGCATTTCAATATTATACTTATGAGTTTGTGTACTATCATTATGATTACTAATCTCGTCAATAAAAAAAATTATTAAATGCATTGGCTATGTCTATGGGGTCTGTATAAATTTCCCCTTTAACCTGTAATTTGGCAATTGGTTCTCTTGGTAAAATGTGTCTAGCTTTGTTTATTATTTGCCACGTAGCTTTAGATTTATTTTTCGATGATTTTATGAAAAAATCATTTTGGGAACGCTGTGTCAGTTTAATGACGTTCTTTAGCCTTTTGCTGTATGTTTTAAAAGCTAATTTATTAGTAGTATTCTTTTGGGACCTATATAACCATAGTAATGCCCTTTTTTTCCTACAACATGACTTAATGCCCTTCGTTATCCATTTATGCTGTACTCTGACATTTTTCTTAAGAGTTTTATAAGGAAAGCAAAGATCATAAATACACTTAAATATCTCTATGAAGTGATTATATGCGTCATCAGGGTTGGTAGATTTCAAAACGTCGGAAAAGCTCAAGTTTTGTATATGTTTAGTAAATAATGATACATTTTCCTTACAAAAATCTCGCCTTCTAATTTTCCAAGACTTAATGCAACAAGTTTTTTTAACAGGACATTTTAGGAATTGCGCTGAATGGTCTGAGAGAGCTAAATCTATTACTTTACTCTTTGACCCTTTAACATTATGGGCAAAGTTGTCCAAACAAGTTCCACTGCTAAGTCTGGTCGGTTCTTTTATCTCAAGAATTAAGTCGCGACTTAGTAACTGATACCTGAATTCACGGCTCTTCGGTGTCTCTTTTAAAACATCGATATTAAAATCTCCACAAATGACTAATTTTCTATTTTTTATACCACAAGTATTGTTTAAGATTCGTTCAAGATTAGTGTGGAACGTGTCAAGACTAGTGCCAGGTACTCTGTAAATACATATCACTATCATATCATGCTCACATAGCTCTATTCCACAGCACTCTACAATACACATTTTTGACATACATCTTATATTATCTAACACTTTATATTGAAGACCGGTTCTTATCATAATGCAGGCTCCTCCCCTTTTTTTATCTCGGGAAAAGCTAGTAGCCAAAATGAAATTGGTAATTTTTACAAATATTTCAGTATCGGGAGTCATGTTGTGCTCAGTTATGCATAAAATGTCGATCGCTCTTCCCTCTGTTTGTAGCTCTTGCAGGTGCACGGTTAGCTCGTCGCTTTTATTGATAAGGCCTGATATGTTTTGGTGAAGGATAGTTACATGGTTATACACGAAAAAATTGTAGATTTTGCGTTGAACGTGTCTGGACGGATTCATCGTTTTTAGTCTGGGATTCAATTTCTTGTGTGTTTATATGCTGATTTATCTTGCCTTGCAAACAAACAATTGACTGAGCAATATTTGAGAGCATATTTTGTACTCCACTATTTATGATTTTCCCAGAGTAGATAGAGAAGTCGTCTAGGTTTAGGTAGAGGTTGGAATCTAAAAACGTTCCATATTTATTAGATGACATGTCCTGACACAGTAGGTGATTGAAATGCTCCACTCTGCAATTATATAGGAGTGAGCCGCAGATATACGTAGGCGCAGCTATTATTATGTTAGTGTGTGTAATTTTTAGTAATTTATTTTTTATTTTCTTAACTAACGCTATGTAGTCATTAGTTTGGTAGAAATCGGCTTCTCCAATCATGATAACACAGAAGTCTTGTCGTGTGTACCCGCTTAGTTTATTTTCGAGGCCTTTAATTAATATCTCACTTCCGGCATTAGGTGTGATGTAATGGCAGTGTTGAAAGTCATTTAGGAAGCGGTTTCTCTCCATATTTGATAGTACTTTGTATCTTTTACTGCTGGATATGATACATAATTTATTTTGCGTGTTTGATGATGTTTTCAGATTGATTGTGTTCTGAGCTTGGTCATAGGTAATATCAGTGTTCTGTATGTGATTTCTATTATCACTATTTTTTGATGTGGCTGAGAGAAATAATTCATGTTCCAATCCTTTGATGATCTCATTTAGGGAACATATGTCATGTTGAGCATTTAGTAGTTCACACCGTAATTGTTGAATTTGTGTCTCCAAACATAGAATTTTATCTGAGCTTTCTGTTACTGTTACTGTGCTGTAGGGGCTCTTCAAAGGGCTGTCCACAAAGCTGGGTGATATACCACTTTTGTTCTTTTTTGAAGTACGGGGGCTCTTACATATGTTTCTTAGTGTACATACTTCCCTCGTAAGTTTTTCAATTTGTCGCTTGTAATCGTTTTTTTCGAAGATAGAGTTATGTAATTCCTCTTCGGTGCTTGCCAGATTACGTTTCAGCTTGTCGATTTCGGCTCTTAGTTCTGTTACGACGTCAAGGTCATTGTTTGTGATATCTAGGCTCTTTGAAAACTCATCCTCCGAGAAAAGTGAGGTGTTTTATAAGGAATCCGTACGTATGAGAGAGTCGATAGACTTTGCTCTTGGGAGAACTCCTTGTAAACTGGGTGTAGCGGCTTGGGAGTTCGAAGTTGCGCAGGAGGTGCTCGCGCCCGGTGTACTCATTGCACTACTCAAGTGGTTTTTTTTCCTTTTCGTTATATTTTGGTCGTCTGTTTTGTTTACAATAGGATTTTTGGTAGTGCAGCATGATACGCATGTCCACGTATTTTTTCTTTCAGGAGTCATAAGCCTAAATAATTTTGTAGACCTTTGTGCACAACGCAGGTCATACGTCTTTGTACATTTTGAACACGTGAGGAATTCTTTATTTTTCAAGTTCGCGTTGCACTTTGCGCATGGAGGTGCCATCTTGCGGTATTATTGTGTATTAGTAGATCCGATATATGCACACTTCACAACTTAGCCGCAGGCGCAAGTCAAGTAAAGAGCTTAGTAGCTAGTTCGCCACTGCGCTACTAGATGGCGCTGTACATTGGTTCGCCTCAAAGTTACCGCGGGTCTCCGTTAGATGGAGTTGTCTGTGAGATAAGACGACACAGACACAGCTGATGGGTCACGTGATCTTTGTTTACTTGCTGTCACAAATTTGAATCCCTCAAACGGTAAATTACAGAGTTATTTCTTTGTTTTCGTGTATATTACTCACTGTTTTTGTTCATGTGCTTGAGAATTGGATCCAAGGATTACAAGAGGTATCACTGTGGCACTAATCGGGTAAAATATAATGTTTATTTGGCGGCTTTGTGTCTCTTCATTTATTGTAATATTCCGTACACTTTCAGAGTTTATAACAAACACTGCACGTAATTAATAGTCGTTGGTCACTTTGATTAGATTTTTTCACTTAAATATCCTTAAATAACATTTTAAACTATTTTGAAATCCAGAGCTGATGTTTACGGTGCCGGTGTTGCCCGTACCGATATCCTGTAACCGTCCTTGTCTGTCGCCAAAAAAAGTTCTTCTATGAACAACTTTATCACTCTTTCCACTCTTTTTAGGGTTCCGTACCCAAAGGGTAAAAACGGGACACTATTACTGAGACTTCGCTGTCCGTCCGTCCGTCCGTCCGTCTCGCTGTATCTCAAGAACGGTCATAGCTAGACAGTTGAAATTTTCACAGATGATGTTTTTCTTTTGCCGCTATAACAACAAATACTAAAAATAAAATAAAATAAATATTTAAGGGGGGCTCCCATACAACAAACTTGTTATAGATTATGGTACCGGAACCCTTTATGCGCGGAGTCGGACTCGCACCTGCCCAATTTTTTTTTTATGTAATACTGTAATAAAATATGTTAACATAATTTACCAATACAGCATTTACGTTACTGCTTTAATAAAAATCAATTAGTTTGACTGTAGCACCTCAGGCACGAGGCAAGAGGTGGAGCAATTGGTTGAAAAATTCAATCGCTCTCGCATCGGTTCAGTGGTCCAATAGGTAGGACGCCCGTGTTGGCAGGGAAAGCCGTTGGAAACGCGGGTTCGAACCCCCCCTGAACAATTACATTTTTAAATTTTTCGCTTCAATGTAAACATTAACATTCTATTCTATTCTATTCTTGTGTTTTGTGGTATTCTTTTGTTGTTTTCCGGTGTGGGGGTAAGATAGCCGGTGAAATTACTAGCATAGAGGCATTCTATCTTCGTCCTCCGGGTAGGCAAGCACTTGTGACTCCTCTGGTGTTGCAGGTGTTTATGGGCGACGGTAATCGCTTTCCATCAGGCGATACGTTTGCTCGTTTGCCCCCTATGACATAAAAAAAAAAACCGGCCAAGTGCGAGTCGGACTCGCGCACCGAGGGTTCCGTACAAACCTGCAAGGTTTACAAAGTTCGTTCATTACGAATATATTTTTTTTTTATTTAAAATTATTAAAAAAATATATATTATGTGATGTAACTAAAAATTTATGGTTTTCGTAATTTTTCCTTTATCTATGCTATAAGACGTTGCTTCGTACCAAATTTCAAGATTCTGAGTTCACGGGAAGCACCCTGTAGGTTTTGATTCCCTTGCAAGTGTCGAAAATTTGCGGCATAAACGGCTGTATCTTTTGATTGCGTTGGCTTAGAAGTTTGATTTTTTCACAGCTTCAAGGGACAGTAGACCTGAGTAATTGATATAAATTTCAGCTTCATACCTCCACGCGTTCCTGAGAAAAAGGGTCTTGACAGACGGACAGACGGACAACAAAGTGATCCTATAAGGGTTCCGTTTTTTCCTTTTGAGGTACGGAACCCTAAAAATCTAACAATTTACAAACAAATTATCGTGTGATTGTACTCCGGTTAAAGTAGAAGCTCTAAGTTTTAAAAACTAAATCGTCGCATTGTGCTAGTAACACAAGGCCATGAGACTAAGAGCGTTAAACTGTTTAAAGTACTCGAGAAGGTTAATGCAGTTTTTCAATATCAATCATATGGTGGGAACCGCAAACAATGGCAAGACGTTGATTGACGAGTTTTTGTTGACGTGCAATTAATCGAATTTATGTTAGAATCTTTTGCGGCGCTGTTGCTACACAGCTTTTAATTAGGTTTTTCCATGTTAAATTCTACAACATACTATAGTTATGTGGATAAAAATAGCTTATTACGTCATGAGAAAATTTTGAATAAAAAAGTAAAGGGACTTAACCAATAGAGACGTTTTGCTTGTGACATTGACGTTGTGACACATACGCACACAGACGAATATTAGCCTGTGGCTAACCAAAACTGGCTTCACTTTGAACCGCTGACTAGGTTTCTAGGCGTATTTAAGGTACGAAAATATTGTGTTTTTTTAAATCTATTAATGTCGCTCACTGATTTTCCGCATATTTCCTTTATCCTATTATATGTCGTGTTGGCACTATTTTCGGTGTTTCTATATATTTTTATGTAAGATTATCCTAATGTCTTTTCGATTCAAATATTTAAAGCTTCCAATTTTCCTGAACTTTCGTATAACATTATGCTACTCAATGAAATTATAACAATAATCTATAATAAAATTAGTCTAACAATGGAGGTGATAGTACATTACAGTGAACTACACAAAAATACACAACCTTGTGTGTTAAGTCTTTGAGAGTTTATCATGATAAGTAAATGATAGGCACAGACAACCCCCACTAGACGGAGCATGTAAGGCGACCCGCGCGCACCAACGATATGGTACGGCAGAACATTAAAGTATCAACACGGCGGTCACCGTTTAGTTGCGCCATGTTTATGATCCATGCGTACGTCAACGAAAAAATAAATTAAATAAATAACATGGTAAATTGTACCACTTAGGTGTAGAGAGACCTCATAAACATGGACGCAACTAAACGGTGGCCGCCGTGTTGATACTTTAATGTTCTGCCGTACCATATCGTTGGTGCGCGCGGGTCGCCTTACATGCTCCGTCTAGTGGGGGTTGTCTGTGATGATAGGTCTACTGCTGCTGCCAGCAGCGCCGCGCGGTGTTACCCGCTCATCAATAAAAGTAGCCTATGTGTTAATCCAGGCTATCAGCTACCTTCATAGCAAAATTTATCAAAATTGCTCCGCACGTTTGAGCGTGAAGCAGTAACAAACATACAAATAAACTCACTCACAAACTTTCGCCTTTTTAATATTAGTGTGATTATTAGCGTTATATTAGCGTTAGCGAAAAACTTTAGATAAAATATTTTTCATCACACTTTCTTGTAAACAAAGGTTTACATGCTAGAAAAGCGGGCGGTAAGTCGTAAATTACGCCCTAAGGTGGTAAGTAATTTCTATCACACTTTCAGGCAATACATGCTAGAAACCCGGGCGGTAAATCGTATATTACGCCCTAGGGCGGTAAGTCGTATGTTACGCCCTAGGGCGGTAAGTAATTTTGGTATTGACTACTATTTATTACTTTTGTTTTATTTCCTCCAAAGTGTGATGAAAAACGTCGTACGTGACTCTGGTGGTAAGGAATTCCAAACTCGTGTCATTAAAGCCCTCTCCTTCGACTTCGGGCTTCTAATAGACACTCGTTTGTGATTCCTCGTTTACCACCCTTGTAACGTGATGTACTATTTCAATAATATACATGCGCTACTTTCCAGAATCAGAATCAGAATCAGAATGTCATTTATTGTGTACCACAGGTAATTTCATACAGATCTTACAAATAGGTCAGTTCTCTGTGACATGTCTTACGACGTACAATAATTTAATAATAATAATTTGAATTTATAGTCTTTGACGTCAAATAACAATTCCATGTAAATATATAAAATAACAATAATCATCTATTACATCTAACAATTACATACATATCAAAATACTAAAGTGTAAATGTCAGACTAATACATAAAGAAAAAATTATAAAATAGCACATTATACTTAACTACATTCAATTTGTAAAATTTACGATTAAAATCCAGGTGGGTGACAACGGCGCGGGCAAAACGACGTTACTAAAAATAATAATGGGCATCCTGACGCCCACCAGCGGCATCCGCAGCGTGCACCGCGGACTAAAGTTCGGCTACTTCTCGCAGCATCACGTCGACCAGCTCGAGATGAACGTCAATTCCGTCGAGCTACTTCAGAAGAGCTACCCTGGTATGTACTGACATTTATAAGAGAGCACAAAGAGTCCACTCCCATGATCTCAAGTTCGGCTGCTTCTCGCAGCATCACGTCGACCAGCTCGAGATGAACGTCAACTCTGTCGAGCTACTTCAGAAGAGCTACCCTGGTATGTACTGACATTTATAAGAGAGCACAAAGAGTCCACTCCCATGATCTCAAGTTCGGCTACTTCTCGCAGCATCACGTCGACCAGCTCGAGATGAACGTCAATTCCGTCGAGCTACTTCAGAAGAGCTACCCTGGTATGTACTGACATTTATAAGAGAGCACAAAGAGTCCACTCCCATGATCTCAAGTTCGGCTACTTCTCGCAGCATCACGTCGACCAGCTCGAGATGAACGTCAATTCCGTCGAGCTACTTCAGAAGAGCTACCCTGGTATGTACTGACATTTATAAGAGAGCACAAAGAGTCCACTCCCATGATCTCAAGTTCGGCTACTTCTCGCAGCATCACGTCGACCAGCTCGAGATGAACGTCAATTCTGTCGAGCTACTTCAGAAGAGCTACCCTGGTATGTACTGACATTTATAAGAGAGCACAAAGAGTCCACTCCCATGATCTTAAGTTCGGCTACTTCTCGCAGCATCACGTCGACCAGCTCGAGATGAACGTCAATTCTGTCGAGCTACTTCAGAAGAGCTACCCTGGTATGTACTGACATTTATAAGAGAGCACAAAGAGTCCACTCCCATGATCTCAAGCTCGGCTACTTCTCGCAGCATCACGTCGACCAGCTCGAGATGAACGTCAACTCTGTCGAGCTACTTCAGAAGAGCTACCCTGGTATGTATAAACATGAACCTTGTATCTGAAGCTCGAAAAGCTTGGATAATTTCAGCTGTAATAGTTTAAGTAGTACGTAATAAGTTTTATCTTAAACTTAGATTGCGTTCAAATGGTTTTGTTATCCACCGTGAGAAGGAAGAGCGGGGCTTTCCGATACAAGCATCTATATGCTTAATGGAAGGTTCCAACTAGCTACAAATATTGTAAAAACCGAATAAACTTTTTTGAATTTGAGTTTTGAATTTATAAGAGAGCACAAAGAGTCCACTCCCATGATCTCTCCTAATGTCTGGATTTTCACTGGCCCGGATGTAGGCTTGCTCCGTTACCATAGTTCTTTCCATGTTGCAATTAAGGTATGAGTAAGTCATAACTAATCCTGGACCTTACTTTCTATAGGGTGAGACCATGTTCTAACGAAAATTCATGATCCGAAAAAATAGGTATATAACGTTCACGAGTGTTACTACATGTATCAGTATGAAATCCTAAAAGAAGTCTAATAACTAAATTCAAAATTTATTACTGCTTCTGCATTAGGAGGCTTCGGGCGACTGAAATACCCCAAAACCTATGCATGATCTTTTAGGGCGATGAAACCCTTCTCGTTTAATTGCACAAGAATGAAATGTCTAACTTTCTCTATATATCCAGATTAATCTTACGACTTTCATTTAACTTTCGCAGGCAAAACGATAGAAGAATACAGGCGACAGCTCGGCAGCTTCGGCGTCAGCGGTGAACTGGCGCTGCAGACCATCGGCAGTCTCTCCGGAGGACAGAAGTCGAGAGTGGCCTTCGCTATCATGTGCATGGGCAACCCTAACTTCCTAGTACTCGACGAGCCCACGAATCACTTGGACATTGAAACCATTGAGGCGCTCGGCAAGGGCATCAACAAGTATACGGTAAGTTACTAATTTGTCGAGTAGTTTTTGTGTGGCGCAAGTCCATCGCAAGCCTCTTTCGCTATCACATGCATGGGAAACCCACGAATCACTTGGACATTGAAACCATTGAGGCGCTCGGCAAGGGCATCAACAAGTATACGCAAAGTTACTAATTTGTCAAATAGTTTTTGTGTGAGCGGCGACCTGGCGCAAGTCCATCGCACGTCTCTCCTTAGCTATCATGTGCATAGGCAACCCTAACTTCCTAGTACTCGACGAGCCCACGAATCACTTGGACATCGAGACCATTGAGGCGCTTGGCAAGGGCATCAACAAGTATACGGTAAGTTACTAATTTGTCGAGTAGTTTTTGTGTGAGCGGCGACCTGGCGCAAGTCCATCGCAAGTCTCTCCTTAGCTATCATGTGCATGGGCAACCCTACTTCCTAGTACTGGATCGGCCCACGAATTACTTGGACATTGAGAGACCATTAAGGCACTGGGCAAAGGTATCAACTAGTACACGATAGGTTACTAATTTGTCGAGTAGTTTTTGTGTGATCGGCGACCTGGTACAAGTCCATCGCAAGTCTCTCCTTAGCTATCATGTGCATGGGCAACCCTACTTCCTAGTACTGGATCGGCCCACGAATTACTTGGACATTGAGAGACCATTAAGGCACTGGGCAAAGGTATCAACTAGTACACGATAGGTTACTAATTTGTCGAGTAGTTTTTGTGTGATCGGCGACCTGGTACAAGTCCATCGCACGTCTCTCCTTAGCTATCATGTGCATGGGCAACCCTACTTCCTAGTACTGGATCGGCCCACGAATTACTTGGACATTGAGAGACCATTAAGGCACTGGGCAAAGGTATCAACTAGTACACGATAGGTTATGAATTTGACTGTTGGGTAATCTCGGCGTTAGCGGTAACTGGTAAGTTACGGATTTGGTCGCTAAGCATTTCCGGTGTGAGTAACCTGGACTTGCAGACCTTCGCGAGTCTCCAGAGGACAGGAGTCAAGGGTGAGTTCTGAGAATATTATGTTTTTGTTTTTTATCGTTTCTCTGCGGTTACATCATAAGGGGGTAACCCTCGTCTTAAACTAAGACTGTCTATCTACGCACCAAGTTTCATACACACCAATTCAATTCAATTTTTATAAAAAAATTGGTACTGTCTATTGGGACAATTCTGCCAGTGTCAAGGTTGTAAGAACGTTGTACGGTGAGTTGAGCTTTTTGTAAAGTGATAGCGATTTACAAAAAACCACACGGACTCTCGGGCCTTGACCCAGGAAGGGCTATGAACGCTTCAAGTTGAATTCTTCATTAGCTATTCACTCATACGTTAGATCACTGCACAATACGCTATCAATACTACACATTGAACAACAAACATGAATAAATAATGAACAACGAAACTTAAACGCATACCGCCATCTTGAGTCACGAACCGGAAGAATCCTCATACACACCAGCGGGACGCGAGTTCACTTGTCGCACGACTCAGCGTCAACTGTCTTGCTCGCACGGTATTGAAAGGAAAGTGACAGATAGTATTTGTCTCGCGACAAAGCGTCATGTTTGACAGCTGTTTGAAAACTTCAGTTAAAGCCTGACCAGAAATATATGAGGATTGTCAAGAGGGCGTTATTTATAAGATTTATATGGCAACAATTTTACAACCAATCGTAACCCACTATAATGACATTAATTTAAATACCTGTCAGTTCCACTATGTTAACCTCGTAATAACATTTAATGTTATCCACTCTTTTCCTGACTGTTTTTCGTGTAGTAAACACGTGTAAACTTTATTTATAATCTCTAAGTTCACGACTGTGAATTGTTTTCAGCATTTTCTTCGGATGATTTTAAATATTTGGCTTTTAAAGAAACCACCGCTTATGACACTGACATTGTTGACAAACTATCATAAAATCATTGCCAGTGTAAGAAATTAGTTCCAGTGAAATTCCGCAATATGGCGCATCCTCATCTATTTCTGGTCAGGCATTATTTGGATTTACCACTGTACAAAAACGTCATACCTACCATTTTCTTTCCAGGGCGGAGTAATCCTGGTATCTCACGACGAGCGGTTAATACGAGTGGTGTGCAAGGAGCTATGGATCTGCGGCAACGGCACGGTGGCCAGTATAGAGGGCGGCTTCGACGAGTACCGCAAGATCGTCGAGAAGGAGCTCGCCGATCAGAACAACAAGTAGACTTGAGCGAGACGTGATCGAATAACGAGGTCTGAAACTCCGGCTGGCGACACTTGCGTACGTCACTGATTAGTTGCCGATTATCTATATCCATATCTATATCTATATTATATATATCTCTCGAGAACGACTGGGCAGATTTAGCTGGGCAGGTTTTGAAATGTTTGTCGTAGTCCAGGGAAGGTTTAAACGGTGAGGTATTAGCAGCTTAGAGCCTTATCACACTTGCGATTTGCGAGCGTATTTTGTATGAAGGCGATCGCGCAGCGTGTTCGCCGCGTCGCTTATTTGTATAGAAAATACGCTCGCAAATCGCAAGTGTGATAAGGCCCTAACTGACACAGAACGAATGCCACGCGGGTGGAGCCGCGGGCACAGCTAGTTAAATAAATTTCAGAAAAATAATTTCTTCCGCCACTCATAAAATAATCGATTGAAACAAACTGTATTGTATCACAATTGTGATTTGCTTTGACTAAAAGTTAGTGTTTCGTAATAATTGATTTAGAACACCTACGATTTTATGAGATTCATACAGATAACAAGGGAATCAGGGAGTATTAATGATACACCCCTGGCAACACAGAAATGGATTGACAGGCTTAATTGTGGCTTAAAGGCAGAGAGCTAAGCCATAAAATCCCCAAAAAAAAACAGACTCATCTAATTCATAGCGTGACGCCTTATAGCTCATGTCGCCAGTTTCGGAGTAGCATACCTTGTTTTCTTATATCGTGGAGCGAGAGTGTAAGTGTGCTAACGAAAAAAAACGTCGTTTGAAGTATTTTCATCGCAGACATCATGGTAGTGTCGTATTTGTGGGAAATTTAAATCGAAATGAGGAATCACAGCCGGTTCTCTCAAATTTTCTGTAATCGTAGGTTAATATTTATATATGAAATGACACCTGTTATCGCAATTTTAATGTGTACCGGCCCGTTCAATATTGTTGAAGCAATTCGCCTTTAGAGTTATCTACTTATACCTAACTCATTATTAACACTTTTGCAACCAGACAAAAAAGTAAGACATATCCCAGAAACCGGCCGAGGCGACTTTTATAGCATCAACCCCGGCTACCGGGTTGGCCGGCATCTGAACAAAGTTTACGAGCGCCCGGCCTCCGGGTTGTTGGTGTCGAAAGTGTTAATAACGGTCACACCTGTGACTGACACTATCATAATACCTACAACGAAATTAACTAATTCTATGATGTCTGGTGATCATATTATTTATACGAAAAGCATAGATGCGATCGAGATTTCGTGGCGTTAGCAACTTACACCTGTACCCTTACCATAATTTAACGTGAACGTACTCGCAAGCGACAGCATAAACGATTTGTATGGAGAATAGTACAGCGGCAGAATAGCGGTTACTTTTTAGAACTTCAATTTTCGCTATCAAGTCCGGTCACTGTAAACTCATGGTATGGGTACTGAATCTGATCCGCTCGGTCAACAACACCTGGATTTCGTGACGGCTTGTGCCAACGGGTGCGTAACGTTTTGATATACATTTTCTTCATCTAATGTTTCGGCTAGTGTAACGTTTCAATCAATATATGTGTTATACATTTTAAAATGCACTTTTAATATTAATTTCATATTTAAACTAATCTTGGAATCCGATTGAAACTTTCTATTTGAAATGAAATTATTAACAAAATATTATGAGATTTGACTGTATACTCGTGTTGTTATGAAATTACATAACCTTATATGCCTTACAAAATAGGTCTATAGTTATGAGTTGTTAAATAAATTTCCTATCTTGGTATGGTCAGCATCAAAAGAAGGTAGCTGACATTTTTCCAAATTAAAATTGACAGTTTCTTTAATGCTGAGTCGACACTACTTTTGAACCAGAAAATGTAACGTACTCGAGAACTTTGACGAGTTTTGAATTGGACTGTCTTTTGAATCGGTCATACTTATAATTTTAAAATCTCTGTTTTATGGTAATCTGGTGAAACAAGAATTAGTTTTTTTAGCAAGTAAGCGAAAAAACAGCATAATTTCGAACGTTACACTAAGCTACGCATTACGTTGGTTCAAAAATGTTATATCACAAGTCATGCCAACCTGGCGCCCTAGCACGGTGCCTGACGTCCGTGGCGTTCAAAAGGGTAGTGCTACCTAGTGACTGTATAAAGAATGCATAAATTATATTATTGTAATATATTGTAGCGTTTTATTATTTATTACGCTTTTGTGTTACATATTTATATCGCCGCGAGGTCCGAAATGAAAAGCTGATTATATTATTAATGCAAATTTTTATTTATACCTTCAACCTTCCTGTCTTCATTAAATAGCATACGCTCCATACAAATCTTGAGTACTCTCAAATATCCATGGCAATAAAAAAAATATAATTAACTTAAACGAAAATAATATTTACAAATCATAAATCGAATACATAATATACAATTATAATAGTGACTATAGCAACAGAATCAGAGTTAAAATTAATAAATTCTAAAATGACGAATTCATTTCAACTGCGGAACTCAATTCAAGCCAAATTCAACTTTGAACATAAATGCAAGGTTGTTTGTTACTGTACTGTTCGGGATATCGGAGGGCAGTACATTACTGAATGACAGACTTATGACAAAGGTATACATATTATTAGCGAGGTATACGAACGATATACCGGTTTATAATTATGGCAATTTAAGATTTTGAATACAAGTTAGAGTAATAAAATAACACTAGCAGATCACAAACAAATACTCTTAATTTAAATAATATGTCCAGTTGGCAAAGACAAATGGCGTTCGGATCACTCGGCTCCTACTGATGAGTAAGAGGGGTCGACGTAATAAAATTTTAACGAATAAATTACTGGTGCTTTTTGCGGCGCGGTTTGGTTTTGTCCGCGTTCCTGAGCACCTCCGCGTAAGAGAGCTCGAGTTTGCGAAGCTTGTGGATCTCCTGGGACGCCGTGCTCTGCTTGATGTCCCAGGAATCCGTCTCCGGGTTCCATCCCTGGTAGATCTTGCCGGTGCGGCCGCTGGCGCTGGGCGTCGGCGAGTTCATGCTGCGGTTGTAGAACTGCAGCGTGGACCCGTTCCAATCCGCCGGGCCCTCGCTCGCCCGGACCAGCGGACTCACCTCGATAGGCCGGTAGTCCCTTCGTTTCTTACTCGACGACTTCTGGTAGGTGATCTTGGGGGGCGACGGGAACACCGGCGAGTCGGCGCCCTGTCGCTCCTGGCTGTGTTTCCTGTTGCGATGTCTGGACTTCTTTCTAGTGGCCGCTATGTACTCCAGAGGCTGACGGACCAGTGGGGTCAAAACGCGCTCCTTCTCTTTTTCCTTTTCGTTCGGTTTCTCGGTCGATTTTTCGGGCTCTCTCTTCTCTTTAGGTTTGGCGGTCGCGTTTTCCTCCACCGGTTTGTTCTCTTTGTTCTCGATTTCCTTCGCTTTCGAAGATTCGGGAACCGGTCTCTCCTTCTCTTTGAGGGTGGGGGTCTCTGGAGCGGTGATATCGGAGACTGGAATCGACTGTTCAGACATGACAGAAGAAAATACGCTCTGAGTGTCGTCGGTGAAGTTGCCGGGCAGGTCCTCGTTGGCGGGCGTGACGGGCGGCACCTTGCCGGCGGCGGCGTCGTCGAGCAGCGGGAGCTGCTCGCCGTCGTCCTTGTTCTCGGCCGCTTTCTTGAGGATGGTGAAGATCTCCTTGAAGAGTTCTCTGTACTCGGGCCGGTTGCGGAAGCGGCTGTCCATGGGGCTGACGTCGTCGTAGATGCTGAAGCGGTAGTCCTCGCCGTCGGCGATGGTGCAGAGGAAGGAGCCGGGGCGCTCGCGCTCCGTCTGCGTGGCTTTGTTGCTGGTCTCGTCGGAGAAGCCGGAGCTGGAGGTCTCCGCCTCGGAGAAGTCGGGAGTCTGGATGAACTTCTTGCGGCAGGTCGCGTCGGCCTTCTTCTCCTTCTGTGGGTCCTCGCCGTGGCCGCTCTCTTCGTCGGTGTCCTTGACGCTGAAGGCGCTGAAGTCGCCGGAGGTGTGCAGCTCGTCCCGCAGCGAGGCGGGCCCGGCGGGCGGCGGGGGCGGGGGGGGCTTGTTCTTGCGGATGCTCTTCACCTGCGACAGCTGCACTTCGAGAAGAGCCTCGTATTTCTGTACGAGCTCTCTGTACGGGTTGTCGTGGCCATCCTCCTTGTTAGCCCATATGCCTTGAAGTAGCTTTTCCTTCGCATTCTGGAGAATAAACACGAAAAGTGGAAATTGAGAAATAATAAATTATAGGTTTGTGTTACGATATTAAAATCAATGATGATAATTAAGTAATGGTATAGCATTCTCAATGAATGACAAATTTCATATTTGGTTGAATAATGCGTGTTACTGAAGTGATTTCTGAAGTTCTATGATAATTACTGAAAATCGATTCGATGAAATAGATAAAGAATAAGCAACCTTCATTAATATAATTAAGTTATAGAAATAATTGCTAATGTTCATAATAACATAGCATGTATGTAATTTTAAATGAATGGTAAAGTCGGACGAATGACACTTAAAAAAAGATGATTAGTCAAATATACACCCATTACTCCACATTTAATATTAGACACATCACAATAGTGACAATCGATTAAAGTCTACTGTTTTATCATATAAATATACAGATTAGTTAATTACCTAATATAGTAAGTCAAAAGGTCATGCATGTTAATTTAGAAGTGACTGAAATCAACTGTCGTGCGGTTTACCCAGTACTGAGTGTCACAAGAACCTTCACCATTTGACGTGCTCTGATCGCTTAGTCTAGTAACGTGTCAGTAATGGACGTACCTTCGACTACATACGATAAATCCAAAGAAAACTACTGCAAATGCGCTTCATTATGCATATGCAAAGCGTGAGCAACAACATCAGGGGCAGTTGGAAAAGCATTGTCGCCTAGAAACGAGTGAAACATTCATGAGATTTTAAAGGGAAACGCCATGGTTTATGCATGACAGGACACTTCTAAAGGGTGCGAAAGCTGACCCGTGATCTGTATTTCAATGTAACTCGATTTCATTTTCATTTTAAAATGTTGCTGTCAGGAATCTATAGGTTCATAAACTGATTAGTTCGGCAGGTTAGTACTGTTAATTACTTTGCTCGAAGTTTCAGAATGGTGCTGTTAGATAAAGGTACTGATTATGCAAAGAATTGACTAGGTACAGAAAATTAATAGGACAGGAAGTTATACACAAAGAGCAGGCTCAAGAAAAGGTATAGAGACAGAGTAGGAGTATTTTACAGGACTTTGTACAGATACTTACATCGAATTTGATGAGTTTTGTTGTTACGAGCTCGTCTCTGGGGCTGTCCTGGACAGAAGGACTGAGGATCAGAGAGCTGATGGCGCTTCTGTCATCATCGTCTCCGTCGAGCATGGAGGACATATCGTCTCCTCGCTCTACGCCTCGCAGACATCTGATGCATAGTTGACCTTGTCTGCAATGGAAGGCAAAAGGATACAATATAGGGGGCCTCAGACATTTAAAAGTATTGTAATGGTTGGTGCGTTTACTCCGTGTAGCACGCTTGGCCCGAATTCCTTAATAATGGCCTTAGTTGTTGACTATTTTTTTCTGACTTAATTGCGTAATCTTGCGTATTGATATTTCATTATCATTGAGTCTTTGTTTTGAAAGGACCATAATTATCTCATAAAATACAATACGGTTTACGCATACATCATCACTTCACAGTTCTAAAATAAACGCGGAATATGCTGAATACTGCAATACATAAGACCAAATATTAACTTAATTACTTGCTTGAACTTTTAGATTTAAAGTATCTGAAACGTTGATTCCGTGAAATTCTCAAAACTTTTTGTCATAGGTACCTAATCTAATTTCTAAACATTTAACATTTTCTGAGGCCACTTATAATGGTCGGTATAAGGAATAGTCACAGTCATAGCTTAGCGTCTCAGCTTACCTGACTTCTTCTAAGATCGCGAATTCCTCGTGCATCGATTTGGGCTCTTCATTACTCTGATTCCAATTCCTCAACTGATCTTGCAATCGGTTGTTCTCTTGAACTATAGACGCTAACTGTTCCTCAAGTTCCGTGACTCGCCTCTGTTCCTGGGCAAAGGCCACCTTGCTTTCCCGTAACTCATCGCTTATCCTGAGGAGATCCTCGTCCTCTTTTGTCAGTTCTGGGAGGGGAGCGATAGATTTCAACGGCGTACTGGTTACATCCAGTTTTTTCGAGTTAGGCGTCACCGGTTCGGCCTGTTTTAGTTCTTTCTCTTTGGGTTTCTCAGCGCTTTCTGGTTGGCTTGGTTTCCGTTCCGCGCGTCGCCTGGCGATCTCTAGTTGCGCGGTGAGGTCGTCGACGGTCTTCTGTAGTTCCTCGCATTTTCCTTCGAGCGTTTCGATGTTTGAGCACAAACTGGAACAAGAGGAAGTGGGTGTGTTAGTTTCTTCAGCTAATGCTATCGGAGATAATGCAACGAGTAAATAATTATGAGAAAATGTTGGATGCAGAAAAACTTAATGTGTCTAATGTTCGTGCAACGGTGGCTTACAAAGCTACCGCTAGCATCTTGAGATGTATAACATTGTCTTTAGAGTTGTCTATGGTTTGAAGCGTGTAATAGTGTAATGGACTCACGTCTTAATGTGTTTCTTGTCGGCGGAGTGGTCGACGGCGAGTCTGTGGTTGGCGCGCTCCAAATCCTGGATGCTCACCTCTAGTTGCTCGTAGATTCTCAGTCTTGAGTCGTTGACTTCGCGCAGCGCGACCGTTTGTTTTGTTAAGTACTGGAAATATGAAATGTTTTTTTTATATCGGACAACCTCATACAAATCGATCTAGTCCCAAATTAAGCTCAAGAAGGCTTGTGTTATGGGTACTAGACGACGATATACGTTACGTACTTATATAGATAAATATATACTTAAATACATAGAACAACCATGACCCAAGCACAAATATTCGAGTTCATCACACAAATTTTGCCCTGGCCGGGATTCGAACCCGGGACCGCCGGCTCAGTAGGCAGGTGTCTACAAACCGAGCCAAACCTGTCGTAAAATGTTTATCTTAAGACATATTTTAAATTCTGGTGATAGGTATGCTATGCGCTGTGTATATTACCTACTGGAATTGGAAAGGTTTGAATCAGTTCGTATTTTTAAATGTACCTAGGTCAAACTATGCAAATGCAAAAAATGTCTTCCCTAACGTCCCTTCCCTATCACCGAAAGATGCGGACCTCGAATAAATTTTATACCGACGTAGTTTTTGGCCATAGATCAATTAATATTACCAACACAAAAGTATTTTTTATAGATCTATTTTTATAGACATGATTTGAACTTTGACACTAATTTAACCCGTAGGTCCGGATAGACGTCACTCTAGCAGTGAGTTGGACTTTGTGTTTGGAAGTAGGTACAAACCCGCTAATGAGAATGTCTCCTCGCCACTGCCCGTCTAGCACAACTATGGTTCGCGACTCATGTCGCGCGACATAGCATCACCCGTCACTCTCTCGCGCGAGAAAGAGTCGCGTGTCAAAGTTGTGCTAGAGGTGAGAGTGACTGTTGTATCTTAATTCTATGTACAGTCGCCATCAGATATATCGCAGCATGTAAGGCGTTCATAAATATCTGAACACGACTCTTATTGACTGGGCGTTACAGTACATGTTGTATCTTATTCTATGTACAGTCGCCATCAGATATATCGCAGCATATAAGGCGTTCATAAATATCTGAACACGACTCTTATTGACTGGGCGTTACATGTTCAGATATTTATGAACGCCTTATATGCTGCGATATATCTGATGGCGACTGTACGTATGATAATTTAAGTAATTTAACCCAACAGTCTTCACTTACAGCGCGTTCAAAGCGCAATCGTGGAACGCGACGAAAATCGCATTCGATTTGTTCATAATTTGTCTTTCCAAGTCCGCCGTACAGCATGATAAAAACCTTACATACATAGAGGCTCCAAGATCCGTCGACTTATTTTGTTTGTTTTAAAACGCCGACTCGTGGAGGGTAATTACCTACAGTGGGTAATAAACCCAAGCCGTCGTCCTCGGACTCTTAACTCATTTACGTAACGCCTGGCATGGCGTAAAAACTAAATAGCCATTGTCGCTAGCATTTTCGCTACGCAATATACGAAGAGTGCATCAATGAAGTAGTACCTATCTATGACATAATAGTATGTTTTAATTATATGACGCCTAATCAAGGGTGATTAACGAATTATAATTACTGCCCGATAGGCATAACTAACTTGTAGTTTCGGAAGTTTAAAAAGGACTTCCTGTGCTTATTATGTTTTTATTTAAAGCCTTTTTAGGCTCTTTCTTAAGCAGGCAGGATGTAAGAGTGAGGCATTGTTAAACTTGCTCCATAATTTGAAATTTCTGACACATAAGGTCGTCGACTTTGTTTTTGTTGTGCAGATGGACAAGATTACACTTTGATGAAGATAATAATCATTATTTTATTTCATGTTTAGCCCCATTAAAGAGATATTTTGACGCATGCAAAAAATATCCTGACTTAATGCATTTTTTGTAAGTACATGTATAAAAATTACTCTAAGTAAGGTAATTAACCTTACCAGGCGCCTTGTTCAAGTTATGTTATGACGGCCTCACTGACACGGTATCGTGTGTAGTCCACAAATGTGCACTTTTTGAGCGCTGCTAAGGTCAGGTGCAATAATTGCTCACGCACGGTTGTTTTGTTAATAGTAAATACCTAATGTACGGCTTTCGCTAAATTTTAAACAGTCCTTGTACTTGTAGGTTCTATTATATACAGGGTGATTCAGGAGGAGGAGGAGGAGGAGGAGCAGGAGTTATAGGGGTGGTAGGGAGGGCCACACTGAGCAACTTTCACTACAGTTAATTGAGCTAATTCATCGCTATCCGAAATGTATGGAACGGCTGTCTTTTGTGGTTGTGATTTTGTGGTTGGCCCCATAGTGAAAGTTGCTCAGTGTACCTAATCCACCCCATCACGCCTATAACTTCAGCCTGTCCAGCACAACTACGCTTCACGACTCTTGTCGCGCGACATAGCATTGCCCGTCACTCTCCCACAGTACAGCGAAGAAAGAGATCGGTAATATTTCTAGAGTCGCGTCTCACAGTTGTGCTAAAGGTGCTGCTCCTGAATCATCCTGTATGCAATGGACTTACTTCGATTTCCTGCGTCTGATCCTCGATGACATTCTGGTGCTGGCGTAGCGCTGTCTCGAGCTCCTTGTTCCTCTCCAACAGCGTCTTCCCAAGCTCAGCCGCGAGCTGCAAATCTGTAACAACCGGAAAGTCCCATTTAAGTCACCCAGTCTTATTTAAGGTACGTCGAATCGGCACAAATAAGGTGAGAGCGACGCTAACGCGCGGTGAAAGACATGCTGCGTCAAGACAAGTAATTATATCGGAATAGCATTACGACCAGTATAGTCGAGACCTCGGGTTACGACAGTCAGATGAAGCACGGATAATTCGCAACTAAAACTATAGACGCTCAAGTACCTACAACCAAATTCAATCGTAACACTTCTCCATAAGTCTAAAGCACTGTGGCTTATTTGGTGAATGTACGCTCTTTTGTTTATAAAGTGGTCACCGGCGAGCGCAATGAGATTTTTTCCGCTGACTCAC
Source organism: Apotomis capreana (assembly GCA_947623375.1). NCBI lineage: Eukaryota > Metazoa > Arthropoda > Insecta > Lepidoptera > Tortricidae > Apotomis > Apotomis capreana. Next base: position 7,652,729 of record OX392506.1, on the reverse strand, counting down.
ACCACGTGACGTGCAATGACCGGCTCGGCTGCGTCATTTCATACGATGCACATTGCTGGTTTACTCCTTCCCTTCATAAACTCTCTTAGAGCTAACTGCGTAACGCTGTGTGTATATCGATAATAACTCACGTGAAAGGCTCTTTGGTAACCTTGGACGTGGAGAACAAAAATATATAAATGACTATTATGTTCTGGCTGTTAAAACGGGGTCAATGATAAAGTTTGCGATGAAAGTGTAAAGTTTGAGGCGCAATTTGCCGCGTGCGGTGGACATAACTACAGGAAAGCGTAAAAATGTGAGAAGGAAAATTACTCTTGGTAGCCACATCGTAACAAGATCGTACTACTCTCAGCTTTATATCCGACAGTTTTATTTTATAGGTGGCATAAAATTGCCGCATTATTTAATAGTATAGAAAATGCGATAGCTACTTAAGTTTATGCTGGAGGCTGATCGTCACTTTCAGTTTTATTAACCGACTTCAAAAAGGAGGAAGTTTCCAATACATCGGGATTTTTTTAAAATTACTTACGATTACTCGAAGACGGCTGGATCGAATTGAAATGCGAATATATTTTTGGTAGGTACTATTATCTATCACATCTTGAGAAAACGAGGGTATTCTTCAAAATATTAAATTATTGTATTTTTAGTAGGTTACTTAAAACAATGCTCGTACCTCAGTGTCAATCTACAAACTGCTACGAGGATTTGAAATTTTAGTGAGTTTTATTTTTCACCAGGCGATATTATCGTATCCAATTGTATTGCCAAAATATGTATGAAAACTATGGTTCTGCCTTCCCGAGCAAACGTCGCTGTGTTGGCAAGACAATTTTATGAACGGATATTAGGTAATCTCATATAAGGAAATATTTTGCGCTCCAAAAATCAGCTATTTCCAGTTTATGTCAGCGCGCTGGGTCTAACATTTGTAATTTAACGGTAATTATATGCATGTACAATAAATTCTCATTATGCTAGTCTTTTACATTCTTAACGTATAATTAATTTAAATTTCTGCATCGGACCACACAGACACTCATTCTCTTGAATCTTAGACTACGTAATAGATGTGTCAGATGTGTATCTATAAACAAGTGTAATATAAACAGTTTTCCGTTTACATTTATTACGTTCACACAATTGTTATGATTGGCAGTAATGAATGCATTTCTTTACGTCTGTCCATCGTCTTACACATCGTTCCACGCGATGAATGCATCACCATTATGCACATTAGCTATGCTATGCATCGACGCAATCACATAAGAAATATTTCCTTAATAACTCGGCAATATATCTGAAATTTATACCTTGGTTTGCCATCTCTAAAACCTTACTACCAGGACAAAAAACGGGAAACTCCCGGATTTTGGAGCTCAGAACCCGAACGGACATCGTCTATATTTTTTTGTACTTACTGAGTAAAAATTATTAAAATCAACCTTCACACAAGGAAAGAAGGAATGAAAGTAAAGACGGACGGTTGTTTCATGAAGATGAAAGTCGTCTTCCACAAACGTGGTCTCGTATCAGGAGCGACCTAGCTAATTTACGTCTCTCGACGTACAGTGCATGAAAATGTTAAACCCGAACTAAAAATTAAACTCCGCCCAGACGCTCCCTGGACGCCCTCTATACTAGGACATCTGGAGAAACCCGGACGGACGGACGGTATAAATAGGGTTGCCATCCCTATTTATACCTAATAAAGTGCACACTTTTTTTTCTCAGATTATGTAACTTACTTCTACAATATATGTCTTCGTTTTAAGAAACGTAAAAACTTACATATGTAACGATTGTAACGTTTTCAATCTAAAGGGCCCACATTGTCGCTTACCAAAAGGTAAGCCAGTAAACGACGACATGGTACCCTTTGCTTGAACACATCACATTATAAGCATTCGTCATGTATAACGAATTAACGAACTCATTTTACTTAACTCTACACTCACACATTCCTCGAAATTGTGGGATATTTATTATTATTATAGGATAGAAATTCTTAACATTGTTTGCGCTTAAATCTGAGAGCGTAACTTTCAAATGCGGGTCTTTATTGTATCGTACAATGCCGCAGTTTTGTATCACTATCACGTGCTTATCACCTATAAGTTTATAGATGGAGGTTAGTATGATACTTTCTCGTTCTCAGGCTGATCTAACGATTTGGATGCGCAGGCGGCGTAATTGCACCCTTTTCTCTATAATTTGTTGGGCTTCCGACTCCGATGGCGTGGTGTCCGTAGAATTCGATTCCCATCGGAACTAAGCAAAGCTTGTACTATGGGTACAAGAATATACATAATACATATAAATACATACATAGATAACATCCATGGGCGTCGCCAAGGGGGGGCAGGGGGGGGCAGCTGCCCCCCCCTAGAGATCCAAAAATATGTCCAGTCACTTGACTTGTCTGATGGATCATACTCGCACATCAAAACTCAAATGAATTCAGTAAGTAATAATTCCAATCCATTCCAACTCCTCCACAAAATGGATGTAATTAGGAGACTAGAAGTCCAGTCAGGGGCTAGAGGGAGATCGTTGATGAGATCGCCAGTGTATCGGCTGCCGTCAGTAAAGGTCATGAAAAGTGACTCTACGAAACGAGTGGCGACGTGTCTCACCGGCAGGTGACACTTTGTAGAGACTATGTAGAGTGTACCGAAGAAGAAGAATTGTCCATATAATATAACATTGGTACAAAAAATATAGAACTACTCAAGTGGCGCTGAGCTGAAGACCTGAGTTTGCTCGAAAATTGGTATATTTTACGTTTCTAGCCCCAATATTAACGCCATTTTGAAAAAAAAAAACAAAACTGAATCGACAAACGTAGACCAGGTCTACTGGGCAGCCTCGAGTCTTTACTCGTCGCGTCCAGCAGATTTTCGGCTCGTTGCAAAATCTCTCGGTCCGTTGCTTCGTGATAATTCTGCACTTGCATCAAAATGTATTGAATTATTGTCTTTCAATTTAATGTTATATGGTTACAAAAAAATTTCGCGCTCGCTGCGCTCGCGCTTTATACTCGTATCTGACTTTGTTTTGACCCTTCCTCTTAAAAAAATTCGCGCTCGCTGTGCTCGCGCTTTCATCTAGTTTTGTTTTGACCCTTCCTCTCAAAAAATTTCGCGCTCGCTGTGCTCGCGCTTTCATCTGGTTTTGTTTTGACACTTCCTCTCAAAAAATTTCGCGCTCGCTGTGCTCGCGCTTTCATCTAGGTACTTTTGTTTTGACCCTACCTCTCAAAAAATTTTTGCTCGCTGTGCTCGCGCTTTTATCTGGTTTTGTTTTGACCCTTCCTCTCAAAAAATTTCGCGCTCGCTGTGCTCGCGCTTTCATCTGGTTTAATTTTGGCCCTTCCTCTCAAAAAATTTCGCGCTCGCTACGCTCGCGTTTTCATCACATAACACATTCATGAACCGTATCCCTCTAAAATTTTCGCGCTCGCTCCGCTCGCGATTTACGACTAACTACGTTTTGCACCGTCCTCCCAAAACTTTTGCGCTCGCGTTTCCATCTCATTTTTAATGACATTTATGACTATAAGCCGAAATACACTTTCTATAACGTACTTGCGCCAAAGACGGCCCTGTTCCTAAGATAGCCCACAAAGATAGCCGTACCATATATAGTCCTATAGTACTTACCGAACATGGGGTCGAAATTTGAATTCCTTCAAACTTCCTTATAACTATAAAATTTTGAAGTGGGCTATCTTAGGAACAGGGCTATCTTTGGCGCAAGTACCTTATTTACGTGCTTGGTGAAGCTTCCTATCCTCTAGCATGACTTTACCACGATTCCTTTTCCCCACCCTGCATATATGTCAACTTGCCCTGCCCCCCCCTGGACCTTCGGCTGGCGACGCCCTTGATAACATCCATGAACCAGGAATAAATATTCGAGTTTATCACACATATATTTAAGTATTTGCCCGGCCGGGATTCGAACCCAGGACCGCGGTTATCAAAGAAAAAGTAAAAAAATGCGAGCTCTCACGATGCAGTAAAATCCTTACCCGGTGTCTTACTATTTGATTTGTAATTTCCTTTAAAGTAACGTTCAATTTTATTTCCTAATCCAATACCTTATTATTTCTTTCACGAAATACCAACCAGCGTTTATTTAGCTTCATTATATCTTTCAGCAAGAGTAATTTCCAAATGACAGTCAAAGGTTATTCTGAACTAGGTCGCAACACATCGTTTTAGAGACTATTATTCTGTGTTAAACAGCCTGGGGATTGGGTCAATAACCACGACTTATACGACAATGGGTGCCCTCTGACCAGTCGGCGATTACAAAAGTAAAACGCGTGCGTATATTTAAAAATGTAGTAGCGTGCTTCTGTGCAACGTATGTGGTTCTTAAATTATTAAACTAGTAGCTGTAAACCTCGTGAGTTTATTTCGAAATAGCTGAAAAAAAAAATACGTTTTCGACTCCCATATTTCCGACGTTTTGAAAAATCTATATCCGATCTAATTATTTTGACGACGCGGTTGGCCCGGTTTGTAGTGCTGCTGCCTACTGCGCCGGCGGTCCTGGGTTCGAATCCCGGCAAATATTTGTGTGATGAACTCGAATATTTGTTCCTGGGTCATGGATGGTATCTATATTGTATATCGTCGTCTAGTACCCATAGTACAAAAGCTATGCTTAGTTTGGGACTAGGTCGATTTGTGTAAGATTGTCCCTTAATAAGTATTTATTTATTATATCGAACCTACAACTTTTTAAAACCTTAAATTTCACGACAATTGGTTCATTTCTCAACCGAACTGCAGGCGAGAACACCCGGATAGGCTGAATAACCGAAACCGAAAATCCAAACATCCGATCATACGAAACAAGTAATCCGGACGTAGGTTCTACCAAGCTGAAACGGAGAGGTTTATTCGCTATCTCGGTTAAAAATGCTACGTCCGAGTTTGAAGGATGATCTCATGAATGGAGAGAAATTTGTTTACGATAAATAAACTATTGAACACTAGATTACAGACTATAATACGAGTAACAATCCCTGGCTAGGTAGCTAGCTGCTATTGTATTTATTATCGCGATGTAGGGAGAAATACCTATGACTACTGACGGCATCTCTGATAGCACGTCCAAAAACGTTCCCAGGACTTTTATAGAGTACCAAATTTTGTTATTTAGAGCCTTGGGTGGTGCGATGCCCGAGGCACCCCGAGGTTTCTTTCAGTATTTTAATCTTATTTAATGGCTTTTTATATTCATTACCTATCTCAGCCATTAGTAGAATATGTTAAAATATATGCGGCTAAATCTAAATAGGTACTCAATTACATTCTTTGTTTCACCTACCTACATCCTACACGATATTTAGAACATCCTGTTATCAAAAATATGATGCTGGCAAAACATCTGCTACTATAATGTACCTATCTATTGTTGTGTTTTGTTATAAAAACTCTGTAATATTGACGTCAACTATTATATTGACGTTAACATCACCTTTTGACGAATTCCTAGAGTAGTTAATGTCATACAGTTCATGTCATTAGTAGTAGGTAAAACAATACAAATTCACGTTAAGAATGGTATTAAACAAATTCAATAAGCTCGGCTTAAAGTGTTGGGATAGTTTTCAGCTAATAAGTTAAGTTCATTACTTAATTACAAAAGGATTAGTACTTCTGTAACGGTTTTGTTGTTATTATTAATAATGCCAGTTAGTGTTTGCTACCACAACTTGTGATATCATTATAAACTTATTAAGTAATTGGTGCATTAAGTACATAGATTTTTTACAAGGACAGACAAAAGTAGGACGCATTAGAAGTGTTTTTTACTATATTTTAATTGATAATTGGTGGTGTAATTAATGAACGCATATTTACTTGATTTTAAAGCCATTTTACAGTAGGTACTTAGCGCAATCGAAACTGAAGCATGACTAGATTTCAGTTCTTTGCGAAATAGCGCCGTGAAAGGAAGATTCGATAAAAAACCCATATCAATACCAATGTATCTTTATGAGTGTAATGCTTAGTTTCAATCTGTAATAAATAATGTTACGAGCATTCACAAAATCATTTGAAATACGGAAGCCAATATAATGGAGGCATGTACCTAAATGTAATTGGATGTACGAGTAATCTTGCTGTGATATGTGTTTTGCTATTTCGGTATGTAGTGGTGAATTGCTGTTTTGTTACTTTGTAGGTACCTACACTTTGTGTGAGTCACTTTTAAATGTCGATGCCAATAATTGCGTCTTTTAGAAGGGACTCCAGATATTTTTTGCAATCTAAGCTCTTAAACTCTTAACTGCCTGGCTGGTCGTCGGAAAACTGTGTCCCAGACCCAAGCCGCCAGCATTGTAGAGCGGCAAATGACGTCGTGGCGTCTGGGGCACAGCTTTCCGTCGACGTGAATGGCCGTCTTTAACGCTCAAAGCCTAATTGATCCGAAGAAGGTTCGCACAGACATCTACATTGACAGGTACTAGTTATATTTCAGTGAGGGTTTTTGGGAATTTATATCAACAAACAGTGACGGTATCGTTTTGTGACTGGTGCAAAATAAAATTAACTGAATAAATGTTGCTTCGGGAAAGTATCCTATTGTATATTGGGTTAAAATGTCGCAAACCATAAGCCCTTTTGCTCACTTGGCCCTAAAGTATCAAAAATGAATTAAGGTGATAAACATAGAATTTTCTTGTGTAGAACCAATTATCTGTGATAACAATAATGTACAACATGTGTTCGGGTTTTTCCATGTTTCTTTATAACCTTTGTCTTTATCCTTTGTATGCAAATTTAATTTACTTTATCTTTATGTCTAAAGCCGTGATTATTGGTCGCATGCTGCAATTATCAATGTGATAAGCAAAACAAAGTCTTATCAGGTAGGTATATCGCAGTTGATTAACCTGCATCATAATGTCAGTGACAACAGTATTCATCAGAGCCCAAATACGACGAGGTTTGCGATATATCCAACTAAACTAATTCTCATATATCATAAAATAACCTGAATGTAACCGACTTATTCAGAAGTTGCTATTCAAGCTGCATTTGATACTGACAGAGTCTCACGACTCAATATTATAGATATTTGCTCTGATATTTGGGCGAATAAATTTTATGCCTATAACACCTATTTGTCTTTGCGAAAGAAAATGTCATTGAAATTATATCGCTTAAGTATTAGATTAAGTACCTATATCGTCATATTTAGTCGCAGGTTACGAGAGCTCAACTAAACTGGTTTTCGGGACTGAGTTATAAGATAAGCATTTATGATGTTGATAGCACTTAAGATAAAATCGCACACCACTTGAATGTAACTATATAGTAATAAGGATTACGCTAATCATAAGTGAGTAGCTATACTTACTCTCGCAGCATATCGAACCTATATGAAAGATACTGACAGAATTAATGGCGGAGAGAGTGACCAAGAGAAACACTATTGACTCATAAGTACCTATTATGTTGGCACTCACTGATGTATGGAGCTGGAAACACGAGGGCACTTAACTGCTTAACGACACGCCACAGGGCCATACGGGATGTTCAATTAAACCAAACAGATGCAATTAAAGCTAATAGAAAAGACCCAGTTTGACTCATATAATGTCTCTCTTTAGAAAAAGTTAAGGTTCACAAAATCCAACATACCTACAATCACTTGAATTTTACTTCGTCATTAAAATAATTAGTGGTCTTAATATGTAACACTTGCCGTCACTTATATAAAATAAAAACAAGCCAGTTCGCAATGAAACAAACAATAGCGTCAGACAGAAGTAACTACGAGATAAACACTTAATTTGCAAAGTGCCTGTAGTAGTTGCTAAGCCGCGAAATTGTGCGCATCGGGTTACAAGCATGAAATTTTTACCACACATAGAACGCTCCACGGTGATTATTTTCAGATGTGGAGGGAAGTCAGATTCGTCCCCTGTGTGGTGGGAGAGCGGGGTGAAGAGGACCAAGTACTACTCTTTTTCTTTTTTTTATTACTGATCAGTAAAGGCTATTAGGGTTTGTGCAACATCGTTTTCGTGTAAAATAGATATCAGCTATTAATTTTTTATGTTATTTAAGAATAGTTTCATATTAAAATTTGGGTTTATTGCCGAAAAGGTAAAAATCACAACAAGTTTTTTTTATTCAGAGCGATAAATTAGTTATCTATCCTGAATATTTACAATTAAAAAAAATATTACTAAACAGAAAATTTAATCTTGTTTTTAAAAATGTATACATATTGGGCACATCTGATACAAAAAGTACCTTGAAAAAAATGTTGATGTTAAGCTTAGCCTGCGTGTTCTAGTACATTTTGCTAAGTCGCGAAATTGTGTACATCGGGATACAACGACGAAATTTATACCACGGATAGAGTATTCTGCGGTGATTATTTTCAGATGTAGAAGGAAGTCAGATTCGTCCCCTGTGCGGCGGGAAAGCGGGGTGAATAGGACAAAGGAGACCTCTTTTTCTTTTTATATTACTGATCAGATAACGCTACTAGGACTTGTGTGGTATCGTTTTCGTGTAAAACAGATATCAAAAATTCATTATTTTTGTTATTTATTGATAGTACCATATAAAAATATGGTTGTATTTCCGAAATTGTAAAAATCACAACATGTTTTTTTTATTCAGGGAGATAAATTAGTTATATTTCCTGAATATTTACAACTAACAAAAATATAACAAAATAGCAAATTTAATCTAGTTTCTAAAAACATAAACATATTGGGCACTCTCCATACAAACAGTAACCTAAATAAATTGTTGATGTTGAGATTAGCCCGTGTGCTCGTGATACATTAGCAAAAAATATTTTGTTTTAATTGCATTAATTAGTTTTTCTAGGACGTATATAGTAAGTATTATATGTAAAAGCATGTTAATAATCATTATTTAATGTATTTAATCAAGCGAAATAGGATGCGTTCGGAGATTTACGTTGGTTACGCCGACTTAAACATATATTTTAACCTACTGTTTGTATGAGAAGTTCCCAATATGCATATATTTTTCTTTTTTTTATTACTGATCAGTAAAGGCTATTAGGGTTTGTGCAACATCGTTTTCGTGTAAAATAGATATCAGCTATTAATTTTTTATGTTATTTAAGAATAGTTTCATATTAAAATTTGGGTTTATTGCCGAAAAGGTAAAAATCACAACAAGTTTTTTTTATTCAGAGCGATAAATTAGTTATCTATCCTGAATATTTACAATTAAAAAAAATATTACTAAACAGAAAATTTAATCTTGTTTTTAAAAATGTATACATATTGGGCACATCTGATACAAAAAGTACCTTGAAAAAAATGTTGATGTTAAGCTTAGCCTGCGTGTTCTAGTACATTTTGCTAAGTCGCGAAATTGTGTACATCGGGATACAACGACGAAATTTATACCACGGATAGAGTATTCTGCGGTGATTATTTTCAGATGTAGAAGGAAGTCAGATTCGTCCCCTGTGCGGCGGGAAAGCGGGGTGAATAGGACAAAGGAGACCTCTTTTTCTTTTTATATTACTGATCAGATAACGCTACTAGGACTTGTGTGGTATCGTTTTCGTGTAAAACAGATATCAAAAATTCATTATTTTTGTTATTTATTGATAGTACCATATAAAAATATGGTTGTATTTCCGAAATTGTAAAAATCACAACATGTTTTTTTTATTCAGGGAGATAAATTAGTTATATTTCCTGAATATTTACAACTAACAAAAATATAACAAAATAGCAAATTTAATCTAGTTTCTAAAAACATAAACATATTGGGCACTCTCCATACAAACAGTAACCTAAATAAATTGTTGATGTTGAGATTAGCCCGTGTGCTCGTGATACATTAGCAAAAAATATTTTGTTTTAATTGCATTAATTAGTTTTTCTAGGACGTATATAGTAAGTATTATATGTAAAAGCATGTTAATAATCATTATTTAATGTATTTAATCAAGCGAAATAGGATGCGTTCGGAGATTTACGTTGGTTACGCCGACTTAAACATATATTTTAACCTACTGTTTGTATGAGAAGTTCCCAATATGCATATATTTTTAGAAACCAGATTAAATAAGCTTTTTAAAATAATAATAATACTTTAAAAATGTTAACGAAATTTAACTAATTTACCTCACTGAATAGAAAAAACTTGTTGTGATTTTTACCTTTTCGGCCATACACTCATATTTTTATATAGAACTATACAAAAATAACATAAAATATGAATTTCTGATATCTGTTTTACACGAAAATGATACCAGACAAGTCCTAGTAGACTTAACTGACCAGCAATAAAGAAAGAAAAGAGGTAAACTTGATCCTCTTCACTCCGCTCTGCCGCCTCACAGGGGACGAATCTGATTTCCCTCCACATCTGAAAATTATCACCGGAAAACACTCTATCTGTGGTAGAAATTTCATGCTTGTAACCCGATGCGCACAATTATGTTAGAAAACAGCGGACTAACAACTCTACTACTGGGCCATAACAACAAGGAAAGAAAAGAAAAAAAACGACTTAGTTTATTTTACCGTTAAAAGAAACCATAATCCAACAGAACAATTTCATGGTGCGATTCGGAGCGTTTCGTGAGCGCAACGCTATGCGCCTCTCACACAGCCTTGCGCAACTAACCTTCGGTTCCTTGCAGGCACTCCAGCTCCACCGTGTAGTCCCACAGGTCCAAGGAGTTCAGCCCGTTCAGCTCCCAGGAGCTGAGCGAGTCTGACTGCTCCTGTTCCTCGCTCATCTTCCATCGGTCACACGCGAGAACGAGAACCAGTAACGTCAACGGTTTCTATGAGGCTTTTTTTGCCATGTTTGAACGGCGGACAGCTGCGGCGTGCCTTCGATGGCGGCGCAGCACGGACTGAGCCGCGCGCCGCACCGCGTTGCAATCACAATCACGCCGTCCGAACGGAACCCAATCCACAATCTCATTTCTTTCGATTACTCGGCGATACCAGAAGAAATTAACGAATGTTATCTTACTAATGTAACATATAATAGAACAAAAAACCAAGTCAGGTTCGGAGAAAGTGATTCGCGACGCGATGCTGGCTAAAGCAATCAATCAAGATTGTTGGTGTTGCAAAATTATGGGCTGTTGACGCTACATAATGAAATCGCTCAATCTTTATTATGCAGCGCTTCTTTAAACTTTCCCGAAGGTCAATTATGTTGCATTTTATCTCTGTTTGCTCAGGGTTGACGTTGTGGATATTTACTGCTCCATCTTTCTTAGCTCATTCTAGAGCGTGGTCGAAATATCAATGGCCTGCATTTCCTCTTCCTTTAAGTCTCCAAATTGCGCTTTTCGTACTAAAACCTGACTATAAATCCTGATGTAGATGCATTTTTGCATATATAATTAAAAACAAAATAGCGACCGTTTTTTCCCAGTGGAGGGTTGTGACGGAACAGGTGCGCTCGCGCATGATCGCACCCAACGGTTCAGTGCACTCGACCTAAATCCCACTTGTATGGCTACCGCGTGTTATGGCTATTGATTACGCAATTCAATCATCTGGGGCCCTAGGGCTAGTGTTAGAAAAAAAAAAACTGGTTCGTTTGGATAATGTAAAATTTTGTGTGTAGTTTCATAATATTTCCAAAAATTGCCACTTTTAATCAGTCGTGATATTCGTGATGAGGGGTTTCGAATTAAAGACGCTGGATAAAGACAGGATATTTGTCTGTTACATATGTTGCTTTTCGTTTCAGTTATAATATTAGCTATTATGATACCGAGTTAGTTCTCTTGACTAGGTAATTGTTTTAATGTACTAACTAACGTTGCAGTATAATCAAAATGCATGAAGAGGCCATTTAGTCTATGTATTTGTAATAACTGCAATTATTAAAGATCAGCAGATTTTAAGTTTTGAACAAGAATAGCCTCACATAGACGCAAGCGCACCAGCGTGTGACGGAACATTCAACAGACGTGAAAACGTAACAAAGATGATTAAAACGATGATTTGAGAAACAATAAAACGATTATTCATCAAGACTAAAAAGTGCGAATCTTATCATCTTAGGTAATTAATGCGAATGTGTCATAATGTAGATAAGTTATCTGAGGTCCTACTGGACGGATAAAGACATGGATCTTGCGATATATATAACTCTATATAGCACCTTTATGCGTCTTGCTATCAATACTACTTTATATAAATAAAATTTGAAGAGAAAGGTTAGTCGAATTTCCGGGTTCAATGAATACCTTCTTATCGTAATATTGAAATCTTGAAAATGTTAATAGGTTTTGGTTTTCGCGAGCTTGTTTTTCGCAACGCGGAATCTTATATAGCCTTTTACGGGAAGCTGGGTCGTGTAAGTTGGTAGAGCACTTCTCTTACTAACGGAACTGTTTTAATAGCTGTTAAATAGTGTGTTGTGTAGGTATAATATAGCACTTTTATCTCACGAAGCCACTAGCGCTTCACTTGTTTTTATTTACCGCTTTAGGTAAAGTACTTATTCTAGCCAGACTGGATGAATTTTAAGAGCGATTGGTGTTCATACAAATGACAACAACCTGACCAATTGTTTTTGAGTATTTTCTATGTGGGAGTCCCATCTCTTACGAACTTTTTTTCGTTAGAGATTGGAGATTGAATAAGAAGAGTATTCCTATAGTAAAGCGCACGTCACTCCGTTAAATAGGTGTTAAACACGTCTTTATGAAGTGAAGACGTGATCTCGACCGCAAAGAAGCTATTTTTCTTGTATACCACAAACATCTCTACGTAGATCGTAACTATTTTTGGTCGCTGTTTTAATACCCCGTATAGCATTCAAGCGATACCACCGGCTAACTTTAATAATAAGTGTCGGATAGCTATTGCATGCACCTCCGAAACGCTCATTGCCCAATATCATGTGTCAGCGTCCGCTTGCAGCAACGAATGTTTGGGATCGTTGACACACCGCATCCATCTTAATCATGCTCCCTGTGTCACGCACATCGCATCACGCTACCAGACGTGACTGGATGTCTTCCCAATAAGTGTAATAACCATTTCGTCAGTTCTTAGAAAAAACCGCGTAGATAGCGTATACGTAATAGGGAACTCATTAATAACATCGTAATGCAGACTATACATGGAAAACGTATGTGATTGGGTACCTAACTACCTACCTACTTAACCTAGATATATTTTTTCGGGCTTGCTCGTAATGATATCTAATCGAGATTCCTTAGAATCCTGAATATTAATCTCACTGTTGATGTACAAAAATACAAAATGATTAGTATCTCGGTTGCATCGACAATGTGGGCTTAAGATTCCAATAAATAATTCTTCTCTACCTATTATGTAGCAATGTTTAAGATTGGAATCTTGGCTAAAACTTATTGCGGAGATTCGTGAGCCCCATTTTATATTGTAAAAGGGAACTTAGGTTGTCGTTTGTTTGTTTTAAGCATTTAATTGAGTATTCTCCAGGATGGAGGGTTTGTCTTTTTTGATCTCTGACTTCCGTTACTCCACTTTTATACTATTTATACACCGATATTTATGACAATTCCATTTCTATTAAGAGCGGTCGTTTTACACGCGGTAGTGATTTAGATTAGTATATCTTCGTGTTTATGAGTACTCAGACTATAATAACTTGTCTTCAGATCTCGTGTTTGATATTTATTAGTAATGGGATTCAATAGCGTCTACGGGCAAATGTTGGAGTTGCATCACTGGCTTTCAAAATATTTTGCTCAATGCACGTATCAGTCTAGTGCGGGGTATAATCGCTCATGCATTGTGAAATTAGTACATAGCTCGGTTTACATTATTGTAATGATTCTTGACACTTCGTTACTCTGTTTTTTCGTTTCGGCTTGACGTCAGTTGTTTGATCTTTGAAAAAAATCATGCATAATTAATGACGAAGCTGAATGTGTATATATATGCTTGATGGTTGTTTGATTCTTTAATTGGCAATGAAATGAACAATAATTGACTTTGTTCTATATTTTTATTGGGCGTAAAATGTATTCGGACAGTGTGACTAACAATGAGCCATACAAGTGTAGCTATACTTATCATGAAATTTGTATCCTCTGGCGATTTAGGTACATGTTGTAAGTTACATAGATTGTAACTGAGCCCTAAGCGGAGGTGTTTGATTTGATAGTGCATGTTTCATAATTTTATTCCTCACATGCCATTATACTACTATTATTTGAAAACTAACCTTCTATCACAAACCAGGAAGGGAATCTCGATGATACGTCAAATCTTCTATTTTTCTTTCTAAAAGCTAATATGTATATTCCAATCATCCTCTACACCACATTCATCGAAACTACCGTGAGCTATACAGCGTGTATATTTGATACAACCGCATATTGTAGCCAGACGGAGATTTTAGTGCTATAATCTGATATTCATAACAATTATTAACTTAGCGTTAACTGCCATAGCGTAATTAATATTTAAAAAAATTCTGATCAGTAATGTATGGCGTAATTATTACTAGTGACAGTTGTGATATCACGATGTTATGTGTCAACAAACAACAACAAACAAGTACATTGTTTGCTGATTAATTTTATATGAAAAAAAAATTGGACGATTTTTTTTATAATTTATGGATAAATATATTAATAAGTGCCTATACTAAGCCCCCGTAAAGTATGCGGTTATATCAGATATAGGTACACACTGTATAATACTCGTAGATCTCTTCAATAAAGGTAGTTAGTTAATATAATTTATAACGAGTAGCGACCACTCATCGGCCCATTGACGAGGGACTCCATTCATTAACTAAATCCCACACGATGCGGACTGGTTCAATACTATTTCAGTGCCATGACATTTTTGATGGTAATATTATTCATGTGTTTTGATCCGTGTCCGAAAGCAATTGGAGAAATGTTGGTTCATAAGCATATTAATTGATTACCTAAGCGCAAATCATTAGAAGTGTAAATGAGTTGCATCTGTAAATATGTAAATGAGATACGAATTACATCTGTAACTATTTAAAATATTGGATCAATTTATCACAAATGACTATCGACCCTACCTTATTAGCTTATTAGCTTTAGCTTATTTTCTCAATAGGTACTCCCAATAATTGTCATTTATTAACTATAATACAACTGTACAATAAATTCATGAATAATCAATAACTCAATTAAAACTAAATTATAAAAATAACAAGGTTCAAAAAACACCGCTCATTAACTTGAGTGAAAAAGTTGAGATAGAAATATGAATACGAATTTTTCCGACAAAAAACGATGGCCAAACTTTATTTACTAGATCTGTTTACATCATCATCGTCTGTAACATGAACACACTGAAATACAATTATCTATCTTTTACCCGCGGGTTCGCTCAAGTTGAAATCGGGGTCACAATCCTACGGAAACCACGTTTTTTCTGAATAAAAATTAGGGTAGGTATTCCATCCCTGTTCCAAATTTCACGCAATCCATACCGCCGTTTCGGCGTGAAGAAATAACAAACACACACACACACACACACACAAACTTTCGCTTTTATACTATAAGTGGAATTATATATAGTGTCAATTTTTAATGTAGTTACATACGACCCTTTGGATTTGATTGCTGCACTGGTATGATAAAATAATACATTGAAAATAGTCCTTGAATGTCTAGGTGTTCTTAAATGAAAATTATTTACGAAGATACTTCTTGTTTGCGGTTCCTCTGTTTCCTGTGTCATTATAAAGGTCACACGTGCATAGTCATGGGCACAAGTGTCGTTCATTAAAAATAAACGCAATAGTTGTGAGGTGTATGGTGGGGGCACAGTAAACGAATGCATCGTACGATGTGGCAAATAATCACAAAATTTGGAATTCTTAACATGAAAATTGCCTGACATCCTGTCACTACTTCTAATTAAATCTGAATATCTTGGAGACTACTTCTTTCATTACAACCATCTCGACAGACGAAACTTTCGATTAACGAAAAACCGCACTCAAATCTGTTAACTCGTTAGGGAGATTCGATGCCATGGACAGACACACAGATACACAAGTGTTAAACCTATAACACCCCTCTTTTCGCGGTGGTTAAAAATAAGTCAGAGGTGGGCGACTTCGCTTGTCGCGCGACTCAGCGTCATCTGTCTTCCTCGCACGGTATTGAATGGAAAGTGACAGGTAGTATTTGTCGCGCGACAAAGAGTCGCGTGTCACAGTTATGCTAGAAGTCGTGCACATTGCCGGTAAAATACGGCTATAGTTTCCTGTTCTGAAATATTTTTCGTAATTTTCGTATTTTGCGTATCAATAACAAAGCGCAAGCACAACAAAATGTTAAACAGTTTTCTTAAACAAGGAAGCCAGTTAGCCGCAGCCACAAGCCTAACAGCGCTTATGCAAACTCCTATCAAATTCCAATATCTTTCTTTTAAAAACTTACTTATGAACGGGGAATAAAGTTAGTTCTTCAATAACACAACGAAGGAAGAAGCGAGTTTGTGATATTAATCCCTCGAAATGTCAGGCCATCACTGGATCGCGCGCGCAATTTGTTGAAAGTCGAATCAATTTGTTTTAGAAAGTAGACGTCTATTGGTCTAGTCGTTTGCAAAATAAATTTGTTTTAAAATCAGAATGTCGAAATGAGCAAATAGGGATGGCGGGGTTTCGAGGAGTCACATAATATTATCGTAGTAGTAGGAGGATAGACCATCAGCTATTGAAGAACTACCTACTAGGTACCAAATATTTATAATAAGTAAGCCTATGCTGACGGGATCGTTTACGCCGTGACTTTCGTAGAAGTGCTACTCCACATATCGAAATTCGAATTTTGTACCGTGCCATCCCTCTCGATCTCGTGTCAAACAATCTATTTGATTGAGCGGGACAGCACGCCACAAATTCGAATTTTGAATTCGTATTATGTTTAGGTACTTCATACATTTCAGTACTGTATAATACTATCGCCGGCATTGGCGTATTTAGGGGGGTGGCCGGGTGGGCCGTGCCAACCCCAGTATGGTCTAGTACCCACCCCAGGATTTTGGATTACCGATAGAAATTCATGGTATCATCGCAAAGGCCCCCCCCCAAGCCCCGTCTGAAAAATAGTCTTAGATACGCCAATGATCGCCGGTTACTGTCACGGCGTATGCGGCGATGGAGCCGCTTTGCAGACCTAGCTATGCTTTGCGAATCTTGTCGCGCGACATAGCCTCACCCGTCACTCTCTCGTAGTATTCCACAGAATGAGATAGACAATATATCTCGCGCGAGAGTCTCATGCCACAGTTGTGCTAAAGGTGCAGGACGGATGTTTAGCTTTACGTTTTTAACGGATGCTCTACACAGGCACTGCTAGTTATCGTAGTCAGTCGCACGCCTTAGTCGGGTTTGTCGTTGCATATACAAAGTCAAAAAACACCCGGAGCATTAGCCTACACTGTTATTTAGAGGTTATTCGAGTATTATAGTATAGTTGCAGGGCGTGCCAATGCGATTGGCTGATGCATGGCGCGCTTCTAGGAACAGCTAAGAAATCACAATACAAGGCGGAGTCGAGCACTCTAGTGCGCGCTGGTGCGTAGGGATCTAGAGACCATCCCGTTGCCTGACCGGGACAAAGTACTGAAATAGCCGAATGGACATCGGGACACCACTCTTTAAACTGGGGCATATCCCGGCGTATCGGAACGTAATGTACTAAGAACGTAATGGGCAAATGTACAGAGCATGCTTAAATATTGAATATTTTTGTGTGACAATCGCAGAAACCAAAGAAAATATTATTTTTAAATATTGTTTAATCTTTACGCAAATAACCAAATGACCACTTACATATAAGTAACTACTTCAATAACTCCCATGTGCCCTTCGAACCCAGCAACAACAGAAGTAGGGCAACCTCGCGTGAGGAACATCTGTGTTTGTGTTGATTCAGGGCCATCTGGGACGCCATCGCCATGTTTCACTCCATAGCTACTTACCATAAGGCTGAGTGGATCGTAAAAAATTAGAAACACTTTATGGCTAACAACGTAACGACGAATGGAAACAGGTGTACAGTCAGTCAACTCTTAGATTGGGATTCGGGTTTGGATTCATCATGATCGGCTATGGGCGAGAGAAACAGGTATAGACTCGAAACACATTTTGTCAGCTGACGGACCGCATATACGTGCATACGCGCCAACGCATTGTCGAACGAATGTACCTATATCTGTAGCTGAGCTTAGTAGCATTTCAAAACTGGTAATTTGGGATAGTAACGAGACGGGCTCACTACGCGCCTCACTCCGCGCAATAGCCTACGCGCCAGCCTGGTTTGTCCGGGCAAAGTCGGTGCGCTTTCATACATAGTAGTACTAGTAGTAGCAGTAAACACGCGTCGATCGGTCGGATAGCCACGCTTCATGATCAGAGGCTTTGCATTTTACATAAACAACCAATAAAATACAGTTCTGAGTCGACATTAGCAAATATCAAAATAGGAACTTTCTCTATAGTCTTTTATTCTGCGGGTAATCTATAATTCAATGCGTCGCTGCCTTTAATAGCTACAAGGCAAACGTTGAAACGACTTTATCGACATTTAAAGTTCAATCGTTCAAACACGCGCCTTTATCGGTTAAACAACAAAATAGCTCAATATAGTAATTATCATTAAACGAAGTATTATCGAATATTTGTTTTCATTACAAATTACGAGTATAAAATACAAAGTTTATAGTTATTAATAAACTGGTCATTAGGTGGCAAGTAGGTATTTCTTTTGCTTATTATGGTTACTTAATAAGTATTTATTTTTCGCTTGTATATATGTACATATCATAACGACAGAAATTTTAATTGCTTTACATACGATTGACTTTACAGCAAAGGAGGGTTTTACAAAACTCGTTTCTTGCTTGCCTGTGCGGCTGCCTAGCCATAACTCCGAAACTGTCCGCATCTAAAGATTATGGTAAACTCCTACATTTGTCTATATACAATGTGGGTCCTGTAACATAAGCAAAAAATTAAAACATAGATTTTACTCGTGAAACTGAACAACATTTGTTCAGCAACTTAAAAAAAAAGTCAGTTTTCAAAATTTTATTATTTCAAACAAATTAAATAGTATTTTCAATGTATGTCGTCCAACGTTGACATTCCCTGAGCATTGACATAGTTGTCACTCTACTAATATCGGTCATTTTGCAATTCATTGCTTCTTTGTCTAAACTTTATTCTAAAAAATGTCATTTTTCACACGTTTTTCAGATGTTGCTTAACAAATGTTGTTTAGTTACAAGGGACGAATCTTTGTTTTAATTTATTGCTCCTGTTACAGGGCCCACCCTTTATACATTTTCTTCAAATTCTTGTGGAACCTTTAAGAAATAAAATACGACTTAATCTTATCTCTGTTTCTTCGGGGTCATCATCATCATCTTTCCTATGCCCTTATCCTATTTATTTGCTGTTGGCGTAGCATGTTTTCTTCCTCTATTCTTCCCTATTAATCGTCATCTCGTTTTTACTTCCTTCTTATTTATACTTATCATCTTTCACAAAATCCATCTTCTCTTAGGTCTTCCTCTTCTATATCCGTCCACATTCATGCTTAACGCTTTTCTGGTTACGTGGCTTGCCTCTCTTCGCATCACATGCCCATACCTTTGTGGTGTGTACTTTTGATTAGAAGAACAATCACTTTCGATCACTAGGCGAATCTGCGCGTGATTCTAACGTCATTCATAACACAAAGGAAGAGACAAGCCGCTATAAAATAAACGACGATCAAAATTAGCTCCGAATCGAGAGTGCCTTTTAAAACAACTTTAACATACTTTTAATAGTATTTGCTGAGACGACAGAGACAATTAAAATCGCTGAACATTCACCCGACTACGAAAACTTCAATTATACTGCGCATCTCACACTTAACTGTTCGACTAAAAACGCGAAAAATAAATCGAGAACCGGTCGGAGACGTCCCAGGAACCCGTCGGTTCAAGGGTACGATCATGAACGTTTTCAATGCAATGCTGACAGTAATTGAATAGGTAATCGTATCTACTCGCAAAATTGTACATGAGAGCAATTGGATACGCACGCCTCATACGCCGGCTTCTTCACTTATTTGCCTACATGATAATTGGTTTGTAGTTTGTACTCTTATTAACATCAGGCCTATTACTGACGTACCCATACCTATAGATGAATTCCAAGTCGACTTGGAATATTAAGTTCTTCAAGGGATAGATTGAGTCTCCACAATTCTGCATTGTAATTAACTATCTGGTAATCCCGTAGCCGTTTATGTCTATGGACTTTGTATTTTTTTTCGGTAATGATGGGGTTTCAAATTTATTATAGGCATATGATAGTGGTGGTGTATTCGATCCTCCTACTTAATATTATATAAGCTGTATTCGACGTGTAAGCCTGCCATACGGACGGATAAAATATTTAAGTATACCTAGATGTCCTCAGCGGATCTACATATTACTACGATTTTTCGCATAAAGACCAAGAATATGAGGCCATACATGCGTAAAGTGACATATAGGTAATATACACCATTTCGAATTTATATTTATCATCTCAAGAAATGCATAGTTTCGGAAGGATACCTTTCCTACACTGGCGAACCATAATTTCAAATATTACAATGAATACTAGTTTCTATATACTTACATAGCTTTCATTTTCGAATCGTCTTGCTTCACTATCGAAAGTAATTAAACAGTCTTCTTATTCGTATCGTCGGCCGCTTGCTTGTGTTAGCCTCGGAAAGAATAAAAAGACTGTAATGAACTAGCTATTAATGCACTTGTGCAAATTGAGATACTATTAATGTTTTTCTTTAGTTGTATTTGAAGTTTAATTATGCACAACGTCTCTCAAAATGTCATCGTATCATCAATATATTTTATACTGCGTATAGCGGTTCAATGTCCAAGGCAATTCTTGGAGGATTAAATCCTGGATCTGTCTGACACATATGTCATGTAATGGAGGGGTACAATGAGTGAATGTGTTTGAGAAATAAGCAAGTTATTAAGGGTATTTTGTTTGAACATGAATTCGACATACAGCGATGGGCCAATAATGCTATCATTATTTACCCGGCATGAATGATATACGTCTCTCTCTCTGTGGTCTTCGCTCCTTCATGACTGAGTATCGTGGTCATCGGTGGATGTGGATGCACTACACCTAGTTTTTATGATCTGCCTCCACCGGTGCCTGGTCATCGCGTCTCTCATAACCGATCAAAACTTGGTTGATGATTGGCTTTTCACTTGATCTCTCCATTTGGTCGTGGACCGTTCCCGGGTTCATTGGCCCTCCGTGATTCCAACAATGATTAGCTTTTCAAGGCGTCCATCTCCCCTCCACATTATGTGGCCGATGTGGTCAATATAATATATACACTGATGGCAAATTGTGGTACCTATACGCGCAAAAAAAACTGCAGAGGTCACAATATCAATGAAATATAAGGGTAAAATTCAAAGACTGGACCAGTAGTTCCCCTAATTTGACAAAAAAAACGAAGGTCGATAGTTCAAGTCTCGTTAAGGTTGAATAGAGCAAACAATTCTTGTTCGAAAAAAAAAATAGAAAAAGATGGTCAAAGAATTTGTTCACTCTGGCGAACATTGCCAAAAATTAAGGGTGATGGCACAAACCGGTGATTCAAATTCAGTCAGGAACTATACATTTTGCACTATTTAGATCTTCGCATTTGTAATGTGCTTGGCTGAATAAGTAGCTAATTTATTAGCGTAAGTTTACGTATACTACTCTCAAACATCTGGATGAAGTAACAACTGTTGTGCAGTTGCAGTTATAAGTTGCACCGTTATGCTTCATCAGATAAAGGCATAGACGAAGAAACATAAACCGCGCGTGAAATTTTACACCACGAGTGTTTTGTGTCTCACATTGTAGATATTGAAATTGTATGTTTACGAGTGGAAATAAATTGAATCGTAACATTCGTGAAATTAATAATGTCATGTGGCTAGATTGGTATACCATGGCTATAAGTTTGTTGGTACAGTTATTTAAGTATAAAGTATTGTTGCTCGTGCCTTAAGATTATGACTGCAGTATAAACTATGTACATGCTGCTTTAGAATATCGATTGTACAAAATCGCCGTACTACAATGTTGCAAATTAATTGGCCGCATACTCGTAGTCCTATACCCATGAGCCATTGAAATTTATGTTATCTTCATCTTTTTCATATATTGTTGGGTATGGGTATGTTCTAAAGTTGGCTTTGTTAAAAGGTTTTCCTTTTTTCTCCAACCATTCCCTTTTGACTATAAACTTGCACTGTCACGTTGATTTTAATATAGCAAGTATTTACTAAGTATTGTAGTTCAATTACAGCAGTAGAGGTAAATATTTAGCCATTTAGCCTATTATTAATATGAATAGCCTCACATCAGCTTAATGCTAGCCCACCGTGTTATCAAAAGTGATACCATAACTAAATACTTAATATTTTATTATTTGCTAGTATCCTAGCCCACACAGGCGGGCTATCTGAGCCATGGCCACTATTTAGTAATCAATTCAAATATTGTCTTTGTCACTTGTGTAATGCATCGTTTACTGACAAAAGGTTATATTGACACTGTACATTGCACCGACACAATGGAATAGCTTAGTGTTCGAGGTATGGAATGGAGTCTGGTGTCAGATTAAGTCTTTAATGAGCCGGAGAACCCACAATATTATGTAGCTGTAGATATGTACATACCATAAACTAATGAACTTTGCTTATTGGTCGAGCGAGCGAAGCAAGTGAGGCGTCTACGTTTCAGCGTGGCCTAAAATTCTGTCGTGTACTCGTGTATGACGTTGGGATGTTCAGGCGCTTTTCGGCTGTTTCGCATAAAGGTCTCATGAAATTTTGTGTCGATTCAGTTTTTCGATTTTTTCAAAACGGCGAAGGAATTTCGAAACAAACTCGCGAGGTGTACACTATAGCATCACGTCTAGCATAATTGTGACTTGCGACTCTTTGTTGCGCGACAAATACTACCTCTCACTTTCCTTTCAATACCGTGCGAGCAAGACAGATGATGCTGACTCGCGCGACAAGATAAGCTAGCCCTGCAGCTCACAAAGCCACTAGCTTAATATTATTTGCGATAAATAGTATATTTTTAACAAGCTACAAATTAACTATTAGATAAAAACAAATGACAATGAGTTTGTGTATTCGTTGGCGATGGCGGGACGACTTTCCCAAAGGACTGACCAGATTAAACTCGAAATGTAAACCCTAAGCAAAAAGAAGAGGAGACTTTTGCCTAGAGGTGGCACACAATTGACTTTCGATAGTACCAGCAGAGGGAATTTTATACGTGTTTCTGGAATCTCTAAGTTATGTCGTTAAATATAAATGTTTTTCTCATATATACCAGTAGACTTTTGTTCTACATTTTTTTTTATCATTGATGGTCATACGCGACTATAAAACAGTAGAGCAATAATAAACGGAAATATATATATAAAAATAATATATTTCGATCGGTTGCACTGTTATAACTGTTGTGATAAAAAGTAAGACTGCAAAAAATCGGCTTTAATTAATTGGACAAAGATAGATACCGGATATTATGCTAATGTTGATAGTGATTTATCTACTAAGCCATAAATTATATTAATCTTTTGTATATAAGCCATTTATTCAAAGTATCTGTAATGTAATCACATGATTTTAGCGTTTGAAAGAAAGTAGTCACGTTTACACCCGGATCTGTACATTTCGTCAAATTACTTAATCTCCTTTATTAACATTAAATGTTAATAAATAAATATAAGTATATATATTCTATACATCAAAATAAAAATACAGTTATGTGTTTGCATGAGTATAGATGACTAGGTACTTAAGAAGTTAAGAGGTGCTAAGTTTAATAATTTAATTTTCTTTAACGCAAGGCAAGGGTATTATTACATATTATCATCTGTTTCATTCAAAAAGGCTCAGCCAAAAAAGGACAGCGTGCCAAGATCGTGCTTAGAAAAATATGATTTTACGAGTTAAGATTCAGCTACGTTACGTTTTTGTTTTTACTAACAGCATGTTTTGTCAATATTTGAGTTTCCCCAACAAATACTAACAATTGTTAATTATTTAGGAATAGCAACAATACTTTGGTTGCCGTGTTCGTTACCTTTGTTATTTCTAAAATCGACATGACACTGGCTAAATCCGTGGTATAGCCATAAAAAAAAATCAGCTATAAGATTCATTAAAATATAATATATTTTAATGAATCTCATAGCTGAATCTTTTTTTTATACATTTTTTAGACATATTATGTCTTGTAAAAATCACGTTTCAAAACGCAAGATAATTGAAGGCAGTGAGATAAATAACAAATATTTGAATTCTTGCAAGAAATAAAGAGTTTTCTTTTATTAAAAAGTTACGCTTGAAGAAATACCTACACGAATTCTCAATGGCTTATGTTAGGAATATGAGTACCTATATTTTAACCTTGAAAGCGTTGGTGATTTATATTTATAATGGGTGACTATAAACTGCGACGCCATATATTATTCTTTAACAGTTATGACTGAATAAAACAACACTATTGTTTAAAGATCTTTCGTTCGTCATCCTTAGTTAAAAGTTGCAGTCATATAGGTCCTAATCTAACCGATTAAATAAGAAGCAATTTAATATATTGTTAAAATGATTGTTCTCATTCCGAGATACATCCCTCACGTTATCGCGAATAGTTAGCCTTAAAAAATTTAACATTGAATGCCATTAATAACTTATTATAAAAATTAAATGTACTTAATGGCATCCAGGTACGGAAGTGCGATTTGATCGCTTTTTAACCGGTTAGCTTAAAGAGTTATCGATTTTAAAACCCTATAAAAGTAGCTAGGGGAGCCGGGGTGAATGGTCGCGATGGCACGCGGTCCGTCACAATACCAAACCTTTTCGCGAAACAGGATACCGACTGTCCCCTTTTTACGACTACTTTACTAAGGTTACTTTGTTACTTGCACATTAAAGCGGGTCGGTAAGACGATCGATGTTAGCTTGGTGACACTAATCGTGTTTTATTTTTAGCAATGATTGATCAATCGCAATGCTAACTAATGCTAAGCAGGTACCTACCTACCAAGTGACGCGACTCATTTAACTTAAAGAACATGATTCCGGTTGCTCAAGGCTATAATGCATGTTAATATTGACGAAAAACTTTTTATTATGCAGAATAACTGTTTAAACATACAAAAATGTTATACGTAACTAAGTAAGTCTGCATGTTAAATTTAAGTTTTTCTATTTTCATTTGCAAATTACGTAAGCGTCGTCATCATAAACAATTTTTCCGGTAAACTACCCCCAGTTCAATGTTTCGTTTGGAAGGTGGATTTAGGAGTTGGAACAGGAATCACGGCTAACAATACCCAGCAGTTACTTACGCATGTAAACAGCGGTCTGTCATCTGGGGAAATTGGAAAAAATCAATACCATCCCGCGTTCGACAGACGTCGCGTCAGACAATTGATCTTTGTACTTTGCGATTTCAATGTGAAAATTAACATTTTTCTATTACTCACCGTCGAGCATGCATCTCCGCGACGCCTGATCATCCTCGTCGAACTCCTCCAACGCAGCCTTGGCCTTCGCGATATCCATGGCTTTATCACAAAGACACTACGGCATTTTGCATACACAACACATGCACATGAGCGGCGTCACTGCATCAGCGCGACCAGCTGATTGAGGGGTCGCGACGCGCTATCGCGGGAAACGAACGCGAATAACTGGCTTGATTACGAGAACAAGTCGGCCGCCTGCACTGTCCGTTCAATGTCAGTATTGACTGTACAATCAATTTTATTATGCGACAGGGCCGCGAAAAGAGGAGTCGGGTGTCGCAAGTCGCCGCGTCGAGTAGTAGCACCGCGGGCATGCGTCAGTCCCGGGGAATGTACGCATGCGCGCGCCTGCTGGTATCGACGCGCTATGCTGGCAGCGGGACGCCAGCGCCACTGACCTGACCGCTGATATGATAATGATAATTAGTCGAATTGGTGCCACTTATTATCAAGGTCTTAGATTAGCGATTAAACGTCCAGTTAAACTCGTTCGATTATTTGACCGGTTAACTGGATCAGGGTTAACTTTTTATTACTGATATCGATATAGTTTTAAATATTCCGTAAGTGGTTTAGGTAGGGTTTACTTCACTTAAAGTTTGAATAGTTGACCAGTAAGGAAACTGTAGAAGATTTAACGCGCCTACTATTTTTCGCATAGCAATTGCTGATGGGTTTTATTGCTAAGTGTTATTGCGCAGGCGCAACGTGAACAAATTTTTAGACACGATTTCAACAATTTTATTATGTTTTAGAAATGTTTTCTTGTACCTGTACCTACCACATATTTTTTTTTGTTTCTTAGTTGTTATATGATATATAAACTTTTTAAAAACAATGGTTTCACCAGGTAATCCGATATAAAAAAATAATAATAACATTTTAGGTAATTTGCTTTTTTGACGTGCAAAATATACTAGTTTTTTTGTGGTAAAAATGATGAATATGTATGTAAGATGAATAGGTCCTCAGGTGTTAAGCTGACAAAAACGCCCAAGAGAGCCATGACATCATGGAACTCGTGGTTTACTAGTGATGTCAAATTTATTTCGAATACCTACCTCTAAGGCTTGTTCTCATCTCAGTCTCAGTAAATATTTATCCAACTATACAGAGTCAATCAATCGGTTAGCGGTGGTAGCCTAGTGGTTAGGGCATGCGACCTTCAATCCGGAGGTCGCGGGTTCGAACCCGGCCCGTACCAATGAGTTTTTCGGAACTTATGTACGGAATGTCATTTGATATTTACCACTCGCTTTTCGGTGAAGGAAAACATCGTGAGGAAACCACCTAAGCCCAAATAAGGCCTAGTTTCCCCTCTGGGTTGGAAGGTCAGATGGCAGTCGCTTTCGTAAAAACTAGTGCCTACGCCACATCTTGGGATTTAGGTAGCCGACCCCAATTGAGAATTCATTCTCAAAAAATGGGACAAAGGCTAGGAGGATGATGACAGAGTCAATCAATCATGTCTATAGAATTTGCTTTACGAATATAAACATGTTTAACAACTTTTTATTATATACAGAATATATTATTTGCAGAAATCGTTAGGCAAGTCTCTAATACGTTATGTTCAATCAGTCTGCAAAAAGATCCTTTTCTAACTTGAAAGTAGTTACTGCAACAATCTCTGCGTTTTTTTTATTTAAAGAGCTTTGACATGACATGACAGTGGCAAGGGTGCCTAAACTTGCTCAACAACCGTATAGTTATCTTATCATGAATAAATCATAGTTCCTTTATTGTACCTATGTACACAATGGTAAAGTTTACACATTAATAAAACACTGGTTTGTACAACATACATAAAAACCGTCGATGTTTCTTAATACCATTGGTATAGGAACGTGGTAGTGAGACTATTAGCGAGTTCTTCGACAAAGAAAAATTAAAAGCAGGTTCGTTCGACAATGCTATACAATCATACTTATTATGTTCCTGCTATATGGCCACACAGTATAGACTATTGGTATAGGCATATAATGGTCGCTTTACAGTACAATCTTTACTGACAGCTTTTTTCGCGTTATATAAAAGATCTTTACAAACAGAGAGACACCTAACATAATTGACGTAAACAAAGTATTTTATTAATCATCCAACTGACCTAACGTGTTTACGTGCAAATATCACACTAAGGTCAACGACCACCCATAAATAATAACACTTGTAATAAACAACCGGATATATTTAAAATATATTAATCAACCCAACTGAGATCATCGATAAACTCTTTGAACGAACAAAAATCTAAAACAAGATTATAATCAGGATAAAAGGCTAATTAATTAGAATCCGTTTCATTATAGAGTAATGATACTCTTATTACGCGATAACATCACTATTACACAATCCATTGGTCGACGACAAATCGGCAGCGTATTTTAAAGAACTCATTGCATCTTTAAGTAATTTTTAACAGTGAACTTTTTTCGGCATGAGACAAGGTTTCTTTCTGATTTTGACCATTGAATGAGATACGAGTTTGTTAAAATAAGAACGTTAAATTAATCGCATGAAAGTTTGGCGAACTATTAGTTACGTCCCACAGGGTACAACAAAGGTTCTCGCGGGCGTACAACAATAGTTACATTATTTTACAGGCGAAAGCTTATGTAATACTAAACGACTATTAAAGCCAAATTAATGGACATACCTAATGACTTACATCATGGCCCGTTTGAGCGGACAATGCCGAATGGTTGAACTGTAACTCATTCATACGATTAGCAATAAAACAGACTGCCTTTGACAGATATAGCAGGAACCTCGGCCAGAGTGCCTTTGAATTCCTCCTAATTCACTGTTAAATAGGTTTACTTATACTTAGAATTGTGACTTAAAAGGAAACCGTAGCGGAGACATGCACCAGTATCATTAACTTTACAACCATAACCGAGCGAGCAGAGTTTCCGTTTCTTTAAAATTTCTTTCGTATGTTCGATGTCCTGATGTTCGGATGTCCGGCTGTTCTCGCTTACAGGTCGCATTTCTCAACCAACTCTCGTGAAATTTTGTAAGCCGGATCGATAATATATGCATTTTTTTAGCGATTTCGTTTATTGGCTTTTTTTTATCGTGGTTTATAGCGGAAAATCTACATAATTATATTTCAGCCATTTCCATAAATGTTTGCGAGGCGTACAACTCCAGAGACACTATACTATATAAAAATCGGGACTCCAATGCGCCCTTTAAGCTTTCAAGGATAAGATCCAGATGTACTATGACAGATTTTGCCGATTAAGCCTATCCTCACTCGAAAAATGATAACGGATTATAATATGGGGTATGGATAATTCATATGGTAAATGACGGAGCTCCACGCCATTTAACAGAGACATTATTCAAGCTTAGTAAGATTCCACAAATAAATAAATCAATTGAGTACGATTTGCACTCACAACAAGAAACACAATTATAACTTACATAACTCTATCTCAATGGACCAAAAAACACTATCAGCTTACACGTACAGGCGCCAAGAATCAGTACTCAATAACGGCTGATGTCTTTATTAACATATATTTTCGCACGGTTTTAATTTCCCCATAAATACTAGAACAATGTTATCGCCGATTGATCTGACTCATTCGCCTGCAGTTACATTAGATACTACACGCAATATCTTTGATTTGACAAGAAGATCGACGGTTAATTCATTCGACTGCATAGAACTCAACAATAAGGGCCTGTTTACACTTGAGCGATTTGCCAGCGATTTCTATACAAATACGATCGCGGCGATCAATTCACGCCGCGAGATCGCCGCGTTTGACTTTTGTATAGAAATCGCTGGCAAATCGCTTGCAAATCGCTCAAGTGTGAACAGGCCCTTAGACTACCAATTGAAGTCGATTCAATTTTTACTTTACCTGAAATGGTATAAGAAAACTCCGTCTTTGTAACTCTTTTTGTTTTCGGATTGTTTCGGATATAAACATCCTCAATTCCAAAAAGTGCTGGAGTCTGAACTGCAGTCGGCAAAAATGAGAGCACTCGTTCGCTTCCCTACTTGTGTAGTGATCAATCTTTACCCTAGTATTAGTTGTTGGTTCGCTAAACCTAGGACAGGGGGCCTAATATGGTTGCTTTTATCAGGCGATAAATAAGTGACAAAGCATCCGTCACGTTTTGATAAAATGCGAGTATGAGTGGCAGATGCTTTGTCACTTATTTATCACGTCATATACGCAACCATCATAAGGCCCCCAGGAGGCTGAAATATATAAACTTCAACAGTAACTGTGTAGGTACTGGGTAAGTATGTGTAAATCATGCGCCTCTTGAATAGAATCAATGTAGATCCTATTTTATGTGGTGATACCACATTTCAAGCAGAGGCCGTGGGTTCGATTCATGCGCCTATTACCTTGTCTACAAGCCCTTATTCTAGACATCCTCATTTTAGTCACCAAGCGACATCAACTCCGCTAAAGTACCTCCCAGTAACAATAAAGCTCAAATAACACAAATGAGTCTATACATTAAAGTCGCTGGTAAAACCCTGTGACTGTGACAAAGGGACCTATAAACAAGCAAGTAAACATTGTTTATTTGTTGGAGACGCCATGGGCACCTATCTAACAGTCGTAAACAGTGTTTGTTATCTGGTTTGTCTGCGGTGGACCCAGGAAGGACTGTGGGTAGTTTACGGTAGGGCTCGATGGAACTAGATACAATGGGCAAGTGCAAGTCGATAACAAATGTTTACTGTCTGAAGCGAAATGTAATAGGAATGCATGAAACGCGGATACTCGTTAGTGCTCTCTTCCTTTAGACCGTAGAAGAAATACTTCGAATTATTTAGTTAGAAGTTTTGTGATTTTTATCTATGTCGAATAAAGATAAGCTTCTTATTTGTTTTATTGAGTATCGAAATATATAAGATTTTTACAAAAACGAGGTGAGGATTGATTTTAATTAATCGGCATAAATAAATAAAAATGTCTGAAAAACATAAAAAACAAACTCCATGTTTACTACAATACAATATTATGGGTACTTCATGGTAGTAATATGTAATATATAGTATGTAATGAAATTTTTTATGTATTTTATAAAAATAACGGGAGTGTACCTATAGCATAGGAATTTACATAATACAAGTCCTACCAAGAAAAGCTACATTAAATAGCAAATAAATAATCACTTTTATCCAGAAATTACCGACATAATTATGACCGACAAAATTATGTTTCCCGAAATGATGCTAGGTTTACCTATAATTTTTGAAGAGTTCCTTCAATTTTGCCAGCCCACACATCATCAGATCCTGCCCTCTTAACAATGGGACCAGCTAGAAAGTATATCCTTTCAAACAAAACAAATACGTTCAAAATCGTTTTCATTTAGAGTAATCGGAGACAAAAAAGATATATAAAAAAGCTTACCGGCAAACTGAGAACCTCGTTCGATTTTTGACATTGGTTAAAACCCCAAACCTACTACCTAAAACTCTAACTACTTAAATCTCGGCGCCTCATCCGGAAGGACGAGGCGCGCCAGCGCCAAGACAAGCAAAGGGCCCCCATGGACCCGCAGTCATACATAAATACAAAAAAAAAAAAAAATCTAACTACTTAAACCTCTTCAAATTCTAACACTCCTTTGACTTTTTACACCAATGCCCTTAAACGAAGTGGAATACCTATTTTTCATTGAAACTTAAATATACGCATTCACCTACATTATAATATATATATACAAATACATTCGACAGTAACCTTAATTTATGATGTTTACCACCGCAAAATAAAAGGCTAACGTCCTATAGCCATACGAGTATTAAAACGAGTTTAGTTTTTCGTAAATTGGATACGATACGACCAATCTTACAAGTCACGCATTTCACGTCAATAATCAAAAGCTCGAGCACACGTTCAAAGGAAAATATTACAAAGCTCAGTGAACTTGAAATAATCACGTGTGTGTGAGCTTTGACGTAACTTTGACGGCCGGTTTATGAGGTGTATATGTAAATTGTCCAAGAATTTGGTGTATACATAATTAATTATTATTGCTATGAGTAGGTATGTACGTTTGTGTCACTATTATATTTTGAATCTTTTTATTTATCTAACCGACTGTTGTAACCTATTTAGGTAAGTACTTATTTGGTTTAAACAATTTTAGTAAGTAGGTATCCTCATCAATAATTAATCTGCCTGCGTTAGAACGAACATCACGAGACCCTTGCTGATCATGCAGATGCACTGTTTTTTGATGTATAAGTGTATGATAAAAAAAAAACATTACATACTTGACGAGCCAATTTTAAAGACTACCACTGTACCACACTTTTTAGGGTTCAGTAGTCAACTAGGAACCCTTATAGTTTTGCCATGTCCATCTGTCCGTCTGTCTGTCTGTCTGTCCGTCCGCGGCTTAGCTCCGTGATTATTAGTAGCTACTAGAAAGCTGAAATTTGGTTTGAGTATGTGTATGTATCACGCCGACATAACGGTAAAATAAAAACTTTTTTTTCGGGTACCTCTTGAACACCTAAAGTGGGAGTGAATTTTTTTTTCGTTTCAACACTAAATGTGTGGGTTGTAGGTCTTTTAAAAATAATAGGGGTCTCCAAACATTATTTTTTGATCAAGTCAGCAGTTTTGTAAATATTCGCTTCGAAAATAAAAAAAATTGCGTAACCAACCATAACCCTCTAACATTTCAACCACGGGTCAAAAAATTATGCGAAAATTCATAAAAATGAGGCCTTATTAGTACTTTCAATGAAAACTATATTGAATAAAATCGGTCAAGCCATTTATGAGTAGGTAATCGCAAAATTTCATAATTTTCTTTAAAATGACGTAAGTGCCGCGCGGTGTCCTTATACTTCGACACTACACTACACATATTAGTTAAGTGCCATACTGAATTCAAACATTTCGCTCAATTTGGCGCGTATAATCGATAACTTCCAAAAGGTAATAAGTAATTACAGTTACTTTGGCGTTTACGACCTTTTTATAGAGCTTGAAATCTTTCCCGTATCTTAAATTCTATTGTGAAGGATGGGCAACTACGGAACCCTACACCGAGCGTGGCCCGACATGCTCTTGGCCAGTTTTTTTGTAGGCGCCATGGCATAATGTCTTTACAAATCGACTACACTGAAGCAGATATACGCAGTGTAGTTAATAGAGATTTTTTTATATTATAATACGACCACCATCCTGTTTAGTAAATTGTAAATTATCTCATCCTAGAAAAATCCAAGATTCAGCGGAATAATACTCGCAATCACGAGATACTTAACCAGATGAAAAACATAAAACTACAGATTTGATCACAATCGAAGATACGGATAGATTGCACTTTATTAAATGCTTTTTGCGACTTTGCGTGTCGATAGATCGGCTCGCTACTCGTGCGAGAAGAAAACTCTATTGTTCCACATTTGCCGCAGATTCTCACTGCCGAGTGCAGACTGTTATGTTGTTACATTTGACACGAATCTGACAGCTGAATTAGAACAGGCAGGAGAGAAAAGTGAAATGAGTTGTAGGAAATGGGGAAAAGCGTGCAGGAAGTTATCTTTTTACAGCTTGTCCTGTTTTGTTGTTTCTTGTTGCTAAAATACGGCACTTTTTTTCCTTTTGACGTACCTAATTAAGAGGCCTTATTCCATTTAAAATTATTATTTTTTCATATTATGACAAACATATTGACAATTTCAACCAACTTTTAGAACTCAATAATACTTTTCCCCGAGTTCTAGGTAGTAACGTAGCTATTTCATGCTTTTATTGCGTGCAGTCGAAAATAAGTTAAAAAAAAAAACAAATTTTCCGCGTGAATTTTGACAATTCGAGTAGTTTTTAAAACAATAATTATCAATGAACATTTCAAACTGTAGGTTTCCAATATATACCAATAAATCCCAATAGCCCTGGTAGTAACACGATAGGTAGTAACATCAAGAATATGTTAAGAAACATGTTTGATCATAGAGAAAATGTCTAACACAATCAGCATTTTAAAAGGAATAAGGGCTCTTAAGTATTTTTATTTCGAAAACGTGGAAAACGATCGCTGGAGGCATTTGTGTGATAAATTAACTTGTTTATTTGTTTTTGAGTCTTGAATAGAGTAAAAAAAGCCATTTTAGAAGCGAACTGAAAGCCTACTATGAATACTTTTTTAAATACGAACGAAGTTATATACGAATGTTATAATAATGAATTGGAAAAGATCGAGTTCCCCTAAGTCCCGTAACGTAACTAAATACGTGCCTTTCAGACAGTGACAATGCTTCTTCGCTATAACGACATATTTGCAATGCTCTCATATTCGTGATGGTAACCTATCTCAAACACTAAAAACCATTGACCGAATTTCATTTGCCCGAAAACTATTCGAATTATTATCGTTTCTCCGATGACAGGATTCGTACATTTTTCTTTTCACCATTTTACATTTAGTAGAAGTATCGTTTGTCCGAAAAACTTTTCCCGTCACATTCACTTGCCCTATGAGTTGTTACGTATTTTTTTTCGTAGCCCATTTTTCATTTACCCTATGATACTTTTGGCACTGCATACATTTGAACAAATTTTCAGTTCACCTTTTAACTTTTCCCGCCCCATTCACTTGCCATCTGAATTGCGACGTCTTTTGTTTAATACCCATTTTTTCATTTAGCCAAATTTTCAGTTCACCTTTTAACTTTTCCCGCCCCATTCACTTGCCATCTGAATTGAGATGTCTTTTATTTAATACCCATTTTTTCATTTACCCAATGATATTTTCGGCATTACATCAGAACTGCGACCACAACAACAGCCCGCGAGCCGAACGAGCGAAGCTACCGTGCTGCGGCAGCAGCCGACAAACCGCCAAAACCGACCTGGTTGGGTTAGGTTAGGTTAGAACTGTGACCACAACAGCCCGCGAGCTGAGCGAGCGAAGCTAGCGTGCTACGGCAGCAGCCGACAAACCGCCAAAACCGACCTGGTTGGGTTAGGTTAGGTTAGAACTGTGACCACAACAGCGCGAGCCGAGCGAGCGAAGCTACCGTGCTGTGGCAGCAGCCGACAAACCGCCAAAACCGACCTGGTTGGGTTAGGTTAGGTTAGAACTGTGACCACAACAGCGCGCGAGCCGAGCGAGCGAAGCTACCGTGCTGCGGCAGCAGCCGACAAACCGCCAAAACCGACCTGGTTGGGTTAGGTTAGGTTAGAACTGTGACCACAACAGCGCGAGCCGAGCGAGCGAAGCTACCGTGCTGTGGCAGCAGCCGACAAACCGCCAAAACCGACCTGGTTGGGTTAGGTTAGGTTAGAACTGTGACCACAACAGCCCGCGAGCTGAGCGAGCGAAGCTACCGTGCTACGGCAGCAGCCGACAAACCGCCAAAACCGACCTAGTTGGGTTAGGTTAGGTTAGAACTGTGACCACAACAGCGCGCGAGCCGAGCGAGCGAAGCTACCGTGCTGCGGCAGCAGCCGACAAACCGCCAAAACCGACCTGGTTGGGTTAGGTTAGGTTAGAACTGTGACCACAACAGCGCGAGCCGAGCGAGCGAAGCTACCGTGCTGTGGCAGCAGCCGACAAACCGCCAAAACCGACCTGGTTGAGTTAGGTTAGAACTGTGACCACAACAGCCCGCGAGCTGAGCGAGCGAAGCTACCGTGCTGCGGCAGCAGCCGACAAACCGCCAAAACCGACCTGGTTTTACGACCCGGGTAAATTGTTGCAGACTAGTTTGCCAGGTATACCTAAATATGCATCATTGTCAATTATAATGCCGACTATACACAAACATTATGTTAATTTGACAAATGGTTGAAAAAGGATACAATAATATGACTAAAATTAAAAAGTCCACTTGAGAACAGTCGAGTAGTTAATAAACCGAATCGTTACATCGGACAAATGAAATCAAAGTCATACAAAAAAAGTCGAGTAGTTAATAAATCGAATCGTTACATCGGTCAAATGAAATCAAAGTCATACAAAAAAAGTCGAGTAGTTAATAAACCGAAACGTTACATCGGAAAACTGATATTACGGACAAATGAGATTTAGGGAAACGTGTCATTAGTCGAGTGAATAAAAATCCCAAACAATTAATGCCCAATCGTAAATTATCGAATTGAATTTTCGGACAAATGAAAAAAAGTTAAAATGATATTTGTCGGATAGTTTTTGTCGAAATGAAATTCGGACTAACGTTTTTAGTGTTTCAGATAGGTAACCATTCGTGATACGTCGGGCAAGAAAACTATTCAAGTGTTCATTTTGGTATAGCCAGTTTTTAAAACAATAATTCTTAACGAAATACCTCGTATAAAGTTTTTGGTCAATATTGAAAGTTCATTAAGAGGCCTTATTGCTTTTAAAAAATATTTTTTCATATTATGACGAATATATTGATAATTTCAACCAACTTTTTGAAGTGAATAATACCTTTTCCCGAGTTTTAGGTAGTAACGTAGCTATTTCATGCTTTCATTGCGTGCAGTCGAAAATAAGTTGAAAAAACTAATTTTCCACGTGAATTTTGTCAATTTCGAGTAGTTTTTCGAACAAAACTTATCAATGAAAAATTCGAACTGTAGGTTTCAAATATATACCAATAAATCCCAATAGCCCTGTTCTAGGTAGTAACATCAATAATATGTTAAATCATGTTTGATCATAGAGAAAAATGTCTAAACAATCAGTATTTTAAAAGGAATAAGGCCTCTTAAGTGTGTCGTGAAAAAATGCGGTTAAAAGTGATGTGTCCGATAGCTCCATAAGCAAAATTTTACACGATACAATCTCTCAATGCACAATTTCATTTGATTGATGATGCCATATAATACTTGTTAGATAACTCTAGCGATCAGAATGTGTAGGTGTATCTTTTCAGGCTTATTTAGTGTTGTTATGTAGCAGGTAACTGCAGCAAAATAAAATCGTAACGTTTTACAAGCAATGTGTCGTAAAACCCATACAACTGTCTTCGGGTACGTATTACAATCCCGAAAGTTCATAATACCTACAGTTGAAATACCGATGGTCAAAATACCGAAAGTACGAAAAGCCGATATTCGATATACCGATGCTCAAAAGACCTATTTTGAAAAGATCAAAAGTTCAAAATCTCGAATTTTATGATACCGAAAGTTTAAAATCTCGAAATTTTATAATCCCGAAAGTTTTGAAGTTTGAGAATAGGTTGAGGTGAATCAATCACCTTTCAGAGCAGATCCGACTCGGCCGGGTTAGGTTAGGTTAGTTTTTTTTTTTATATCCCTAAAAAACGCTCCTTTTGTTGTACTATTTTAATCGTTCGGCAAACTGTAGGAATTCTAGCCGTCGGGATTACAGTCTTCGGGATTACAGTCTTCGGGATTACAATCTTCGGGATTACAGTCTTCGGGATTACAGTCTTCGGGATTACAGTCTTCGGGATTTCATCCTTTCGGTCAAACGTTCTTTCGGGATTTTAAACTTTCGGTCAAATAAACATTCGACATTTTAATTTTCGGCCTTCCATCCATAGGTCTTATGAAATTCGGTATTTTGAACTTCGGCATTGTAATACGTACCCACTGTCTTCATTAGGTAAGCTATCTCTTTCATAGGCATTCCATTGCAGACTTTATAGAGGTGTTAATGTAAAGCGCTAATCATTATAGTTAAGAAATATTATCACATAGAGGTCGCTAAGTTGTAAAGCCTTTCAAATAAACAATGAAAGATCACACACACAAAGTATAAGGACACATTCGAGAGGTTGCTGGGAGTTAGGGTGGCGAAAAGGTTAACGAGCTGGACCGACAATCTAGAGGTACCGGGTTCGATCCCGGTCTCTTCCACAAGGTAAACTTATTTGATTTTTTCTTTGAGCTTTGATCTTTGTATAGGGTGGTGGTCATCTTAGGCCGGCCACATACAGTCTGAATTCCGGTACGGTTTCCGAACGGAATTACTTCAGCAAGCGAGACATCGCCATATGACAGACAGAGACAGAGACAGAGACACTTTCTGACGTCATTCGTTCGGAAACCTGTCCGGAATTCAGACTGTACTCGTATGTGGTCGGCCTAAAAGTCGTAACTGAGCTATCGCTTCCTGAATACTCATACTCAACGTTTTTGCCTGGAGGTAACATGTTAGAACCTACAATTATGTCATCGACTCATTATATCTGCCTGTAAATCACAGTTGAAGCTTGGACTCGTGATAATTATTTATTGTAATCTTATGGCTCAGGGCAGTAATGGTGAGAGTGGTGATAATCGTAAAACTAAATGTGTGGGAGGACAGTTGTGTAACAATGGATAATACCTAATGCAGTTTGCGTAGAGAAGCTTGTTCATAAACCATGGTAGGTATGCCGGCCAATTACAATTACGTGGCTAACTATAAACATCGCTGTACCAAAATACAGTTATAGAAGCTTTTATTAGTAGAAGCAAGTTTGTTCTCATAGTTCTATTTATTCAGAAAGTTAAAGGGTGATTTAACACTTATTATGACGGGTCTATCGCCATATATTTCTTATTTACAAAATGGTCATTATTATAAAATGGTTTTAATTTAAGTATCGCACATTGGGGACCAGTGATTCAAAAGTTGAAACCACGGTTTTAAAAAATAGCAAAGAAATGGGTGGTAAGTAGTCGAACATTATCTTCCTACGCATCCATTTTATTAGACGAAC
Organism: Apotomis capreana; assembly: GCA_947623375.1. Lineage (NCBI taxonomy): Eukaryota > Metazoa > Arthropoda > Insecta > Lepidoptera > Tortricidae > Apotomis > Apotomis capreana. The sequence goes on along the minus strand of OX392506.1, from coordinate 7,614,415 downwards.
CGTCGGGTACGTAGTGATAATTGATGATCTATTTGGCCTACATCTCGCTGTTTCACCAAATACTCATCATCATCTCATCATCATTCATAACAATTTTAAAATTTTCGTCGGAACGCCTAGTGTAAGAAGAAATTGTGCATTGATTTATTATTTACTAGCGACCCGCCCCGGCTTCGCACGGGTGCAATGCTGATAAATTATGCATGTATTATACATATAAACCTTCCTCTTGAATCACTATCTATTAAAAAAACCGCATCAAAATTCGTTGGGTAGTTTTAAAGATTTAAGCATACAAAGGGACATAGGGACAGAGAAAGCGACTTTGTTTTATACTATGTAGTGATTACCATTTAACGAATTTCTTATCAAAGTCTTCAACAAGGTACATAGAAATAAATAACATTAGCAAGCGTGTACTTCATACGATTTCTTTGGATGTTAGAGAGATAAGAAAATTATAACATGTGATTTACTTATTAAGTACAAGTGAACAGTAGTCGTATTGTTAATAAAGAACTTGTAATAAGTATTAAATTTCATCTAATCTCGTACAACAGATGAGTGTAGAGCTAAGTTTATTGGATACATTTTATCCTGAACAATAATCATACCGATTCGTGAAATAAAATATCGAGGGTTTATTTTTTTTATTTTTAGTTGGTTCGATCCCCGGTTGAGGCAAGCAAATTTTGGAAAATCTTTGAATGCAGTTCTGTTTCTTTTTAAAAATAAAGGAATGTTTCCTTTCAGTAAAATGAGCTAACTAAAGGATTTAAGGTAGTTCCCCTCCAGGGCCCATTGAAAAATTCCACCCTGTATATTGCTTTAACAAAAACTCCGGTGACTCCGGTTCTTATCTTTCAACCATCACAAAACGAAGGTTTTTCATTAGGATCCTGAAATGAAATGTGTTTCCCTGCCTGTTCAACTGGAGCGGAGCGGAGATGTGTAAAATGGACTAATCACATTCCTCAAATTTCAATGCACTTCTTTTGGGCTTCACAAATACCCTGCCTAATATATGTCGACTGATGTTAAATTCTACAGCATACAAAATATGCTCAATATGTCATGAAACAAAGAAAAAAAAAACAAAGTAGTAAAAAATGTTGAAATATAACTTCAAAAGTACGCAAATTTTACGTTCATTTAATAAATAAAAAAAGTTTGGAATTGTTTCCAGAATCCTCATACTCGTAATGTAACAAAACAATAATTGTATGACAACCATGAACGTACAAATATTGATAGGTACCCATAACATATAATGACGTTACGATTAGGTGACCATTTGTATGGAGCGTTTTCAGCGCTCCGTAGGAATGTTGAACTTTGATGGTCATGTTTGACTTTTAGAGCAGTCTAAGTGTAGTAAGTCCCATATAGACCTTTGATCCCACTTAAAAATAGAATCGATTGACATCCTGAGAAAATTTCGTCATGCCTATTGGTTCATTGTATATCGTCGTCTAGTACCCATAACACAAGCCTTCTTGAGCTTAATTTGGGACTAGATCGATTTGTGTGAGGTTGTCTGATATTTATTTATTATATTTATTTATTTATTTTATTTTCTCCACTTTGCTTCTGTGGACAGGCAGCCTTAATAAGATGTCTAACCTGCTACTTTTATTTGCGGTGTAGAAGGTAATTTTACAGCCACTTTAACTTGCAAAACCGTACGTTAGTCAGTTTATTTATTTACATCCTGACCCGACACCGTCCACTTTACCCCGTCTGCATATCAGTGTCAGTTCTGAAGTTTTGACAACCTGTCGCAACACTCGCAACCAAATCCGCTGGCAGGGTATCCGTTCCATTGCCCAACGTCCTTGTAAAGTAAGCTTTAACCAAACACTTGTACCTATCGATTAAATGAAAGTCTCACAATGGTCTCATTAATCATCGATAATAAGTGTAAGCCAAAATGTGGTAATGACTTATTACGTGAGCGCTCTGAATTATCTTTGGGATCAAACATCGTTTTTAATTACGTTAGATTATGGATTGGCTGCTTCCTGGTAGATGCCCTTAATTCATGGTTTACCTGTAACAAGGGAAAAGTTAAAATTAATAGAAGTAACCAGATACGTCGAGTTTATTCGAGCTAAGTAGTTAAGGCAACATAAAATATACCTACAGATGATAATGAAAACTTGGTTACGTTCTGTAAAACCGAAAAACCCCCGATCATACTACGTAACTTACTTACTTGATACTTTAAATAATTACGTCAATACTTTAGAAATACTTTTACCAGTGCTTCAGAAAATAGAGATGTGATGATATCCAAAGCGAAACCCGGCTTTAAGAAGTTGGGTATAGAGGCAGACAGATTTGAATTTAAGAATGTCGTATAATTAATTCCTGAAATACAAATTTAATAATAACACATATGACGACGTGGTTGGCGCAGTATGTAGTGCACCTGCCTACTGAGCCGACGCTCCTGGATTCGAATCCCGGGAAAGACAAATATTTGTGTGTGTGTACCTATTTCGTAGTCTAGTACCCATAGTACAAGAACTGCTAAGTGGGACTACCTTGATTTGTGTAAGATTGTCCCTTAATATTAATTTATTTGGGTATATACTTGTGCAACTGTCTTAAGCAATGCAGTTAGCAAGCCGTTGCCAATGACTCCGAGTTTACAATGTATTTAACAATGTCCCAGTCACATCCGAATGCGAATGAAGAAAGTGTCATCTCATTAAGATAAGCATAATTAATTGCCTGCCAGAGATAATAAAAATAAATAAGAAACCGATACGCAGATCAAACCCATGTTTGATTTATGTACTAAGACTTCGAAAGTTTGCCGGGAAGTTATTGATTCGTCAGATACTCGTCAATCTGTCTTGGACAAGCATATGAATATGAAATGAATTAAGTAGACCGCTCAGTATGTTGCAGTTTAAATCGTATTGCCTCACACTAGGTCTAAATTTAGTTGTAGCTCAAGTTTTAATACTGTTGTTTCTAATGATAGCGATGGCTGTATCCGGTAGCTCATTAAATTTATTACTGACACGCGACTATAGGTTATGTTGATTATTTTTGATAGATGTAAGTTAGGAGTTGATGATGTGAATCATTGGAATGACGATACGGCCAAATGAAGTAATCTGGTATTAATAGGTAATATTATTTCATATAACGAGATCTATACAAATTTTTAGTGAGCATGTTAACTTAATGGTAGTTTATGTTAGTAAAATGACGAAGTATGTCTAAGAAAAATAATCAATTAAATAAATGCAGACGCAGCGCAAATTAATCATCATAATAATTATAGAAAATAATAAATAAGCATTAAAAAAAAAACAATCATAAAATTTAAATGGACTTAATCAATGAATGAACATGATGACTGGTATCTTTTATCCTTACCCTTACGACCCTTTACCCTTACGGATCTTGTCACACTGTATCATTTCTGCGTCTCATGTTTTGTTTTTCAATAAAATGTAAAGCCACTAAGTATGGGTGTCTAGGTATCATGACAAGTGCAAATTGTCAGTTTAAAATCTACTTAACTGTTATTGGATCAGAAGTTATCAAAGTTCGAAAAATACAAATTAATTAACCATATTAGACAGGTATTAGTCCATAGTTATGGATTACGTTGATAAAAGTTTCAAACAGTCGTATTTCTAAAATTAGGTACATAGCTAAATGGAGTTTGAGATGTTGCTCAAAGGATTTCTCGTGACTAAACTCAAACAACCGCATTTTTTTCAGTTAATAAATTCAACGTTACGCCCACTCACTTTCCTCCTCTCTTCTCTTATGATGAAACAAACATTTAGCATACACAAACTTACATTACATACTTATTATCGGGGGCGTCACTTAGCACCCTCTTACGTCAATAATTCATATTTTATCTAGACTAGCAGAGCGGACGGACTTCCTCTTGTGAAAGACGATAGCTATTACAGTACGGAGGTCGTAATACGGTCTTAAACGCTATTGTGTAAGAGGTCGTGGGCATTTAGTGTAAGCGGTGCTTATGGCGAATGAGGTGTTTATTTTTAGTGTATCTCAATATGGTGCTTTTTTTCTGGGTGCACGATTGGTACTTTAGATACCTACTCACTGCGGTTTTGTATGTCATATGGGGGCAAACGCGCAAATGGATTGCCTGATGGAAAGCGATTACCGTCGCCCGTAGACACCTGCAACGCCCGAGTCACAAGTGCTTTGCTGGCCTTTAAGGTATTAAAATTATTGACAGACTTCTAATGGACAGACTTCAGAAAGTTATACATTTTAACTCTACGTTCATGGTATACGATCTGTAGACAATGTCTGCTATTATAAGTATCTGGAGCGATAACTGGACATACATTAGTAAAGTAACACTTATTGACACAGATATAATAATAACAGAACTTGGAGCATGGAGGCAAGCCCCTGTCATTATCGAATGTCCTGGCGTGGCCAAATATCGGGCACGACACTCCGGAATTCCGAGGCAACTCCCAGAAGTCATCAGATAGACCCTTGATATGCTTGTCTTTCTGGTAGACTTGGGAAGAGTTGGGCTGGTAAAAATGACCATTGACCCGTCACGCGAAATAAGCGCAGAAGTAGTCGGTGATTAATGATGATACACAGAATAACAATACGTTATTATCTTAATGGTAAAAATGGCTACTCCAAACACGGCTCGCAGATCTGGAGGTTCCTCTCCCTATAGTTCTATCTATGAGTCTGCGGCCGGCGGCGCCATATTTCTTTTACAATGTGTTTACTCTGTATTTTCGTTTTTATATACATTTTGTAATTGTAAAACATACAAAACAAGCTGAGAGACAAGACAATTGCCATTAAGGAGAATATTCATAATGTTGTAAAGAAATTGTAGGTATCGCAGCAGTATTCATAATGTTTTTTTCCTGGAATAAAATATTACGTAAGCTCCTTTGTTCTCGTAAAAAAAACATTCATGCATACAAAAAGTCCAAACAATTTAACAGCCACTTTCATGAAATCGTTTAGGTCCATTAAGAATGCGGTAAAGTGTTAATAGCGTTATAACTATGTGATTATTTAACAAACAGTTTAAGAAAACAATTGAGATCTTAATGAAACTGCTAATTATCTTTATTCGTCCACTTTCGATTGTAAAATAGCTCTACCAATTAAAACGAATGATGATATAAAAATAAAACTAATTCCTAAAGTCACAAACGGATCTTATTTGAATCGCTTTGCAGAATCTCAGTTAGGTTCGTTTTATAAAATATGAAAGTTTCAGAAAAGAAAAACTAGTAATGCAGTTAACTAACCTTGTATAATTATGTACTTACTGGGTATCCAATGATTTGACTAAAGTAAACTGTAAATATTTACTGTGCAGTGTGATGTCATTAGTGGTCGGCGTTCACGACATTTGTATACCTAGGCGTAATATACGGCATTTTACGATTCGATTCCTTTGGCACCTTTTTACCCCTAAAAACATTTTAAGAAAAAGAGCCATTCTGAATTTAACATAAAAAAAAGAATATTTGACGTCATAACTAAAGTTTAAATGGCTCTACTTCTTGAAAGGTTCTTAGAGTTCAGAAGGATTTCCCTGCCCAAGGAGACCTTCTGATCATCAAATGCCGTATATTTAAGCGAAAAGCGGCCACTTACGGTATATTTCCAAGGAATAAATAAATATTAAGGAACAATCTTAAATAATTCGACCTAGTCCCAAACTAAGCAAAGCTTTGCTTTTTGCAAACAAGCTTGTTTGTGTACTAGACGACGATATGTAAATACATCATCAAATATAGATAACATCCATGACCCGGGAACAAATCTTCGAGTTCATCACACAAATATTTGCCCTGACCGGGATTCGAACCCGGCTCAGTAGGCAGGCGCACTACAAACTGCACCAACCGCGTCGTTAGGAATTCAAATGTATGCCCATTTCTGGTATGCATAATTGGTTACTTAGTTGCATACAGGTGTTTACACATACGTTTAACACGTAACCCATAAGAAACATTAGGAGCCTTTCCCTTGTAATTATGTATCTGCCCGACTGCTCCATTTGCCTTTACATTAACATAACAAATTATTATTCCAAATAATTACTTTATTACGTCACTTCACATCGTGTTCGAGAGGATTGATTAATGGAGGAGGAGTTAGAGTTCAGAGTTACAACTAGACGCGGATCCATCTTAATGGTCAGGGTTGTAATTGAACTATACTACGATTTCTAATTCAAGACCAAAAAAACTACGACAGATACGTCACTGTCAAAATTGTCAACATTTAAATGACATTTGAGTTTGTTTTTTAGCTTGCACCAAATGCTGAAGTGTTACAAGTACAATACCAGATTTTGTACCAAAGATCTCCGATGGTTAAGTTTTTATTATCTCCTCTCGTAATTATGCAATAATAAATATATCTAGTTATTTTGTTAAAACATAGAGTTAAAGTTACCAATAAATAAGTTATGTTAGCCTGTTTACAAAAGAAAAAGGAATTTACTATTGTAAAAATATTTTGTTGTAGTGGCAACCTTGTGGTAGTTTTTTTGGTCTTGAATTAGAAATCGTAGTTTAGACATTGCAATGTACCCAATTCAGCAATATCGCGGCTTTATCATACACAAGGGCAGTGAACAGTGGACCATTAGATTTATAGAGAAATCTGGGTGTGTTTATGTGGAATGTGGAAGTCACCATCCCCCTGGCCGGTTGGTACTTAATTCCGGGTAGGACTTAATTGGAATATACCTACATTTTTTTTACGACGATGTTTCAAAAACCATTACTTGGAATAGGGCTCTTATACTGTAATAATAAATTAGATTGTGACAATATGACACCTGTGAAAATTTATTCGTAATTATATTTTCGACTTTCACTTGCCCTTGCCGTTTTTCAGTACACGTCAGGTGACGTCATCACAAAATACTTACCTACTAAGGAGAAAAACAATTAAACGAATTTAATTAGCTAACGGATGAAATTGAGTATTATTGTAATTTGGTAACTATATAACTATAATTTTATGAAACATGTAATGTCTCATTTTTTTTAATGTGGGTACACCACAATTTTTATTTAAACCATGAATACAAAGATCAAAGCTTAAAGAAAAATTTAAAAAGGAGCTACCTGGTGGTGTACAGCGCCCTCTCTCGCTTGCTCGTTCACCGCTGTAAAGTGGTGCGGTAAGATGTGAATATTAACGTATTCACATAGAGGTCGCTAAGGTGTAAAAACCTTTCAAATAAACAATGCAAAGATCGACACACAAAGCATAAGGAAAAATTCGTCAGGTCTACGTGGAGCGAGGGTAGCGAAGTGGCTAACGCGTTGGACCGGTAATCCAGAGGTACCGGGTTCGATTCCCGGTCCCTTCCACCATAGCTCCTTTTTCAATTTTTCTTTAAGCTTTGATCTTAGTATTCATGGTTTATATAACTATATTTTATGATTTAATTAAAACAAAAATCTCTCTCTTCTGGGTCATAATTTTTTTGGCTTATCCCAATTGTAGTTCGAAAAAAAATATTGTCTACTCAAAACTTATCTCCGCACTAGCAGGCACTAGTAAGCTCTAGTGTCAATTGTTATATCAAAATATACAGCGTGTATATTTGATACAACCGCATACTGAAGCCAGACGGAGATCTTAGTGCTATAATCTGATATTTATAAAAATTATTAACTTAGCGTTAACTGCCATAGCGTAATTTATTTTTGAAAATTTTCTGACCAGCAATGTATGGCGTAGTTATTACTAGTAACAGATGTGACATCACGATGTTATGTGTCAACAAACAACAACAAACAAGTACATTGCTTGCTGATTTATTTTATATGGAAAAAAAAAATGTTCGATTTTTTTTATAATTTACGGATAAATATATTAATAAGTGCCTATACTAAGCCCCTGTAAAGTATGCGGTTATATCAAATATACACACTGTATAACCACTAAATAGACGCAACGAAGCGGCTAAGTATGCTCACAGCTGTCATCGTAATTAGACGCTTTTCAATACGCATTACCGAACCATTCATTCGCATTCGGATTGCATCAATTGAGACACAGATTGACCGATATCGATTATTATCTATAATCGATTAGGTTACGCATTGTGTGTGGTTCCTATGCTGTAACAGTTTCAATTTCGCACCATACTCGTATACACTGAATGACTTGAGCGAACAATTATGTCTTGTTTGACTTGTGTATGTGGTGGCAACTACACAGCATGTTTAGACCAAGATGGTTCACTTTATACCAGCGATTTACGCATTATGTGGGCTATTCAGTAGCAATTTCTATTTCTCACCATATAAAATAGACGATTCACTATAGGTATAAGATTCACTTTATAAAATAGACGATTAGCGTTGCTAACAAAATTAAAATGTTGTCCCGCCGAATACTATGAGCTAAAATGTATTTACTTGTTTGAGCTGTTCATGTATTTGTGACACAGCAATACAGCATGATTAGACTGTGGCCTAAAGCTTCGACGTTAAATTTTGCACCATATCGCGATCAGAATGACATGAGTAAAAATTTAGGCCTTGTTTGAATAACGCGTCGTGTGGTGAGTAGCATTAGCACAGATCGTTCACTTGAGACACGATTACGCGTCGCTTGAGGGCTCTGTAGCTGTAACAATTTCAATTTACGTTTTACGCATCGGTTCTGCTGTCAAACATACTAAACATTAAAGAGTGAACTTTCTGTATCCGTTTGTATGCGGTCGCAGTCGATAATCGTGCATCGGTGTACGAACTGAAATGTGGGACTCGTTCAGTGACATAACGGAAGCACTCATCCGCGCCAATAACATAGTAATATTTCAAATAAGGTTATGTCAGGTCATATCTGAAAGGATCGGATATCCAAGTAACAAGTGTCCAACATGTGTATACCTACGTTTTATCAGGCGGGGCGCACTCCGCGATTAAGGTTTCCCGCTACAAGTACATGCCGGTGGCCGCATGCATGCGTCCTATTCAGTGGCTGACACGCTCTGTCTCGGAACACACGTACCTCCACGGTTTTCGCGCGCGTCTCGCTCATTATTTACGTCAAGTGAACGTTCCGCATTCATCTGTTTGCGTTTAGTGTTTAAATGAGTAAAAAGACAGCGAAAAGATATTGTATCGCAGCGGATTGTAGGAATAATGATCGGATTTGGAATCACGCGTTTTTCGCTCTCCCAACATGTCCGAAGGATGCCGAAAGGTAAGAAAATGAACATAATATATAATAATTAGTTACTGAATAATAATAAAAAACATATTGCAGGTGTATCTACTTCCAATTTTAATTGTTAAGTACTTATGTCATTTTGAATTGATTATTTGCTGCTATTTGTCAATTTAAATTCTAGTAAAATACGTATGTCTACTACTAAATCAACAATCATAGAGGTTTTTATAATAATATTTGATATCACGTTTGTAAAATTACCAGTAATGAATAAACGATTGAGTGATAGTTTGATAGGTAAGTATATAAAATATATAATAATGAGTTACAATAAATGTATTAGAAGAGATCCCTAATAGGGATAAGTTCGCCTTTGTACATGTTTTATTTGTTACTAGCGACCCGCCCCGGCTTCGCACGGCGCGTCCGTGCGTATTTTTAAAGATCCAAGCATAGGTACATAGGGGCAGACAGACAGCAAGAAACGACTTTGTTTTATACTAGGTATGTAGTGATGAATATATATGAATAAATAAATAAATATCGGACGACTAAGCAAAAACAAAATGAAGCTCAAGAAGGCTTGTGTTATGGATACTAGACGACGATATACGTACTTATAGATAAATACATAGGTACTTAAATACTTAGAACAACCATGACCCAAGCACAAATATTCGAGTATATATAACCAGTTGTTGTGTACAATAAAGTGTTTACATACATAGTGTAATTTCATTCAAGGAATAAAATTGAACTGAGCAACTGAATAAATAAATAAATGCACCGTCGCAGTTTGTAGGGCTAGGTTATGATCCTACCAGCTCCGTGTCTCTCTGCATGGTCTAGCAAGCCGGCAACATAGTCCAAGAGAGCAGCGTTCAAGATTTATCTAGTAATTGTACTCATATAATATAATTGTTTCACGTTTCTATGAATGTGTATAATAAATAATCATGTTTATGTTAAGCCATTCTCATAGAAATTACTTTTCGCCTATCTAGTATGTGTACTCTTATAAATATTTACTTACTTAAAATATTATTTTTGTATGGACCCCCTTTGGGTAAAAGCCTCCTCCAAGGTATACCACTTCGCTCTGTCTTTGGCGGTAGTTAGCCAATTTCGGCCTGCTATTGCCGCTATTTCATCCGCCCATCTGGCACGCCAGATGTGTACTCTTAGTTCTTCTTAACTACTTAACACATTTTGATAGGGTTTTCACTATTTTTCCGGTTTCCTCTGACCAAAGATTTTAAATCCCAGGAGTCGAGTCTAGTTTATAAAAAATGAACATTTGTTTGATAATAATAATATTATATATTACAATAGATATTATAAAACAAAGTTGCCCGTCGCCTCTGTCTGTATGTATATTCACTAGTATATATGTATATTAACAAACTGCTTAGGTTCAACGGAGCAAAAATACTAAATGAGCACCAAAAATTATGCCCAAATTAATTTAAAATGATAACCAAAAGTTGTATTACTGATCACCAGTTAGAGTAAAATTTATTGGCAAAAAAATCACTTTTTGTGACCAAAAATAGTGAATGAGCTCCAAGTTTCGAACACCAATTTTACTATCCTACTTAAAGTAAATAACTCCACATTAATATTTTTTTCAGCCAAAAAATAAACGTTCTCCATATATTGATCACCAGTTTATTTTGAAAGTTCATTCAAATATATATCATCTTAACTTAAAACAATAAATTTAAAACCCAATATATTTATTAAATAATCACCAAATCTTAGCGGGAAAATTCATGCGCTATTTATACCTAAATAAACCACTGCGGCATCCAGGTGTGTAATGAAACAAAGGATTATTAAAAATGTAAAAATGCGTGGCTTTCGAAACCGAGTGAATGCCACTAGAACCGGACATAACGGTCGGTGCGGCGGCGCACGGGAGGCAGGGAAGCTTATCTATTCAACGTCTTTTTGCGAACAAAACATCCGTTTAGGGTCCGCGCGAAACTGCATAAAACGAAACCAAAGGTTCATCTATTTATTTATATGTTTCCGGATACCTATTTTTCAAATGTGTTAATAATCACAATTGTCCTGCTATAGACGAAATTTCAAAATCTGTTCAGAGCTTAGATCAAACAAATTTGTTTAGTAGATATAAGGCATACAACAAAAAATCCGGTTTCTATGGCAGCCTGAAAATGCCACCAAAAGAGTTTATTGAGTATATCCGAAACTTAGAGACAATTTTTACAGAAAATTTTGAAAAATTGGTTCGTGATAATCCAGGTGGTAAACTTTTACAACTTTTTCAAAGTATATCTCCGCAAACTCCATGTTCTTGTTTCCCTATAGATTATTTATTAAAATTATTTGCTCGATTTAGGATATAGAGATACTATTAGATTCAACATTTTCATTTGGCTACAAAGCCAAAGTATGTTCTATTTATAGACCACCTGACTTAAACAAGGGCCTATTTGTTAAAGAGTTAACACATTTCTTATCATCATGTCCCACTAATTGCAATTATATATTAGTAGGTGATATTAACATAGACATAAGTATCTCAAACAATACTGTAAGGTCCTATCTTGATAGCTTGAACGAATTGGGGTTTGATTGTGGCATTTCTCAACACACCAGAGTTGAATCCAATATAAATGGGACATCAATGTCATGTATTGACCATATATTTGTGAGGGAGGTGTGTTGGAGCGGGGCAAGCGCACACCAGGTGCTTACCACTGTTGTGCGTGATGCCATAGCCGACCACTACATCACGGGACTTGCCATTGTCAGCCCTGATTTGGTTCAGGCTACCAAGATCGAATCTAAGCTGAATAATAAGAAAATAAACTTAGAACTAGAGCAGATAGACTGGACTCCTGTACTTAGTTGTTATAACCCTAACCAGGTTATGGATCTCATCATAGATAAGTTTCAATCTATATATGATAAGTGTACTTACCTCTCCAAGATTAATTTAAATACTAAATAAGAATGTAGCTGGATCTCTGATAGTCTAATACACATGTGCAATAAGAAGAAAGAATTGTTAAATATTTTTTTATGTGATACTAGTAATATACAAAACAAAATCTTATATAATAAATATAGAAACCGAACCAACAGAATGATAACTAAAGCTAAAAACACATCAACTAAAAAAGAAATATGTAACAGCTTCAATAATCCTAAAAAAATGTGGTCAATTATAAATAAATTAACAGGTAGAATCACAAAGGCAGTTGATGACATACTATTGAAGTCCTTCAGACTGAAAGCCAAAGAATTATGTAATAAATTTGCTGAGGAGTTCGAAAGTAATGTCAGAAATGTAATTATATCCTGCAATAAACCACTACCTGATGAAAGCACATATGTAAACACTACTACTGTAACTCTGCGTTTAAGTAAAATTAATGAGGAGTCGCTACATAAAATTATAAAAAATATTGATGATAAAAAAAGCCCAGGTAGTGACAAGATAAGAGCCAAAGATCTTAAACACATATCTGTACAAATCACGCCTGTCCTTAAACACTTAATCAACTTATGTATATCTCAAGGGGTATACCCAGATAAATTAAAAATAGGTATTGTGAGACCCGTGCATAAAAAGGGCAACTACACAGATACAAATAACTATAGACCCATAACAATATTACCATGTATAGACAAAATCATTGAGAGATACCTTGGAAATTCAATCAATACCTTTTTATTTAATAATAATGTAATACATGATAAGCAATTTGGTTTCCAAAGAAATAAAAGTACGTCCCTGCTGCTGTCAGCTTTTACAGATGAGATTAATAGATATTTGGATAGTAGGCTACATGTTATAACTGTAATGATTGACTTCAGCAAGGCGTTTGATTTTTATGATACTCTATTTAATAAAATGCAACAAAATGGTATACAGGGTCCTGCTTTGGAAATCTTAAAAAACTACCATATCAATAGGTATAATGCAGTGAGCATAGCCGGTGAACTTAGTGACATGATACCGACCATACATGGTACAGCTCAAGGATCAATTCTAGGACCGACTGAGTACTTATTATATGTGAATGATATGTGTAAAATATTTCATCAGGGCTCAGTGTACCAGTTTGCTGATGATACCTGCTTAATTGTAGCTCACAAAAGTTTGGAGACGGCGCAATGATACAATACAACTTTAACATACTATGCAAGTGGGCTCACGATGTCGGGTTATCCATTAATTATAAAAAAAACCAAATTAATGCATATACACTCACCATTCTTAAAAACCACATTAACACCTAAGGTTGTGGCCCATGAGCATGCTTGCATGCACTCTGGAAATGTATCCTGCTGTTGCGCTAATCTTGACATTGTGACTGAACATACCTACCTTGGGCTAATAATAGACAGTAAACTTAATTGGTCTCCTCATATTGATCATGTATGTAGTAAACTCAGATCTATATTATCCAAATTATCTATACTTAAAAACAAGTTGCTATATAGCACTTTAAGATTGCTTTATATGGCGCTAGCCGATTCTGTCATAAGCTATGGCCTGTCTAGCTATGGTAGAACTTATAAGACACATCTAAATAATATATATAAACTACAACTAAGATTATTAAAAACTATTGTACCTCTTAAGATAAAATATAAATATAGATATAACTATGAAAGTCTGTTCAAGTACTGTAGGGTGATGCTTGTACATGACAAAGTAGATCTAGCTATCGTGACCCAATATATTAATAATATCCCCTTGTTAAATAGAAGATTCAGACCAGAAAATTTACGCAATCTAACAAACATACCAGCATTCACAATTCCCCCTTGCACTAATGAATACGGCAACAGAGTATGGACGCAGGCCTTACCACGCGCGTTGAACAGACTTCCATGTGATTACGATTATGATAGTAAATCTACTAAACAAGTTATAACCTCGTATAAAAAAATGTTAATAGATAGCCTTCCCGATTAGTAAGTATATAATTGAATATTGCAAATTTGTCAACATACTACATATATTTTCCTCTACTTAGGTTCGATATAATCTTAAAAAATTAAGATTAGAGTCTAAGCTGTAATTTAATGTCCGTTTATTGAAATAAACAGTTCAAATTTTAATTTTTTTTTTTTTAAACAACCGCCAGTTTAAAGACGGCAAAAAAGGAATAAAAAAGTACTTTAAAGTAAGCCATTTGTAATGTGATATGTGTGTATTATTGTGTTGTTACTTTATGATCGCCCTGTGTAAATAAAACTTAATCAGTATTTTGATTTTTTATTACTCCATCTTCTGTTAAGCTTGACTTCCGTAGTAACGAACTATATAAATTCTTATATAAGGGAGAAAGTATGGGAAGAAATAGAACTTCTTTGTTTGTAATAATATACTAATATGTAGTAAATTGACATCCTCTACTTCTTGTAGCATTGCTAAATATATTTTTAGAAGCCCTGAGAGATCACTCACTACTGCACTGGAAGGACGCGCGCGACTGTCGCAACGGCCGCTACCCACCCACGAAAGTCAAGCTTTACTATTACAAATTGCTGTTAGCTCCTAGACTACAATACCCGCCCCACCACGCCGTACTATCCCTATTTATTTCTCGCTACCTACGTTGCATGTTAAGGTAACGCATTCGTTGCATTATTTTATTATATTACACGTATTAAAATGTTTAAAAATAAAGCTAAAATGTTTTGCGGCCTGGTGGTGGATTCAATTCGTCCAAATTCTGAGATTGATTATTTTATAGTTAAATAATGAAATAATAAATATAATGTATGAAGAATATAAATATATTGCTCTCTATATTGAATGCAAGAAATAAATGGGAAATACATTTTTATTTTTAGTCGTTGACAGCCCTCGCCCTCGGCGACGCGGCAAGCGAGCCAATTCATTTTCACCGTTGGCACGCAGCTTTAACGTTCCGTTTGGCTTGCGCTGGGGACGACGACTTGAGAAGGGCCATAAATCATATTTTTTCGGCTAAAAAAAGCGGCTTTTGTAAAGATCAAAGTAGTGTGCCTTCTGTACTTGTACTATTATCTATTCTGTGGTTTTATACACTTAGGTACTGAAACACCCACACTATACTTACATAAAACACACTATACTTACTTGAATACTTTTTAGCGATAAGACCGCCTTTTGTCTACCGTTATTTATCAATTGTATTTGTTTTGTTTCCTGTTGTAAACTTTTATTGGTGTGTGTGGTGTATAGACACCTTTATTATAATAAAGTGTCCCGCCACCTGCCCGGCTGCCGCCATTGCTATGAGAGACGTCAACGGGAACGGGCAGCTCGTGGTCGACAGTATAGTACGACACAAAAGAGTAGAAATTAAAAAGTGGCAATACTGTAGTGTCGTCCCTTTCTAATCGATCTAAGAAAAAAGGGACGACACTACAGTATTGCCACTTTTTAATTTCTACTCTTTTGTGTCGTACTGTAAACTCATTCAAGTGTTTTATTGAATCTACTCCCGCACGGAAACCCTGGACATCACAGTGTGCAATAAAGTATGATTGTATTGCGTGAAAACAAAAAAAAAATGCGAATTTACTTTTATAAATATGATAATATTATTAGCCATCCGATATACTTATCCAACTATCCGAAGAGGGTCAAGGACCTAAAATTATATAATTATCTCTTCATTCGTTGAAATAATATCGACGAATTAAATTTATTTTAGTCACCTGCTTGCATGTTAATCTCATAAGTAACACATAAAACAAAATAATAATAAGTCACATATAAAACAGGATAACATGTAATTACGCGTGTTTTATTTATAGCCTAAGCTTAAACTTCTTATCACACAATTTCTTAATGTCACAGCAAACCAGTAGCATTTCCTGACACGCCATAAGCAGGACGCAATCACGAGTAAGTATGCGAAGTCTCTTTCAAATGAACTTTTACCGACTACTAAACTCGGCATTAAGCTGTGTAGTGTCAGGTGAATTTTTGCAGTATCGCTACAGTAAAATAAGACCTTTCGATTATGCAGTATGTGTTCTTAATACGTCTTTCTTATGAACTGTAGTTTTCGTAATTAGCCCGGTTCTGTTCACCATATGAGGTCTGAAAAAAATGAGCACCTTACAACCTTATTTAAATACAACTTGCAAACATTATCACGCCTCTGAGCCGACTAGGAATCTCAACTTTACTACCATGTAGGTACTTAGTTTGGTTTGCGATAACTCTGTAAAAGAATATAGGCCCTTGTGTGAGTAATTTTAGCAGTATTTTGAGTAGTAATTTTGCATGACATGTGGACAGTGTGTGTGGTTCTGGTATTATGCTTTCAGAGGAATATGAAAAAGTGCGGTAATGTAAACGTAATGGTTTGGCGTAAGATTGACACCATATAATTAAGTTTGAAAAAGCGTGGCTAATTTGGAATAACCTGGTTAACATTAAAGGCTGTTTGATAACAATCGTGACCGTGTGATATATAAGAATTAATAACTTCATCGATCACGCAATGTATGTGTCGGTCTTGGATCTTTGATATATCTGTAATTAATCAGTGCAGTTTTAATGGATAGATACAGATTGTATTAATTTAATTATATATTTTTCTTGTGTATGTTATGCTGCCATGCCAAGGTAAAAGTGAGCTTTTGCTATGGTGCTCCATACAAATATGCTTTTTGTATGTACTTTTGATGTAGGTACGTCGCTAAAAACGGGCGAAACATTTATTTTTTATGAAGATTGGCCACAGTTTGAGAATCACTCCTTCGCGTTGTCGCGTTCGTTGTGCACGAACCCTATACTTTTTGATGGCCGTTCGCCGTGACTTTTTTATCACCTACCTCTTTCCTTCACGAAACGTAAAAAAGATTAATTCAATTAAAATCTATTTCTTCTCGAACAAAGCCATCTCTTAGAGCTTTAAACAACAACAGTAATTACAGGTTTCGTAAATTCGCTTTCAATGGCTGCCGCTTTAACCGCTGTTATTTAAGCATTCAGTAGCAATTACTTTTCATTTCTACCTTCGTCGTTGGTTCATTACTTTCGTTATACTAATGCAAATATAATTACACAAAAAGATAAATATACGGGTACTATTGTAAGACAGCGATTTAGGCTTTCAAGATGTAAGACATTTCGACATGGTATTCTAAACTAAAGTAGGTAGCTAAGTTGATACCTACTTTTTCACTCCTCTGACAAATTCTTTTATGGAATCATAAACTAGCAAGCAACGCTCTACATGCAAAATACTGCAGCATCTTAAGGTGCATATGTAAAAGCAATTAGAGTCTAAAACTTTGTTTATTATAATTTTGATAAAGTAGCTAAATATTATATTTTACTAAGAATATGTATAATTACGTCACTATAACGAAAATACAGAATAAAGAGAAGTTAAATACTAAAGTACATTGTAGTTGCATCGCTATTTCTATGGATGTAAACCACTTTACTTTACACCCTGAAATTTATCACTTTACCTCCTTAGGTCAGCACTGCGTCTGCGCCGACCATGTCGTACATGGCAGCCTCAGATTACCAGCAGATGTAGTGAAGTGTTTAATTAGATCGTAGTCGAACAAGCGGAAACTGCGAGATAAACTGTCTGGTCCTTCCGAGGCGCCCGAGGTGAAAGCGAGGAAAGCTGGGTTTACAGGGTCACTTATAAATGACAATAAATGATAGAAGCTAGATGAATCTTTAAAATTCCGTCAAGAAATTAGAGGAATGCCCTCTTGAGTGTGGCAAGAGGTCGATATTTTTGAACTCTATCTTTTTTCGGCACAATCAAGTACCTATAGATTTCGCGGACACAGACTCACAGAAGTTATGTCGCACGTCGCCGAACTAACGTGTTTATGTTTATTTTATATGTTACTGTTTTATTTGATATTTAGGTATGTTGGTTTTGAGGTATTTATGTATGGCCGTTGCCTGAAAATAAATGACATAGATTGATTGACAAACACGAACATAGACAGATACATGTATAAGCAAGTGGTTCATTTCATAAGTTTTTTTCCTAAAAACGTAACTTCTTCAGAGAAATTTATCAGAACTCCGAATTTTGCTGAAAGAATATCAGTTCCTCAAACTTCTTGCAATATTAAAAGGGTGTGCCACCGCCAGTTTTCAAAAACCTTATGTCCAATATTCAAGAGTAAGTAAAAATTATCATAACCGATAACTCTTTATTTTGATTCCGAGAACGTACTGCTCTTGTCAGAAATGACAAGAAACAACCTTATTTATCTGACCTAACTCCTATTAACATTGGAGTGGTATTGAACAGAATCAATGTTTATCCTATTTTTTATATGGTGATACCACATTTCTTATTTATACCTTAATAGAAAGGATAAATAAGAAGCGGTCCAATAGCTCAGTGGTGAGAGCACTGTTCCGGTCAAGCAGAGGTCGTAGGTTCGAGCCCCGCTTGCTTCAGTGGATTGCGTAAAATTTAGGCTTCTTATTTATCCTTTGTATTTATATACAAATTGGAGTGGTAATTTTAGTGCCGAGTAATATGATAATTAACTGTGTTGTGACAACCCTTCCACACAGAGGAAATTTAATTCCGACTAACAATCGTTCGTCTGCTCCGCTGCGCTCGCGCATGACTCATGACATGAGTTATCCGCACGATTGTGCATGTTGAACAATTATAACTTGGAAGTATCTTTCAGGAAGATAACTTATTATCCTTTTTTTTTTTATTATATCCAATACATTATTCCGCATATAGGTCACACGGTTACTTTAACAAATAAGACACCTGGATGGAAAAAGTACCGTAGGTACTGTTATTTCAACAAAGTAAATTACAATAGTTATTTATGTTATTTTATGATTAATTTAAAATACCTGACGGAGATAAAACATCCATCAAATCGTTATAACAAAATTGAATATTTACAAAGATGATATACCTATATATTTGAGGATTGATGACAGAGATAATTCTGCACTTAGATGTAGAATTGAACAAAAAACAATAATTATGCTGTGGTGGATGGATCACCGCCGCCACGATTACCTCTACGTTCCATAATAATAGCACAGAAAAACACCATATATTATGACAGTAAGAACAATCGCTACCAGCACGATTATTTTCGTAAAATTTTATGACATTCTTAAACTAAATCCCCGCTTTGCAGTGTAAATAAATAAATATCAGACAACCTCACACAAATTGATCTAGTCGCAAAGTAAGCTCAAGAAGGCTTGTGTTTTTGGGTACTAGACGACGATATACATACTTATATAGATAAATACATATATACTTAAATACATAGAACAACCATGACCCAAGCAAAAATATTCGAGTTTATCACACAAATATTTGCCCGTAGGCCCACTTGCACGCTGGGTTAGCAAAATGAACTCGGAGTTAAATGCTACTCTAGGGTTAAGTAATTAGTACGTCTTGCACCACCGAGAGTTAGAAGTAAACCTTGGGTTAAAAATTTATTTTTTTAACCCGCCGAAGTGTGAGGGTTAAAGTCATTAACCCTGGGTTAGTAGTGTCAAACGAGTATCAAAATCGACTTGACGTATAGCTTAGGTTATGTTATGTTGTTATCTTTTGTCCAGGACAATGATAATTGAATAGTTGTTGTCTGATGATGATGAAGAGATCATCAAATGCATTATTTCGGACTTTTACAATAGAGAAATTGCAGAATAGGATAATTTTTACTCGCAAAGAGACAATGCTTTTTCGACTTGTTTTTCGTTTTCAAGTTTATGCTTAAACTTCGCCACTAAATCACAAAGTAGTAATCTGTCGCTATTTGTAAAATTTGGGGCACGTAAACGAGATTTGTTTTCCATTTTTAGCAGTTTAAAACAAAATATACAAAGCAGACACAACTCGCGCAAAAACAATAATGACGACTGACTGACATTTAATACAGATATATAATACGTTAAAAAACGAAATGTCATTCCAAATCTGACAAAGTGGAATAGACTTATGCAAAGTACTGTTGAGCGACAGAGAGCACAACACTTAAATCATTCATCATTTATTCTATCACATTTGGTCGGATATGAATAGAGCGAATGCATGTTACATTAACCTCGGGTTAGTTAACTCGGACTTAATTTCTATTGATGCAACGAAAAGTATGAGTTAAAAATTTAAAATTTTAACCCTGAGTTAGTAAACCCTGAGTTATATATTTATCTCGAAGTTTTGGTGCAAGTGGGCCTTAAGTGTATTGAAGTTTACTAGCCATGCATCTTCAACGCCTCAATTTTACTAGAGAGTAGTAGTAGGTAAAGTAGATAATGTTCTTATACTCAGCCTCCAAAGTCGGCAAGTACCTTTCATTCCTTTACTATCAAATAGAATGAAATCCTAATACGATTTTGAGAATTTTATTGTTGCCTTCATGAAACAGGTTGTATTAAAGACGATGTTACTATACACCTATGGGCCTATGGTCTGTACCATTTTCTCTTGCATCATAGGCCGAGAGCACCGATTAGCCTTTAGTTCGGGTTGAACTTTGTTAGGGCCTGTCGTATGGCGACAGATGTTATTACAAGTTGACACAAACAAGTATCATTTGTTTTTGATAACGCATTTTTAAGCTGTTTCATATTTATCATATCATATTTAACGCTTTATACCTTGTGGTGACGCCTGTGACGGACATGTTGTGACTAACTGACCACCTTAGTTCAAATTCATAATTTAGATAACGACATTTTTTCTTATAAAAAGGCTATAAGTATTACTTACGGCGAGGAGACTTAGCCATGACATTAGGTGTACTGTACATCACGTGGTTTGTTCACCGTAAGGGCGATTGTGCACTACAATGAATTTTACTGTCCGGCAGTCCGATTTTTTACGGTCCGATATGGCACGCCATTAAATGTATATAGTAGTTTGTGCACTATACGTAATTTTACCATCCGATATTTTACTTTTCCCCATTCCGGACCGTTTTTTTCCACAACCACCACCGTCGCCACTACCACCATCACCACCATCACCATCACCACCACTACCACCAACACCACCATCATCATCACCACCACCATCACCACCACCACCATCATCACCACCACCTTCGTCACCACCACCACCACCATCACCACCAGCCCCATAATCATCATCACCACTATCACCATTATCCCTACAGTTGTCGTGTGGTTGTGATAAATTTCTATCTTATTATGTCATATTTCATCATCATCATCATCATCATCATCATCATTTCAGCCACAGGACGTCCACTGCTGAACATAGGCCTCCCCCAGTGACTTCCAGATCGGCCGGTTGGAAGCGACCTGCATCTAGCGGCTTCCTGCAACCTTTACCAGGTCGTCCGTCCACCTTGTGGGTGGACGTCCGACGCTGCGCTTGCCGGTGCGTGACCTCCATTCGAGAACCTTACTGCCCCATCGACCGTCAGTTCTACGTGCTATGTGCCCCGCCCACTGCCACTTCAGCTTGCTAATCCGTTGGGCTATATCAGCGACTTTTGTTCGTTCACGGATCTCCTCATTTCTGATTTGATCTCGCAAAGAAACACCGAGCATAGCCCTCTCCATAGCGCGCTGTGCAACTTTGAGCTTCCTTTTAAGGCCCACAGTAAGAGGCTACGTTTCTGTTCCGTATGTCATCATCATCACTGGTAACACACATTGATTGTAGACTTTCGTCTTTAGGCATTGATTGAGGTATGTTGGACGAGAAGATATTTTGTAGTTTCCCGAACGCTGCCCAGCTGAGTTGGATTCGTCGATTGACCTTCTTTTCAAAATTGGACCTACCCAACTGGATCACTTGTCTCAGGTAAACATATTTGTCAACAATTTCGAGGGTAGAGCTCCCAACCGTTACTGGGTAGGGTGCAACATGGGCATTCGACATTACCTTTGTTTTGTCCATGTTCATCCGAAGACCTACCTGTTGGGGAACTCTATTAAGGCCATCGAGCATTGTGCCGAGGTCCTCCAGCGATTCTGCCATGACCACAATATCGTCGGCAAACCGAAGGTGAGTAATGTATTCGCCATTAATGTTGATGCCGAATTGTTCCCATTCCAGGAGTTTAAAAGCATCTTCCAATGCGGCGGTGAACAGTTTCGGAGAGATAACGTCTCCCTGCCTTACGCCTCGCTGCAGAGGAATAGCTTTCGTGCTCTGCTCCTGTACTCGAACCGACATGGCGGTGTTTTTATATAAACACTTCAGAACCTCGATGTACCGATAGTCAAAATGGCACCGCTGGAGAGACTGTAGCACTGCCCAAGTCTCGACCGAATCGAAGGCCTTCTCATAGTCTACAAACGCCAAGCATAGTGGCAAGTTATACTCTTCGGTCTTCTGTATAACTTGTCGCAGCGTATGGATGTGGTCTATGGTACTAAAGCCTTTTCGGAATCCTGCTTGTTCGGGAGGCTGGAAGTCGTTGAACCTACGCGCGAGACGATTCGTGATGACCCTCGAAAACAACTTGTAGACATGGCTCAGAAGCGAGATGGGTCTGTAATTCTTCAACAAGGTATTAACCCCTTTCTTGAAGAAGAGCACCACCACACCTCTGTTCCATGCCTCTGGCGTTATTCCCTCGAGCAAGACGGAGTTGAAGAGTTTCTGAAGGGCTTTCAGTATCGGTGTTCCACCCCCATTCAGAATCTCTGAGGTGATTCCGTCATCACCCTCCGCCATGTCATATTTATGTGCAACTAAAACACCAAAACACCAACTAGTGGTTGCAATGCGTCTGAGGCAGCCCTGTGCGTGATACACACACACACATTGACACTGACATTCAAGTTCAGTTTTAAGTAGGCAGTGTCCGCCCTGTGCCTATACTCAATAAACAACTCACTCGCTCACTCATTGTATAAATACTGTATAAACTTACCTTAACGTTACTGCAAGCATTTCATTTGGTGATACACCCAGCCTAAATTTTGTATCTTGCCTCTTAAATAAATAAATAAATATCGGACAACCTCACACAAATCAATCTAGTCCCACAGTAAGCTCTAGTAGTAGGCTTGTATCATGGACACTAGATGACGATAAACATACTTATATAGATAAATACATACCTAAGTAAGTACAAATAACATCCATGACCCAGGCACAAATATTCGAGCTCATCACACAAATATTTGCCCTTGCCGGGATTCGAACCCAGGACCGCCGGCTTAGTAGGCAGTTGCTTAACCACTGCGCCAGCCGCGTCGCCTCTTGATCCATGCGCTTAAGCGGTATAGCAAAAAATCATAAAAAACTCATCGTTCTTAGTGTAATTACGATTGCGTGGCGTGTAGTTTCAAAGAGAGAGGTAACCGAAAACTGCGCCGCACCTGCGAGTAAAAAGACGGACAAGTGCACAAGCTAAAACCGTTTTTTTCATGCCATATCGACCATGAAAACTCGGATTGCCGGACAGTAAAATTCATTGTAGTGCACAATCGCCGTTACCGTTTTTTTCATGCCATAACGGACCGTAAAAAATCGGACTGACGGACAGTAAAATTCATTGTAGTGCACAATCGCCCTAAGGTTAATTACTAAATGAATACTTAGGGCGATTGTGCACTACAATGAATTTTACTGTCCGTCAGCCCGATTTTTTACGGTCCGATATGGCACGCCATTAAATGTATATAGTAGTTTGTGCACTATACGTAATTTTACCATCCGACATTTTACTTTTCCCCATTCCGGACCGTTTTTTTCCACCACCACCACCACCACCAACATCATCACCACCACCTTCATCACCACCACCACCACCACCGTTACCACTACCACCACCATCACCACCACTACCACCAACACCACCATCATCATCACCACCACCACCATCATCACCACCACCACCATCATCACCACCACCTTCATCAACACTACCACCACCACCGTCACCAATACCACCATCACCACCACTACCACCAACACCACCATCATCATCACCACCACCATCACCACCACCACCATCACCACCACCACCATCACCACCACCACCATCATCACCACCACCTTCATCACCACCACCACCACCATCACCACCAGCACCATCACCAGCATCATCATCGCCACTATCACCATCACCACCACTACAGTTGTCGTGTGGTTGTGATAATTTTCTATCTTATTATGTCATATTTATGTGCAACTAAAACACCAAAACACCAACCAGTGGTTGCAATGCGTCTGAGGCAGCCCTGTGCGTGTTACACACACACATTGACGCTGACATTCAAGTTCAGTTTTTAGTAGGCAGTGTCCGCCCTGTACCTATACCATAGAGTAAGGAATCCTATACTCACTAAACAACTCAATCGCTCACTCATTGTACAAATACTGTATAAACTTACCTTAACGTTACTGCAAGCATTTCATTTGGTGGTACACCCAGCCTAAATTTTGTACCTTGCCTCTTAAATAAATAAATAATAAATAAATATCGGACAACCTCACACAAATCAATCTAGTCCCACAGTAAGCTCTAGTAGTAGGCTTGTGTTATGGACACTAGACGACGATAAACATACTTATATAGATAAATACATACTTAAATACAAATAACATCCATGACCCAGGCACAAATATTCGAGCTCATCACACAAATATTTGCCCTTGCCGGGATTCGAACCCAGGACCGCCGGCTCAGTAGGCAGTTGCTTAACCACTGCGCCAGCCGCGTCGCCTCTTGATCCATGTGCTTAAGCGGTATAGCAAAAATCAACAAACTCATCATTCTTAGTGAAATTACGATTGCGTGGCGTGTAGTTTCAAAGAGAGAGGTAACCAAAAACTGCGCCGCACCTGCGAGTAAAAAGACGGACAAGTGCACAAGCTAAAACCGTTTTTTTCATGCCATATCGACAATGAAAACTCGGACTGCCGGACAGTAAAATTCATTGTAGTGCACAATCGCCCTTACCGTTTTTTTCATGCCATAACGGACCGTAAAAAATCGGACTGACGGACAGTAAAATTCATTGTAGTGCACAATCGCCCTTACCCAATACTAGCGAAAAACCGCATTTCTTTCGAACATGCCCATATTTCTCCCGACCCGATTCTAGTCTAGACAACATACTGATTAGTTTTTACATTATTGTCTAACCTGCACGTCCCAGACAATAATGTTGTCATTTTTTACTTTCTTTAGTAATGATGTACGCATTTCTAAGAAACGTGAACAACTAGAAAAGGAAAGCTAACAACAACGAAAACATTAAAGTAAACAAACGTGCAAAACAAGCAGTCCCGAGACTATCTTTCTTCGGAACGGATAAATCGAGTAGAGTTTGAAAGGTGAGCAATTTGTACACCTGTCTGGCATAATGGCATGGGAACTAACTCACTTGTTTGTTGACCTGTATTAAATTTGCAATGACAACTAGAAGTAAATCGAACGTTTTTGAACCACACTTTTAGCTGTTCTCAACTAGTAGTTCGAGTATTCTGATCTGCACTTCTTACGAATTTCGTAAGAAGTGCAGATCAGAAACGTATTACGTATAAGTATTTCGTATTACGAGAGTAATATAGCAAAAATGCATTCTAGGGATTATTCACCATGGATAATAAAAGCATCATCACTCCCATCCTCCCCTACACCCGATGCACCAGCTCGTCCTTCCCCTTTTGTTCGTTCAAAATGCGGGGCGCGTTTGTAGCCAATAGTAGAGCAGCGCACGTTGCCACGCCTCACGACAAATTGCGTCGCATTATACACACATGATCAATAAAATACAATTCTCAGTCGGCTCTTGCGAAAATCCTAAGAACTAGATTGTTGTGGATGACTGCAAAATAATACATCATAAATATCATAATGCTTACAACATTTGAACTGATGTTAAGTCAAAACAAACAATGACCGAGGACCAAATTACCGTAAAACTGATGTAACAAGGTCACAAGATATTATCTGCGATTACGATGCATTGTACGCTTTAAGTATGCAGTGGGTCGCGACGTCTTGTATAATTTTCTCATTAGAATTTGGGCAGACTTTTATCTGTGCTATGTCTAAAGTAAACATTACAAAAAAGGTTCACACTTAATTCATCATCATTACACTTCATTACTACGTTGTTAAAATAGGGCATTAGTAGGGTTTTTAGGGTTCCGTACCCAAAGGGTAAAAACGGGACCCTATTACTGAGACTTCGCCGTCCGTCCGTCCGTCCGTCCGTCCTTCCATCCGTCCGTCCGTCCGTCCGTCCGTCCGTCTGTCACCAGGCTGTATCTCAACAACGGTGATAGCTAGACAGTTGAAATTTTCACAGATGATGTATTTCTATTGCCGCTATAACAACAAATACTAAAAATAAAATAAAATAAATATTTAAGGGGGGCTCCCATACAACAAACTTGTTATAGATTATATATATGTATAGGTACGGAACCCTTCATGCGCGAGTCGGGCTCGCACTTGCCCAATTTTTTTGATGTTTATTATCCGTTGTTTCAGTCATATGCCGCGAATTAATCGTGAGTAAGTACGCTGCATTTATCTTCTCAGCATCATTAGGTTCATAACTGGCAGCTCCATTATCTAACACATCACTGGCAAGCAGGTGGTAATCATGTTAAAGATCATTAAAATGTTAGTTATTATACTGTGATCCGGGGGTCTGATTCTATGTGCTCTGTTCTACTAAAGCAAAAGTCAATAACTCATTTTCAGATATTTTGAACAAATGTGATGTGAAATGAGCGAATATGTGAACGCTGGGACCTGCTAATTAGACGAAAATGTTTTTCGATACTTAGTTCCGCAGGTTTGTTTAGGTCATCTGATCTAGAATGTTTCAAGCTAATTAATCATTGAATAGTTATTTGTTTTCGTGGCCCCTTACTACTCTTAGCTATTTGTGCTTTAACGACATCGACTCTGATCTTCCTTCCTAGTTTGGTTTTTCCGTCTTTTGGTTAAAGATTATTTAAGGTCAAACACGACGATTCAAATCACTTTTGCTGAATTTCCAAAACAAAAGGCCTATACCTAAAGCTTTAAATATTGTAGTGCTATTGAATAATAATATTTTATTGTATTGTTATTGACCTCACGCATCGTAATGAAGTACCTTGTTGTTTAAATTTAAAATATAGCTCTATTAAGAGTCTATCTCAGGGGTGGCCAACTTGATTTTGATCTCTAGCTAACCCTGTACGATTTAACAATGACATACTTTTTTCTACCACGCAAGGAGTCTTTAAACTTTTTTATTATTATTATTTATTTATTTGTTAAAGTGTAAAGCTAAAAACATATACAATTTCCTGCAAAAAGGTTTGTACTGTTTGTCTGCAGGTATGAGTCTCTATATAATATTTCTACAATAGTTATTGCTAAACACTTGAGTGACACTTTGTATAGACAACTTTATCACTCAAGTGTCAGCAATAGGTGCTTTTTTAAGTACTTTTTAAATTTAGACTTATTTTGTTCGTGTCGGATATACTCGGGCAAACTGTTGAGTATGTAGGGAATCCTTTTGCTCAATGTTCTATCACCATAGTAGTTCCTGACCCTTGGTACTTCAAATTTGCCCGCGGATACCGACCTTGTTCCGTGTTTATGTTCTATTAGTATTGGGTTATGCTCTCGATTGCCGTGGTTGTTAACTGCTAAATAATATTTATGTTTTAACATTTATAATATTTTACTAGTAAGTCCTAGGAATACCTATCAGGAATACCTATCCTTTTACAGAATCGATTCCCACAACTTTCCCTGCCGATACCAGCTCTCAACATGGCGGCATCGCACGACCGCATCGTGACGGGATCGATTGATACCCGATTAGTTCCACTCGGGACTCCGTAACTTTGATCTTCTGATGGATAAATTGTGCCTAGGAATAGCTTTACCGTGACGGAGGAAAGTGGGACGTTTGAGACGTTTCCCATCTTCGTTTTATTGATACGTTGCATCGTGAGGGTAATGATCCTATTCCTACTTTGAATACCGCTATGACCATTGATCATAGAACGGACATCTATATATATAAAACTCAAAGGTGACTGACTGACTGACATAGTGATCTATCAACGCACAGCCCAAACCACTGGACGGATCGGGCTGAAATTTGGCATGCAGGTAGATGTTATGACGTAAGCATCCGCTAAGAAAGGATTTTTCAAAACTCACCCCCTAAAGGGGTGAAATGGGGTTCCAAAGTTTGTATGGGGAAACAAGATTAGTTAGACTATTTTATTCGAAACTTCACAGGAGTATTTCTAACGATAAATGAGTAAAATTGTGTTTCAGGTTTTTTGAAAATTCAACCCCTAAAAGGGAGAAATGTGGTGACAAAGTCTGAAAATCAGCATGGGTATTGTTTTTATATGCCACCGATTTTGAAGTTTTATTTGTGGTCATGAAAATTTTTGAAAGCATTTGCGCCAAATTGCAATTTAATCGGTCCAGTAGTTTTGCAGCAAATCGGTTGTAACAGACGGGCTGACAGACAGCTACACGTGATCCTATAAGGGGGTTCTGTTTTTGCTTTTGAGGTATGGATAGAGACCCGCGTTATCCTAATAGATTAAAAAAATAGTATTTGGTGGCATCTCGATCGTCGTCAATCGGTACCTATAGGCGGGCGGCGCGTTGGGACGGGAGGAGTAATGATCGGGAAACTTCCTGCATCCGTAATAAATACATTCAAGCTTTTCAATAATTATGTTGAGGGAAATGCAGATTGCAGATTATACCCTAACTTAACAAATAGCCTACTTTTAATCCTGAAAAAAAAAGAGCATTGTTCCCGTAGGATGAAGTATATTACATAGGCACGCGAGCGAAGCCGCGGGTTAATGCTAGTTGCTATCGATAAAACGATTATATTTTCATATTGAATTTAAGTGTTTTGTGATTGTTACCTAATAGTCATGGCTAGTATTGATTGAGTAGATTATTATTTTTGGATTTATTTTAAAATATAGGAGGTAAGATAAACGGTAGGCCCAAGCAAGCCCTTTAAGCGATTTATCAGTTTTATCACGAACATCATCGCTGAGATAATAGCCGATACGATACAAATAGAATTCTGCTATTCGAGCTGCAACAAAGAAACATTTAAAAAGTACTTACATTTAATGGGAGATACACATCGAACATATCGCTAAAGTAGGTACTTAAATATTTCGAGCGATGGTTCGTTAAAAAGTCGAAATTAGCCCCTGTTTCTTTGATAGCTCAAATATTTTGTTATCGAGATCAAATTTCGCTCATTAATTAATCAACCTATAAAACTATTACGAGATCTTTTATGTTTCATTCGACATTTAAATCTAGTCAAATTTTGATTGAAAGCTCTTAAAATGTAGTGAGTTAAACGCTAGACTTTTAACCTCTTTGGAAACGAAGAGTATCATCAAGTTACGTAAGTTTATGTGCTAGTTGTGTCCGTTTTTGCATCTGATAATGTCGTCAGATAAAATGGTGTATATCGTGCCCTCCAACGTGGGAAACTTTCCCTACTTTTCAGCGCTATATCGAAAGTAGAACCACATTAGTCACTAAATGCTATAAAATGATAATCAGGTGATTTATAATCTCA
Source organism: Apotomis capreana (assembly GCA_947623375.1). Classification (NCBI taxonomy): domain Eukaryota; kingdom Metazoa; phylum Arthropoda; class Insecta; order Lepidoptera; family Tortricidae; genus Apotomis; species Apotomis capreana. The sequence goes on along the minus strand of OX392506.1, from coordinate 7,584,660 downwards.
TTAAATTTAACGACGGCGAATGGGTAATTAGAGAAGTAGATGTAATTTAAATACGGTCATATACCTACTTACTTTTCAGTGATTTTTCTTCTGTTTAACTCAAAAAAGGCGCGAAAGTAACATGAATAATGTCATATTGTTTCATTTACACAATTGTGTCATCCTCTTTTTGTTGGAACCCAACTCAGCTGTCGGTATGTGGAGAATTTGTAACAATGTTCTATTGTCAGGTCTTCGTCTTATAGAGGATACTTCAACTATCAAAGATTAATGACCCAAGAGTATGTTAATGTTAAGTTTATATCTGTTAGTTAGCTATCACGTTTTTATAATTAGTTTGAATATTAGGTTTAATTAGACGGAGCATGTAAGGCGACCCGTAGGCGACCCGCGCGCACCAACGATATGGTACGGCAAAACATTAAAGTATCAACACGGCGGCCACCGTTTAGTTGCGTTCATGTTTATGAGGTCTCTCTACACCACTTAACACTACAATTTACCATGTTATTTATTTAATTTCTTTTTTCGTTGACGTACGCATGGATCATAAACAAGGACGCAACTAAACGGTGGCCGCCGTGTTCATACTTTAATGTTCTGCCGTACCATATCGTTGGTGAGCGCGGGTCGCCTTACATGCTCCGTCTAGTGGGGGTTGTCTGTGGTTTAATTCAACACACACACACACACACACATTTCTCGCAGTATTCTATAAAATGTGTATTTTTTGTGTTTAGTCATAATTGGGTCAAAATTGGTGGTAATGCAAGAGAAAACACTGCTGCCATTGTTTCGCATGAACACAGTAGGTAAAAATCTTTTGATTTAATTTGCATTGTAGAATGTACGTATGTGGTAAAAGAATTCCTCGTAAAGATACGGGATTCAATTGTTACACTATGTTTTGCTATCGACTCTTCGTTACTTTAACTAAATATGTACGTATTACTAGCTATTAAATTTTCGAATAGTTATTAATATAAATACGGTTAATATTGGTGAACTACATAATAATATTAATCAAAGAGGCCCATTTAATGTACTTACATATGTATACTTACATGTTTATCCTGATATTTTTTGCTAAAATTACCCGATAACTTTATTGGCTTACCTCCTATCGCTTAATGCAAAAACGGTAAACACAGTAAATAATAGTAAATTACCGTGAAAGTTTGATCGTGTATCAAACAATTAATTCCACAGATCATTGTTCCGGGACTTATCGGCCAGCTAAAGTTCATCTCACAATGTTAACAGATTCCAGGCCACCACTAGACTTTCCCTAAGCTTTACTTAGGTATCTTTTGTGCGTACAGTCAGCAAAAGTTACAGGTATTCATCCTTACCATAAATGCGTATGTACTTTCTATTCTCAAAATGTGTTTATTTACCTAAAAAACTTGCCTACCTACTTATTTCTAGTATTGTACCATTGATACAAAGCACAAAGAAAAAGTTTAATGCGTAACCTGGCATTTAAATGTTACAATATAAGAAAAATGTGGTACCCACATTAAAAATAATGAGACATTAGGTAGGTACATGTTTCATAAATTTATTTCTAATATCTAGGAGGATGATGTTGAGGAAAGTGGGAGGTTTGGTCAATTTTTTACTTTGAGGTTAGTAGGCACTTTATTTACTTAATAAAACAAGTAAGTTTCGTTATCATGTTCTTAAATTTGGTTTTATTGAAGATTTTACTTCAAAAAGGTAATATCTTTTACTCGATATAGATGTGTAATCTGTCAAAAACCGTTGCATAAACTCGATACTTGGTTTTCCACAACTCGGTGGCATTCCCTTCCAAGTAAAAATTGACACTATATAGCTCTGAAGCCGACTGTACACTAGCCACATTGTCCCTTTCTAGAACTTATTATTGAAGATACGAATGCTCCGGATCTCGGCGAGTGTGCTAAACCGGAATACTGATTTTGCGGATGTAATGCTCAGCAGATGTAACTGGGCCAGATTTACGAGTAAGAGTAGGTGGAAATGTGATTAGTATTTCAATAGAAGCAGCGCTGTAAATGGTCAGAAGTGGGATATTTAATGCGCTTTATACTATTACACAGAGTTGGGCATTTCAATTTGCATAGATTATGGATTCTAAGAAATGTAAAAAATAATTAGGTAGGTATTCCTTACTCTTTAGTATAGCTAGGGAAATCACTTATTATAAGAAATCTTTTAGTAGAGCAGATATTTTGATAAAAAAACGACAAATGAAATGAAAGCGATGAATACGGTTTTTTTAGACAATTGGCACTGTGAGCTGCGAGAGTTTGTTTCAAAATCGCTAAAATTGGTTCCATTTCCCATATGTCCGCCATTTTGAAAAAATTCGGAAACCTAAATCGACAAGAAAATTCTATACCTAAATACTTATCGAAACTACTTACAAAATTGCATGATAATCGGTTGAGGAATGCGACGTGTAGGCGACAATAGCCATCCGAACATCCGGATATACAAAATCATTTTTGAGCCAACTGAAACCGAGACTCTTCGTTCACTCAGTGAATTAGTGACTGCAGTGCCGCGATACACGGTATAAACAACCATTTCGTAATCTTGTACCTTTGTTACTTCATCTGAAGTCAAAGTGCCAATTTTCGACGGCCATCACTATCTTTTTGACGACGCTCAGTAGGCAGGTACACTACAAATTGCGCCAACCAGTTTGTAATGTACCTGCCTACTGAGCTGGCGGTCCTGGGTTCGAATCCCGGCCAGGGGATAACTCTATAACTCTAACTTAACTCTATATTATGTATTTTATATTACGTACATATATCGTCGTCTAGTACAAGCTTTGCTTACCTATAGTTAGGGATAAGTCGATTTGTGTAAGATTGTTTCTTAATATTTAATTAATTAATTTATTACTTTTCATCGTTAATCAACAGTATTCACACGTAAACGACTCGCAGGTCACCGGATCTTTAATTAGTTGAGTAACTTATGGTACTAATAAGCACTGTCTCTTTGGAATTTCTCATACCTAATTATCTAACATTTCTAAGCAACCAAACGTCAATTTAACATCAGCAATAGGCGTAAGCTTCGCAATATACCGACATTCCCAACATCAACTCGTTATTTAATTCAAGAAGAATCTTGCCCAAGCTAATCTTATAAGCGGTGTGACAGCGGTTCTCGAACTTCTTTGGCGATGGAATCTTTTGAAGCATTGACGCATTATTGTGGCTTAACACTATGCGCGAAGTTGACCAAAATTGGGTGAATATGATAGTTCTTCGCACTTCGCTCCGGAAACTCATATTTATAACAGGTGGAAATTAATATAGAGATCGACAGGGCTTTATGTCGTGTACCTTAAAAAAAATCTTTGAATTTATTCTTCTGTATTTAAAGAAATATAAGAAAATACATCAAATAACTGCAATCTAAGACAATACTGGCTGAATATTATTATTTGACGTTGACAGATGACAGATGACAGATGACAGATGCATACCGAGTTTTATCAAGTTTTTTTTAAATAAGAAAACCGACTAAAGTAACCGTTCCATTAAGTTCTGGTTTTGGTGTTGCCACATTTTAAAATGAGTATGTTTTTAAAAATTAATAATAAAATAAATAATCATCTCAGAAAATAAATAAAAACAGAGATTACTTCATCTTTTTAAGCAGAATTCAGAAAAGTAATAAAATTATAGTCTTAAAAATATGAAATGTTGTCAATTCGCCTCGGCCAACTTCGGTCAACTTCACTAGTAGTGTGGAGCTGCTATCACGGATTACAAAAACTCTTTACAAGGTACTTATTAAATAAGGCTTTAACAATAAGGGTTTTGCTGAAATCATAAGTAATTGAACTGTAACCGATTTCAAAAGGAAGATGATTTTTAGTTATTTTTTTTTTAATATTATGTTGTAAAACTTTATGGTTGATATTATTTTGGCGGTCTGTTCTTAAAGGACTTTAGAAGCCCCGGGGCACAGTTTGACAACCCTTGGTGTATAAAAATGCAAGTAATGTGTAAGTATATCAGTACGCAGAAACGGCCAGGATGCTGGCAGAGGCTTGAGCCATACTGGGGAGGATGGCGTAATGATCCATTGGAAGTAAGGAAAGTGGTTAAGTAAAAACTGGCACGATTACCTTTTGCCTTCTGATAAGATTTTATTTCTATTTATAATCAAAGAGAGACTACAGTGGCGCTTTACATTTATGTTTATGAATTAGCAATCCAGCGGGCCTATGATGGTTACTTTTATCACGCGAGAAATATGTGACACAGCATCCATGATGTTTAATAAAAATGCAAGTGAGAGATGTTTAGTCACTTATTTATGACATGATAAACGATACCATCGTAGACCCACTGATGTTTTGGGTAAATATACATTTAGTAAATTTCATCTTAGAGCATGCCTATTAAACCTACTACGCATACTAAACCTACTATGCCTACTAAACCTACTACACTACACATGCGATTTGCGAGCGAAATTTGTATGAAGGCGATCACGCAGCGAGTTCGCCGCGACACTTATTTGTATGTAAAAAAAGAACATTGTGCAAAAGCTCTATGTTTCTTGTCTTGTCCCATTGGCTTTATTTCTTTGTCAGCTAGTTATGTAGCTTAGCTGACAAACAAATAAAGCCAATAAGACAAGAAACATCTAATTTTTACACAATGTTTATTTTATAGCACGCACTATGAGCACTTTAATACTCAATATAAACAAAGAAAGAAGTGTCTTTGTTCGATATTTACTTACATTGATAAATTCATGCAATGATCGTTTATACATCATCCGTAATTCGTATCGTATATCTGTTTAGATAACTTCATAATGTATTTTGCTTATCATATCATGGTAATAATAAATTACCCAATATTGTGAAAGTTTCATCATTATTGTTACGTAGATTGCAAATAATATGAATATTATTATTATTACCGTCCTCATCCAAGACTGTCCAAAGGGGCTGACCTATTTACTTGAACAATAAGTGAAGGGCTCTTAAGATTATTATAGCGAAAAAGCAAGTTTCAAAAAGCTGTCTAAAAACCCATTTAAATGTTCCACCCTGACCATGAATACCTACACGCCACGACCACTTACGACTTCGTTCCTTAATTTGTGTCTAACTATTCACACAAAACACGGCCATTGTAAATTTAAGTATATGGTCTGCTACATTTTGTAAATCATAGTTTTCTATCGTCTTTTGACGATAGAAATCTATGAGGTAGGAAACACTGTTAGTATGATAATATCGCTAAAAGGCTTCAGGAAAATATTTAGTAAGTGGAAGTATTTACATGTTTCTGAAGAAATTCGTTTCCAGTTAATAAATACAGTTTTTTTTATCACAGTCGTCAGGTACAAAATATCATATAGATATAATTAGATGCCTAACTGGGATGCTATATGGGACGCTAGTTACCAATTACTCGGTCCGTAATTTATATAGAAATCATTATAACCTTTGACGCAGGTTGCACAAATGCACACGCGCGGCGACAGGTTGTGCAACAGATGCGCAGGATGTGCACCTGCTTTCTTCCACTCGACTAGAGATTTAATCGAGCGCTTATTAGAAATCAATTTTCTATAGGTACTATACTATCTTATAGCAAATAGTGTGTTTAGATCGAGAAAACTAGTAACTGCCTACTGAGGCGTCAGTCCTGGGTTTAAATCCTGGCAAGGGCAATTATTTGTACCTGGGCCTGTATCCTGGAAATTATATCTAAAAAGATTGAAAAGTGAGTTAACATTTCTGTTGGGGTGCGGTGACCCTGTAGGAAATGTAATTATTAGACCAAAGGCACAATTGCTCTTACATTTGCTTAGGCGCTTTTAATAATCCCTTTTATCAAGTTCCACGCGTACTTAGTCGCGGGCAAAAGCTAGTAATTTATGTATGAAAACAAAAGCCACTTGAAAATTACACCTTTAGGCCAGCGTATTACGCCATTTATCGTGTCTGAAACTGAACAAGTGTCCAATCAAATAGGTCGCGATTTTTCACGGGACTTATGCATGCTTCGATACAAAGAAACTGGTTTTAGCGTGTGTGGAAACACCACTTCACTAGGTACCAAATGCGGTTACAATTCTATCGTACAAGTCTGTCAAGTTTAAATCAACAGTAGCATCATCTTACAGACCAATCGCAGCGTCACCAACTAAAGAATTGAAGTAACAGAATAGTCAACTTTATCAAATATTTGATTCATCCTCATCATCCTCCTAGCCTTAGTCCCATTTTTTGAGAATGAATTCTCAATCGGGGTCGGCTACCTAAATCCCAAGATGTGGCGTAGGCACTAGTTTTTACGCAAGCGACTGCCATCTGACCTTCCAACCCAGAGGGGAAACTAGGCCTTATTTGGGCTTAGGTGGTTACCTCACGATGTTTTCCTTCACCGAAAAGCGAGTGGTAAATATCAAATGACATTCCGTACATAAGTTCCGAAAAACTCATTGGTACGGGCCGGGTTCGAACCCGCGACCTCCGGATTGAATGTCGCATGCCCTAACCACTAGGCTACCACCGCTCCTTCATAATAAGAACTTTTATCATATGGTCACAGAAGCGGAGTGGAACGGAGATGTGTAAAATGAACCAATCACATTTCTCAGATTTGAATGCACTTCTATCGGGCTTCACAAAGACGCAGTCAGATTGTTTAATTCTCTCACCCGGTTCAGTGGACAGGCAGCCTTAACGTGACTAAACGGTAACTATGGAACCGAGTATTTTGGTAGGTACAAACGGTACAATGAAGCTTATTCAAGTGTCATCAAGTGTAAGTTGATAGAGCAGTCAATGCAAACCTGTCACGCCTAGACAGGTCTTTGTCCAATCACCTTCACATCTAGGCACTAATTCGACAGGGCATTGCGATATTTCCAATTTAACGGTATCTTGGCTTCACATTAAAATTACATATATCTGTATGTGTTAAATACTCTATTATGTGACATTGTCATTCTTTATTATAAATGAGATATTAAATGTGTTGCTTACGCATATCACTTACATTTATACGAAGAAATGGATCGCCCTAGAAATGTATGTCTATCAAAATAAAGTTTATTCATCATTGAGATTATTAGCAGGGTTCGTAAAATGCGAACAAAATTCATTAAGTGCTAAGGCCGTACTGGTTTTCATACGTCATTTCAACCGATTTTGCGCGCATTTTTACGATCCCTGCCCTTGCCTTGCCTTGTCGCGACTCTTATCGCGCGACATAGCTCTACCCATCACCCTCTCACATTACTGCACAAAAAGAAACAGGCATTATCTCGCGCGAGAAATAGTCGCTTGTGACAGTTGTGCTAGAGGTGCTGAATTTATTAGGCACATCGAATTTAGCCCCATCGAATTTAGACGCCAATTATTCGCCACTTCAGTTTCTATAGGTTCGATAGGAATTTGCGGTTTGGCTTGCCGTTTAGAAAATAAGTGCCACCTCTGACCGTTCGTTGGTTTTGTTTGCAATAAGGTTTAAAATACTTTCATCATATTCGAAATGTTGCTATTGCTACAATTGATATTGTTTAGAATGGAAATGTAATTAGATGACTTTACAGGATAGCGTGTGCCTAGTTTAGCATAGGCCTTTTCCACAGGTTTACTCAAATCACTTACCTACTACCATTACCTAATAAGTTTCTCATCTTTAGTAAACGGCGATTCGGGGCTTATGATATTTGCAATAGGTTTATTCCGTATATTATCTTCTTAGCTAAAGCCTAAATAACCTTCTTACGGACAGCTCGTCTAGAGACGTAAATTAGGAACCTCGTGATACGGCACCACGTCTATCGGCGGATCATTTTATTTCCCCAACACTAGCGCTCTGCCTTTAGACGGAAAATTCTCCTAGTATTTCTTTGTGCCGTTTGTTTTGTCTGTGCCGCAACGCAATATACAATTTTCTAGATGGTCCTGTGTCCGTGAACCTGATACTTAAATAAGATTCTTTGAATGTGGTTTACACCCACTCAGTAGCAGTCGTAGCAAAAAAATACGTACTCTTTGAGCTAAAGACCTCGTGATTTGTTTCGAAATAACTGACATTTTGTCATTATTTATGTTTTCAACCCCCATACCTCCGCCATTTTGAAACATTTCGAAAAACTTAATTGACAAGACTCTTTATTACATATTTTCATGAGAAGCGGTTGAGTAACGCGGCCTCTAGGCGAAACAGCCAGAATTCAGGACCAACGACCGGACATACGAAAGAATTTTGGCCAAGCTAAAACGGGGTCAGGGTCTCTGCGTTCAAGGGCTCTGTGGCCCCCGTGTGTGAATATTGTGGCGGCACCCTTCAGTTCACAGAAAAGTTAGTCGCACTACTTATATGTCGAAATGTGACAGATGTTATCAATTTATCATTTGTCTATCATACGCTAACGTGACCGCCGTCAGCCCGATGTATCAAGCCTTTGGACGTCGCAATTTTTCCGATTGCTCTAGGAAGCGGGTGAAAGCAGCCTTTCTAAGATTAAAGAGCGGTCATATGTGTATCGGAAACGTATGGTACGATTATTTACGCTGTCAGTTTCGAGAGGCTGGTATTTGGTGTACATTCTTGAAGTGTCAATCATGTGGAATGATCTGATTCCATAAGTTATGTACGATAGTCGGACGTTATTAATTAGTAAAGATGTAGGCGCTGTTGCATTGTTAGTGTATTATCATATTACTAGCTGCGCCGAGCGGTGTTACCCGCTCATGCCAAGGGAACACTACATTTTTTCGGGATAAAAAGTAGCCTACTTGTTAATCCAGGGTGTCAGCAACCTTCATACCAAAATTTATCAAAATTGGTCCAGCCATTTGAGCGTGAAGACAAACATACAAATAAACACACTCACAAAATTTCGCCTTTATAATATTAGTGTGATTATTGTGTATTATTTGATTGAACATATATGTAGTTGACCGTGCGAGCGTAGCGTTTCCGTTTCAGCTTGGCTCAAGATACTTTCGAAATATGTTCCTGATTCGTCGTATTCCTGTTTCGCTGTGTTCCTATTATGTCGGATTCTCGTGTTGTCGGATTTTCAATATCAAATGAAACTATGTATTGCCGTGACTCCACTTCTTTAATATTTACCAGGTACACATGTATAATTTAAAACGAAATATTTTTAGATTACTTCCATTATAGTTGTCCCTTACCTTACCAGTATAGTTGTTCGTAAAATACGTAAACATTAATCTTTATTTTCGGATAGGAGGTCGTGTAAAAACGGTTCACTGCTTGATCGTTTTAATACGAGTATATATAGATAATTCTGACGAACTAAAATTCCGACGAAATAAAAACTCGTCAAAAAAATACAAGTAATACATAATACTTTAGGTACCTTATTTCCGTAATCTACCTAATAGACAAATTCAATGTTCCATTGTGCGAAAACAATAAAGGTATCGATATTAGTATTATTATATAATATTTCAACGTGAGAACAATAGATAATAGTCCAGACAATAAGCTTGATCTCGGAACCTAAGTGATGCGATTGTTAATAAGATTGCTGCTGTTTGGATCTGAGCTTCAATGCCTCGCAATTGTATAACGGTAGGTACACCAGTTATAAATTTATTTTATTGAAAACCTATAAAATTGTAATAAAAATAATCTCAATTTCCTTTTTTTGAATTGAGCTTTTTTTTTGAACCTACATAATAAAGTAAACAGATGAGCAATCGGGTAGCTAATCTTTTTTTGATGTTTTCTAAATACAATTGTCTTTCTAGGACGGCAAATATCGGAAAAATATAATTTAAAATTCTGCAAATCTTTTACCTACCCTATTAAAATGGGGCTAACTTAATCAGACTTCTTTTAACCAAATTGGGGATCGCTTCGCCTCGATTAAAGTCACTAATAAAGTCTAGTCCATATTATTAGTCCTGTACCATGTACCAACCCGTGGAGTGGGTATATAGGTACCCATAAAAGTAAAAGAAATAAAGATTAAACTGATACCTTCTTTTACATTTGAATAACTAACCAGTAACCAATTCTGAAAATGTTTTCCATAATAATTAAAAAGTTTATTTTGAATTTATTGCAAGGTTGTAATTTATGATAGGTATATAATAGGTACCTATTTACATAGAAAGTATTGGACTAAGACGCTCTGTTCGTGACGAATACTGTAACGGTTCGCATATATTCATAGCTATGAATTATGAATTTCAAATAAAGACTCACCTAATGGAAGCTAATTAAGTTATTAACATCATGCGGCAATAAAACAGTACCTGAAAACAAAAGAAGACATAATTAATTAAAAATACAAGGTATGTTTATATAAAAAAAAATAAGACAATTTTATGATTACCTAGCCTTAATCCACGGTTTATCCGCGATACCGAAAATCACATAGTTATCTAATTAAATAAACAAATATAGAAAATGCTATTTATTAAGTAGGCGTGAAAACTTGTATGTTAATTTGAAGTATTACTCCATAGTATAAAACAGAGTAAATTCCTGCTTTTTCTGTCTGTGTGTCCCTATGTATGCTAAGATCTTTAAAACTACGCAACGGATTTTGATGCGGTTTGTTTTTCAATAGATAAGGTGAGTCAAGAGGAAGGTTTATATGTATAATACATGCATAATATAGCATTGCGCCGTGCGACGCCGGGGCGGGTCGCTAGTATTTCTTATACTGAAAACCGGTAGGTCTATGCAAATCAATTCACCTCTGCTCTAACTGACTTCAACCGTGAGTCATTTGTAAGCAGAAATTGAAATTGAAATTTATCGCCTCTCGTACCACGTAATGCACGAGATGACTTTTACCGGTAATTTCCTCAAGTTTGCTCCCACAATGAACTCGTGCTGCTATAAATATCCGATGTGTCGATTCCAGATCTGGTTGAGTTATTGCCTTGATAGAACAAGAGCTAGGGACTGTCAGACTTTCATTATTTTACAAAGGTTGGAAGTTCCTCTCTCTATGGTAAGTATGGCATGGTGGTATGGTATGGTATGGTAGGTAAGAACGGTTCCCGAATATGACATTTGGTAGCTTTGGCCGGGTGGCGGTAGTCAAAGGGGAAGATTTGATTCTCAAATTCGTTATAGTAAAGGATAGTTTTATAGATTTTGTCCGGAAAATATTAGATCACGTCTTCATTAACAGACATTTAGTGTGGTTCCAACTCCTGCTAAACATTCTTAAACTAAAAAATTAAAATCTATCTTCGTCATATCATAAAGGTTGATTGAACTCTATATATCTTACGTTGGGAAAAGATGTATCAATGGTGCAATAAAAATAGTCTAGTGTATCCACATTAAAATAATGAGTCATTTCATTACATAATATTTTTTTTTTGTTTCCGCGACGACTGTCGCGTGTCCGTTTAAACTATTTTATTTACTTAAATATGTGACTACCTACATATTTAAGTAAATAAAATAGTTTAAACGGATTATATCGCGTATTTTCATTATTTGAGCCTCCCTGATATTTCGGCAACTTTCCAGCTAGCTGATATACGCGATATAAATCCATTTAAATTGGTTTATTTAAATGTGAGACATTTACCATGTTTCACAATTTTTTCAAAATATATTTAACACTATCACTACTATTCCTTATAAAATAACGAATGGCTGGCAGTCGCTAGCTCTTGGACTGTGAGTTAGGCGTGGTCTAGACTTGGACTTTCTTTCCCATGTTAGGCTGGCCAAAGACCTGCCCTAACAACAATTGCCCATTTATTTCTGTTCACAACTACGTACGTATTGTCCCGTCTATCAAAGTAATAAGCGAAAGGAGCCATCGAAAGTCACAATATGTATCGTAAGTGGAAGGAAAGTTTCGCCCTAACTGGTGGTTTAGCGATCATGTGCGATTTCGTCACAAACGTCTATTACATCCCCGCATTCATGTTACAAGATGTGAAATAATGATTGCGAAACTATATCGGTTTAGCTGATATGCAAATTAAGAGGGGAGCAGGTAAATGGACGTGTTAGTGAAAATATGTTATTAGGTGGGAGGTGACTTAGCACGCACAGATCCGCACGAAATTACACGATGTTTACAACGATGCGTTGAAAAACGGTCGATTTAAATGATGTAATATGCTCACATGCAAAAGCTTAGGATCTGTTTACCGAGCTATGAAGGTGCGAAAGTGATGGACACGCAACTATGCACGAGCATTTTGAACCTTTTGAATTGTAACTAATTTAATACCTACCTACTTGAAAACAGTAATTAAGTGCTATGTTTAAAACAGTTAACTGCTGTATATGGAATTCAAAAAAGCGTGTTCAAATTAACGTCTCAATAATGTATATAAACTTGGTAATTACCTATTTACATGAATCGACTTAACAATAAAAGTCTGAACATTGGAGCAACAACAAGGGTAACGGTCAAAATATTTTTTAAATTACAAATAATATTTCAGTTGAAAGTTTAAGTACCAATATTTATTCCATTCATCCAACATTAAATCGTCACATAAATTATAAGCATACTTTCAGCATTAAAATTTTCCTGAAGCAAAACCTTAGGGCCTTATCACACTTGCGATTTGCGAGCGTATTTTCTATACAAATAAGCGACGCGGCGAACACGCTGCGCGATCGCCTTCATACAAAATACGCTCGCAAATCGCAAGTGTGATAAGGGTCTTACTATTCATAACGTCCCTGTTATACGGACTTAGTTAAAACACTTTATCCTGGAATCGCCAATAAACCAGGATGAGAGACGTAATGCTAACGATCCGATAATTCAGATTTATTGAAGTGTCTGCAACTTTGAAATGGCTTTCACATCGCGCATTACACGTCAATACAGGCGACGGTCAGTTAGATTTATAGACCATATCCATGAGTACAAGCCGTACAAGAAAGCAGGTGAAACTGCATAAGTTCACAATGACACTGTCCACTTTCGCAGTCCGTCATATCAGAGAGGAATAAATCATACTCCAAACTCGGATAACATGCGTCACTATTTCAAATGACGATTGTAAAACCCACATGGGCAACAATCACTCTACAATTGAACGGCCGTAAATAAAAGAATCACTTTATGTGGCGCTTATTTCTTGAAACCGTAATAACTCCTAACAGCGGACGCAAGCATGAAAGTGAAATTTTAAGAATGTAAATTGGTGAAATTGTATCTAAATTTTACTATTAATGCCACGTGTGAATTAAACTCGCTTTCAATTACGAAGGTTTGCTTTACGTCAGGAAACGTCATCATGTTAGTGTTGAGTTGTGTATTGGTTTGCTGATTCTTCAGTAACTATGTGATATGTTTCAAGAAGTAGGTATAGGTTTTTATAATATTTACTTAGCAGTATTTTCCGGCTATAATGAATATTTTTTAAGATAGTGATTGTGAATTTTCGAATCTAGAGCGATTCGACTCACGTTCCTGGCCCTAGACATGATGTAAATAAATTGAACTATTATTGTGCTAATCTTTAATATTAATACATTAACACAAATGAAAAATGTAAGATAGTGATTGTGAATTTTCGAATCTAGAGCGATTCGACTCACGTTCCTGGCCCTAGACATGATGTAAATAAATTGAACTATTATTGTGCTAATCTTTAATATTAATACATTAACACAAATGAAAAATGTATCGTTAATTATATTGTATCGGTTATCTTTTTAATAACAATATAGGATATATTCAGGAGTAAAAATGCCGTGTAAACGCGGATTACTTTCTGATGTTCTTAGTAGGTACATAACCTATCTACTTTTCATCGGATGGTTCATATATGGCACAAACAAAACCTCGAGTAGGTCGTTCAGAAGTACCTAGCGCCATCTGTAACCTCCAGTTAATAACCTCATTGAAATTGTACACAAGTCTTACAAACCGACTTGAGCCTAGCTAGACCATAATTTTTATGCACCTATGTAACTGAATAGCCCGCCTACTACCTTATCCTATTATTTACTGGAAACATTATTTATTTATAGATTTCACTGAACATTGTTTTAGTTCCGTGTTCCTATAGTTTGTAAACCGGAAAGTCAGTTCTAAATACAAGCTCTAGGCTAAATTCGGTCTATTTGCGACCTCACTCACGTATTCAAATAAACTGTGAAACGTGAGTGTGACACGCATTCAAGCTATTATATTCTTTATTGCCATGGGTGAGAGTCTTATGTGTACACGCCGTACACGGCGCAAGTTTTGGGACGATATGCGTGTAGGAGGCCCAACGGTCACAAGTGTGTTGCGAACTCTTCTCGGAAATGTACCTGCCGCGAATTTTAATGAAAAGATCTGTTATTTTCAATGAAACGTATCAAAATGATGACATACGAGTGACCCACTATATTTATGTAATGAGAGACGGGAATAAGTGTGACTGGTTTGAAACTTTGACTGGAAGAACAAAATGACATAAAGCTATATGCTAGTTCTATATGTAGTTAGCCGACGGCAATATAAATACATAATTGTAGCTATTCTCCTAGACATGCATACTAATCGCAATAGTAACCCAAAGAATCAGGTCATAAAATATTATAAGTAGATTGCTAGTTGTTTTTTGATTAATATACATAGGTATAGGTAAATATTTACGTTTTTAGGTTATCCTGACTTTGTTTTCTAGTGAAGACCTCAAATACTAATAGTTTCTCAGTTTTATCCCTCTCGATGTGGCTTTTACGAGGAATTTGAGCACGTGGATTGGTTGAAACTCCAACGTCAGTGATGAGTCATCATACAAAAATTTTATTGGCAAGACAACCGACCAGCTAAATTTACATATAACAACCGCCCCCTTAAATCTCTTGTATTATTTTATAAGACAGCGCATTTCTCCGGTACCTTATTTAGATTTCTCGGTTCAGGATCGTTACATAAAGCACCTATTAAGTAGTTATCTTGATTTATTTGTTTCATAAGTTTTCGCATTTATCTCGCCCTAATGCGGAAACATTCAGGGCCGGCATTTCTTCCGGAACGGCTGCATGTTTAGATACTGTTAACTCGAGACCAATGGTTAGTAGATAGAACTACTGACTTTCTATGTAGATGCGGAGATAGTGCCTACCTGAGACGTTTATCCCAGTGAATTCACTCTGGGGGCTTATGATGGTTGCGTTTATCACCTGATAAAATAAGTGACAAAACATATGTCACTCACACTCGCATTCTGTCAAAACGTGACGGATGCTTTGTCACTTATTTATCGCATGATAAAAGCAACCATCATAGGAGCCTGAACTTGCTTAAGGTGAGAAATTGAGGATTTATTTATTGCTATTTGATGAGTTGATGACTGATGTTGTGCCAATGAAAGAAGTTGAAATATGAAATTTCTTATTGAATAAGAAACCCTAAAAAAGGCTTTCGCCAAAAAATTATATCGAACAGTTGTAACTTTTTAAAGAACTGTTGTGATAATAATAATAGTATGAAAAAGTTCGTGTTACCTACTTACAGCCAGGCGCAGATTGATGAAATCGGTGGGTGAATGTAAAAGTCTGTATAAATTGTCGAATTAAGAAATTTCGCAAAAAAAATATATAATTAATATTCGCAAGAATTGATCTGAGACATTGCAAGTTTAATGATGTAACTTCACATTAATTCTCACTGGAGTTCGGTTGCATTTTAATAACGGTTTAAGAAGGTCTATTATGAAAAGAGGTCATTGTTAAGTTTAAAAATATTTAAATTTACATATGAATCGTGTTTCATTGACCCAAACAAGTTTATTTTCCAAGCATGTGTGTTAAAACACACTCTCAAGCAATCAATAAAGATAACCAACATATTAGTACGTCCATTGTTGGACAAAAGCCTCTCCGAAGGATGTCCATCATGACCGATCATGACGGTGGATTCAAATTCTTTAGACATTTGCTTTTAATTAGGTCCATCTATTTCTGTAATCACTGCTGCAGCTCTCTAGCACAAATGTGACAAGCACTCTTTCTCGCGCGAGAACATACTACTTACCTCCTTATAGAGAATATACTACTCCTTCTGTAAAGTACCTACTGTGAGAAACTGACGGGTGATGCTATGTTGCGCGACAAGAGTCGCGAAACATAGTTATGCTAGACTAGTTGGAGGTGCTAATGCACGTTTGAATCTATCAACGTATCAAAAGACGATCAAAACCTTACGCAACCTGAACGTGAGAAAATCCGAACGGAACTCCCAATCGTCGACACCTGTTCCCTAACAATAGCGCTGTTCATAATCTCGCGCTCACTTTCGTCTGCGCCTACGCAGTCGGTTAACATTTTCGAAAATCGAACGCGAATCGTGACCGGACGATCGCGGTTCCCTTTCAAACGTCACGAGCCGGCACCTCGTTATCGGGAGTTGTGATTCCAATCCGTTTGGGGCGGGTTACGAAACGGGACTTGAATTTCCTGGGTGATCTTTCTGTGGGCTGGGCAGAATGACGAATAGGCTGATTATGTCTCCTAAACTGCTTCATTTTTCAACTTTTATTTCACCTACTTTTTCTCTGAAGCGGTATTTTTTTTAATATTTTATAAATTTAACAAAATTAAGTTGATGGATCTACACAACAATAAAAAAGCACCCGGAGAACAGCGTGCGTTTGGAGACGAAAAGTTGCGAAATGGGCAGTTTGGGAAACATCGTGATGAGAAAAGGTAGTACACCCTTTTGTGAGACCTCTAGTTACATTCTAAGTAAAAGTAGTCATACATATTCTGGCTCACTTTGCGAATGTGTAGGTAAAATAAATACATTATTATTATCATTTTATGAATCAATTTTACCTACTCGTGTGGCCCATTCGCAAAGTAAGTCAGAATATTTACAACCACTTTGCATGGACTTTTCCAAAGCGAATCTTCCACCTCTGTCATAAGCCATGAGTAAATTAGGTACAAATCGTTTACTGTAATTTTGTACTGATGTCGCATAGGTTAGGGCATGCTCCCGGTTCCGATTTTGTATGGCGAGACCCGGGAAATTCCCGATTCCGGTTCTGGACTTGTATAGAAAATTAGTAACGGGAGCACACCCTAATTGAGGTCCACACCCTAGCTGTAGTAACCGGGTTGTAATCAATAAAAATTCGTGCGCTTGCTCGTCAAGCGCCAACACAAATGATATTGCACGACCTCGATATTATTGTAGGTAAACAAGGTTTGTTTACAAAACTAAACGCAACATTTATTTGATAAACACTCACCTTTATAAAATATTCAAAAGTCCAAACTTAAGTCGTGACGTTGTTTTGCAACAGATCGCTCTCAAAGCGCTCCTTTGCTCTCAATCTAAATTCTGTAACATGGCCTTTAAAGGCCGTGCACACAAACTGGATGAAGCACAAACATGGGGTCAGTATGATCGTAATCTTTAATAGGATCATATGGGTTGACTGCCCGAATAATTCTAACCAAGGATCGTACAGTGATGTACATCACGAGCACATCAGTTACATAACTGAATTTAAAATCACGATCGCGACGCTCTGGTTTCCTTGTCAAGGGTTACTGAAGTCAGATGGCAATTAAAGGAGAAATACACTTATAACTTAAACAAATTAAAAAACTACCCAATATTAGAAACGCTGGTCTCAACACCGCGTCAATTTTAATATTAGTATCTTGAGTTCTTGAACTGTCAGACTCATTCTCATACCAGGGTCATTCTATAGACTACCAAAAGTACACATTGGTGTAGTTAAACACCTCGTTCAAATCGATCTAGTCCCATCATAGTAAGCTCTAGTAGGCTTGTGTTATGGGTACTCGACGACGACACATACTTAGATGGATATAGACTTAAATTCATAGAACATCCATGACCCAGGAACAATAAATATTGGAGTTCATCACGCAAATATTCAACCTAGAAAAAAGTTGGCCCAAATCCTTATTTGACGATACAGGGTAGGCATAATGTGAGATGTTTGAATTCTACATAGTACCACAGTACTTATTTGCAGGAATGTAAAGAATGTCTCGGATTGAGTGCTAGTGGCTTACGACCGTGGGTAATGTTTTGTCATAAACATAATGTAAGAACTAAGTGAGCCGTAAGTATAGCGCTTACTACCCACCTCCCTGAAATCTGATACATTTATATACATTTACCTACCTAAACTAATTAACTAACTTAACTTTACGTACTAAACCATGTCCAGGTTTTTCTGTGAGAAAAAAATACCTGTCAAACTCTGTTATTTCATTAAAAAAAAAAAAAATTATAGCCCTATACATTATTTTTTATCAGATTGTCAAACTGGCGCCTCGAATACTTAACATATTGTGTTACTATTGTCAGACAGTCATGCGATATTTTATTGTTGGTCGCCGTCCGCAGATTAAAAAATGTGATAGTTTCGCGGATGATGGCCTTTTAGATGAAACAATATCCTTATAACACTTGCGTCATTCTTTGCAACCTGTATTTGTACTAAGTATGAAACCAAAAGGTAATCAAGATTATTTGTCGTTGTATTTCTAAGTAGGTATACCTTCAAATTTTTAGGTGCGGTTTATACGATACGGAAGATTTACAGTAAAGCATTTATTTGGTAGTGTTTTCGTACGAGTACGAGAATAATGCTTTGTTATATGTACGTACATGATTACCTAGGTAAGTGTGTAAAGATTAAAAACAAACGCATTTCATAAACTACCTATACACAAATTGTAACCTATATAATTTTCTAAAAAAGATACAATGAAATGGGTAACTATGTAATTTCAGTTTAGTTTGCTGGAAAGAATACAACATCGTAATTAAATTAAACAAATTAGGCTTTGGTTAAACGAAATTGTGTGACTAGATCACGCGATTGTTTAAAGTGCTCTGGATAATTTAGCAGCTGTTTAATCTCATTCAAACAGTAGGTATACATTTGACAAAAATAATTGAAGTTTTTATAAAATTTGTCTTTTATATTACATTTGCATTTGTTATAACAATACCATGTACTACTTAAAACGCCAAG
Organism: Apotomis capreana; assembly: GCA_947623375.1. Taxonomy (NCBI): domain Eukaryota; kingdom Metazoa; phylum Arthropoda; class Insecta; order Lepidoptera; family Tortricidae; genus Apotomis; species Apotomis capreana. The sequence continues at coordinate 7,565,669 of OX392506.1, read as the reverse complement.
GTGTTCCGTTCCAATATTAAATTTAAACCGTTACTATACCTACTAGCACTGACAACAACTTAATTTGTATTGTAGGCCTGTGGAATCTGGGCACAGCATACAAATGATTTGTTTTGACGTTAATTAACGTTAGTTAAGTAATTTGTCGTGACTTTGTTGTCCGTTATGTCATAGAGACAAAGGTTCTTTGAAGCGGCCTTCGTTTGTAAAGAGACCTGTCATACAGCGAATACCTTGTCTTCAACATTACTTGTGAATTGTATGATAAAATTACGAGTAGGTACCTATGTTATCGAGAGTTCGAAAAAACGGCTAAGTCCGAGTTAGTCAGATCTATGTGTATTTAAACTGCTGTAACTAGCGCCTTCTTTGAATTTTTCAGTTAGAAACGCAATAACATGGGTACAATTAGTTTCACAATAATTCAAGTTATTATTTTTACAATAGTACCACCAAGATTTTATTGAACTATTATATTGGTTCAATGTATTTTTTGCAAAGGAGGCCATTACTATGTCTAAGGACGCTTGTGGGACACCGCGCTTGATCATTGATTGCCTGATAACTTGGCTGCCACCAGGATAAGACTCGCGTGAAGTGGATGGCAGACTCTGAAAGAGGAACGTAATAAAAAAATATCAGGTCCAAATTTAGTTTTTCCGAGATAACAAGCCTAGACCACAAGGGAAACCATGGTTGAGATGGCCAGTAAGGTATTACTAAAATGCCCTCGGCTTTGTCTGAAACGATCTTCTCTAAAACCCTGAACTGAACATGCACGCGAAGGGTTTTGTAGTACCGCGTGTAAAAACCGCCGAAAAACATACGCCAGTCTTGTATCCACACCTTTTATTTTGTTCTTTGTTAACCGCTGACGAAAAAAGAGGGTTATCTGTGTGTCTGTCTATGGCATCGTAGCTCCCAAACGGATGATCCATTTTTAGTGCGGCTTCCTTAATCGAAATTCTTGTCCGTCGAGATAGTTCTTAGCTATGTTTGGTGGAAATAAGACGAGTACTTAGTTGCCAAGATGTTCAGCTTTAATTGGAACAAATGACAAGATCTCAGCCAATATTGAAGCTAAGAAGTTCAAATTTTATTGTTATGTTCAGTTTTAGTAGCATTTTCTATGTCTCATTGAATGAGGGTCGCATTAAGACCAGCTACTTGTGTCAGGCGTGTTTAAATTAGTTTATTTTATTTTCGTTATTCAATAGTATTAATACACTTTATTTAATTCAAAATGTTGGTCTACTTTTGTTCAAACAAAAGATACAGCCGTCCGACAGCCGGAGGAACAAACAAGTCTACAGCGGAGCCTTGGTAACAGTTAAAATACGCAGTTGATACACCGTAAGGAATCGTAAAATGATGTACTTTTCTTATTGCCCGTCTGCGCGAGCGCGACCGCAAAGATCGGTTATGTTTTTGACGCGTAGTATCTATCAAATATTCTTTATTCCCTCGAATCCTTCATACCATAACAAATCAAAAAAGCTAAGAGGGAATTTGCGGATATACCAATATGTTTAGGTACATAGGTAAACGTAATACTTATGCATGAGGCCAAACTAGAGCAACAACATTACATTCCATAATTGGCTGTACAAGGTTGTATTGAGTCTTATTGCTTGAAAGTATAAACGACAAAGTAATATTGAGGACATTACTTATGTTATCGAATACTATATTCAATTGTTTACTGTTTCTTGTAATATTATTACGAATATTTCCTTTTTTAATAAATTGCAGTTTTTTGTTGTTCGAGGAAATGCAACTAGGGTAAGTAAGTGTATTGTGTTCACAAATTAAAACCTACTTACTGAACACATTGCCAAGACATTCAGGCAATTTTGTAACATTCATTTTCCCATAAACTGCCGCTAAATATTGTAAATAAATTCAAAATTCAATTAGCATACTATTATTTTCGTTAGCAGCCCGACGCAGCACATAAAATTGTATAGGATAACCTAACACGTACGCGTTGAAATGGCTTCCTTTACTGAAATATAATCCAAAGCAACATGTCGTCAGGTGCTAATTAAAACACAAAAAATACGTCACTCACGTCTTTCCGCGCATCTAAAGTTACATGGGAAATAAACAATAGGACGTTGAATGAATTGGAATTAACACTTCTGAGGTGACTAATGAATCCAATCAGCGTTCCGCTCACACTTTTTGGGTTCACATGAAATTCATTTCACATTAAAATTTCCTAAAGCACCTTTATTATTGTGATGTTTCAGCTGGATAATTATAACAAACTCGAGTAGACGCGAACTGGAATGTAAGCAAATTATCATATAGGTAAGATTTGGGTCTTCGTACTCATCATTTTATCAAAATAACTTAAAGTACAACCTCGATCGCCAACTTATCCTGCAAAATAGGATACCAATATCATGGGATTTATTGTGTATTTTAGGACGTTTATCTTACATACCCATAATATCTTTGGCTAATATCGCGACACTCTGTTTATAGTTAAACCACCAGAACCCATTAAAACAAAAAAAAATGCTCAAACACTTAAGGAGTTAATAATTGATTATTACATAACTAATTAAAGGATATATAATTGATTGGCACACGTTTGAACACGCACAGATTCATGTTCGTAAGATTAACGCATAATTCTCAATTTGGCGTTAATGAATTGTAGGTGGGTTTGGTACATCAGACTTGACGCTTTTACCATGACTAGTAGATGGGCGCAGATTTATATGGTGTTAGTGACAGGTTAGTTTAGAATATGTATAAATTATCATTATTTAAAGAAAAATAAATCTAACAGGTATATCCTGTGACATAATTAACGCGGAATTTATCACTGCGTCGCAATATTGATGCATATAAAAAAATATCTGCTTAGCTAATCTTACCTAAATTTAAAGATTGTGTGCTGAGGAAATTAATTTATTAACAAATTGAAAATTGAATGGTTTAGGCAGGGTTCGAACCTGCGTATCCAACGGCTTTCCTCATTTCATTGTAAACATTTGGTTTACGTTAGCAGAAGTTAGATACTAAGTACTTTAATAAAAATACTCCAACTAAAGTTCAATATAGCGCGGTTATCATTTAAATAGGTCACTAGGAGATTAATACTATTAGTAGGTACAGTAGTTAAGCGTCACTTCTTTGCTTGACAGTAATGTCATGCCTAGCAACCAGCGAGGCGTGGCCAAATCGACGAACGCAAGAAAATAAAGAAACAGAAGAGGAAAAAGACGAATGCGACAACGGACATGATAAACCATTCTGCGGCTCCAATCTCGTTACATATCTGAACGTTTGTGAGTTCCAGAAGGCTCTATTCGAAAACCCGAAGTTGACGATAGTTCAAGATGGAGCGTGCGACTGTGAGCCGAGAGATCAGTACGAATGGAACCCGCTTTGTGGAACGAATAACCAGTCCTATGCGAACATCTGTGAGTACGTTCAAGCGAAGGATAGTTATCCAGATTTGCATGTAAAAGATCTGGGCTTGTGCCGAGCTATGCTGGACAGGGATACAATAACTTTGAGAGAACTTCAAAAACTTAAGGTATGGAGTACGTTTATGCCTGCATATCTTTATGAAGTTCTTAGCTCTCGTAAAATTGCTGATGCTCGCAAGAGGCGCCTCAGAACTCAAAGACAAAAAAAATAAATAACCATAAATAAAGAAAAAACTGGAGATTCTTCTCGATGGTATAAATTTATGCAAACACAGAACTCCTGCCCGTAGTGTCTTTTACTAATAAAACATATTATATTCATTCTGATATCTTTCCTCTAATATATATCGTCTTCATCATAAATCATATATTTAAGAGTCGAACTCTTGTCGGTGTAGCTGATGAAGTATGTAGTTTTCTCCGACTAACTCTATCCATAGCCAGTTCCTTTGCTTCCATATACGGCATGTCGTCAATCTTTAATTTTCTCGCTTCCCCTCAACCCTTAACACATCTTAATTTGTCAGTAAGGTCGATTGTTGTAATACTTGCAGATTATCTCAAGGCAAGTTTTTACTAGTTTGTCGACCAAAACGCACGATAAATAAAGAATCAGCCACGCGGTTAACTTTAGATAAAAAAAAATAACTTCCAACATCTTCAGTCAAAAAGCAATAACCAGAAAACTAGCCCACCAAACAGTGAGTAGCCAAAATTTACCACATAGTATCCCGATGAGTAGCCAAAGTAACCTTACGAGTATCAAAGTAACTCAACCTTACGTACCTACATACAAACAACTTCTGCGGACCGTGGTATAGTTGGTGTTACACCGCGCAGCCCACACCGGCACAGTCTAATCAAAGCTCAGTATAATGATGGCGATCTTTGACTCGAATATAGGTCGTCTGTCGTCAATCACATAAATTTACATAACATAAAGGACAACCGACTACAACCGCTTGACTTCAAGACCGTTGAAATTTAAATACAATGCAAGATAAAACTAATGATAGCATCGAGGACCAAATACTCGAGAAGAGACATTTGTAACAGCAGGTACAAGTTGAGTAACAGATCGATATCTCACTACACGTTACAGAACATTTTGCTGAACATCTCCTAAATATTTATCAGCGATGTTGAGGCGTGGTCGTTTCGAAATTAATTTTCTAGCTTCATTGCAACAGCGTATTTATAACAAAATGGTTTCTATAGAAGCCTCTATTTCCATGTAACATTTAATAAAATGCAAACTCGATTCAGATTTTATAGTGTTTTTGCAGGGATGCATTGCATACATATTAATAACTTCTGATAATATATGCATCTTAACTGATCATAAGCCTTTTAATTAACACGGCAGTATAGCAACTGAGCACAGTAATTATCGACGTTGTACAACATAACGGGTACTCCTACGTACAGTCGTACATTGTTGACCTTAAGTTACGATTTCCTGTTATTAAACTAAAACGTTAAAGGGCCGGGCCGGTATGCAGTTTTACAGTATCTGAGTGGTTGGTCCAGTGATCTCTGATCACCAAACCCGGGATAGCGGATTCGCGATCATCGCTAAAGATTTACTTTTTAGATATGGCGAACAATGTTTTGGCATGGAAATTAGTTGTCTATGCGTTGTTTTTCACTGAAACCAACTAATTGAAAAACACTAAGTCTATATGCAAGTCCGCATTATACATAATGTAACGTACACTAGTGGCGTAGCGTTAAAGAAGCCGATTCCCTCCGGTTTGCCTACTTTAGGGTGTTCGGGTATCTTATTTTCCTGCTCTTGAAATCGCAAGTTAAATCTGCTCCACCCTAACCAAGAATTAAACACCTTTGCTAGAGACTTGTACTGCCTATAGACCACCGTATGTCTTAATTCGGCCCGACCTTAATTTCTTAGTGTCGTAGACATATTGTACCCACCTAGAGCGTGCTTGTGTTATTTTGTTTTCAACTTTCCATGTGTACCGGATGCAATACAGCAAGATTAAATTATAAGTTGTTAACAGGGACAATGACAGTCTAATGATAGTAATAGAATTGACGCGTCACCATTTCACCATGGGATCATCAATATCTAACGGTGTGAGTTATTAGCTGCGTTCATAATTCAATTTTGGGCACCATATTCTAATTTCACGCCTGCCATGTTTTCATTCATGAGCAATGCAATTCTGAAAACAAAACACGGTGAATAAGTGTCTAGGAATGTTTAGATTCCATCCTTAGACTAGTAGTTATAGATTCAGTACAAACAAAGTGAATGAATTCTTACAATTTCTATATCATGTAGGTAAATACAGCTACTTGCGTGATCGAGTAAGAAAACAAGAGATTCGCAAGAGAAAAAAGGTAGATATAGCTCAGACAGTCTCCAAACTTAAGCCGTTGGGGCAGAAAGGTTCTTGAGTAGCGACTGCGTACTGACGCAGTGGGGGAGGCCCCCAACAGGGTGGACCGACGATCGTGGCAAGCAATTGGATAAGGGCGGCGCACGACCAATCGTTGTGGAAAACTTTGGGGAAGGCCTTTGTCCAGCTGTGTACGTTTATCAGCTTATGATAATGACTAGTATACGAGCTAAAAAATCAAATATAAGTTGGTGGTTCCCGTACCCATAAATGCTCAAACATTACAACGGTATATTCGAATCTAATATAGGTAAGTTTGGTGCGTACGGCATTTGTTTCCGTCCGGCGACACACATTATTGTTCTATAGCTGGCCCACATCGTCGACAGGTGCCAAGGCGTCATCAGACAAAAGCCAAGTTCAAGTTAAGGCGCCGGTCATTTCTAACCACAACATAAAGAACTGTCCATTAAAGAAACACGCCAACTACAAATCTTATCCGATGTAAAATAAAGATCATAATGCTTTGAAATTAATATGATGGTCCGACGAAAGGGTTTTGTAAAGATGGTCAATAAGATAAGATTATAGTCGCGACGGATTCGTTTTGTACTAATGGCTGACTTGCAGTATTTTCCCTCGGTCAGTAGGTAAGTATTTCCGTGTACGATTATAAGGTACGACAATGCTTAGAAGGGATTGGTATTTTAATTTCATTGCATTGTAACTCATTTCACACGGTTTTCGATCGGTAATTAGATATATTGATCCGCTAATCCACCAGGTACCTATTTAACATTGTCTCAAAATTACAGCATTTAGCCTGTAATCATGTTGTAATTCGATCAGTGTTACATGCGTGAGAAAAGTGGACAATATCTTAATTAAATGATTATGGAACACGCTTCTTTGTCTGGATGTGAACGAACCAAGGCGCTAATTCAAGTACACATTGAAATATCGTCAAATACTATGTCTCAGGTACATTTCATCTGGCCTGGCCCAAATTTCATATACATCACTCTGTTATCTCGGCGAATATCACTTTATGCGACTCGAATCGCAAACATTGCCTTTTAATAACAGTTAAAGGCAATATACTTGAGATATACCTATGACATCGCTTATTTGGCGATATCTCAAAGTATACTCGAATTAGCACCCAAAATTCGTATTCAGTCTTATTTCTATCACGTTGTGCCAAAATTTCGAAGAATGTAGCACAGATCGTATTATAAGTAAAGTATGTGATAATGTGACAATGAAAATTAGAGATTGCTGATAGGGCAACACTTCGGACGAACAATACTTGTTCTCTTTGGTGTTATTGTCTGAGATAATTAGAGTAAACTGGAAATCTCATTGTTTACCACCTAAGTGTGTTAATACAACTTTTGTTTCAAGCATATCTCGAGTAGGTATATTTAATCTTGATTACTTTTTATGTTATTTACTTAGGATGAGATAAAAAATAGTAAAACGTAGAAACAAATACTCATAGGTTTAAGATTAGTATTACATTAAGTTAATCACTGACTTTTACGATGCATCTCATGGCAACATTTATGTAAACAGATATCTTGTCAGTAGACAATAATAATAAGCTCCCGCCGACTTTAAGTAACCCGCAATATAGTGTCAGGTAACTAAACGAAGTACCTACATAACACAATAGTTTTCCAAGAAGAAGCTAGTATTACAAAATAGAAATTACTTACAGTGAGAAAACTATGTAACTGCGGTACTCAAGTTGATAGTAAGCACTAATATGGATAATCTCCTAAGAATCTTTCGCTCAATAACCATTGAACTCTGAACGAGGAAGGAATTAGGTGGAGGCGCTTACGAAACATTACACATATGTTTCACAATCTATAAAATAGGAAGACTTTGATTGAAACATTTGAAACTTAATCCACGTAAAACGTAATCAGTAAGAATCTAATCTACGCGCTGAAAATCAAAATCGGACACGATTTCGTTACATGATTTGTGCAATTTGATATAATTGGCACTTGTGACTTGGGTAATGTAATTTGTACATCTCGTTTCTGCCGATTTGCCAGTCGTTGTAATAAGGTACCTACCAATAGACTTGAAACCCGATGTGATCTCTGTATTTTTGCTACTATATTTAAACATATCAAAAAGCACTAAAAAAGTCACTCAGATAGCAATGGAGAGGGCTATGCTCGGAGTTTCTTTGCGAGATCGAATCAGAAATGAAGAGATCCGTAGAAGAACCAGAGTAACCGACATAGCCCGAAGCATAGCCAAACTTAAGTGGCAATGGGCATCGCTCGTAAAACCGACGGCCGCTGGGGCCATCGAGTTCTTGAGTGGCGACCACGCACCGGACGACGCAGCGTGGGTAGGGCCCCACAAGGTGGATTGCTGACCTGGTGAAGGTCGCTGGAGTCCGCTGGATGCGGGAGGCGCAGGACCGGTCATGGTGCCGTTCTCTGGGAGAGGCCTACGTCCAGCAGTGGACATCTTTTGGCTGATGATGATGATGATGATGATGATGATGATGATGAAAAAGCAGTAAGCGCTAAAACGCAGTATACTACATGGACAAACGAATACAAGGTCAAGATTCAGAGATGCAAGAGAAACTAGTTGTCAATGGAAAGTTATAATAAAGGAACTACCTCCCGTTTACATCCTAGTTATTCGTCCATACTTGTCCAATTTCATAAAAGCATCATACCCTTGCCCCTGGCTGTATGACATTTTAGTCGAAAACTACTATTATCCCATAAATTAATTAACCAGATTCGCTTTTGTGAATGCCACGATGCCAATTTTGCAAACGACATTGATTTACTTGCGATTATAACCAGCTAGTTTTGGCATTCTCTTGATTCTTGAATCTTGTTTACTAAATCGGGCGAGTTATGGACGGACTGTAGGGATTACTTTTCCCGCCCAACATTTCCCGTCCTTACCAGTCGCGTTATCATTAGTGCCTCTAATCAGGCCAATAAACTAAAATGTGAAGCAATATCAGTCAGTATCGTGGCAATATCCGCGCGGAATGTGGTTCTTGATTAAAACTCGCTAGCTGACGAGGTGCGACCCGATCGGCTGACATCCTGTCTCCCGCTCCCGTACTATTGGAGTGGCGCCTAACGTAGGTACATTTCAGATAGCTAAATGAACATTCAATGGGTACTTAGATTGTGATAATGTCAGACTGGATGAGAAGATATTGATAACTTGCGCAATGTGTAAAATGTCAAGTCAAATTGAGCAGGTTCTTAAGCCGATTGTATCTTTTTATTAAATGTTTGTTACTTGAACATTCAGTCATTTTATGAATTGTTTTGGAAAATTATGTTTTTGTTCGTGAGTATCTTTAAATTGGTCCCATAAATTATGGGGAGAATCTAATTGATAACGATACATGATGAAGCGAAGGAACTCTTCAAATATTATAAGCACAGCTATGACGATTTCGGAGTTTTTTTTTAAAGTAACTCGTTCAGTCGATGGCAAAATAATTCAAATGTAATAGGCCCGTAGTAGTGGTCGTAAGTGGCCAATGACATCAACGTTTCTCACCATGCAGGTTTAACTTAGTTCACATATGTCCAAGTTCTTATTCCATAGATATAAAACCTTATTAGTGGTTAATATAAACTACACAACCTAATACGGAGGCTGCACCATCGAGTAAACAACGAACGCATTAAGAACATGCGGTTCATGTACGGTTAATACCTTTTGGACATTAATAAATAACTCGGTCGAAAACACACGTGAACGTAGCACTGCACTAGTGTGTCGGGTTACGCAAAGCTTCATGGGAGATGCTTTGGAACCCGCCGTGCTGAGACAATAGTACCAGCACAATGGACAACACTTTTTGTGGATACCATTACAGTTTTAGGGTTGTTGAGCCGGATTTGCACGTAACATGAGATGGGAAGGGCATGATAGTGGTTTGAGACAAGGCAATTCTTTCGTCATTGTTTTTTTTATGGTTTGCGTTATTGCCATGTTTGTATGATGATGTACTTACGGTATTTTGATGTGCGGAGAAAACAAATGACATTCTCTCCACTCCGCATAATAGATTGTAATAAAACATTTCGAGGAGATATTACAATCCTGAAAGAGTACGAGATGGTTACTATATAAGGTGAATCATCTTCTTAGGTATCTCCTCTCATTAAGATAAGTATATGTACAAGAAAATTCAGTGCTGTGGTTGTCTTTTGCTTTCTTTATCAGATCTCAATGAATCGAAGATCATTCGTAAGTTCTACTTTTGCGCGCAAATGAGATTGACTGACTTAGGATCGGCCTCTAGGGGTAAGTATGCGTTTTTTTACTTTTTGTAGTGCCATAGATAAGGAACCTCCAGATTCCTTATATATTTTACTAGCTGTGCCCCGCGGTGTAACCCGCTCATCCCATGGGAACACTGGGAATTCGGGATGAAAAGTATCCTATGTCCTTTCCCGGGTCTCAAACTATCTCCATTCCAAATTTCATCTAATTCGGTTCAGCGGTTTAAGCGTGAAGAGGTAACAGAGAGACAGACAGACAGACACACTTTCGCATTTATAATATTATAGTATATAGTATAGTAAGTATAATAGTATATAGTATATATAGGTAGTATATAGTATGGATTAACAGAGTCAAAGAACTATGAAATGTAGCGCGTATACGTTTCTGAATATATTTATAGCTGACACTAGTCACCAGTGGCACCAAAATGAAGTTTTTTTTAATTTGTAACTTCGTCATTAAAACTCTACTTGCGTATTTAAAGATATATTTTCATCAGTTCTTGTCGAAGTCATTGCAAGTGTGATTCATTGAGCATGTGGACAGACATATATAGTATATACACAAGTGTTTACAGGGTTGAGTAAATAATACTTATTACTCTTCGGATCGAGGTTAAAATATTCATTCCCAAAAACAACGCATGTACAATAATATTAATGCATGTCAGGAATATTTCCATACGGATCCTGCGTTCCATTTAGTACCAGATGAAATTTAGGGACGAACTTGACGAAAAGGCATACTTAATAATGACCACCAATTTAACAAATGCCATAACAAAGTGAATTGCTAGAAATGTATTGAAAACTGGGCGATTTCCAAAAAAAGGATGTGTGACTTTTTTGTTTCTATGGACGTAAACATACTCTGGGGAAAAGAACATATTTTTCTCGTATGAGGTTCGAATGAGGAATTACGAAATAATATTTAACAGTTTTGTAATGCTTAATAGCAAATTAAATCTCAGTAAAGCATAAAATGGTACCTAATAAACTTAAAGGAAACTAGACGTGCTTTCCAGCACGTTTTACCAACTTTACTAATTGTTTTATAATGCTTGGATAGGTTGCAGTTTCTGCCTCCCCCGTAATACATGGATGAACACATTGTAATAGTTTATCATTTTATCATGGTACTTTTTCAAAAGTCCTATCACCATTTCTCGTCTCTATGAAACTGAATCTTACTCATGAGTTTTACGGTATAATTTATAAGCATCTTGATCAATGAAATAAGCGGTTTTGAAAAACAGCTATCCCCACATGGAAAGTCGCAAAGAAAACATTACTGCCGACAAAAACTATCGTTAGCGTGCGCTCGAATAATATTATTCAAATTACATATGCGATGCGCAGCCTCAGCCATTTCTATTTCTATAGGATTCACTCCAACGATGCGATAATGATAATGACTACGCTCGTATCGCATAGTGACACCTCTCACTAGAGATGGGTTGTTCTCTAGAATGTTTCCCAATTTGTATGGAGTGAGAACGTTTCCCATATAAAACGTTCTCCGTTTCCGGAATTTCTCCGAAACGGCATATCACTAGCTCGGACAATCGTGGTCAGACATTTTCCTTCATTTGCGTTATATTTTGGCATAATCTTGTCAAAAAATACTTTGGGTTTTTCTCTTTTGACTACTGACATGTGACTTCCCTGTTTTCAAGCCAATTATGGTAAGTTACCAAGCCTTACTTTTTAATCGCACAACTCAGCATTAATAGATCTTATTAGGCTGTCACATTCAGTGTCACCAGGTTCTGATTTTTCAACTTTGCCCATTATTCGCCGTGACAGGGACTGGTCAGACTATTTAATGCTTGAGGTCAATTTGAGGTAATAAGTGTATCTACATTTATTTATATGCATACTCTGTGCTTCTTTCTCATCTTACTTAGTGGCGGTAAAAATATTTTCCTTGAAATTACTTTTAGTAGAAAGCTTCTAATTAGCTGCTAAGATAATTACTATCTTCCTACAGTAACGACATAGTTCTTAGAACAGCTTAGGAAAGTATGAAACTGTTTAGCAGTACACCGTAAATCGAAGAGACGTCGACAGTCAGTCAACAAACGGTGAGGTGTGAAGTCGTGCGTGAATTCTGATGGTTAATACATACATAATAGTCCCCTGCCTCGCCGGGGCTTCGCGACTTCGCTATCAATCGTATTCAAACAAATCATATAATGTATAAACCACTTGGCGACTCTTGCCTACCAAATTTTTTTTTGTGGGATACGTATCTAGCTGGGGAGTAAGGGGCGAAGGTAAATAACAAATCTACCAGCCCAAATGTGAACCTCGCCTGCACGCGCTGGATGGCAGCGGAAGCCAATAGACTTTCGTGGCGTTTCCCGCTTGATAACAGATACGGCGACCGAGCAAGCGGCAGTATAACCACTCACCTAGTAGCGTAGAAGAGACATCAGAGGCCTCAATCTAAATAACCTCTAAAAGTATTGGGGCAGAAGGCAATTGGAAACCACTGCTACTATTTTTCAATGAGAGTTATGGAAATCTCAAATAAGAATTCTGAGAATAAGACAATTCATAACCACGACCACTCTGACAAGAGTGCACGACTAAGAAGAATCTAGCTGGCGACGCTGCCATGATGACGTCCCAGTGCGACAGAGTTCTAAGAGTTAACATGTAAACGTATTCTCAGTTAAACACAATCGTCGTCTTAAAGGTGCAAAGGTTTAAGGTAAAGGTGCCAGTGGGTGACACTATTAGCGAGAACTTGAATGGGTGAAAGCTTCCGTATGTTAACATTTCCTCTTTTTTTGAGAAACAGCTTCAAAAGTGGTATGGGCAGTGCTCAGTTATATTTTACTTTAATTGCTGGGCCGGTAGAGTTAAATCATTAGCTATATTAATATAAAAGGTATATTCGCTAATAAATTGGGTGTTACAACAATCCTTCTGTAGTCTTGCTCATTAAGATTATTGTATCTCCGCACTCCTATACATATTTGTATATCTACCTTAGACCAGTGTTTTTCAAATTGTCGGTCGCGATCCCAGAAGAGTTCGCGATGCCTTTATAAGGAGTAATGGGACAAGTGGAAGGCAAGCGGTCATACGAGGGCGGTCACCTGGGCCATTTTTTTTTGTTGTATAATTTTTTAATCGTAATTAGATCGAAAGAGCTCGTGATTCTGAGTAGAATACACAAGTATCCAAAATCTAAGAAAAGTTGCGTGTGCAAAAAAAGGCCCACCTACGCGTTGGACAGACCTGATATATGTTGCGACATTAACAACTACGTATATATTCTGAATCCACTGTTTCTGTAACGCTGAAGGCCGTAGCAAGTGGAGTCGCATTACGAGAGCTGCATTATTATTTATTTATTTAATCTTTACTGCACAAAACAAAAACATAACGTACAAAAGGCGGACTTAATGCCATTGTGGCATTCTCTACCACATTCATTCATTATCCACAATAGATACGTCTCATCGTACAACCACGACCACTCTGTCAAGAGTGAAAGACTGAGAAGGAGGCCATGTCAAAAATACATAATATAATTATGGAACTGCACAGGGTAGCAGGGCTCTAAATTATTTTGCATACATGGCTGTGTTCTCCCTGATAACAGTTGAAATAACTACTGCCTTAGGTCTGTCTGTGAGTCAGTGTCCACTTTTATGAAATAAAATGGATATATGTAAGTAGCAGTAAATTCTCATTTACAACTCAGACTGCATAAATAATGCGCTAGGTAATAAGAGGATGATAATTAAACCTAATCAATGCTATGGTATCTATCAACGATCGGTTATCGTTATCAGAGAAAAGCGCATGGTAACGTGATTATCCAAATCATTAGGTATTATGAGCAATAACTTTATTTATTCCGTAGTGTTTGGATGCTTCATTTGGCGCCTGGTAACCTTACCTTGCATATTAATGTGATAAAGATATCAAGATATTTAAAATAGGTATTTTTTTTATTGCACTCAGTTGTGTAACATCACCGCAGCCTATGATCGTTTGTTTATGTTCCTACTTGGGACATATTAGGCTCCTTAACCGTTCAAAAATGCTGATTGTAAATTGTATCATTGTTAGGTACCAGTTATGAACGCGATTTATTCATATATATTTGAAGCCTACAGTTTGAATTTTTCATAGTTATTTTTGTTTCAAAAACGACTCGAATTTGACCAAATTCACGCTGGAAACTTTTATTTTTTTTACTTTTCCTCGACTGCACGCAATGAAAGCATAAAATAACTATGTTACTGTCTAGAACTTAGTAGTCGTAACATCACGTCAGAAGCGTCGGGGTAATTAAATAAACACTTTTTTGCACGCGATTAAGTGCCGATTACTCGTGTAAGTTCAAATCAATATACTCGTAGGAATGTAATTATCATTATAATTACAAAAGAAGCGAGTAGCAAGGAAAACTCGCTTTTTGGCCCCTTTAATTTTGCGACCGCACACGTCCTCACCAAAACTAGTTTACGCGCGAATAACGGCCATTTCACCATGACAAGTCTTATTATAATTCAGGCGACACCGTCAAAGGTCTCCTTCGATTTATTGGACAGTTTTTCAATTTGCCCCTCGATGCGCGTCCATGTTAGTTCGCAATGCGACGTAAAAAACAGTAAATGCCACTTTATTTGACAAGTGACTTTATTTATGTTATTATAAACATGGCAACCATTAGCTGCCGTTAGCTTTTTACTCTACTAGTTGTGTTGATGTTTATTTTCAATAACCATCGTTGCTGTAACGTGACTTTAATGTGTTTGTGAGTGACATTAAGTAGGTTTGCTTCATCTATGTATGTTGGAATTTATTATGATATGTATTTTCTTTACATTATCACGGATGCATTTTCATTAAATTAAGTAAAATGTCTAGTTTTCCGAGATAATACAAATGTACCAACATGCGTAATTAGTAGTTAACGATATATCTTAGTAACGCAAATGCATATCTTTATAATTGGGTTGGGAATTTTGGTAGCATTATAATGTGGGTAAGAATTATCTTATCAAAGTCTAAGCCTAAAAATATGTGACGATATATTAGATGATTTATAATGCTGTTATATTGTTACTAGACTCGTAATTAAAAATTAAATAAAGCATAATTGATTTGAATAGTAAA
The DNA here is from genome assembly GCA_947623375.1 of Apotomis capreana. Lineage (NCBI taxonomy): Eukaryota > Metazoa > Arthropoda > Insecta > Lepidoptera > Tortricidae > Apotomis > Apotomis capreana. The sequence goes on along the minus strand of OX392506.1, from coordinate 7,550,420 downwards.
CAATATATTTTAAAATCACTGTAAATAGTAAGGTTTTTTTTTAAAACATCTCTATACCTACCTATAATTTCCGCCCGTATACGTAAAAGCCGACGAAAAAAATTAAAAAAAAAAACTTTATCTACTTTGATTTTGAAAACAATTACAATTAGCGACTACGTAGATTTAAGAACTTACTACGGTATGCTAGCAACATTTATAAAGGCAAAAAACAAATAAAATGGGTATACCTGACTGATATACGCCCGAAACAGTTCATTACAGAAACAAATTATTCAATGTCATAAAGCTATTTATGTCAGTTTTGTGGAATCGTTATCCGTCCATATAAATTAAACATCAAGGCAAATTTGAATAAGCCAAAAACCGTTTAACGCTTCAAAACGTGCTTAAAATGGATATCCACGAAATGAATCATGCCTTGCCCATACCGGTTCACCATTGACCGCCACAAAAAGTAGGATTTTATAACCGAAAATTATGAATATTATGACCGCGGGGTCAACAAATTACATACACTTGTGTCAAGATTATATCCAAGATGGAGGATCAATGACAGCTGCACCAATTAAACGCATTCGTGAGATCCCATCGTGTGAATACCGTTAAATTCAATAGTAATAGGAACAATTTAATAACCCAAATTACACGTATTAGAACAATACTAATTCTATTACACGATTGCAGTTTGTAATAGACTTTAGTGAGAAAATTTACAGCGTAATTATCGTGGTTTATCTACGCTTGCAAAGTCGGTTGCAAAGAAGTAAAAAATTATAATCAAATATTGACTAGAATTGCGAATAATCGCCCCTATTAGTAAAAATAAATTAACTCTCGAATCTTCTCATACAATTTCACGGGAATCGGTAAAGAATGGCAACCTGTAGACGAGAGCAGCCGGACATCTATTTGTACTATCTTGACATACGAAGGCATTTTTGCCCAAGCTAAAACAGAGACGCTTCGTCGGTAGGTGAAATTAAAAAAATATATGCCGTAAAACATAGAATCTTTACTCTTTTTTTGAAGTTGGCTAAAACTATAATAATTATCATCATAGTGAAATAAGTACTGAATAGTCTTATGAACATAAAATACCTCGGGTCAGGTATGACAGTCAATACCTTGAAAGAAATGAAGTACCTAGTCAACATAATACCAAATTAGATTAAAGCATTTGATATGCATAAATGTTTTCAAATTGTCATGTAATAGTTTTGAAATGCGTAGGTTTGTTTGTCTGTTGGCAATGAACTAAAGATAATAAATAGTGTGCGTCGTAGGTGTTTGATTTAAAGACCGTTTCGAAATCTCGACCAACCTGTTTGGCCCTATGATTGACTTGAGACTTGGGACCGGCGGTCGACTCAGTCACGCTACGGGACCGCTCTCATGGCGTGATAAATTATAATACCTTCACCGGCATTGATGGAAGGAGCCTGAGGAGCCTTGATCTATAAATTCACAGGCTGTAAGCGTTGTCGATGTTGCATATCCCTTTTTCGATAGTAGTTAAATACACTCTCTTCTCATAGCAGCATATTATTTGCTTAACTTCTTTTGAGTAATACAGTAAGCATCAAGCGTAGCTAATAATTTTGGTTTGCAATTTATCACAGACGGCCGAAGGAAGGGATGCAAATAAGTGTTTCCTCAAGTTGACTATCATCTAAACGAAGGGTTGTACGAAAATGTGAAACACATTTAAAGCAAAATTTTATATTACTTGGCATCTATATATACCTATGTACGTAGGTATTATAAAAAAAATGTGTTATTTTGTTATAATTAATGAATTTGCAGTAAGCATATTTACTTTTTTTATATTAAATAGGTACTTGCGTAAACACGTTGCAGCTGCATTTGTTTTTAAATTGGTTTATTCTCTAGTTGTCGAGTAAAAAATGGGATAGCTTTTTCCATGAGTTTTTGTATGATTAGTTACTGGTACTCTCTCTCTTCCTAACTATGTGACCCACATGGTGGTGGGCTCAGGCGGCTCAGCCTTCCCTATCTTCTTCCGTTACTTCGTCCTATCCCTGACGTTATCTTCGGAAACATTACATTCCTTCGTGTCCATGCTGGTTTAGATCTTTTGTAAGCGCATCTGACAGCTAGCCGAATAAGAACGGGCTTAAACTGAGCCTGGGTACAATTTTTTTACTAATTATGGTAATCAAATGCATTAATTCCGAAATAAGATGCAATGATGGTCGTGAACGTTTAACCACCAGTCTGCCTCAGACTTTCCTTTCTAATTTGCCTTTAACAAACTTTTAATTTACAGAACTAGTTATATTTATTCACTTTTGCGCCTAACGAAGTGTTGATGGTACATTTATGGCCAGTGAAATTCACCACGACGAAATGATATTAATTAAATTCATAAATTGAACAAATGCATAAATCTGTTCCGGTATAATATTTTAAAGCAATAACATGCATTTCGTGTTACCAAATGCCGAGAAACGTTTGATTTATTCAACAAATTACAGATATTACGATCTACACGTACATTTGGCCTTATATCGTGTTACATTGTATTCGATTTATCTGGTGATCAAATGGTAAATTTCTTAAGGAATTACTTCCCATTTATCATTAGTATGGTATTATTTGTAATAGACTGGATACAATACATCAAAGACTGCCAATGCCCAATGGTAATGTGTGAAGATGCAGAGAAATAAGTAAGTATAATGTGTGCAATGCGGTCACGCATTAGGCGTCTTGTTTTTATGATAATTACGAGAATGACAAGTTAGATTCGGGAAATGCATGCATCATCATCAGAAGCAATGAGTTTATTCACCCTAAGAAAACTAATCTCATCTTTTTTTTCTTGTTAGTAGTGTAACTATACCCTTTACCACTGTAAAGGGTCTAGTTTTGCTGATCGATTAAAATCTGTCGGAACCCATTTAAACAGGAAAACCCCAAAATAATGGGGGAAGTACTAATTATGTTATGTGTCTTGCCAGCCAGTGGCTGTCCTTGTCTGACCATTCATCCACCTTTGGCTCACGAGCTGGCTTAAGAGAGGTACAAAGGGTTTTGGACCATTGCAACATTATATGACGTCTGCCGTATGGGACTCTTTAGACCTCTTTGGGGCCCTACTCCTCATCTTTAATTGTTAGTGAGGGTTGATCCCGAGATTCCCGAGCAAAAATCCTGAATCACCCTGCGTTTTATCTTCTGTTAAATTTAATCGTACTGAAGCCCGGTTAAAATGTAAAAACTCTTGTAAAAACTCGCACGCGGCGCATTAAAGGTAACTTTTGGCAGCGCCTATAGCTGTGGAAGCCTAAAGGTGTATGTACCTATGTATGGTTTACGAGCCGTGGCGTGTTTACCGAGTGCTGCCCGAAAGCGTGTCGGTGTCAACTCGTAGAGCAAACATTGAATAACGCACCGGCTCGTGCGGAGTAAACTGCTGTTATAACTAAACGGATGAATATTTTACAGGAGGAATAGGCGCCCGGAACTTTGTTGGCGGGAATAAGTCATAGCACTGCTGCTCCGTGGACAGACAACTGAGTCAGGGTAAAATTTAATATACCTAATACATAGCTAACTATAAACACACTATGTACGTTTAGCGGTAGATTGGATGCTTAGCTACTGTGGTGTGCCAAAAATAGTTAAAAGTAAAGCCGTTATGCGTGGCTCAAACGTACAAATTTATAGTTTCAAGTTTATCGCATCCAGATTATCCAGACAAACAGACACACGTGGCTTGATGAGTCTATAATTTATCAATAGGTTTATTCAATTTCAATTTCTTATACTCTGACGTAAACTAATGTCGGATATTTTAGATGCATTGTTTTGTTTTACGTTGTTCAAAATGCCTTTAATATTTATTATCGGGGCACGCTTCTCATAAAATACATTGTATCATGTTTACGATAACAACTGTATATTTTTATGATTCTCATTTTCAATTACTAGCCACACAGCATCCTTCGATCCGATCCGGACGACCAAATATAAGACATCAACGATATATTATTTCTAATTACACGGATGTAAATTGTAAAGATATATAACTATAATATCCATTTCATTTTAAATCCTTTCAAATAACGTATACCAAGTTGTTATAATTAAATTTATTTACCATTCATCCTTCCGAATGCTGTTTATCAAATTGCGATAGTTGAAATGAATACTGAGATAAATTCTATTATTTATCCATTTTAAGGCTAGGTAAGCAGAGGCAAATCATGTTTGTGACGATTTTAGTAAATCCTGGAAAGTCGTATCTGTTGAGACTGCGTTAATTATTTACTAGTCACCTTAATTAAGCAGCTCAGAGTAAACGCGAAGGTTATCAAAGCGACCTCAAGATTAATACCTACAGTTTTATCATCAACTTTGTCACGATGGTCTTCTCATCAAGGCGCAACTAATTATTTCTTAAACGCTGGCATATTTTTGTTTTATTTTTCTGTACTTTGTTTATTTTTATAAATAAACGGAACCTATAGCAAGTGGTCATTGGACATGCTCATGTTGAGTCCCTAGACAATAGTCGATAAAAAGTCGACACTTGAGTTAAATATAAAAGAGAAAGATGGTTATTGGTGATCGTGCTAAAAGATTATTCATCTGCTGACAACCCAAACTCACTAAGTGACAAATACCTACTTAAAACCAAGCTTGTATCTCATTACCTATCAATCTAAGAACTTTGAAATTTTGAAGAGTACCTAGTAACAGATATTTTAGTGAATTGTGATTGTCACCAGGCGAATTTAGATTCTATTATTATTGTTATACAATGACATAAAATCAGATAAGTATGATAAAGTGCCCTCGAGGCCTATTTGCAGAATAATATTTGAATTTTGAATCATTTACGAGTTGTAATTTCTGCAGCAATACTGATGCAAAAAAACCGTAATTGATATATTTATTCTATAAGGTATAAGTAAAACATTATAGTATTACCTTCGAACACCTTAATAATATACGTTTAAACACAAATACGCATTTACCACGTAAATAGTCAATTGGACTAAATGCAATACATACTTAATGTTCTATATTACCCACTAGAAAACTTTTTTATACCAGCAGAAGCAATCGTTTCATGCGTGGTAAGCACTTACGTTATATGTTTCGTTTGACAGCCTTATAATTGATAATCTCATTACGCCATAATTATAGTATTACTGTCTTCACTGGCTACCTACAATGTTCGTTATTGGTGCTTCTACCTTACGTATGAAGTTATACATTTGAGTCTTATGGGTAGAATTATTTTGATAATCAATTCAGTTATACCTAATAGCGTACCTACTATTGGGGCATGTAGATATTTATACTGAGTAGTTGAAAACTTGATCGTTTGATTTTACTTACTATGAGGGAATGCGTACTGAGTATGTCAATTATTGGTACCTTCACCTTACGTATGAAGTTTGTTAGGTACATGATCTTGTGTCATATCATAAGGGCGACGCTACCGCCTATTTGATAAGCAAATCAGCGTGAAGTGCAAATCGTAGGTAAAATATATCTAATAATGCATCGACCAGTCATAAAACCATAATTCATTGGACAAATAATGATTACTTCTGAGTTTTATATTACAAAGAGTTTATCAGGCCAGGAGTTTTAAGTCATAGTAATTACTAGGTTGAAGAGTTTTGATTAATTTTAGCTTTGTGGGTAGTTTGCGAAAGTAAAATTTCTTAATATTTTTGAAAATATCCTTTAAATTAAATATTTAGAACCAAGTTTTGAGAGGCCCTTTTGACAGTAATTTTATATAGTCTTACCTGATGTGGTCCAGCATTCAGGACACTCCTGGCAGAGCGACTCCCAGTCAAAGGACAGGTCGTCGAAGCTGGCCATGGCTGTCCACTAAACGTCCAGTCCACTCAGTAACATAATATTCAGCTTGCACTGACACTTGTTCACACCATCTAGTTGCAGTTCATAACCTGTCCGCTAAGGTCAACAGGTATTTGAAAATTATTTGTAAAACACTGGCTGTTTGCAAAATTATAAAATTAAAAACAAAATATTATCTTTTAACACTGTGCATAAACAGAGTTTTTAAAAATAAAAATATTCGCGGCTATCTTGTGTGGGCGTTCGAATTTCGAATGTACGCGCACGCGCGCAAACAGCTAGCAGAGCACTGCTGCGCGGCAACCGTGCGGGCGTCTGGGATGCCGCTTGGAACCAGTTCCTCGAGGCGCTCAGAGTTCTTTCGATTTCAATGAACCGAACCGTTAAAACTTTTTTTTCTTGTGTGTCGTCTTATCTATCTATCACGGCGTCACGTAATATTGCATTGACGCCACACAATGGACAACAGTTGTGATTGTTAGGAATTGGAGCGGATTCGCGAATGGTTTGTGAATTGCATTTGATAAAATCAATCGAAATTGTTTGGGCATTCCTAACATTTCAGCGGATGTTATCTTGATTTTAGCAGGTTCCTGTATGTTGTCTATATGATAAATTGAAGACTAAAGAAGAATGCTATGTTTTTTCCGATTCTCAGACCAACCACCGAAATCCCTTAGCTATCAAGCTTAACTCACAAATTATACGTTATACGAGGTACCTATTGACAGTCGTCCTTATTGCCAAACCTAAGATTTCAATTCAAACCATTTCCTATTTGCATTTTAGTAGAGACGATAGTTAAAGGTTAATGATGAAATATTGGTAGCATTGGGCGTGAACGTGGGTAGAACGAAATTAAATTGACAAAAGTCGAAATATTTCGATGCTAATATGGCCTAAAAACTAAGTGTCCATTTCAATGAGCATTGTATTACGGAGTCAAAGTATTTTTGTAGTTCGAAATGCTATTATTTGGAATTTTTAACGCGTTTTGTAATTCGAAGCACGTAGAATGGCCGTTAGCGCCGTCCTTAAGGCTTATGCAAGTCCACGCGCGTTTCAAGTGCAAACCAAGTCTATGCTTACACCCAAAAGAGAAAGGTCATAACTACACTCTAAAAAATGAAGGCCAACTAAGAGTAGTTTTCTCTTAGTTGACGCTAAGTTAATTACAACGATTACGATCTTATATAAATCAAAGAAAGCTGATCACTTAAAACAATAAGTGTATCTGTGATTAAACTAATAAAGTAGGTATATTATTCATCCTAACAATTGTATACGTTGCATCTACCATTAACGTGTTGGCATAATTACGTAACGTAGGTTGATTTAATCCTTAACAAGTTCATTAAAACAGATAAGTATCTTAATAATCATGAACATTTTCGTAGTTTATTTGATTATTTTGTCTTTGTTGATTTACATAAGATTTGGTATTTTAATCAACTAAACATATAATATTTAAAACAACGAAGATAAAACATTCAATCCCATTATGATCAAGTTATTGTATTTAATCACGAAACTAATATTCCATTCTACTAAGACTTCAATGTTAAATCGATTGTCATATTAGTTAAATTAAATAATCGGTTAATCCGAACAATCAAGAGAAAAGTAGTGGAAGCCCCTGTTCCCCGCCCGCGCCCCTCTCGCAGCGCTTTCGACTTGTGAATGTGAGGACGCTTGCGTCAGTCAGTTGTGTCATTCAGCAAGACGTGCCTTTTTGAAAAGAAATCTATTAACCTAAGTTAATTTTATTGCATCGAACGCGTTTTAAACTTAAGTATCATCTTCTTAAAGTTTTTCACATCTGTAAAGTTACTGGCGTGGCGTGTGAAAAATCTAAACTTATTTAAGTACCTACATGTAGGTACATGTGCCATGCCATGGAGAAAGTGATAGAACTACAGAAGACTTGGGAGTTGGAGAACTGGATTCACCAGTAAGTACATCATAGCTCATTATTGGTTTTTGTTTGTTAGGTTATAGTGTCTTGTTAGGGTAGGTATTATATCTATCATGACACTGACCGAAATATGAATTATTCATCAAATATATTTTACTTAGCATCTATTCTATTCATCTTATCGTATTACTAATAGAATTTTAACCAAATTCAATACCCGGTTATTTATGAGATTAATAAAAAAATTGCAGTTTCTATTAAATCTAAAATCCACTCCATGGTTCCTAATCCATATCTCTTATAGTTTTTGTTTTCTGTGTTTTCCCTGCTGACCTATTCGGATTAATCTCCCTGTATATATAATTTTGTATTTTAATATGTTTGAATTTAACTCTGTGATATTAATTGCATCATTAATTTGTAGATTCCGATGGACTTGCCCTTGTTTGAGAGTACTCCATAAGTACGGACTTCAGTCGTACAGGCTGCTGATATGGGAAATGAAAAGTTGCCTTCAGCAAAGGAAAATATATGCCACCTGCGATTGCACATTCTTATACTGCAGTGCCCAGTTCTTCGTGCAGGGTAAGCTATTTTATAATTATGATTTTCGTTTGTTTCCATAATATTGATTATTATAGGATAACCAAATTGTCATGGACCTTGACACGCAATCCCACTATTTTCTAGCAGATGTACATGCACTTATGTATGTAAACACTTTAGTGTTTCTGTAAATATTAATAATATTTTATCTTTTGCTACATCCTAATGCATCAGTTGGCAAGTGCAATATGCTGTACTGAATGTTCAGTATTTCTCTCAGCTTTCTTTACTTTTTGTTAATTATTGTATATGCTTTATCATTCCAGCTACACACAGACTTCAATGCTGCGCGTGGAATTAACAAGGACAATTTGATCATTAATGTTCTATTAATGAAAATAAAGCTTCAAGAACTTCTGAAAAGAAAAAGTCATCTCAGCCAGTCGTCGCTTTTTAACCGACTTCAAAAAAAGGAGGAGGTTCTCTATTCGAACTAATTTTTTTTTTTTTTTTTGTATGTTTGTTACTCGATATCTCCGAGAACCGTGAACCGATTTTCAATTTTTTTTTTTATCGTAAGGGTATAACTCCGAATTGGTCCCGTTGGCACTAAGTCGGGATCTGATGATGGAATCTTGGAGAAATCGAGGGAACTCCAAATGTTATAGGGACATGTACGGCGCTTTCGGTAATTTATTAGTTTTACTGAAGTCGGTTCTATTTTTGTTAAAATTTTACTTGTTAGATGTTGATTATAATATAACTTGGTATGTAACAGAAGTTTAATTTTTATTGCAATATGTTGACTGTCTAAATGTTTAAAATAATAAATAACATCATATTATTAGTGTTTTTGTTTTATTTATTAAAACTTTAAGCAACAACTATTGTTGTTATATTTTATTAACTACTTATTCGTTTAACTTCGATAAATTTCCTTTGTCCTAGTTTTTTACGCGCCATACTTCATAATGCTGGTTCTCTTACATTTATTTCAGATCCTTTTGAGGATGACCTAAACTGGTTTGACTTCATAAACACGCCCGTCCCGAGTTTGTGAAGCTAAAAACCAGTCTAGGTGGATCGCCAAAAACTAGATCTGAAAGAAATGTCTTAGTATTTAATTGGGACAAAGTAAGACATAGTACTCCTGAACAAGAATGGTATTGTTCTGGATAAGCTTCTTAGTTGAAATGATTAAACAATTAAATTAAAACTGACCAATATCTTAGTTCAACCTAATATGGTGCATTAGTCCATGTAATCATTTTCTTAGTTTAACTTATTTGGGTCAAATAGTTAATACAGTAATTCTTCATGTTAATATTGATCTACATCTTAGTTGAAATGATTAAACAGTTAAAGTCAAATTGACCAATAGCTTAGTTCAGCTTAATATGGTGCATAAGTCGATGTAATCATGTTCTTAGTTGAACTTATTTGGGTCAAATAGTTAATACAGTAATTTTTCATGTTAATATTAATCTACATCTTAGTTGAACTAACTTGTTCGTATTAGTTGGTACAGTTACGTATCGTGATAATGATGATCAAACGCTTAGTTGATCTTGCTAGGATCAACTAGTTAGAATAATTATTTTTCATGCAAATATTGAACAAGATCTTAATTAGTTCAGTTACATAGCAATAGTTAGAACAATCAGTATTACCTTATTTGATGTGTCTAAGTCCTTGTTAGGCTCGTATGGAATCATGATGCTTGATTACGACTATCAAGATATTGATAGGGCCAACCAAATTTTTTTTAGAGTGTATGTATGAGGTTTTAACACTCCTAAGATCTTAGAAAATCCGATTGTACATAGGTATTATAGTAAGTTTAACGACATACCTACCATCTACGAGTATATTATTTAACTCATGCATATTCTACTGAGTGCTAGCTAACTTGAGCGTTACAGAATCTATATTGTAAGAAGCAGGCTTGTAAGGTAATTCTAATCATAAAAGTTAACACTTACGTGAAGTTAGACAAACAAACATAATGGCAAACTACGGTTTTCGTCCGTTAATGTATGCTCACACACGGCGAAGAAATAAGTTTACAGATCTCGTATACTTACATTACTTACATCTTAAGAGGCCTTATTTTTTATTTTAAATTCTGATTCTTTTAGACATTTTGCTCTATGATCAAACATGTTTCTTAACATACTATATTGATGTTAATACCTAGAACAGGGCTATTGGGATTTATTGGTATATATATTTGAAACCTAAAGTTTGAATTTTTCATTGATAATTTTTCTTTCAAAAACTACTCGAAATTGACAAAATTCACGCGTAAAATTAGTTTTTTTTCAACTTATTTTCGACTACACGCAATGAAAGTAAGAAATAGCTAGATATGTTACTAGTACTACCTAGAACTGGGCGAAAAGTATTATTTACTTGAAAAAGTTGGCTGTAATCGTCAATATAATTGTCATAATATGAAAAAAAAGGAATAAGGCCTCTTAAGTATGGGCGAATGTCACAAGCTATATTGTGTCATGTTCTTACTTATTTGGTTATAAGCGATGCAAAATAGATATATTTTCTAATATGAACATTAATTTTGAGTTCTTTTATGGATTTTTTTTTGTATATTGTTTTTTGCATTATTTTTGTGTTCTTTGTATTTTTTTGTATCTCTTTGTTTTGTGTACTGTGCATTGAATAAATTATTGAATTATTAAACGTCTTAGCTTTGCACTATTACAACTTTTACTGATAATGAAACAGGTCTAAAAATATCATCGTTTTATTCCTTATATACCATTCGTCCATGATATGGCCCATACATCGCTCAAACGGCTATAATGTCAATGTCGATCAAGTTAATAGACCCCAGGCCATATATTTTACGTCTACGTTAAACTATTTTAATAATGAGTCATTATTCTCGTTCCGACGTCAATTAACTTCATTGTATAGCAATGATTAAAATATTAGATTCCGCACTTCACAGTGCCCGGCTAGGTATTATACAAACCCTTGTAAATGTTACCAGTTTCCCACCGGTACCTGTTTCATAAAAGTTACTTTAGTGTTAGGCACAAGTGTGTTACTAAGGTAACTGAAACAATTCGGTAATATGTATATCGGCATCTAGCTACTGGAAGGTTGTGGAAACGTTAGGGAGGCTGAAATAATGAATATAAAATATAAGCGATCGTTTAAATTGTTTTCACAACAATCGCGGAAACCGAAAACAATAACATTCATTCATTCAATGATAAATTGTTTATTTATTTACTGGTTGTCTTCTATTTCCTACAAAAAATAGAAAACTTAGGAAAGGGAAGGCCAAGAATAAGCTAAACTAATCATAGAAAACAGAAGGTCGGAATTGATAAAGTTAGGTACAGACAGCCGTATTTTATTACATACATCGAGTCTTCAATTTAAGATGATAAGTACTAACCTAATAAGTCGCTAGGTAAGCCTAAGGGCCTTATCACACTTGCGATTTGCTAGCGTATTTTCTATACAAATAAGCGACGCGGCGAACACGCTGCGCGATCGCCTTCATACAAAATACGCTCGCAAATCGCAAGTGTGATAAGGCTCTAACTTTTATGATATAATGAAAATTCACCATCCTGTAATTTGTTCACGACAAACCCGCTGTGATGAAACAGAATCCACTTAATTGTATTATTCCGGCTTGAGTAAGAGCAATCCGTCATTAGACTCGAAAGTAATGCACAATTTAATTATTAAAGAAAGTTCCTCCGCTCATGTAATTTTATCACAATTGCGGGTAAACGCCGGCGCGGACACGCAACTTTGATTAATGAATATTAGATAAAGTTCAACATATTACTCTTGTTATGAAAGGTCGGGACTTTCGACCTCTTTCGACCCTTGCGTCTAATTCGACGACGCTTTGTGTTATCCCCAATTTAGCCATATAATCTTGGCTTTATCATGGCCAATAACAGGCATCAACGATTCCTACTATGTCTACTCTGCTGCCATGATCAACGATTTCCACTATGCTGCCATTAATACAAGTATTAGTGACATTTAAAAGAGATATGGCAAAATATATGAAAATCACACTAATATTATAAAACCGAAAGTTTGTGTGTGTGTGTGTGTGTGTGTGTGCGTGCGTGCGTGCGTGCGTGCGTGCGTGCGTGCGTGCGTGCGTGCGTGCGTGCGTGCGTGCGTGCGTGCGTGCGTGCGCGTGTGTGTGTGTGTGTGGGTGTGTGCGTGTGTGTGTATGTTCATTACGACGGCTTTGCATGAAATTTGAAACAAAGTTAAACTTAGCACGTACCTAGGGTACCTACTTATGTCGCGGAAAAAAACATGGTTCCCAGGTTTATTAATCCCAGTTAATAAAGAAAGAAAACGTCATTACATTTCACTACAATACAGCACGTACCTAGTAGATATACTTACACACAGTGGAGAGATCTCGGACAAATGTCATTAGAAACGAATTTGACAACTTGATACATTAGAAAAGCCTCCAAGTACACCTAATGAGATAAACGGAAACGTAATCTATTGTTTGCACAGTGATATCAAATTGAAACTCGTCATTTAGAATAATAGTCCTATTTGTAATGAAAAAAAAACGAGTACTTACTTAATAAGGGTTGTTTGGTATTTTAAGCGATTTTCTACCTGTTTTCTATTATTTTAGTACTTATCTGCCGATTGGCACCAAATTCGACGTTTCTAATGACATTTGTCCGAGATCTCTCCACTGTGTGCAAGTATATCTACTAGGGACGTGCTGTATTCTAGGTAAATCTAATGACATTTTCTTCCTTTATTAATTGGGATTAATAAACCAGGGGGCCTATGATGGTTGCGTTTATCACGTGATAAATAAGTGACAAAGCATCTCTCACTCACACTCGCATCTTGTCAAAACGTGACGGATGCTTTATCACTTATTTATCGCGGGATAAAAGCAACCATCATAGTCCCGCTGGTCATCATTTCATGACTTATAGTGCAGTCATTGAAGCATTATTGCTCCGATTTTTTTACTGTGAACCGAATTGCATACAATTTTGGAATTAGGTTCATCTTACCCTTAACTTCAAAAGTGAAAATGATTTGAACTCCGCAACCACCCTGGGGGTGGTTGCCACCCCTTCTCGGGGGTGAATTTTTTTTTTTCAAAATAACCTCGGATATCGATAGAAGGCCTAATTTTAAGCAAAAAATCATCTATAAAGTTTTTCAAAAAATCCTATACTTTTCAAGTTATTGGCAATTGAAAATTCGCAATTTTTTCACGTTTTTCATCGGTTTTTTGCAAATATCTCCAAAAATATACGTTTTATCGAAAATTTTATAAAAACAAAATTGTAGCAGGTAAAACAATGAACAATTTGGTTTTTTATAAAGTATTCTAAGTGCAATATTAAGCTAGATATTAAAGATCAAAGCCGTTTTTTATTATGTCTGAAATTTAATCGATGTGGTCAATGCCATCTAGCGGCGAGCAGATGCATTTTATGCATTCCAATACAAAAGGGTTTTGTAGTGCTTGAAATAAGCTTTAAAATGAGCACTATTAAAAGTCTTTTGCGCGTAAAATAAGTGAGCTGTATTGCAAATAAGGGGAGCATCTAATGTTTTTTCTTTTAAATCAATGGGTTTCATAAGTGCCATTTCCACCAAAATTAAAATTAATCGTATTCCGCCTAGAATTAACTTTATTATGAAGAGTTTGATAGATAGTATCAGTTTGGCTGCTTCAGGACACATATTTTTCAAAAAAGTCACGATTAAAAAAAAAACAAAATTTCAAATTTTAAAAGAACCCACTTTTTTTTCATAATATCTCAAAACTGACGACAGATACATATAAAAGTGTACGGATTAAAAATTAAGGTATTTTTCTGACAAACAATTTGGTTTTTTTGTTTTTTCTGTCAATCAAAAATTGACGGAGATATGATTGTTTAAAGAGCGCGTGGCAGCGCAATCACAGCCTCTCTTAAGCCCTTTAACCCTTCACCGTTTTAGAAAAAGGTTTTTTACTATATATTGCAATAAAGGATGTTGTAGCTCTTTTAATTACCTTTACAATGGTTTTTTATAAATTGTGATAGCATGAAAATTGAAGGAGTTATGGTCCAAAAACTTATCATATTTTTTTCTACTTAGTAACTGAAAATTTCGGAGTGTGAATATTTGGAGCAATGTGAAAGTACGCAGTATAATAGAGACCCACAACTATTGTAATGTGTATATATATACATATGGCTCATATATTTTGAAAACGTAGGCATGAATACATACCGCTAGATGGCATTGACCACATCGATTAAATTTCAGACATAATAAAAAACGGCTTTGATCTTTAATATCTAGCTTAATATTGCACTTAGAATACTTTATAAAAAACCAAATTGTTCATTGTTTTACCTGCTACAATTTTGTTTTTTATAAAGTTTTCGATAAAACGTATATTTTTGGAGATATTTGCAAAAAACCGATGAAAAACGTGAAAAAATTGCGAAGTTTCAATTGCCAATAACTTGAAAAGTATAGGATTTTTTGAAAAACTTTATAGATGATTTTTTGCTTAAAATTAGACCTTCTATCGATATCCAAGGTTATTTTGAAAAAAAAAAAAATCACCCCCGAGAAGTGGTGGCAACCACCCCCAGGGTGGTTGCGGAGTTCAAATCATTTTCACTTTTGAAGTTAAGGGTAAGATGAGCCTAATTCCAAAATTTCATGCAAATCGGTTCTCAGTAAAAAAATTCGGAGGTAAGACCGTATTTTTCGCTTCAATGACTGCACTATTAAAGGAATAACTGTTTTGTAAACAGCTACTAGTGCGACCGTCGCACTGACGACTGCAATTTGAATGCTTAGATGCTTTCACAGAGCTGGTGACAAGCCTATCGCTGCCTCCTGGGAAGACAATGTCATTAGATTTACCTATAATACATCACGTCCCTAGTAGATGTACTTACATACAGTGGAGAGATCTCGGACAAATGTCATTAAAATCGTCGAATTTGGCAACTTGATACATTTGAAAAGCCTCCAAATACACCTAATGAGATAAACGGAAACGTAATCTATTGTTTGGTGTTTGCATAGTGATATCATATTTAAAGTCGTCATTTGGAATAAGAAAGTATCATTATCTGTTAGGTACGTTGTTTATGATGAGACGATTGAAATGAAATAAACAAAGTAACTAGGTAGGTATATATAATTACACCGAACACGAGAAAACCCGCAACTTAAGTATAGCTAGACGAGCTCATTGCGCACGCGCCACGAGTCGCGCTAGATACCGACGCACCAGCGTGCACCGGGTTGATTCGCTCCGCCTTTCGCTTGTTTGGCCAATATCGGCGCGCGTTTAAAGTCTAATCTGGTCGAGCCCAATTGTGTCAAGCTTCCAGATTATAAATGCGCGTATACCTACTTATCTAAGTATGATTATGACTTCGTCTCATACATATATTCTTAACATTTTTCATTCTGTGCATTCCAGTAAACGGTTTGAGGAGTAGTTGTTAACATTTAAGTTTAATTTAAAACCGGTAGATTTCCGTGGGAGGATTGCCTAAGTTAGGAATGGTCAGGGAAATAGGAAGAATGATTATATTATTTTAGATGGTTAACCTACCACGAAAACATCAATGGCGAAAACATAAAAAAAGCGTTTTAACGGAAACGTTCTTTTATGTTATTCCAAAATAAATGAATCATATCCTATGTTGTTTCATTAAATGAATTTACTTAGTTCTTCTGACTAGGTACGGTTTATCGTAACAGGTGGCACGTTTATGTATGACATGAACAACAGTGTGCGGTTACACAAGTGCTACCAATGTAGGTACCAACTACCAAGTACATCGCCCAAGCTGAAACTTTCACATTAATGTATTTTCCGAAAACCGCGAACGAATCCTACGCGTGAGAAATGATAAAAACCAGCGTAACACGGTCGACGTCCTTGAACTGAAGTTACGCGGACGTTATTATGAAACGTGCGCCCGCGCCGCGCCGGACTTGTCGTTGGCGAAACTCAAGCGCATTTCACATGGTCGGTACTACAGAAAGAAACCTTCATAAATTGATTAAACATGTAATGTCTCATTTTTTTAGTATGAGTACATACCATAATATTTATATTAAACCATTGATACAAAGATCAAAGCTCAAAGAAAAATTAAAATGCGTAACCTGGTGGAAGAGACCGGGTATGGAGCCTTTCTTTGGAACCTTTCCGCCACCCTAACGTCCAGTTAACTTTTCGAATTTTTCCTTATGCTTTGTGTGTCGATCTTTGCATTGTTTATTTGAAAGGCTTTATTTACACCTTAGCGACCTCTATGTGAATATGTTAATATTCACATCTTACCGCACTAGATACTTTACAGCGGTGAACGAGCAAGCGAAAAAGTTTAAAGAAAAATTGAAAAAAAAAACCGGCCAAGTGCGAGTCGGACTCGCGCACCGAGGGTTCCGTACAAACACTTTCCATCCCTAAGTGGTTAAGTTAAGTTTGCACCTGGTATGTATAGCGCCCCATATAAATTAGGTGCAAAGTTAGGTATTAAAAAAAAACTACTTACTAGATCTCGTTCAAATCAATTTTCGTTCGTAGTTTTTATAGTAATGTCATCATCATCATCATCATCTCAGCCATAGGACGTCCACTGCTGAACATAGGCCTCCCCTTTGGACTTCCATATATACCGGTTGGAAGCGACCTGCATCCAGCGCCTTCCGGCGACCTTTATAAGGTCATCTGTCCATCTTGTAGGTGGACGTCCTACGCTGCGCTTGCTGGTCCGAGGTCTCCACTCGAGCACTTTACGGCCCCATCGGCCATCTGCTCTGCGTGCTATGTGGCCTGCCCATTGCCACTTCAACTTGCTAATCCGGTGAGCTATATCAGTCACTTTAGTTCGTCTACGGATTTCCTCAATTCTGATTCGATCACGTAGAGACACCCCGAGCATAGCCCTCTCCATTGCTCGTTGAGCGACTTTGAGCTTTGAGATGAGGCCGATAGTGAAAGACCACGTTTCGGTGCCGTAAGTCATCACTGGTAACACACATTGGTTGAAGACTTTCGTCTTGAGGCACTGAGGTATGTCGGATGAAAAGACATTGCGTAGTTTCCCGAACGCTGCCCAGCCGATTTGGATTCGGCGGTTGACCTCTTTCTCGAAGTTGGACCTACCTAATTGGACCACTTGTCCTAGGTAGATGTATGAGTCAACAACTTCGAGTACCGAGTTTTCAACAGAGACTGGGATGGGCACAACCTTGGCATTTGACATGAGTTTCGTCTTGTCCATGTTCATTTTTAAGCCCACCCGTTGAGAAACTCGATTGAGGTCATCGAGCATCATGCTGAGTTCCTCCATCGACTTTGCCATGACTACGATGTCGTCGGCAAACCGAAGGTGAGTGATGTATTCGCCATTGATGTTGATGCCAAGTCCTTGCCATTCCAGGAGCTTGAAGGCGTCTTCCATAACGGCCGTAAACAGTTTCGGGGACACAACGTCTCCCTGTCTTACGCCTCTTCTCAATGGAATATAGTAATGTACATCATATGTTTTTTTTAGATTTTTCATTTTCCTATTTTAGAAGTTAGAGGGGGGGGGACCAACTTTTTTCCACTTTGGAAGCGTCTGTCACGCAAACTTTTCGATTTAGAAAAAAAAATATATTAGAAACCTCGATATCATTTTTGAAGACCTATCCATAGATACCCCACACGTATGTGATAGATGAAAAAAAAAATTTGAGTTTCAGTTCTAAGTATGGGGAGCCCCCAATATTTATTATTATTTTTGCATCAAAATCTTAATGCGGTTCACAGAATACAATATCTACCTACCAAGTTTCAACAGTATATCTCTTATAGTTTCGGAAAAAAATGGCTGTGACATACGGACGGACAGACGGACAGACAGACAGACAGACAGACAGACATGACGAATCTATAACGGTTCCGTTTTTTGCCATTTGGCTACGGAACCCTAAAAAGGAGCTACCTGGTGCTACATCGTTGAAGTTCTCTTGTGTCTCTTGACAGGGAAAAAGAGGAAAAGTTTTCTCTGGTTAGACTTAAATTCTGCGCGGGAGACTCATCGTTGAAGTAGATCGGAATCGGATGACCCGCGTCCTCGTCAATCGTCGGAGTCCGCCGGAGGCAAATAATTTGTATAGGTAGTTACTTAGTACCGTGATATACCTACCTAAGTAACGATATATCACAATAACGATGCAACGCTATTCGCCTTCTTCGTTTACCTGTATCAATGATTGATTTAAAGCAGTTAACCAGTTCTTTATTAAGAGGAAATACCACTGCCCATTTTCCAAACAAATCGATCTTTCGTTCTCGTCTGTTTCTTCCTCCAAAACTTAAACAATCTTTACGAAATTTTAGGATTTGAACGGGAAGAAAATGTTGTGTGTCGAACTGTTTCAATTTTTACGCTTATTATTATACAATTTGTGTAGCAGGCGTCTGTTCTTGGCCAAATTTCCGCCGCAATCGGACGCTTAGTACAAACTGTAATAATTTGTTTTGATTTATAAAACTCTAAATTGTTTGGCCCTCATTCGTATGCGAAGCCATAGTTACCAGGTGCAAACTTAATGTAAACTGATAGTAAGGGAAAAGGAACAGTGATAACATCCTCTTAATACACAAGATACATTCGATAGTAAACGTGAACAAGACGTATTGTTTAAATTGTCGGTCTCTGCCACTGACACGTTTATTATTCGTATAAACCATACAAGTACAATCAGCAAAACACGGCCTTGATATAACAACTCCTTGGATTATCATAATCAAAGTTAAAACCGATACTGCCGACAAGTTTACGTTCATAATCATAATAATAGTACCTATTCCTATCGGCAGGACATTATATAATAAATAGCACCGAACAAACAAGACCTAGTAATTAGAACCTAGATTACAATCTGATAAAAGGTACCAATCAACCAGGTACCAAGCAAAGTCCGTTGCGTTATTCGTATGCAATCAAGGTTGCAACGCGCTGGGTGCTTTTTTGTTCTTATATGTATAGATATCTAGGTACCTATAAGTACATATGGTATCGCAGTTGCAGTGCTGGCCATTCTGTTTATCATGATTCAGTGTGTTCTTCTAATTTACTTTAAATGTATCTAAATGACTAATTAGGGGTTTCCCACTGTACTTCAATAAAAGTTCTTTTAGCACGTTGCGAGTGATTATTCTAAAAATTGTTTGGTACGTGAAATGATCCTATTTTAGGCAATTGGAAGAAGGACGGATGTTACGTCTTCTGAGATAAAAGCAACTATCACACGCTTCATGAATCTTAGATAATTTTATCGCACCGCTATCTATTGAATACTATGATAAACCGCCATAAAAGCTCTCCCCATAAAACTATAAAGGCAATAGAATCTGTCTCTAGATAGCGTACTGTCTGGATAAGCGTTACATAAGCGCTATTAAATTATTATACGACTAAAGCCCTTCCGACATAACACTGCGTTCCGTGTCGAATAGTTAAACGCTCGGAATGCGCGAGTATGCGTGCGCGTCGCGGTGCGAGATACCTACCATAGTGTGTGCAAATGTGTTTAGCAACGAGCTGCCAGTGCATCTCGCTTTGCGTAATTTATACCGAAATATAAGGAAATACCAGAACTAGGACAACCTTTCATTCAATATTTTCGTTCGTTTATTTAATTAAATGTTTTAGAGGATTAAGCACAAGGTATAGTAACCCGAAAGCCCGAAAGACCCAAGTGAAAAACGATCTGAGTATTGCGATCATAAGGCTGTTTGTGACTTGTGGCGGTTTAACATTTCGTCTTCGGATAAACTATACAAGTGACTTGCAATTTGTGTTGAATTTCCCGAC
The DNA here is from genome assembly GCA_947623375.1 of Apotomis capreana. Classification (NCBI taxonomy): domain Eukaryota; kingdom Metazoa; phylum Arthropoda; class Insecta; order Lepidoptera; family Tortricidae; genus Apotomis; species Apotomis capreana. The sequence goes on along the minus strand of OX392506.1, from coordinate 7,530,197 downwards.
TTTGAGATACAAAAGATATCGCTGTGGCCCCATAACCGATTGCTTTCAACGATGTTAACGTAGCTATTCAATTTACGCCAAGCACAACAATAGGCGTTTCGAAGTAACACCCGGGCAGATTTATAGCAAATAGATCGGTGATCGGACTAGACCAACCAATAAGGACTACTAAGAATGTACGAAGACTTGAATGATATGACGTACCTAATCCAATGGTACAGCAATTTGTTTTGATTTTTCAATGGTTTCGGGAAATAATCACCAAAATCGAAATTGGTGGTGTCTGACTGACCTTATTGATTGGACTCCAGTGGACCTATGTACTACGTTAAAGCTAGCTTATTACTTCAACGGTATCCGTTCCCACGTTTAGTTGCTCAACCTAAAATAGCCATATGTTACAAATACCGCTTAAATATAAACTTACATAGATGTAACAAAAAACCCGCATATTTTATGGCAATAATAGGAATCTGATTGAAAAAGATATATTTATGACAGTATTATTTCTCTGCTAGTTTTTTTGCATACTTATTGGTAACAAATCAGCACGTTTTGTTTTCTTTTAGATTTTTTTATAAATTTTATTATAAAATATACAACTAGAGAAAAAAGTAATTATATCTATAGTATTAACTTGGAAAGCCTTAGTTTTATCACTGAAAATATAAATAAATATGGTATCATCAAGATAAAAGTTAATTGTATCCTTTTAATCATATATATTTGTGTGCGTGATAGAATCAGAAACGAAGATATATGCAGAAGAACCAGAGTAACCGATATAGCTCACAGGATTGCACGGTTGAAGTGCCAATGGGGGGGGCCATATAGCCCGGAGAACGGATGGCCATTGGGGCAGCAGTCTTGGAGTGGCGACCACGTATAGGAAAGCACAGCGTGGTCCGGCCCCCGACTAGGTGGACAGATGACCTCGTTAGGGTCGCAGGGAGTCGATGGATGCGGCCTGCACAGGATCGCACATTGTGGCGAGCTATGGGGGAGGCCTATGTCCAACAGTGGACGTCTGTGGCTGATAGATAGATACAGTGCGACCAAAAAGAGTAGAAATTAAAAACTGGCAATACTGTAGTGTTGTCCCCGTTGTTTTATATTGATTAGAAAGGGAGGACACTACAGTATTGCCACTTTTTAATTTCTACTCTTTTTGGTCGGACTGTAGCTAGATCCTTTATGTTACACGATATATTTTATATTGCGCAACTCCATTGCAGTCTTGCAAGACCTTAAAGTGATGGATGGTGTTCGATACGTATCAATATCGATACCTGTATTTTTAGACAGCAAATTCCTTACACAGGCGTGGCTGTTTACTATGCGCGTAGTATTATTGAATTCTATTTATTTTTATTAGGTTGCGTACAACGGTCAGGTTTGTATCTATCAGCAGTTTCGATTTACTTTTAGTGTGCCAAGATTTTATAGTACCGACCCTGAAAAATACTTTTTCAATAGCAATAACATTATTAAGAAATCTAAACAATTTGTAATTATGATAGCGTTTATTTATTGGATTAACCTTGTCACATATCATCCAGATTGACAATATTGTTGGATAGAGATAGAATATGGATGGAATGAATTGTTGTCAACAACATTTAGCTTTAGAACGTCGTATAAATAAAACGAAAATGAAACTTACAATTAGTTTTATTCACGATGTCAGTTCATCCAGTAGTCAACTCGTATTCCATTTTATCCTAACGGCAAAACAACGTGCACATTTACATAAGTCACGTTGTCCTCTTTCCTACAGATAAGAAGCCCGAGGTATTCGAGAAGTATTTGGCGTTGGCTTCGTTGATACGCGTCTCCGCCGCTTGGGGATTTACAATTTCCAAACCCTGCAACAAAGAAAACACGAAATATTATTTATGGTCCTTCGAGCCAGATAATTAACATAATCATAAAATACGGATATTCAGTTTAGGAACTGAAATGAAGATGGCAAGGAAACCCGGATGAAACTTAAACATTCCACTACTGGTAAAGACCAGTAGTGATTACAGTTTCATCTTCAGGTGTAACTAATTATTCGTGCGCTATTATTAATCATGCATTCGTTTCTGAAGAGTGATCCTCTATGATCGGGATGGAAGAAAATAGAAGCTACCTAAGTGGAAAGACGAGAGAGATAACTGTTCGATACTTTATAGGGTTGCTAATAATATATGAAGTAATGGTCCTTCCAACCGGATGGGTAGATAAATTGGTCGACTAATATATTTTCAGGTTTCTGGGTTAAGGGAAACGCTTCTATCTGAGAAGTGTGCTGCTTGGGCCGAAGGGTCAAGCGATTGTCGTTCGAGTTTTCAGGTCATATTAGAAACCATCATCTCGCTTGCATGCTACGCTAGGCAAACCTAATGGGAAATATAATTTATTGCCTTCACTGTCCGCCTATTTTAAGTGTAGAAGCCAGTTTGCTCCACTCGCGTGCCGAGTCATTACAGAGACTACGGCAGATCGGTGGCATTATTCCAGTCATTCTAGTAATCACTATTTATATCAGACGCGATAGCACGGCAGACCACAACGCAGCGTTTTACCATCGTCACATCCAAGTAAACAAGTAAGTCGAATCGATACAATGGTTAATAAGTGTCTCGCTCGATTCGCGTTCATCACGGCAATTTTTTGCTCATTATAATGTATTGAGTCATTATAAGGCGCTCACGCGACATAACCTCGTGAGGTGATCAAGTTGGAACTTAACCTTTTGCGACTCGATGTGGATAATTTGCGAAAATTGTGTGAAATCGATGAAGAAAGCGTGACATCAGAGCGAAATGTGTTACTCTGTATGAGCGCTTGAGATGATTAAAACGATTTGCTCTCATTAGCAACGGACCATATAAAACGTTCGAGCTAAAACTAGATGAATTTGTTGTTTTTTTTTATGAATAAGAAAAAGTGGAACATTTCTTATTGCTTGTTGTTGTTTCATTATTCAAATGTTTCAGGGTTTTAACCGCCTCATCCATTTAACACCAAGGCTTTTCAAAAAAATATTTTTTGTAATAAATCAATGAGAATCTTAGAGGATATGCGTTGACAATACTTTATAGTTTGGAAAATCTTCATCAATGTATGTTTCCATTGGTCATCAAAGTCCGATGGGCCGCGACGGCTTGGACGAGTTGCATCGTGTAACGTGAAAAAGCTAGTAACCGCAGCTGTCCTACCATTGGTAAACGTCAAATAACCAAGTAGAATGTTATCGTACGTATCTAAACACTATTTCAATCTTAGTTATCTTTTCTACGTTGTTCGATTACTTCTCAGTTCTCGACCTGATTAAAAAAACACGCACATTGGCCAGTTTCCATGAAATCGCAGTGAACTTCACTCCCTTAGGCGCGCAGGAATCACTGATTTAAGCACACAGTCTTTCTTTTTTAGCAAAGTATAGAGCAAATCTAGTTCTGTAGGGGGCAGGAGCTGATGGTAATGTAGGCTTGGTATATCAGACGCCGGCGGGCAGTAATCTCGCTGATTGCCATCGGTTAACGGGTCTGGCCATATCGCTGGGCGGAGCCCTAATAGCCCCCCATTTGCAGTTCAGGTCGTTTGCACCGGGTGTGGTTGTTATATGTTTTAAGCGTGGGTGTTACGGATTGGGATGTGGTTTAAAAGGGAAGAGGGTAATTATGTTTACGCGATTATGAGGGAATGATAATTTTAAACGTGTTTCGCATAGCTTTTGCGTCTCTGTAGTGTAAATATTTCAGTTTCTACATTTTATAGAGTTGGATTGCTAAACACTTCCTCTAAATACAAAATAATCTTTCTTTAAAGGTAATTTAATGATAAAATTACAGTGAATTGATCTCCCTTCTTCAAAAATTTTTTGTCACGTTTGCACGGTTGAGATTTTTACATGTTTTATTTGCGTGGGTGTTACGGCTCGGGATGTGGTTGTAAAAGGAAGAGGGGAATTATATATGTCTTTGTGATTCCGTGGGAATGATATAAGTACGTTTTGCATTTTTCTGGTGTAGTTACTGCGATATAAATTTTATAGTGGCGGAGTGTAAAACATTTCCCTAAACAAGAATTGCGCCATAAAGTGAATCTTGAAAATAATTTATGTCCGTTTTTGTTTGAGCCTATTTTGGATTGCGTTTAGTAGATGTCTTAGGCCCCACTACCTACATAGAACAATGTCAAAAAATGCAACAGGGTTTTGTGCTGGTGAAAAACTGTAGGTATTCATTCCAGCGATGCGTCCATTCAAAATAAGCTATGGGAATGTTCAATTCAAGAACAACGCTGCACATAATCGTTAAACGGGAGAGCTCATTAGCTATGGTACTTATGGTTAACCTTAAGCTTGTGGTTCCGTGCCTCGTCTGATGAGCAGGCGCGAGTCTTTTGAGTTTAATGGAGAAACGTCCCGAGAGATGGCGTTGTTTATCTTTTAAATCGCGCTGTCGTTATTTACTTGTGATTATAGGTACAATCTACAACCAGTTATAAAAACTTTTCATCAGTTGTGCCCGCTATTCAGACAGAGACTTGTTTACTTAGATGGTACACACGTTATCTTAATTTGCAATGTTTACCTTTGCACTTTATCTTACTGCTTAGATTAAATTAACGAACAAAGCACTATGGGCTGCACAAATGCATGACCCATTTATGAATGAATTCTGCAGCTCATTCATTGTACAATGAACATAAATTTCGTAATTGTTTTACGATGTTTTTTTTGGGATACATAATAATAAAGCCACTTTTGCGCGATCTCTCTCGATTGGCAGAGATTCTGATTATTCCGACGCACTCACGATATGATTATATTGTGATCCCATCACTTCGTCTGAAAACGTTAAATCGATAGTCAATTTACTTTGTGATGAAGTTGGACCTATATCATGTAAACAGCATACCGAGCAAACTATCCCTAGTAACATAAGGGCGTTGCCTCGATGGCACAAATACCAACACCTAAACGGTGAAAGTCCTAACCAGATCACCTGAAATACCAATGGCCAATTTTCTCTGCCTACCCACATGCAAAACTCGTAACATTATGTGCCAGTAATAAATGCCAGGCTAAAAATAAATAGGCATAGGCCATGGGCCCTTTAAGTTAAGTTTCTACTTTCCCCTTGTACTTTCAATTCACGACTGTTTGCTTTGCCGTTAATTGAGGACTGGCTGAAATGTATTCCAGCGCAATTATACTGGGTTAGTTGGCAGATAAATCAGATTTAGATGTTCTCGCTACAGGGAACCGCAATTATTACGATATAAATAAACATATAATTAGCATGTAAGTCGTGATAATTACCTTTTATTGGCGACCATTCATGCTGGTATTAAAAAAAAGTTGTTAAAAAAGGCTTCTTTGAGACACACTTTTATTGACGACTGTTTTTTAACAAACATTAATTGCTTAACAAGACCAATCAAACTAACCCAAACACGATAGGTTGCTGTTTAGGAGTTCCTGCGGCCACTTTCCGTCCCATGATCAGATCATCTCCAAGATACCAAGTTATAGTAATGTGGCGTGAACACATACTTGCAAAGTTTCATTTCGTTAAGACAAAAATTTACTTCTTGATTTAATTACATTGTTAGTTCAAACAAACAAACTTCGTTGCAAGTGCAACTTATAAAAGCGCGTTAAAAAGAAGTAAATCGCAAGAAGTCTTTAACGGGATATAATAAATACATATCTATGCTTAATTTTAGCCTCATTACATGTTAACGTTTTTAAAATTACTGAAATAGTTTCTGTTGATACCAATGAATAAGTTTTCTGATACAGACAGGTAAAACAAATTGCCATTTCTATGAGATTGTGATCGCAATACCGCGGACAGGTAGGAAACAAGCATCATAACCTCAATCGTAACCGTTTGAGATAAGGCGCAGACGCGGGCAATGACACGACATAAACCGTGTGGGAAAACGGATGGCACTGGGCTTATTATAACAAAATTATGTATTTAACTTATAACTGACCAATAGTTGACCTTAAATCATCAAATGGTAGGTGACTACTACTACTAAAAATATGCAATGGTTGGTAGGCCCATATCAAGTGATTTATTTTAATTGACAAGATTTCATAATTTTATTACTTTTCTGTATTCCGCTTAGAAAGAGGATGTAATCACTTTTTTATATTTTATAGTAATTATTTTATTGTTAATTTATTAAAACTCTAAAATTTATTCTAAAATTGTAGTAATTCCAAAATTATGACATAATGCCTGTCTGTGTCTGTGTCTGTGTGTCTAATAAAAAAAATATACGAATGACGTTGAGCTTGACATTGTTCAGAGCTTATTATTTTTCGCGAATAAGTCGAATACTACAATTACGTAGATTTCAGTTATTTTATGTAAATTTCTTTATATTTCCTTACATACAAAAAAAAATATTTTTTTTTTGGCGTACCTACACGACGCAAAGCTCTTTCTATCTCTATATTATTTTCCATCTGTTAGAAATATGAAACGTTGTCTATTACTGGATATATAACACTGAACAGGAAAAGTTTCCATTATGTGGTTTACCATAAAGATGCGTTGACAGGTAATTGGTATACGATAAGCCGCACAATGGGACCTTTTACTAAACTCTGTAACTGTCACAGATATTGATTTAAAATTACACGATTTTAACACATTATTATAACAAAAGAGGAGTTAATCGTGTTCAAAACAGTGTGTATTTAATTACCTCTACGTTTCGGACGTGATTTTACGGTGGTCTCGAAGGGACTAAGGAACGCCTTAATGTATGTGTGTTTACTGGAAATTGATGGACTAGTGCAAATTGCAGCTACTTACTTCGCTTGTCGCGCGACGCAGAATCACCGATATCTCTCGTACGGTATTAAAAAAAAGACATCAATATTTGCCACATGAAACGAATGCAGCAGAACAAACGCAATTCTGCATGCGATAACTTGATTAACATTCTACTTAGCATAGGTAAATAACGCGTCTTTTATGCATAGAGCCTCAACTTTATTTTAAGGCAATAGTGTAACGATAGTACAACTACAAGAATAGGTGCCAGTGACTGGTACTTCGAGTGACAATCAATAATTACTTCACCATAAATAAATTGATATGAATTTGTGTTAGAATCACCAAAGATCATTCAACAAACTCCGTCAGCAAAATAGAACAAAAATACATTGGCGATTTGCAGGCAAGTTGAAAGCCAGGCGAGCACGAAGCGAATTCGCGCCAGTGCTTAAACGCTCCTTTATTCTTACTAAACACGAGACTGATGTACGGTCTCGGTGAGCCTACGTGCTCGTAACTAGCGGCTGAAGCCTACCATCAAAAAGGATTGTCACTATTTAACTTTCCTACGATTTATTAACATACCATAACTTACGACGTCACTTATTTACAAAGCATTCCTAGCGGCATCGCCAGTGACAAATGACAGTAATATCTCATCGCGTAAATCATTGTGCGCTCAATAGGGCCACTACTCACCGGCGACATTTAGTTGAAGGACTATATTCATGGTCTAAGTGCTAAATCGCTGGAGTAGCGATAGATCAAGCCGACTCGCCCAAGGGCACGATCTTAGATATAGCTAATGTCTTTACCACACCATAAAACACAATGCAAGTGTGCACAGCTATGCGCCGCGGACGGCAGGAATGCGATGGCATATTTGATGCGTTAGTTAATTATCTACGCAATATCGGCTCTAAGGTATAACCAGGAACGAATAAATCAAACAGACAGCTAATGCCTGTACAAATCTACCTTTTACCAGCCTATACTGTACATTGCGCTACAGTAGTGTGGTCTCTGTCCCTTATTTCATATGCACAATCTATTAACTCTTCTAGAAGCTATATACTCGTGTCTAGATAGCTCTAGCGTTTTAAGCAGATATTTAAGTGCCATAGGAAATGTATAGGACATAAATCTGGTTACGGGTTACGGGGGTGTCGCCGATCGCGTATTTTTACAGGCATGAGCAGTTCTTATTTAATTACTCTTCCATGATCTAACGTAAGTAATTTACGACCACGACGCTTAGTTATTAAAATGATCTCTTTTGTTAATAAAATAGTCCTTCGAACTGTATAAACCACCCACTCAATTTGTAACGGCACTCGACAAAATTACGCTATTGTTGTTTTAATTTTAAAGCGTTTTAGTCTATTGTCCGATCGAAATTACGTCTAAATAAGAAGCGAATAAAAAAATTGCAAAGTGTATAATGGGAAGATGGCTCTGTATTATAATGTCCATGTAAACTCGCATAAGTGAATACGTGAGATTATGCAGCCGATTACGGCACAACCACGACAATGTAAATTGTTAACTCCGTACATCGGCACGGTTTTTTTCTCGAGGATACCTAACCCACATTTATGTAATTACAAGCAAGCGGGTTTGAATTTTAGATTGTCTGCTGCTAGAGACACGGGTGTAGAGTTACATTTGTCACAACATTTTACAACTAAACCTTGGTGCAATCCGGAGCATTTGTTCCGTAATTCATCTGTAATAATAGCTATTATGAAATGTGCATAAACATGTTTCTCAAACGGTTTCCTTTTCCAAGGTCTTCACACGTGCTTAAAACAACAATCAGTCACCATGGTATCTTCGGAGGGATCGCAATAATTAAGATCGCATCTAACACTCGTACAATACGAATTGATGAAAACATGATAGATAACATCGTTAATCAAGAGTGCATAGACAATTGGATTCTGGAGTTCGGTAGACAAATATAGGACCGATATAGATGTCATAATGGTAAATAAATGTCAATAAATGTAAATGTCATAAATGGTACACCAACACGCGTTTCTTTTATTTTCATTCCAGCACAGAGTTTTTATTTCAAATGATATTTCGATGTCCCATCCTCAATAATTAAACATGTAGTTCCTTTTCTCAAGCCTGCGGGAGTCACTGTATAATTAGAGATTTTAACAAGAAAAATCTCTCAGTGCACTAACCAGAGGTCGCCATTCTTTTCTTAAAAAAAAATGAAAAGGAAATAATGGGATCATTTGGGGGTTTCACAAAAATGGTGAACATTCTTTAAATATAGGATGGACCGACCTTTGTGAAGCGACGACAAGATTGAATAGGTTTAACTATTTTAATGTGTATTGAGACAAGTGGCATGACGTAGTATATTTTACGCGAGTAGTTAAAATTTTTACGGAACCCTTACTAAGTCACACAGTTATTTTTTGATCAATTATGGTTTCAAGGCCATCCGATGGTGCTTTATGATCAGACACCTGTGGATTGACGACGCGGTTGGCGCAGTGGTTAAGCAACTGCCTACTGAGCCGACGGTCCTGGGTTCGAATCCCGGCAAGGGCAAATATTTGTGTGATGAACACGAATATTTGTGCCTGGGTCATGGATGTTCTATGTATTTAAGTATTTATTTATCTATATAAGTATGTATATCGTCGCCTAGTACCCATAACACAAGCCTTCTTGAGCTTAATTTGGGACTAGGTTGATTTGTGTGAGGTTGTCTGATATTTATTATTATTTATTTATTATTACTGTGGACTGTTAATACCTCCTAGTAAGACTGCTCACACTTCTCTTTCAACATCAACTAACCTGCAACGGTGTGAAGGCGACCGAAGACGCCGTACCGGACACCTGTCTCCTGATGCTGGTGGCGCCACCGTACTGCTGGTTCTGCTTTTGCAGGTTCCTCTGCAGCGTCTTGCTGATGCGGACTTTGGTCTTCTCGTCGATTTGCGGCAGCCTCACTCGACCGGTGCTGGACTTGCCGATCGTCCCGCGCGTGTAGCCCAGGTCTTCTTGGTAGGCATCGTCTTCAATCTAGGATAAAACATTTACGTCAATAATCGTTTCTTAACTAGAGATTTGCCTTTTTACGAAATTGTCCGTGACTTTCCTCGCTTTGTATGGGAATAAGTTCCGGAATTTTTCACAAATGGCACATCTCTCTTCTTAACAGGTCTATGTGACATTGAAGTAACAATAGAATTAGGTACGGGGCGTATGTGTATGAAAAGGATGTTAACGAGGTTTAACTGAGACTGTAAATATATGCTTACCCCTTATACAGCAGAGGGAATACATTTACCCACCATTTTAATGTACCATTTTTACCCAAATAAGCGTTTTTGTATTGTAATTGTATATTATTTCAGCAATATTATACCATAAATGTTGTATGAAGGATAAAATATATCATGATTATAATTTTTTTAACATGTATGTATAACTTTTTGATAGATAATTTAACGAATAAACGTACACACTTTCAATGATGTACTCATTTATCGATTTAACGGATAGCAATTTTCTACTTCTTTTCTAACAGAATTGACCCAGTTTTCTTCGTGCTCAATCTCAACATAACACTTAATCTGCGGAAACGAATCGATAAATACAACATCGATTAAGCTATTTCTCTCCCCAATTATCTGCTATAAATCGTTACGCTACGACAACAGACTAGCTTCCATCTCAGGAAGACAATAGCTCAATTTTTAACCCAATCGCTACAAAAATAAAGATCTCACAGAGCACTTTCGTGCGACGAAGTTGTAAAAAAATCTGCACGCACGATCGAGCTACCGCATAAACATAAGAATAACTATATATGAGATGACGCTTACATAACAATAGTTGTCTATCGGCCAAATCAAAACCATGTATTCGTGTCTTAATGAAGAGATTGCACGGTTCGTCATGCATAACAACTATGTTAAATAACTTGGGTTATATGATATACAGTTTAAGGGCCTGCAATATTTTGTAAAGACGAGTAATCTGTAATCTCGATTGTATATAGTGAAAAGTGCTTAGTAAAAATCGTTAACTCCGGTAGTAGATACCGGTAGGATCACAAATAAAAAGATTCTCAATAATCGATAAGTATTCGTTATCGATACTTAAAAGCAGTAATTAAAAGCAATTATAAGGAGTTATGGGCAACGTTTGGATATATATTTATAATCATCTTTAAACTATGAAAAGTTAAAGCTTGTAGACGCCAAAACACGTCACATTATTTTCGGTCCATGTCCAAAAGCTGTGCCTTCTTTTGTCTTAGTGAAAAAAGGTCAGCTACCTTCCGTCATTAGCATCACAATAAATGCATGTGAAAAACGAATTTAAAGAAGCTTAAAATTACCATTTTTATTTTGAGTGCGGAAGAACATTGCGTGTTACAAATTAGTAGAAATGTTCTCGTATTAACTGTTCATTGAATGTTATGGAACATATATCTCAACATGCCTGTTGTGCATCGATTTAAATTGAGTGGCTATCGTTAACGCAATTTTATATAATTGTAATGAGGAAAGATGTGCAATTATAGTCGCGTATGCGTCTTAGCTGCGGATTTATTATGACTGTGACACACTGGCTGTAAGGTTAGCTAGCAAATTAATAAATAATAAACTATGTAAATTGATTACTACTACTACTAGGCGGCTGACAGACCTCAAGGATCGTATCCCACAGGAAACCGAGTGCTAGTAAAAATAAAATTACGATTCTGATTCTGACTACTCAAATGGTTTACGTTTTTTTTACTTTACAAACTTATAACGTCGTCAATGCATTCGGATCCTACTGTACAAAGTTGAGAAGTGTCCATATATTAATTTATAATGTGATTTATATGTAGGTATCGTTTTTTTTTTTCGTTTTCATCGGGTCATTAACCGAATCGTTTAATGAAGTAGGAAACTCAACACGCGAAATAGAACTTAAATAAGTAATACATAGTTCTATTTAACGTGGTTTGACCAGGTAAAGCCGGAAAGTCCTGGATTTGACTAAGCCTAGTCAGAACTTTAATAATACGATAGGTGCGATGAGGCTAAAAATGAATGATGTCGCCGGTTCAATAAGCGCCTATTAACTATTGTGTTCAACGGACCTAAATTATAATTACTTAGCCTGCACCTCTAGTACGACTTCGATACGCGACTCCTTCTCGCGCGAGATAAGTACCCGTCTCTTTCTGTGCAGTAATGTGAGATGGTGACGGGTAGCGCTATTTTGCGCGCCAAAAATTGTGCTAGACGGGCTGGAATAAAGTATGCCGTTCTACATAGCAGTGTGTATCTGTCGCAAGCGCACAACGGCACGGACGTCCGCGGGTCGCGTTCCGGTCTATTTGACGCGCACAAAAACGGCACCCACATACGGCCGATTTGAAATTCATCGTCTGCGGCCCGCCGAGCGTGACGTCATATTTAGGAGGGGTACGGAGAATACTACGGACGTATACTAATTAGTAATTAAATTAGTAATTAATTCACCTTCTATTTTATCGGTTTCCTGATTAAGAGTAACTGAGAAGATCAATTATTAGATGAGAGGAGCAATGTAAAAAGTGTAGAACAAGTCATGATACTATTTTCGAATAATGTGTGCCCGCTATTTTTAAATCCATAATGGCCATTTTAACCCCCAGAAACCTACGACAAATCTAAATTTACTACGACATCTACGACGATTTACTACGACATCTACGACGACTTTCTCGGAAAAATATATTTACAATCTAGAAACCCTATGGCTGTCGCTTTAAAGATTAATTTACGGAAAATTTGGAATTATCGTTTGCCGCCCGCCAAGCGTGACATCATATTGAATCTACTGATCGATGGTTTAGGTACCTACCGATTAATTGTAATTAGCTAAGAGATAGATGAACAAGAGAACAAACTATATAAAAACAGAATTAATTTTGTTAATAGACGCAACGTAGCCACGCAATGCAGTAATAATATTATAGAATAGTAAAGAACCGCCATATAGATTTATCTTGATAATAAAATAAAGTAGGTGTTGTGTAAAAATTAAATAAGCGAGCTCGTTAAATTAATTTTATGACTGGACATAAAATTTGTCGTAACAAGACAACAGATTTGTTGCGCAAAGTTTTGCTATTGTATTATGTCGGGAAAGCTCGTTTTTATGTGTATATCTCGACTTTTTCACCGAAGTTACTAGGGAAAGCATGCTAAAACCAACTTTTCCGACAAAATGCGATGGCAAGAACGTAACTTAAGTGCTTCGCGTCTGTTATAAATGAAACCATTTGTTTGAAACCATTGGTTGCGAATTCATCAAATCCATCATAGCCCGATGTTATGATAGATCCCGGTGCATCTAAAAAATGTGGCCTTGATCCTTAATGCTATTCCTTTGCACATAAAATAAAATATACGACTAAGCACGCTGAAATCTCCATTAACAGAGTGAATAGATTAAACCACAAACTTCTCAACGATCGGCTAATCCAAGACTTTTTGCTAAGAAACCTATCCACGCGTTTCTGAGAACTTGGTAACGAGCTTAGTCCTCTCCATTATAATTGGTTCCAATTTTCAATTAGCTTTCTCTCGGACATCATGGAATTTTCATTAATACTCGGTTCGGTTATAATTGATCGCGCGCTGTGATCGCAATTAAGTGCGATACAGATATGAGCTTGAATTTATTTAGCTGCTACTCGTAACTGTTGGTTAGAATTACAATTTACTTTGTAGGATAACAAGTTGTTTTAGCCTCTGATTATTTATTAACACTCTAGGCGTTAATTTTAACCAAACACAGGGTCTTTGTATGTATATTTATACATCCTACAGCAAACACAGTGTGTTAAAAACATTGATACAAAAATCAAAGCACAAATTTGAAATGCGTAACCTGGCGGCATAGACCGGAAATCGAATCTGGTACCTCTAGATTACCGGTCCAACGTGTTAACCTCTCTACCACCCTAACGCCAGGGTGTTAAAAATTTAGCTTCCTCAAATCTTGTCTAATTTAGTAAACACGATTCGAACCTCAAACATGCATGTTTCCTAAGAAGTAAAAAGTTTCTTGAGATTATAAATTTCTTTAACCTAACAAAGTATGACTATTTATCAAAAACTTAATTTTTTCATAAATCAAGTAACCCTAGTCACTATTTTGGATTAACGCTGCTAATATTATAAATGAAAATCCTTTACTTACGAGAAAACAGCTGGTTTTGGCATTCAATGTCAATCTTGAGGTTAGAATCTTGTTTACTAAATAGGAGAATTAAGAACGAATCGACTGTAAGTTAAGTAAGTTTTTTACAAATGATTTTCCTTGAGTTTTGTACAAATAATCCTCAATCTTTGAAGCTACGAAAGTTCCTTTATGTGCGGTCGACGGCTTAAGAGATCAAAATCCCATTTAGTAGAAATTAGACTTAATGTCATTATGACAATATTCAAATTTGAACTCGTCAAAAGTCAAACATAGAACCTTGTAATATTGAGTCAGCGAAGCGGGAGTCCTAATACAAAGATTTAACTCGTTTACAGCGTGTGTCAACTGCTAGGCTGTCGACCTTCATGAAGGGTATATTCTGGGCGAAAACGGTGTCGTTTTTCGTCGGTTCCGGCACAGGGATTACGTCACACGTCGCTGGTTCAAAGTGTTCGTTCAGTGTTTTTGTTGTTATCGAGTGTCTTAACACCTTCGCCTCAAGTGACGCAACATTTGTTCAAAGAATTGACTACATTTAATATTTTTAAGACTACAATTTTATTACTTTTCCGTATTCCGCTTAGAAAGAGGATGTAATCCCTGTTTGTTATATTTTTGCCAGGATTACTAATTATTATATTATTCATTTATAAAAATGTACTCATTCTAAAATGTAGTCACTCCAATACTATGACACGATGGAAAGCTTAGTTATATCTGATGTATTTAAAAAAAAGAAGTTTTGGTTGACATCGTTGACAGCTTTTTTTTTTCGCGGATAGGTCATAGACGACCACTCTATTCAGGCAATTTCCACCTGTTAGAAGTATGAAATGTTGTCAATTCTTACTCCTATGCCGGTGCCACACCATATGTGTGCCAGGTAGATCACTCTCCGCCCCGCCTTATTTTTTGTTCGTCTTGGCACTACCATTCCCTCAGATATTAATAATATTTTAATGTTATAACATACTAGCTGTGCCCCGCGGTGTTTCCCGCTCATCCCACGGGAACACTAAATTTATTCGGGATGAAAAGTATCCTATGTCCTTTCCCGGGTCTCAAACTATCTCCATACCAAATTTCATCTAAATCGGTTCAGCGGTTTAAGCGTGAAGAGGTAACAGACAGACAGACACACTTTCTCATTTATAATATTAGTATGGATATGTAATGGCTTCGGATGAACCCTGTCCGTGATCCATCACAGTAAGCCTCTATTACAAAGTTACGGCTTTGTAA
This sequence comes from Apotomis capreana, assembly GCA_947623375.1. Lineage (NCBI taxonomy): Eukaryota > Metazoa > Arthropoda > Insecta > Lepidoptera > Tortricidae > Apotomis > Apotomis capreana. The sequence continues at coordinate 7,514,940 of OX392506.1, read as the reverse complement.
TAGAGGCTTGGAAATGCAGATTTGGACAGTGAACGTGTTATTGTAATGCTGTGGGTATAGTGAAAAAGGGTATAAGTCACACATTAACCAGAAAAAAGTCATGAGATCTAAACTCCTTTGCTCCTAGGTTAAATCTGACTTATACCCCTTTTTTACTGGGGCCACAGAATGGTAAGAAAGATTAACCTTTAGAGCGCCAAGCGGCAAAGCAATTCACCGTGCCACTGACGCCAAACCGAAAAAAAAAAAGTGCTCCAAAATCAACAGGGATTGAAAAACACAGATAGTGGTTTGAATCAACATGTTTTTGACCATTGAAATTTTTGACGTCAGTAGGCGTCGTTGGCGTCAGTGGCACGAATTCCCGATGACGTGATTTGCCGTTAATAACCGGCCGGTTAATAAGTTGCACGGTACACTCACGTCAGCGAAGTTGAGTCGGTTGGCGTTCTTCCTGAACTCCGTCATCGCGTAGCGCTCCTTCATCTTGCGCACGCGCTTGCCGCCGCGCTTCTTGCGGCTCTGTTCGATCGGCTTCGGGAGTGGCTTTACGAATTTCACTGGGGGAGGTTCCTGGGAAAACAAATTGAAATGAATCGGGTATTTAGTACCAAAGTTAGACGAAGGCTGATTTAGACGCAGACAATTTTGAGACGCCTAAATTACGGCGCCTCGAAAAGGCACCGTATAAACACTTTCCGCGCCATTTTTTCGCGGCATGCCAGCGCTGGCGCGGAATAGAACACGGGCCTATTTTTTGGCGCCAGTGACCCCCCTCCGCGTCTCTCGCTGCCACTAATGACTGGTACTGAAAAAAAGCACTGTGTAAACACGGCTTGCTGGTCACTGGCGGCGAGATTTAGGCGGCTGAAAATAGTCATCGTCTAAACGGTCGCAGGTGTGCTGTGCGGTAATCACTGGCGCCGTCATTTAGGCGTCTCAAAATTGTCTTCGTCTAAATCTGCCTTTCAGTGAATCAGCAAGCTAAGTATGGGGCAAAGTTGTTAAGTGGTGACTGCGGAGAGACTGGAGAACTTATTGGTCTAAGTTTTAAAATGTCCAATGTGCAAAAGTAAAAAACTTGAATTTCTTTGATCGGGTAATAGCATGTAAATATCTAATCTACTGATTAGTATATGCTATGGGCGCATGTCACGTTTCCTTTTCAGTACTCGGCGCATTGACGCAAAAATTTGTCTCGGACTCCAAGCAAACTTATTACTGGGTAGTTTTACGTTAACTTGCAATTTGTCTTAGGTTATCAGTTAGGGCCGTTAGGGGCCATTTATTAGTTACGTGAGGACAATTATGTCCACTTTAACCCCCCTACCCACATGTAAGTGCATTCCCATACTGTTAGGAGCCGTATCTATCGGGATAGGGCATGTAGAGATTTTACGACCCCCCCGTCCCCTTAGAGACCTGGTAGGTAAAATCTGAAATTTAGCATAGGTTTTCTGCAGCAACTCGTCTGTACCTGCAATTTGTCCAATTTCTTCTCGATGCCCTCTCTGAGCTGGCGGCCGATGCGCCCGTCCGTGCTCTCGTGGCAGGCGTCCACGCGCGCCGCCAGAATCAGCTTCGTCGACACTAGTTTTGCCGCTTTGTAGCGCAACTCCTAAAAAAACGTTATTTTAACACTTTCGCTACCAGGAACCCGCCTGGTAGGCACTCGTAATCATTGCTCAGATGCCGGTCAAGCTCGCCTACGTATTTTTGCTACCCACCTAGCGGGCTCTCGGTTTCTGGGGTAGGGTTACATTTTATATCTGGTTGCGAAAGTGTTAATTAAATTATGCTTATGACAATGCGGTTTTCTTTTAGAAATAAAAATGACATCCTGACAAATCTAGCGAGCCCTTTAGATATGATTTTAATAGAATGGCACGAGTGAAACTGGGTGTGCGTGTGTTTGTGATTAACGTCACATGGTACCAATAGTTTTAATGTTTTCGGAAAAGTGATTACAAGTAGCCACTTAGGCTCACTGGATCCACATATGCTTAAGGAATGAATGTGGCATGACGAAAATTCCTCTAATCGAAGATTGTAATGTCAAAGGGAAGAGGACAAAATTCATTATGCAACCAATCTCATATAGTATAGTGGCGTGGCATCAAAAGGATCGTAGGGCGAGCCGGGGTAGATTTGACTAAGTGCTTGCACAATAGGGTAAGGTTTCTACAAATGTCTTAATATAATAGGCAAGCTGATGAGAATCGGATTCTATGAATGCCACACCATCGATATAGTCATCATCATCATCATCATCATCATCATCATCATCATCAGCCTATTCTTGTCCACTGCTGGACATAGGCAGACATACTGCACGCCATTGTAAGCGATCCTCGGCTACTCTCATCCAGCTCTTGCCAGCCACCCTGCACAGATCATCGCTCCACCTAGTCTGAGGGCGTCCCACACTACGCTTGCCGATCCGCGGTCTCCACTCAAGAACACGTTTACCCCATCGGTTATCGGTTCTTCGGCTAATATGGGCAGCCCACTGCCACTTCAAATTGCTAATACGGTGAGCTATGTCGGTAGCTTTGGTTCTCTGACGGATCACTTCGTTCCGAATTCGATCCTACAAAGAAACTCCGAGCATTGACCTTTCCATAGCTCTCTAAGCGACTTTAAATTGGTGGACCAGCCCAACCGTGAGTGTCCACGTCTCGATATAGTAACAAATATTTATGTACTTATATTCATGAAAACTTACAGGTGTCGTGTCCTGGACAATCTGCGAGAAGTAGATGAAGCCGGTGTGGGGCAAAGAGGCGGCCTGCGAGAAGCCAGATAAAGTCCTCTTCTGTTGACCAAGAGGCAGCACATTGCATGCCGGCATTTTGGACAGCTTTGATAGGCCACCGGCGATTCCTAGGATCTTTGCTGCTGTTGATGCACCTGAAAGGAATAAAATAAAATTAGTTTGTAGGAATCTTTGTGCGATGTCAAATAAAAAAGTAGATATCAGCCTCTTTTTTTTGTTTTTAATGAATTAAAAATACCGTATTCTATTTATTCTCTGTATTTTTTAATCTTTTATTAATTTAGTGGTTAAATATTTTATTTTGACTAATGTCAAGCCCCATATTGTGTGGACTGTAATTGGAGAGAGCTGGGACAGCAAGAACTCGCTAAATCTAGTGGTACGAAATAAAATCCATTAAGTGTGTCAAACTGACAGCATATTTTCTAATATGTACTATGATGGAACCAAGTAGGGGTGGCAAGAGATGTAAATACGACAGAAGCTCAGAGCTTGGTAACTAAGTTATGCTGAAAGTGACCAGAGCAAATTTTTTGTCAAAGTGACTTACGTCTGAATCAATGAATAAACTTGGGTCACTTTATGCATTACTAAAAAAAACACTGCTCTCTGCAAAACTATGGTCAGTTAATATCTGATATCATGTGCATATATACATATACAAAACTATAGGTACTCACCAAGAATAGCAGTGATATTGGGCGCAATGAACGTCATCCGACTTTCCACATACTCATAGATGCTGGACTTGAAATTGTTTAAATCACTTGCCATATCACAAGCTTCGTAAATTTCCGCTAATTCACTTTCTGTCAATATTTTCCTAAAATATAAAAAATCTTTCAATTTATTTTAAAAGGACAAAAGCATTCAATTTAATTAATATCTTGGTTTTGCAACTGAGCGTAACTGTAGCAGCATATTAAAATCGTCCGACATCAACAAATGTGACATTTTCAGCACTTTGTTGCTTGCCAAAAGGACAAACTCAGAGTATTTCACTTTCCCGAAGTTATTTGTTATAAATCTATCACTTGACATAATTTTCATTTGCCATAAACTTTTTATTTTATAAATCATAAACTTCGGGATTTCTTTAATACTATTTATGAAAATCTCGAAAAGTTTCAGGTCACAGAGCAAAATAGATTTATGGCAATATATGCAATTCAGGCAAACAATAGAGAACCAGCGCCCGTGTGCAAACATTACCCTAGCGCCCCCTACTAAGCGCACGGTCAAAATAGAGTAAGTGAAGCCCCGCTCGGTGCCCCCTAGGACCACTGCGCCCGTGTGCACGCAGAGGCAAATGCCTCTGGACAAATTTTTATTTGCATCATTAACCTGTCAATATGTCTTGGCATTCTGCTTGAAAATATCACAATTATTAACAAATGTCCATTGACATGAAGGAGTATGACGTCCATTTTAATACAAAATTGTTAGGCGACATTTTTTTATCTACTTTGTTGTGTTGTGTCCCTGTCTCTGTCTGTATCTCTCTTAATATCTAAGTAAATGTAAGCAGATAAATGTAAACCTAATGAAAACCAGCACCACAGCTTGAAGTAGCATTATGCTGAGTGGGGTCCTATTCAATTATGTTCATGTAACATCACGGCTTGAAGTGGCATTATGCTGCTACAGTTACGCTAAGTGCGTATTTGCTATTTTATTTTGTTTTTTTCTTTCTTCTTTCATATAAAAGCATATTAAGTAGGTGCTGAATGCATGAAACATACCCCTGTGTAGTAGAAGCTGTTACAGAAACAATCATAATAGTAGCTTGTGTCAAGAAGCTCTGCAGGGTTTCATTATTCTTGGCCTTATCCAGGTCATTTCCGAGTTCTTTCACTGTCCTAATGTACTCCAACGGTGTGACGATCAAGGACTCAAGCTCAGGAAACCGTTTCTGGTACTTGTCTCGCACAAATCTGTGGATAATAGCTGGAAAATGAAATGGTTCTTTTATAAATTGGACACTTTTATGCATTTTGACAACATTGTATTTGATACAGGAATATTTTAATATGGTTGTATTTTGTTAAATTCTTTATACTTAATAAAATAATAGAAAAAACATTAGTAGCCTAATAAAATAAGTGTATAGAATACAGCAAAGCATAGAATACAGGTTTTAAATGAAATTCTTGCTGTATTATGCATAATGTGTCTTTAGAAAAACAATTAAACAAAAAATGTGAACTTACCTATTTCACCATCAATTTCCACAGCAATGTTGTTGGCCTCCACAATCAGCTGGTATTCAGGGTCCGATTCCATAAGTCCAGTCACTTCAATCTTTTTACGATCATTGCCAACATTTTGCTCTATTTCTGAAGTGACCTGTATTTACAACTTGTCTACATTAGAAAAATACAATTCATGACAGTATTGCAATGACTGATTGTTGAGTATCTTTTGGCATTTTTCTCAACTGTGGTCTCCTCTTGTGAAATGCTGGTAGACTCAGACATGTAAAAGTGCACTTGTGGACTACTTGCAGAATAATGTTCATTATTTCATTATACAATTTGATACATCAAAAATTATCTAAAACTTTATCACCAGTTGGACGTAAAGCAAGGTCGAAATTTACTAAACGCAAAACCTGAATTATATTGCCATTTTTTTTACCTCAAAAGCAAGATAGTTTCCAAAAACCTTAAAATTATCACGTCAGTGGGAATGGAGTTCTATAATACTATCTGTACTGTCAAATTCTTCAAGGATAAACTTAAACTGCTAAGAAACAACAAGGAACGAGAAAGTAGGAAATAAGAATTTACAATTTGAAACATACCCTCTGGAGGCGGTCAGAATGTCTCAACTGCGCCAGCTCCCTTATTGAAACATTTTTTATATCTTCTTCCATAGGTATAACAGGATGAGGCACGGCGAATTCATGATCAACATCTTTCGTTTTGTTTTCAATCGCAGCTTCCAGCTCTCCATCGTCGTTTTCTTCCAAGTCAGCGAGTAGCTCATCCGCCAAAGACATGGTAAATGAAGATTATGACTTGGAGACCTGATTACTATAAAGTCTTTGAACGCGCACAAATATAATAATTATAATTTACTGATTCGTAAAATACTCGCAGACCGCAGTATTCGCACTATTTATTCGCCAGTTCAACTTCACCATCACCACAGCCACACCACTTTTTCTGTTTTTTTTTTCATGAGACCAGAGATATAAACCAGTTTTTTTTTTACAATTACAATGCAATGCAATGCAGTATGAGATTTGTCGATGATTATAGTGATGTCCATATGGTCGTATGTGATTGCTATCGATATTTAATACTTATAACGATTTCAGTATCGATTAAAAATTCCAAGGTCATATTAAAAATCAAATTTGATTAAACTTACTAATATGGAAAGACTTCTTGTTAATTAATAATGTATACACAAATACGTAGTTGATTTTCGTCAAAACTTGATTGACAGCACATGACGTAAATATTTACGAACGAAAACCTGGTATCACTAAAAAAAAAACGGTTCGTTAGGTTAGCCATTTTTTGCTGTCTGTGGACAGGGCATGCCGAAAGCCTGAAATTTACATTTTCGGCAAATTGTGGACGTTATAGTGAGTTTGGAACAAAAAAACCGTCTAAATGGCGCTAAATCCGCAATACGATGCAATTGGGAAAGGATTTGTTCAGCAATACTATGCGCTATTCGACGACCCGGCACAACGACCAAATCTGGCAAATTTGTACAACGTGAGTGCTTCTCTGCATTGGTTGCAGCTATTATATATAATTTAGACGTATGCCTCGCTTCGTCATACAATTACATCTTTGCCAACAACCTGTCCATGAGATGTTCTGATGTCACCGATACGTGTTTATAAGATAATGAATCATCTACGTAATGTTTCGTCTTTCGGTGCAATGTCCTAGAACTGCAATAAAAGTAGACAACTTTGGAAAGTGATAATCGTTCGCTCGCACTGTAACGTAAACAGTTGTTGTGACGCTGTTACAATAGGTTATAATAAGATCTACTTTACATGTCTTTGAAAGTTTACATCAATCAATTTAATTCTAATATTTATTAATATTTACCCACTTGTGTAATATTTTTAACAAAAGGTTTAATTTAATTACAGCTATTTGTCATACTAACCTTACCTACTTTAAACTGTAGAAAGAAATTGATCGAAAGTTGGAAGTATGCCAGCTATACATATAAATATTTGCTAAAAAGATTAAAAACTACCCGCTGTTTAATGCTTAAGATCAATTTGATCTAAACCTGTATCTACTCAGCGAAGTTTAGCAACAAGACATTCTCCTTAGTCGCAATTTAAGAGCAATGGGCTAGGAGACCAAAAATTTAAATAATATGTAATAAACTCTTTCGATGGTCAGCTTTACACATAAAATTAACTACATTATTGTAACAAAACGGGATTTTATCATGTTCAAAAAAGTGTTTATTCAATTACCTCAACATTTTGACGATGCGTTAGGCTCAGTTTGTAGTGCAGTTGCCTACTGAGCCAGCAGTCCTGGGTTCGAATCCCGGCCCGGGAAAATATTTGTGTGTGATGAACTCGAATATTTGTTCCTGGGTTATGGATGTTGTTTATATACTGTATGTCGTCGTCTAGTACCCATAGTACAAGCTTTGCTTAGTTATCCCTAAATATTTTATTTATTTATTCATGGTCTTAAAGGTACTTGACACAAATAAACAAACACAACATGCATTAAGCGGTTTACACTCATGTGAAATTGTCAGTAACAGCCCAACAAATTATGTCTCACGAAAGTTTTGATAAGATTATTGTATATGTAAGATTGTGACATTCAAACTCTATGGCTTAACACTTTAATGACCAGGTAAAAAGTTTTACCCCAGAAACCAACAGCCGCCACCCCCGACACTGACAGAGCCCACCGGGTGGGCACTTCTGCCATGCTAAGTTAAAAGGCGACCTTTTTGTATGGAGCTCTTTAGCAAAAGATTGACTTTTACCTTAGCACGGCAGACTTTTATAGTACAATCTGCCAGGCGAGATGGCCGGCGGCTGAGTAAAAGATACCAGCCCCTACCATGTGGGCTTTTGGTCATGAAAGTGTTAAATAATTTTACTAGATTATATCATTTTGCAATTAATTTATAAATGGTTTGTTTTAGGTCGAAACATCATTCATGACTTTTGAAGGAGTCCAACTACAGGGTGCTGTTAAAATTATGGAAAAATTAAATGTGAGTACAGAATAATAGACACAAGAAGAATTTGTTTGTCATTTTATATTATTTGTTGTTTTTTAGACACAGTCTGAGATGTCTATCACCACTGTTAACATTTTGAAGACCAAAGAAGTAACATCATCAGAAATTGGTGATCATACATACTATACAATGTGCTCAGCTTGGTGTATAAGATACAGCTTTCCATTGATAAGTTGAGTGGTCAAAAAGTTAAATAGAGACTTGTATTTTTTTCAGGGCTTGGGATTCCAAAAAATTGGCAGGTTTATCACATCCATTGATTCACAACCTATGTTTGATGGTGGTGTTCTAATCAATGTTCTCGGCAGGTTGCAAGTAAGTAAACACATTTTTGAAGTCTTAATTTTGCTACTAGGCAGTCATTAATTACGTAAGGACAATTTTGGCCATTTTTGACCCCCCATATAAGAAAATTCCTATACTTTTAGGGATCCCCTGTTAGGGTATGTAGAGATTTTACTAATCCTCTTAACCTTATGAATCCTTAACCTTGATGCAATTTGATAAATGCAAAACTTTATCACCTCTAACCTCCTTAATTGATTTTATTTTGAAGAACAAACAAAATTCAATATTGGCTTTGAATCGGTAGATAATATAAAAATTGCACTTTGTGAATCTTTGATTTGAAAATGGTTAAAATAATTTATTATCTCTTTTCACTGTGACACTGCAAAGTTGATTGACCATTCACAAACAATTGATAATTAAATTAATCATGTAATTGACTCCTTTATTGTTGTGCAGATGTGATAACATTTACATTACTTTTGCTCATGAATTTTGCCATGGCTGAAAATTATGATTAGTATAGCAATATTCAATAAGTATTTATAACAAATTTCGACTACCTGCCTATTCATATGTATAGTTTTAATACGTTGACTCAATGATAAAATTGATAAAGTTTGAAAGTTAATCTTTGACGATAAATTAACGATAATTTAATTTAATAGATAGTTTAATTGACGATAATAATTAAGATTCGTCGTATCACAGCCTCAAAACACGAGATCCAATTTGAATACGGTTATTTTTAATCGAAAATCTTTTCGCCAAGGTGATTATTTTCTTAGCTACGTTTGGTAGAAATAAAGGCAGTTATCTCCAAGATATTCCACTTTCATTGGTACAAATGATACGATCTCAGCTCAATTATAAACTAAGAATTCAAAATTTTGATATGTTCAGTTTTATTGGCATTTTCTATATCACTCATTAAATGAGGGTTTCTGAATGATGACCCGCTACTAGTGTAGGGGAGTTTTAAATTAGTATTTTGCGTTACGCAGTAAATTAATGTTACAAATTCCGCCTACCCAAAATAGCTGTTAGAAAAAATGTTCTAAATGAGCAAAACTCCAGCAAATAATATCGAAATTTTTCTCACGTATTTCTAACGAAAGCGTTTTTTTTTCAGTGTGACGACGACCCACCACATTCATACATGCAGACATTTGTACTAAAGACCCTCGGAGACTCCTTCTTCGTCCAGCACGACATCTTCCGTCTCTGCATTCACGACGTCGCATAAGAACCAGAAGAGACTATTTCAATAATCGCGAATCAAAAAGCACATTCACAGTCGTCACCTGTTTCAACCCTGTACGTCCCAAGTGTTAACTTCCATAGACTTAACCCCAGTGGGACGGGCCCTATATTGATAGTTGTGATCGCTGTATGTATGGCACACTATGCTGTGAATGTGCTGAGTGGCCAAGCCGACGCGAATCAACTGGGATCGTAGTATCTCATATGACAACTATTTATATTTAAATATTTTACTTAGCACGTATGGTTCGCTTCGGTTTCACCAGTAAGCTTAAGGGTGTATTGAACTACGCCAATGACCCCTTAGCCGCTTGACTCGCGAGCCATCGCAATTTTAATGTCGATCAACATTTTGAAATATTCGATCATCACGCTGTTTACAAGTGCATCTTGTTTTGGTTATCTAGGTATAAGTAACTAGTAAATGAATTGCCCAATGTGAATTCAAAATTTAAAGTCTTCTAAGTAAATGTCGTTCTCAGCTTAGATGTAATTTGAAGCTTCAAAAGGGCGTACTTTTCAGTTATGTGTATACATTTTATAATAAATACATTATAATTTTGTAACATTTTGTTTCGTTTATAGGTTTAATTTTCTCATACATTTTTTTACACGTCCATATCTGTAAAGTGTGTGAAAACGAGTAAAGAAACGAAGGTGTGATGCTAAGACAATCATGTATTAAGTAATAAATAGTCAAAAATTAACAAAAGAACCACTGAAAACAGGTACATTTTTCACCAATCTCAGAATTTAAGACGCTCCTTTAAATCCTTAGACGCTACGAACACTTAACAAGTTATTTGCATGCACTACTAACGAAATACACACAGCCCGTCCGCGGGCTCACTTGTCTAAGTGAATGACTAGGTTGCAAAAGTGAGACACTCCTTAGGCTTGCACGCCACAACCGACCCGAGTCTTCCTAAACATCGCACTTTTATGTGTTGAAGTTCCTTTATAATACTGCGTTTTTGAAGGAGTAACAATTTGCAAAAATATAACTATTTCTCTTGCTTCATCATCATGACTTGACAGAATTCGAAGTTATTCCATTGCCTTTCAGTATAGCTAAACTGTATCATAAATTGCTCATCAAAGCATTAGCGGTTAAAATAAGACTTAGAATAAAATACATTATGACAAGAATCAGGTTTTTCTTGTAGCGTTTTATCATTTATAGATTTGGGAAGCCTTTCGAATGTTTTTATTCGAAACTGCTAAAAGGAAACACCACACATTAGGGACAACTATCAATAGGTGACGAAGACTACAAAGCAGAGATCAAATTAGACATGGCAAGACCGGTTAGGTCACTTTTGTACATTAGCCTCTTTTTGTCGCACTGTTTCGTTAAATTTTACAAAGATCCTTACAATTGAAGATCAGTATTAAAATTAAAAAATATGGCGTTTTAGTAGTTGTAAAATTTAGATAAGCTTCAATCACAATGCAAATTTAAATGCAAGTTACTCACTACGAACCAAACATTTCACGAAACAGTACCACAACACATCTGTTTCTTACTCATAACGATACTGTAGAACATTTTAGCTGTCAATCTTTAAATTTTCAAGCGACAAAATGTTATTCAAAGACGTCGCCGGTCTAATGTCCGTAATAAAAAAATTAAGTAATTTAATCACAACCTCCATAAATAATTAAGAGAAATCCTTCAACACTGAGCATTAAAACAGATATCCAAACTTCACTTAAAAAAAAAGGTAATCTCCGTATAATTTTAACCGTTAAAAATGATTCGATAAATTTGAAAATGGAACATCGAACGTCGTATTCAAACGGTGCGCACACATAAAGACAACCGAACGTAGACATTAGACCGGAGTTCCCGGGCGACTCCTCTAGGAGCCGCCTTTCTTGCGTCCGCGCGAGCCGGGCAGCGTGACGCCGCGCAGCGAGCGCATCGCCATCGCGCGGTTGAAGTGCCGCTGCGTCTTGTGCTCCTCCACGTCGCTGCCGCCGTCCACCGACGACAGGATCACGAGCAGCACTCCCATCACCTGGGCATTATACCGTTAAATCAGTGCCATGGCGCCAAATACATTGGAAAAGCAGCTGACAGATTCTTCTCGTCTTAAGAGGCCTTATTCCTTTTAAAGTTTATTTTTTTTCATATTATGACAAATATATTGATAATTTCAACCAACTTTTTGAATTGAATAATACTTTCCCCCGAGTTCTAGGTAGTAACGTAGCTACTTCATGCTTTTATTGCATGCAGTCGAAAATAAGTTGAAAAAACTAAATTTCCACGTGAATTTTGTCAATTTCGAGTAGTTTTTGAAACAAAAATTATCAATGAAAAATTCAAAATGTAGGTTTGAAATATATACGAATAAATCCCATTAGCCCTGTTCTAGGTAGTAATAACGTCAATAATATGTTAAATAATATGTTTGATCATAGACAAAAATGTCAAAAACAATCAGCATTTTCAAAGGATTAAGGCCTCTTAATAATAAATATATATCGGACAACCTCACTAATCAACCTTATCCCAAAGTAAGCTGTAGTAGGCTTGTGTTATGTGTATTAGACCAGGGAAAACATTCTTGACCCAGGAGCAAATATTTGAGTTCATCACACAATATTTGCTGATGCCAGGATTCGAACCTAGGACCACCGGCTCAGACCACTGCGCCAGCTGTGTCTTCTTGAATAAAAATGATAGGTTGAAATAGACAAGTTCACTGCGAATAATAAATCGCCCGATGTCAGATATAAATTATTAAGCAGGAAAAACAACTATCATTAATCGGCAGATAATTACAACGTTAATGATGCTATATCACGTCAAAGTAAATTAGCAACCTCGTTTGTACGAAGTGTAGTTTGCCTATTTTCTTCAAATACCCATTCCTTCAATTGCTCAAATAGTCTAAGATCCCTTTAAGAACGACCTTCACCGAGATGTTTATTTGATGAAATGTATTTTATATTTAATTTAATATGTCAATAAATATATTGCATATGGGTTGCCTAACAAATTTTAGTCCAGGGTATGTTTAATTAATGATTAAAAAAAATTTTTTTTTTAACATTTGATTATTAGATAAATTCTATACCAATCGAAAGTATGAAGCCCATAGAATATGCAAACGTTAGGTTGCCTATTCTTTTCCCGTCACAACTATCGGGTAGCCAGGTTTAAACTCGTAAATCTATACTAGCATTTTGCAACGGTCTTATTATTGAATTGAAATTAAATAACATTAAAGATTATTTTATTATGAACACGGTGGTATAGGGTTGCCTGCGAAAAATCAGTCCAGAATTCCGGTTGTCAAATTTTGAAAAGTAAAATATTGCAGCGAGTGAATGTGTGCGACTGAGAGGTCCCAACCAAAACCATCCCATACGATAGAAGAGGACACAGCATAGCAGCTGTTTGAAGTCCGCCCATTTAAAAAAAGAGAGTGCGCATGCTATTTGTGCTTGAAAATGAAAAGCATAGCGATAGACTCGTATATGCTGTGCATTATTTTGGAGTAGTTTATTATTAAAATAGAGAAATAGTTATTTAACTTTTTTTTTAATCAATTAATAAATGAAATAATGATCTTTATTCTGCAAGTAGGCCACAAGGGCACTTTTACATGTCTGAGTCTATCGACATTTCACAAGAGGTGACCACTGTTGAGAAGAAACTCCGAAAGATTAGATACATTACATTTGTTTTATTCTACTACCTATGTTTCTACTTGAATCACTTAAAATTAATGCCGTTTAAACACTTTTCACCGTTGGTTAAAATTCTCCAACATTTAAAAGTATGAGAATCACTGAACACCATGATGACGTAGGCTTGTGTCAGTCACGTGGTTCGCGAGTCTCGGAAGAGAGTACCAGGCGGAGTATATTATTATACCATGCATTTTATTGTATCTATAGCGACACTCTACTCCAAAATAATGCACAGCATATACGAGTCTATCGCTATGCTTTTCATTTTCAAGCACAAATAGCATGCGCACTCTCTTTTTTTAAATGGGCGGACTTCAAACAGCTGCTATGTTGTGTCCTCTTCTATCGTATGGGATGGTTTTGGTTGGGACCTCTCAGTCGCACACATTCACTCGCTGCAATATTTTACTTTTCAAAATTCGACAACCGGAATTCTGGACTGATTTTTCGCAGGCAACCCTATACCACCGTGTTCATAATAAAATAATCTTTAATGTTATTTAATTTCAATTCAATAATCAGACCGTTGCAAAATGCTAGTATAGATTTACCAGTTTAAACCTGGCTACCCGATAGTTGTGACGGGAAAAGAATAGGCAACCTAACGTTTGCATATTCTATGGGCTTCATACTTTCGATTGGTATAGAATTTATCTAATAATCAAATGTTTAAAAAAAATTTTTTTTTAATCATTAATTAAACATACCCTGGACTAAAATTTGTTAGGCAACCCATATGCAATATATTTATTGACATATTAAATTAAATATAAAATACATTTAATCAAATAAACATCTCGGTGAAGGTCGTTCTTAAAGGGATCCTCTACTAAAAGGTTAACCGGAAGAGATCCCTAATAGGGATAAGTTCGCCTTTGTACATATTTCATTTTTTATCAATGTATTTATAACCAGTTGTTGTGTACAATAAAGTGTTTACATACATACAACCTTTATGCAAAATCCTGCCTTTGAAATCGATAATGAAATAATCACGGATATCTTCACGTTCGGTCTGATATTTAGGTACTCATTCCCTGACCATACGTAATAAACATACCTGTGCTAACTCGGGGCACGTTCTAGGGATAGGATATCGATAAAAATGATGTCGATATAATTAAATTAATATATGTGCTCATTGAACATTCTAGATTACTATACAGAGGTTAGATGTCATATCTGATCTGACATTTATTTATTTATTTATTTATTTAAACTTTATTGCACAAAATACATAAGTAAAAGTACAAATGGCGGACTTAATGCCATGAGACCAGTCAACCACAAGGTCAAACAGAGACATTATACGTGCGGGAAGGGTGTACAACAATACGTGTATACACACGATGCAAATATCGAAACAAAAAAAAAAAACACTAGTTACGTTGATAAATACATAATTATGGGAATATATATATATATATATAATATTTATTTATACTATATATATATGAGTATGAATATATATGAATATGGATTATATATATAGGGTACCTGCTGTTAAATGACTACGACGAGATTTACCTAATGTTGAAAATTTTCCAAAAGGTGCTTGCGCACCAAGCGCTTGAAAGAGAGCTTGTTCTCAGCTTGACGTATACAGAGGGGAAGGGCATTCCAGAGATGAATTGCCTGCACTGTGAACGAATTGCCCATGGCGCCAGAGCGATGGGGAGGAACAGAGAGTAGTAGTTTACGGGAGGTACGGAGCTCGCCGCCTGGCCGGGCACTTACGAACTGAAACTTTGATCTGAGGTAATCTGGTGCCACAGGGTCATAAAGAATAGAGAAGAGAGTACACAAAATCCTTAGCGACCTACGCTCGCGAATCGGAAGCCACTGCAGCTGTCGACGATACGCGGAGACATGATCATATTTGCGTAGCCCAAAAATAAAACGGATACAGTTGTTCAGGAGCCGGTCTAGTCTGTCCAAAAGTCCTTGGGTTACATTAGTGTAGCACACATCCCCATAATCTATCACTGGCAGCACCAAAGTCTGTATAAGGAGTCTCTTTGTACTTACCGGGAGGAAATGTTTAAATCTGTAAAGAGATCGTAACGTACAGGTAACTCTACGACAGACCTCAGACACTTGCGGCTCCCAACTAAGGCCACCATCAATTATTAAGCCCAGGTCTTTCACCTGCGCGTCAAAAGGGATCACTATGTTCTCGAAACAGACTGGTGACAATTGCGTCAGATCCCTAGTGACCAGTGTGCGGGGACTTCCAAGAACTAGTGCTTGACACTTAGAAGGATTGACAGCAATGCCAAAGAGTCTAGACCAAGATGAAATGTGGTCGAGATCCATATTTAAACGAGATACAGCACTGTTCAAATCATCAGGCCTCACATGGGTGTATAGTTGGAGGTCATCAGCATAGAGATGATATGAGCAATTGATGTTGGGGGTGATGAGATTTATAAATATGGAGAAAAGTAAAGGTGACAAAATTCCACCCTGCGGAACCCCAGAACTCAAATCGCACCAATCAGAGTAAGACCGATTGGCACGTACAGCCTGGCGACGATCACGCAGATAGGAAGCAAGCCACCGAGCCACCGACGACGAGATATTTAGGCGATGAAGCGCAGCAAGGAGAAGCTCGTGATTAACGCCGTTGAAGGCGTTAGAGAAGTCAATGAGGACCATAATAGTGAGCTGGGAAGATTCAATACCGTGCCTAACATCTTCAATAACCTTTAGCAGAGCGGTGGATGTACTGTGACCAGGACGGAAGCCCGACTGGAGTGGTGAGAGAAGCTGGTTGGAGTAGATGTAGGCAGACACTTGCCTATGCACAACGGCTTCTAGGATTTTCGACAAAAACGGAAGAATTGAAATGGGGCGGAATTCTTTAAGCAAAGTAGGGTTGGGGACTTTTGGAAGAGGAATAACATAAGCACTACGCCATAAGGAGGGAAAATCACCTGAACACATAGAAAAATTGACAATATAAGTAATAATTGGCACAATACTTCCCAGGATGCTCACTATCATTACTCTGCTTACATCATCATGGCCAGTCGCGTTCGACTTCACGGATATAATCACCTTTCGTATCTCGTCCTCAGTGACAGAAGTGAAATTAAACATACTGTTTGAAAGGTTTGGAAGTGCGTTTATCAGCGAAATACTGTGAGATATAGTGGCGGGGTCTAAGGTTGAAGATTTTGAGAAGTGAACGTTTAAATCGTTTAGAGGAAAAGTTGACAAACTATTACACTTACATTGAGGGTTACCCACGCCAATAGACTTCAGAAACTTCCATGTGTCAGCCGCTGAAGATGAAAGGATGTTGTCATGAATATATTTGCGTTTTGCCGATCTAACCATGGAATTACAACGATTTCTTACGATTTTGAACGCACACCAGTTTTCCTGACAACGATCGCGTTTAAATTTATTAAACGCCCGATCTCGCCTGGTCATTGCAATACGGACCGCGCGGGTGATCCACGGGGCGGGCGGTCGTTTCAATCTGACGTTTCGAACGGGCGCGTGCTTGTCGTAAAGTTGCAACACTGTCGCATTAAGTGCAACCACCGCCTCATCAACGGTAGCTGCAGTTAATACGGGTGTCCAGTCTGTGCTTTGAGCGTCCCGGTTTAACGATTCGAAGTCAAGTCTCGCAAAACTACGAGATTCTATATAGACAGGTTCCGCTTTAGGCGGACGGACATTGAGCCTCTTAAATTAAGATAATAAAAGTATGAGGATGTCATTTTAATCAAAATGACAATTTACGTAGTATATTATGATTTTTTTTAAATAAACATGTAAATACACGTTTTAATATGTTTATTTTTTTATTTGAAAATGTGGTGAAATAGTAATATTTATTTATGTCGATGAAGTTAGATGTTGACAGTTACATCGATATATTTTTTTGTCGATAAGATATTTTGCTACGTTACTTTCGTAAAGGTGCCCCGAGTTATCCCAGGTATGTAATAAATAGTGGACAACGAATTCAAAAGGAATGCCGATGCTAATACAATGTAACGAGGTTTTATTTAGAGTCATTTCATGACAGATCTCTGCTTAACACACTAGCGGCATCTAGCTACTTAACCAATATAGCACTTGCAGTATGAACAGCAAATCAGTAACATTGCAACGTCCTAATCTAAAACACAGAGGCTTAACCTAACCCCTAGTCTGTGTCTGGTAGGTCCTGACCATATACTTTTTTTTACTTTATACGGCGCAAATGAGGCTTTGAACTGCGTTTTTTAAACATATATTGGAAGGGTTTAGCCCCATAAATTGGCAGTCATCTTGAATTACCCCCAATGGGTGTAAAAGTCAAGGTAATAAATGTAAACTCACCAAACACAAAGATAAGGATGAAGGGGTGTGTACTTGTGGACTGATTCCTGTGCTGTGGTATGTTCTAGTGCGGTTCCGGTCTCAAGTCTAACGTACTGTGTCACATTCAGTATCAGGCCCAAGTCCGGTCTCAAGTCTAACAAGACTGTGACACATGCAGTATTAAGTGTACTCACCAAACACACAATGATAAGGAGTGTGTACACGTGGACTGATGCCTCCGGTATGTTCTCGATGTCTTTCAGCGCGATCAGCGCCGGTTCGAAATCCGGTCTCAAATCTAAAGCGTGCCTGAGATGAACTGCCGCTTCCTGCAACACAAAATCTCATTTCAATTTTTTTTGCTAAGGCTGTTTTTAACCTAACACATAAAGAGCAAAATAATCCTAGGAGTGAAGAAAACTGAAGTGCTACTGATGTCCGAAATTCGACCACCGAATAATGCCTTCCCTTTCGATCTCCTGTCAAAGTATATTTGAGTGAGCGGGACGGCACTATACGATGGTCGAATTTCGGACATCAGTAGCACTTCAGTTTTCGTTCACTGGAGTAGCCCTTCTGTTTTCTTCGCGGGATCGGTGACGTTGGTGAGTGAAAATGGCGGCGTTTTAAGCGTTCCAAAATACATAATTAAAACCATATTTTAAAATTATTTTCTTCTATTCTAGATTTATGAACTGAAAAATATGCGTAGCCCTTACAAGTTTATTTACTCGGTATTTTACGTCACGCCATAGATAGGCGAAAATGGCGGACGGCGTTTTTGTCTGTTCATGAAAATTCTACTTCAAATTAATAAAATTTCGCTTTCCAGCTCTCATAAAAATACAATACATTTTTTTTGAGCTAGTATTATTAACCATTTCAAATATATTTCAAAAATGAGTCAACTATTCTTGTGAGTAAATCACTTACGATTTGCTGACGATACATTAGCCACGTCAGCTAAATATCGTACGAAGCTCAATGATGAGCCTTACCTGATAATGTCCGTACGCCTTGAATATCTCTCCAAGTGTGAAGTACTGTTGCCACGCGCTGCGGTCCGGCGGCTGCACCTCCAGCGATCGCCGCGTCAGGTAGATGGCGTCGTCGAGGTACTGAAGGGTGAATAACACTCGCGCCAGGTTCAGGAGTACCTGAAAAAGATTAGTATACTTAGGACACGGGGAAAGATGAGCTTGCCGGGTGAGTAGGTTTATCCTCCTGACGACCAGCATTCATAATTTGTCAATTCTTTTTTTTTTTTTTTTATCTCATGCAATGCTTACATTTGGTACATTTATCTTGCTTTCGCCAAACATACGTTTATTAGCGAATGCTGCGCTCACTTTTATAACTACGTTTGTCTACAAATGTACCTAAGTATATAATAATTAGAGTATTCTCTCATATATAGTGAGTTGACCTTAGTGATATTACAAAGGTCAAACTATATACAGATTTTAAAATAACTATATAGTTATGGGCTTATGGGGTATTTATTATTAACTGATCTAGTAGAAACTTTTTTAACTTAACTTTAAAAACATTTTGACTGCTACATTCATTGAATTCATTCTCTAGAATAATCTTATTAAATATTCGAGGTACCAAATAACTGCGTGTCCGCCGTCCGTAGTAGTTATTTAATTTTAGCCTTATGACAAATAGTTGACAGTTAACTTTTAACAGTTAACTATGAATCGTACGGAGGCCGGATAGTGATACGCGGCCCATTTGACGGCCTGGCATGTATAGTGCTTTTCTCAAACATATGCAACGAAAAAAAAAAATACAGCACTCAAAAAACAAAACAGCTGTTTACCCCGCTCATGAACACAAACGCCATGTTAAAAAAGAATACTTCTCGGCTTAGGCCTTAAATTTTGTATGAATTTCCTTTATAGTTCTCTTGACTTGTTCCGCCCCAAACGTGATACTTCGAAGCCTGTTATAACGCACGTTATGACGACATTTCATTGTATGTTTGAGAAAATACATTATTATAGAAAAACTAGGTAGGTATAACATGATATTTTCTTCGGTTCCCGCGACTGTCACACATTTAAATTATAGTTAATTACATTTAATACGGTGAATAGAGACTAAAGTACTATGTGTGACCTTACAAACGGTCCGGTAGTTTTGAATTTTTGATATGTTGTCTAGGATGGTTAGTCAGTGTTTAAAATGCAAAATGCACAATTCCCCCTCCTCCGCGCCCGCCGCCATATTGAAAACACCGGCACTTTCTTCATATTTTTGCTCATATCTTCCTTTAGGAGCATTTTAGCTAGAAGAAAGCTTAGACAATGTTATAGAGAGTTAAATTTACTACATTCTCCGTTTTATATTTTTTTTCTAGGACAGATAGTTACGGAGATATGCACATTTAAATAAACTTAAGAAATTGCAATTTCCAACTCAAAAACAAACTTCTGGATTATATCTTCGTTTAGGAGCATTTTAGCTACAACAAAGCTTGGGCAATGTTGTAGAGAACTAAATTTACTACAATTTTCACTTCAAATTTTGTTTCAAGGACGGTTAGTTACGGAGATCTGTACATTTAAGAAACAGGAAAAGTCGAATTTTCCGAGTTTCTCAAAATTCTTGGTTTAGAACGCTGTCATTCAGTGACGGACTAGCCTAGGACAAATTAAAACATGTAGGAAATATAATTGCTTATAAAACTCATGTCCATTTTTACATATATTTTCGGAAAATGTGACTTTATTTTTTACATATCTCCGTAATTATCTGTCCTAGAAACAAAATTTGAAATGTAAATTATAGTAAATTTAATTCTCTACAAAATTGCCAAAGCACTGTTCTAGATAAAATGCTCCTAAACGAAGATATAATCCAGAAGTTTGTTTTTGAGTTGGAAATTGCAATTTCTTAAGTTTATTTAAATGTGCATATCTCCGTAACTATCTGTCCTAGAAACAAAATATAAAATGTAAAATGTAGTAAATTTAACTCTCTATAACATTGTCGAAGCTTTCTTTTAGCTAAAATGCTCCTAAAGGAAGATATGAGCAAAAATATGAAGAAAGTGCCGGTTTTTTCAATATGGCGGCGGGCGCGGAGGGGGGGGAATTGTGCATTTTGAATTTTAAACACTGACTAACCATCCTAGACAACATATCAAAAATTCATAACTACCGGACCGTTTGTAAGGTCAAAATCCTTTATTCACTTAATTAATTACTGCTGCCGGGATATAAGGGCTTGCCAGCTGAGTAGGTATAGACCGGCCGAATAGCGATACGAAGCCGGCAAGCCCTTTTCACGGCTAAGGCACGTATATTGCTTTACTCAAACATACGCAATTAAATAAAAAAATACACCACTCAAAAAAACACAATTCAGCTTCTTTAGCCAATTCATGAGCACAGACGCCAGTTTAAAAAAAATACTTCCCGGCCTAGGCCTTCAATTTTGTATGAAACTCCTTCACAGTTCTCTCGAATTGTTCCGGCCGAAACGTACACGCACGTTATGACGAAATTTCACTGCATGTTTGAGAAAAACTATTTAACCGGATTATATCGCGTATAGGTAATCATTATTTGAGCCTCCCTGAACCGTTGTTTGGTAAGGTTGACTCAACCTTTGACAACGGTAACCGTATCGGTATCAGTTTAAATTAAATCGTTTTATTTTAAGGTATAACATGGCCCTCTTACTCGACAATTACGTAAAAAGTGTCCTATAATCGTCCTTACCTCTACATTAATTAAATATTGCAGCCAATACGCGTTATCAATCCCCATACTTTCGTACAATCATTATGTTCATTTTTTTGGGATAATGATCTTGGTAAGAGGTAAGGCAAATGGATAGTGTAATGAGTAACTTTTTTTTTCTCTATTATATGTTGGCATAAAATATAATGTGCACAGCAATCCTCAAAGAAAGTCATCCTCAAGAATTCTTCAGAATATTGTTCGTTTTGTAAGGGAAATATATAGGATTCTTTAAATTTCATGGAAAACGTCAAAAATTACTCGTCTTAAATTATTAAGGCTCCTTATGGGTTCAAAAATGCTGATTGTTTTTTCTCTATGATCAAACAAGTATCTTAACATATTATCAAGGTTCCTACTACAGGGCTATTGCGATTTATGGGTATATATTTGAAACCTACAGTTTATATTTTTCATTGATAATTTTTGTTTCAAAAACGAAATTGACAAAATTCACGTAGAAGTAGAACACTGGTTTATTTTCAACTTATTTTCGACTGCACGCAATGAAAGCTTGAAATAGCTATGTTACTATCTAGAACGCAGGGAAACGTATTATTCCCTTCAAAAAGTTGGTAGAAATTATCAATATAACTATTTGTCCTAATATGAAAAAAAAATTTTTTTTTCAAGGGATGAGGCCTCTTTAACAGCAAAAATAATTCAACAGTATTTGCAGTAATCGTTATAATTTAACAACTGGGCCAACTTAGTATGTAGTTTAGTTTATAAATAATTGCGCGGAGGTTGAGCTGTTCTGTTCTGAATATGTACACTATAAAATAATGAATGCCAGCTGAATAAATGGAAAACTACTTGGTCATGCTAAGTAATAATACTGATAA
This sequence comes from Apotomis capreana, assembly GCA_947623375.1. Lineage (NCBI taxonomy): Eukaryota > Metazoa > Arthropoda > Insecta > Lepidoptera > Tortricidae > Apotomis > Apotomis capreana. The sequence goes on along the minus strand of OX392506.1, from coordinate 7,492,738 downwards.
TGCATTTTAATGCGCACATTGTTTGGCATTCGCGTCGAACGCTTGACAAATTCGAGGAAATAAAAAAAAGATAGTGAAGCTTTAAATGATATAGGACAACACCATAATGGCGAAATATATAAAAAAAAATCCTAAATTGATTCCCAAAATTGACAAAAAAACAGTTTTTTATTATTTAGTAAAAAAAATCTAAGATGTCTCCGAATCGTTATAAATAGCTTATCTTGCAAACATGACCCTACAATGCCACTGTCTTACTTGCTCCCTTTCGGACAAATGAAAGCATGTGAAGAGAGATTGAGAGATTGGAATTGAGTGCTGGCAAGCCTACTACATAAAAAGAAAAGATTTTTCATAAATAAAATAAGACTTACTTCTGCATTATAGGGGGACACGGCCAAGGCCCGTCTGAAGCACTCGATGCTCTGTCTGGTGTCGCCTTTGATCCTCCAGAAGTTGCCGATTTGGTTGTACAGCTGTACCGACTTTGGTTTCTCTCTCTTTGCCTTCTTTAGCCGCTTCTCCAAAGCGTTTATGTCAAGCTCTGTCACACCATTTTTGAAAGATTTCTTCTTAGTGAATATAAGTGCCACCTGGAATATGATAAAAAAAAATTCAAATAAAACTGTAGTGGGTTATCCCTTAATATGACGACAGGCAATAGGAGGCATAGGCAAACTATTTAACCATTTTTTTACTGCTCTACTTAACACAAGTCCTTCCTTCCTTTATTTTTGCCAGTTTAAAGAGTAATTAAAAATGTGAATTTAATAAAATTCGTTTTTAAATCCATTAATTAGTAGTAAGTGAAAATGCGAATTTAATAAAATTGATAAAATAAGACTTACTTCTGCATTATAGGGCCAAATATATATATTGTTTGAATCAATTAATTGGTAGTAACTTTCATCTCAGAATGAAAAAAGACAGATGTTTTTGTAACTATATTCAAATTCATTTTTAAGTTTTTCTGTATGCAGCATTATCACAAAAATGTTGGACAATAAACACTGCAGTTGGTTGACTCCCAAGTTCGAAATTAAACAATATCTTAGTCAATGATCATTATAGTTTGTCCAAGGACTTACTTAAAACTAAAACTTCTCATAAAACACAATTTTGAATAATGTCTGGGGAAAACCGTTTTTATGTGAATGAGAATAAAAGCGATTGTTTTTTTAATAAGCCAGAAGAAATGCGATTTAGATAGAGATGGCAGCCCTATTTATGGATCTCGACAAATAACTTGTGTGTTACCTGTGGCTCTGGGACATTAGGGTGTCTGTGGCGCCTGGCCACACCAACAAGGTTATCATAGTAAGTGAAGTTAACAGCCTTTCCGCAGTCCAAATATTCGTCATCAACATCACCATTCGTCTCTGTCAGTGTTGACTCATCCCCATTTTCGACGCCAGATCTGATTGACAGGAAAATACATGTTTAATATGTCTCGTTAAGTCTTCCTTTGTATTTTCCTGAACAGTCAAACAAAACAAAAGTTAAATATAGATCTTAATTGTTTTGAACAATTTTATAAGCAACAGTTTCTGAGTCTGGAAGTTTTCTACATTTTTTAAATTTAGCTTTAGAGGGGCACTGGCTCCTAAAGAGCGTTTTTAGGGTTCCATACCCAAAGGGTAAAAGATGGGATCCTATTACTAAGACTCCTCTGTCCTTCTGTCTGTCCATCTGTCAGCAGGCTTTATTTTACAAGCTTTTATTTAACTTTCATTGTATGTATGTTTAAAGTATGTTTGTTCGGGTGGAATCTTGCAACTCAATTTTGATGCAGATATCGTCAACTGATTGAGCTGAAATTTTGTATACTTATTTAACTTTGATGACAATACAATAATATGGTACCATGGGGCTAATCTGATGATGGAGCCGGAAGGTGGCCATAGGAACTCTATAATAGAAAAAGCAATCCTACCGAGCTTGGGCTCTTTAGAATCGTCTCAGTGAGAAAATGTCATTTTTGACAGAAACTTATTTATTAAGCAGGAGTTGAATGCCAGAGTGCCACTCAATGAATGACTTGTGTACAGTGCATAAATTTCATTATCAATAACTAAACTGAACTGGACAAAACAGTAAAAGATAATTATAGGAATATTGGGATGTTAACTAGAAATGTTTCTTAGCCTACTTGAGTGCCTACTTTTTTCAAACATAATGAATGTGTATATCATTTACACTGACATATGTATTCTACAAAATAAAATACTATCATTATCTTCACATAGTAATATTTCTGATTAATTTTATCAAAATACAAACATTACATTAATGTTTAATTAAAACTAAATGGATTTAATGATGTGCACAAGTACTTTAGCTATTAACATATATTATTTAAATAAAATAATAATTAACACACATTTTTGATTAAGTGGTAACTTTAAAATATTCTAACCTTTGCTGTTCATAAGCTTGGCAGTCAGTACAAAACATGTCAAAACCATGCTTAGTCCAGGTGTTCCCATAATACACTGTGGAAGTTATTATGTTGAATATGGGATCTTCTTCAGTCATTTTTTGCTTATCACTTTCATCCTGAAACAAAATTTGTATTGTGTCATTAAAGAGTAATAAATTACATGATAAGGGTTATAATTGTTTTATTATCTCAGTTAAGCAAGACAAAAGAGTTTATAACACTTGTAATTATATTGATAAAAGTCGAAATAACCATGAACCTGAACCATTAAATGTACATACTATCAGTAAACAATAAATAGCGCAATACACTTCAATAAACTATTCATAACATGTAAAATACTATAAAGAAATGTCTGGTCTTAAAAGTTTCTTAAACAAATAATAGTAAAATAAAAAATTGTAATTCACGTGGCTTATTATTAAAATAAATACGTTAAACGCACGAGGGTCGTAACACAATATATAGTGTATCGAAACCGAGATGTCGTGTGCATTGATTATATAAAAGTTGTATTTAAGAATAGAATTAACTGACCTGGGTCAACGTGTTGCCGTCAACTATTGTACCTTCTTCGGGATTAAGTTTCCAAATGTTAGAAGTACGAGAATTCGTAACAATAATTTGGAAAGAAAATATGTACAGAACCAAACAAGTCAAGTACGGTAGGTCTCCCATTTCGACCATTCAACCTGATATAAAACATGAAAACTGTTTTCTCATAAGGTTTACAAATAAAGTTTCGCCTGAAATAATAGATATCGGGGTCACAATATTGAGAAGCTGGTAATTTTATCACAACGAATGAAATAGATCTCCCTTCCTTCTCGTTATTTTGACAAGCAATAATAGCGATTTGTAACGTTCGAAAGCAAAAAGTGAAAGTCAAGCTGTTTGGCTAAAAAAATATATATTGTGATTAATAAAATAATTAATAGCTATATCGATTATTTCAGTAAGGAAGATGTATATTTATATAATAACATAAAATCAAAATATTTCAATAATTACTATGAATTTATACGGACCAAATGCACATAACTTTCGAACGTGTTTACAAAAAAAAAAGTTACAATAAGGTGTAATATACACGACAAGCCTAATATCAGGTCTAAAACTTGGTCCATGGGTCTTAAAGATAATTTATTTAAAACTGAAGCTCTTCAGGAACTGTCACTTCAATTTAATCCTCATTTAATAATTAAATGGATAAAAACATTAATACACACCATACTCTATAATAAAATTGGTTTGTTTTGTCCCAAAAAAAACAACAGCTGCTAGTGTATAACTAGGTTATATTTCTGTAGTTTCTGGTTAGTCAACATGACATGCATATGTAATCTATGATATGACTCTATCTGTGCTTTGCTTACCTGTCATGTCATTAATAAATGTTTTTGTTGAGATTTAGTTTTAGCATTTCTTCGCTTTTAAATATTTGTAAATGACTAATATGAATGCGAGAGGAATATGATTAACTTCAATAAACTATGAAGAAAGAGCGCACTGGCGACAATTGTCGCCCATTCAAATTATAAGTATTTTGGTGATCCTGTTTGTTGTTAAAAGTTTTTATGGATTATTTGCTTATAACTACGTTTTCCCCTTCACAGCTCATCAAATTCTCAGCTTGACTGGCATTAGCTTTGAGAGAAGAAGTATAATTGTAAGTGTAAATAGAAACTAAATAGTTTTTCAATAAGTTAAATCATAACATTTTTGAGGTTACTTTACCACTTCCAAATATTTTTCAGGGTTTTGTTGAACTAACTGTAGTACCATTGAAAGACAACTTGAGGTATATAAGACTCAATGCAAAGCAATGCCGGATTTATCGGGTCTGTTTGAATGACAGATATGAAGCAAATTTCCAATATTGTGATCCATTTTTGGATATCTGCCAAGCAGATCCTAACACGTAAGTAATAAAAGAAATAACATGCTTGGAACTCACAAAACTGTACAGCGATATACCGGTTAAATTAAAAATGTTGTCTTTAACATTAGCTTATTTGTTCAATTTTGTTTATCTAAGTTATCTAGTATTATTGTCAAAATAATTACTAAACCACTTATAAGTGGCTTAGTCAAAAGTAGTCAGGTAGTAAGCAATTTGATGTGGCAATTTCTTATTATTTTAAAATATATAAACTTAACAGCCCTTGGTTCTTTAATTATCTTTCTTGCATAACATTGGGCAATCAACAGGAGATCCCTCGAAGTATTCTCGCAGTGCCACCTGGCTGCTGCCCAGAAAATTGACCCTGATCACAATTCCGGAGAGCTCCACATCCAAGTCCCTGATGATGCCGCCCACTTGGTGGGTGAGGGCCGAGGGCTCCGCATTGGCATTGAGTTTTCATTGGAGTCTCCACAAGGTGGAATGGATTTTGTGGTGCCAGAAGGTGAAGGCAGCTTGGTTGAGGTAAGAAATGTAATTGAGATTACCATGGACATACGATTATTATTATTATTATTATAAGCCTTCTGACAGATATTTCACAATTGTTAAGGTTCTTTAGTTGTTTCATTGGTTGCAATATCTGTGTGCTTTGTTATAGCAAAGGCCTCCTCCAACTGACTCCACTTTTCTCTTTCTCTAGCTAGTGACGTCCAAGTACCGCCCGCCACTTGCTTAATTTCGTCAACCCATCGCCTAAGTGGTCTGCCTCGTTTCCTTTTCCTGTTGCCTGTGTACCAGTTCATCACCAATTTCGACCACTTGTCCACTCCTCTAATAGTATGACCTGCCCATTTCCACTTGAGCTTTTTGATTGTTAGCGTGACATCTTTGGTTCTTGTAGTTTTCCTAATTGTTGTAGTTCTTATTTTGTCTTTTAGTCTTTTCCCCATCATACTTCTCTGCATGGCGTTTTGACAGGTCTCGAGTTTCATATAGTGTGATTTGTTGAGCGCCCACGTTTGGCATCCATATGTGAGTACGGGTAGTACACATGTGTTGAACAGTTTCCGCTTTATGCTCATGCTCATTTCTTTATTTTTGAACACCTCCTTCAGGCTCCAGTACTGTTTCCAGGCATTTGCTATGCGCTTATCAATTTCTTTTGAAGTTACATCTGTAGTGGAGATTATTTGGCCCAAATAGACATATTCATTTACATATTCGATTTGGTTGTTGTTTACATATATAGGTTCTTGCTCCCCATTTGTAATGGCCTTGGTCTTTTCCGTGTTCATGCTAAGTCCTACCTTGCGGCTCTCTCTTTCTAGGTCATTTAACATTGTTTGAAGCTCTTCCTTTGATGTTGATATTACTACAAGGTCATCTGCGAACCTCAGGTGAGATAGATTCTCGCCATTGATTGTTAGCCCATATTTGTCCCAGTCCAGCTTGCGAAATATTTCTTCCAGCACAGCTGTGAATAGCTTAGGCGATACTGGATCTCCTTGGCGGACCCCTCTTTATATTCTTATTTGTTCTCCTTCCTTTTCTAGTTTGATTTTAGCTTTACTGCTGGCATATATGTTTTTGAGAATTCTGATGTACTTCTTTTCTACACCTTGGTTCAGAAGTGCCTCCCATATCTTATTGTGTTCCAGTGAATCAAAGGCCTTGGAGTAGTCTACGAAACAACAGTGGATAGTTATGTTGAATTCTTTGCTTTTCTCGAATAGTTGACGCACTGTGTGAATATGGTCCATAGTTGAATATCCTCTTCTGAATCCAGCTTGCTCTCTGGGTTGATTTTCGTCCAGCGATTTGGTTATTCTATCTAGGATGACTTTTGCAAAAACTTTGTAGATGTTTGACATTAGGCTGATTGGTCTATAGTTGTTTATGTCGCTTTTATCACCCTTCTTGTGTAGAAGTGTTATCGTGGAAGTTGTCCACTGGTCTGGTATGCTTTCTGTTTGTAACACTTCATTGAACAAGTATGTAAGGATTGGTACAAGGGCGTTTTTATTTTCTAGGAGGAATTCATTGTTGATGTTGTCTGAGCCGGTAGCTTTGTCCCTTTTTTGAGAGTTTATAGCTTTTTCCACTTCTTCAGCTATATTGTTGGTACGTCTTCTCCACTAGTTAAGTTGATTTCATGATTGGCATCTTTATCTTTGCTAGAGTACAAATCTCGGAAAAAGTCTGTTGCTATTGTGATGATTTCTGGCCGCCTTGTCTGTTGTCTGCGGTTTTTGTCTACCATTTTGGGTACCCAGTTAATTTTTTCTTTTAGTTGTTTGGCCGCTTTTTTGACACCACCAGTCTTCTCTATGCATCTTTCCAGTATTTCATATTTGTGTCTTTGCCGATCCTTTCTCATGTTCGTTCTTATTTGGTTACTTAACTTTGTTATTTCATTTCTAGTACTTGCAGTCTTTTCAGTTGAAGATATTAATTTGGTTCTGGTTTCCAGCATTTCTTTAGTTTCATTTGTTAGCCATTTTATTTTATTCTTCACTCCACTTGTATTCATTTTATCTTTTGCTTTCAGACACTTTTCGAATTCATTGTATTTTTCTATCACATTCAAATGTTTTATGTTTTCCATGAAGTCTGTCAAATTCGCGTTTAATTGTTCCGAGTTCACCAGGGGTATATTTTGAATCTGTTTGATCTTAAAGGGTCGAGTTTGTCTACCTTTAAGATGTAGTTTGGCTCTGACCATTCTATGGTTACTATTAAAATTTATGTTGTTAACAACACCGCAGTCCTGGAACAAGCTGGCTTTGTTAGTAAGAATAAAGTCTATCTCGTTTTTTGTACGTCCATCGGGTGAGATCCATGTCCACCTATTGTTTACACGTTTCTTGTATACAGTGTTAAGTATCTTCAAATTATTTTCAAGTGCAAACTGTATTAGTTTTTCTCCATTTCTGGTCCTCTTCCCTGTACAGAATGGGCCCAATACTATCTCCTCTCCTTCTCTTCTAGATCCTGTTCTGGCGTTTAGGTCGCCCATCACAATTAAGTTTTTATGTGCGTGGTTTTTCACTGCGTCTGCGAGTTTAGAATAGAAAGCGTCTATATCTGAGTTGCTGGCTTGTTCAGTGGGAGAGTAGACTTGTACTAGAATCCACATTTCGTTACTAGGTGGGAGCTTCAAATTGAGTATTATGATTCGTTCTGATATGCCGATGAATTCATCAATGTAAGATTGAAATTCTTTTTTTACCAGGAAGCCAGTGCCATACTGCCCTGGGGTATTTCCTTTGTAGTAAAAGACAAAGTTGCCATAGTCTTCAATATTTTCTCCTAGTCGTCTGACTTCGCTTAAACCTACAATTGACCAATTTATATTTTTGAGTGCTAGGGTAAGTTCAGCTCAGCTAAGCTTTCGTTGGTTCTTAGGGTCCGAGTGTTATAAGTTGCTATGTATGTTAAATTAGTTGTTGATGTTTGTACTTGATGTTGATGTTGACATTGACGTGCATCAGTTGGAGGGTAGTAGTCTTCTAGCCCCACGGTGACCGGCCGGCTTGGGGTGCAATTTATTTGTTTGTTTGGTATTATTGTTGTGTCTATTTTAATTTGGTTCCGGTTGTTGTTGGTATTTAGTTTTTTGATAGTTCCTCTGGTACTGTTGGTGAGTTTCCTCTTGTAACATAATTTAAAATACTGGGTTTTAGTACGTCCTTAGAAGGTTCATTTGTCTTGCTGCTGCTCGCTGTTTTTTCCATGGAAGGGTTAGAGTTATCTTCAGTTGACTGCTTTTTTGGTATATTTTTTTCCGAAGGTGAGTCTGTATTTTCTCTTTTCCTCTTCTCACGATTGTTGTCTGTAGCTTTCTTCACCACTAACTTGTCGTAGCTGAAGTATGCAATATTACCTTTTGCTCTTTCTTCTTTTAATTTAGGTTGCAAGCTCTTGCGTATTTCCAATACCTCTTTAGGGCAGTCTTCCTTTACATAAATGCCCATTGGTAGGTTAGATTTATTTCGTTGCACTAGGTGTTTTTTCCACGATGATGTAAATGTTAGGTACTACCACCGGTCGGTGTCCAGCTTCCTGGCGTCCGATTCGGTTTATATTCGCTATTTCTTGACTGTCCAAGTGTACTCCCATTTCCATAATCATGGACATACGATTACACAGTGTTAAAAAGCATCCCACTGAGACTAATTGGAAAAAGACTGCAAAATCGCATATTGTGGTTTAATTTTGTCTCATTTCGACCTCTGATAGGTGGACGGATGGACAAATCAGGAGCACGGATGAAATATACTTTATAATGTTAGTTCTACGGAAGTCAACATGTTCTTTTTTAGATTTGAATAGGGATTGATGTAATTTTACAAAAATATTAAATTTGTGTTTACGAGGGTTGTTTGATAAATACACGTTTTAAAAAGTTATTCTTGTTACTGGCTGAAATTATGTATACGAACTTTTTAGGCATCCTTTATGGACTAGAAAATAAAAAAAAAAATACAGCGTTCTTTTGTTTTTTTTTTCTTTTAACGGCTTTTTACGACGGAGTTCGCGTTGTTATTGCAATAATGGAGAAAGAGCAGTAGAACACAAATTAGGCATGAAGAAGGTTTCGGCGAGGTGGGTGCCGCGTTTGCTCACCGAGGAACAAAAGCTCACCCGGAAGCAAATTTCAAGGCACTGTTTAGATAAGTACCCGGGTGAGTTCCTTCGGCGTTTTGTGACTGTTGATGAAACGTGGATACACCACTATAGCCCAGAAAGTAAAGAACAGTCTAAACAGTGGATTTTGCCGGGGGAATCAGCTCCAAAGAAGGCGAAGACCGTTCCATCGGCCGGAGAGGTCATGGCGACTGTTTTTTGGGACTCGCAGGGAATCATCCATACTGATTATTTACAAAAAGGAAGAACGATAACCGGGCCATATTACGCTAATTTATTGCAAGAATTTGATACCATTTTGAAAAAAAAGAGACCACATCTAAATAAGAAAAAAGTTCTCTTTCATCATGATAATGCACCAGCTCACTCCTCAAGAATCGCAGACTCCAAATTAAAGCAATTACATTATGAATTGCTGCCTCATCCGCCCTATTCCCCAGACCTGGCTCCCTGTGACTTCTTCCTATTCCCAAATTTAAAAAAATGGCTCGGTGGAAAGAAATTTTCGTTTAATGAAGAAGTCATTGCCGCCACGGAGGCCTATTTTCACGACTTTCCGAAATCTTATTTTTTAGACGGCTTATTAAAGCTAGAACACCGTTGGAACAAGTGTATAGAGTTGGAAGGTGACTATGTAGAAAAATAAATATACACGTATACAAAAACCTTTGTTGTTTTTTTCTAAACACGGGTATTTATCAAACAACCCTCGTATTGGTAGGATTCACTACTCATTCCTAGAAAAATTCACAGATAGTTGAAAATATAGATGAAAATGATTTTTCCTGCACTGGCATCATACATAAAATGAACCCATGTGATAATTTTTACGACTTGGCGGGATGGCTGCAATTCTATTCTACATTTTTTTTTATACTACGACGGTGGCAAACAAGCATGCGGCCCGCCTGATGTACCTATTTAGGTAGAATTTTAGATACCTATTGAGGATGAACATTAAGTTAACTTTATAATTTAAATTCTTATCATCTAGTCTAGGAGCACAGCAGCATGTCAAGTTGAAACTGCCTTTTTTGTAAGGTTTCTTCCAGAACCCCTTGTTCCCTGTTATCTATCCTGTTTAAGCCTTGCTTTGGGATATTAGATTTGGGTTCAGATGAAATCAAAGAAAGTCAAATCTCAACAAATCGCAACCTGTATTTTATTTCCCTTTACATTCTGAACTTTATGCTCTTTCAGAAATCAGCTCACATGTTTACCTATGGCCACGCAGCTCGTCTCTGGTTCCCCTGTGTAGACAGCTTTGCCGAGCCCTGCACTTGGAAGCTAGAATTCACCGTTGACGAGTCACTGACGGCCGTGTCATGTGGAGAGCTGCTGGATGTTGTATACACTCCTGATCATAGGCGGAAGACGTTTCATTATGTTGTCAATACACCGGCGTGTGCGCCTAATATTGCGCTGGCTATTGGGTATGACTTTGAACTTAATATTCTTATCTATTTGGTCCAGTTTGTGAATTATTGTGACTATGATTAAATGGTTCACAGATTGCATCATTTTCTACAAATCATGCTGAGCTATCCTCAACTTAGAGTATTACCTTCCTGCATCAAATACTTGTGATAGTTTTGAGTTCCATTAGGACCAGAATCTTTCAGAAAAGTAGACAGACTTCCAGTTACAATAGATGTTCTGTACATTCATTGTGTGCATGTCACTTATGAGCACTCAGAATGAGTTGGAGTCCGGCCAAAAGTAATCAGGACTGGAGGTGTGGCGCTAGCTTATGACACCTCTGTAATGTCTCAGGATAGCAATAATGACAATTACAATAAGTCAATTTTGGATAAAATTTTACCATTTGATAGTCCATATTTGATGTGTATTCTTTTTTTAGACCCTTCGAAACATATGTAGATCCATTCATGAACGAAGTGACACACTACTGTTTGCCGAATCTGATGCAAATCCTGAAGAACACTGTGAGGTACCTCCACGAGGCGTTCGAGTTCTATGAAGAGACATTATCCACGAGATATCCTTATCCATGCTACAAACAGGTGTTTGTTGATGAGGTGAGTTTATGTAGAAACACCACATTTTTTTATTGAACTATTGATACATAGATCAAAGCAAAAATTCGCAACCTGGTGAAAGAGACCGGGTATCGAACTCGGTAACCCTGGATTATCGGTCTACGAGTAACGTGACAACCTCCACCACTCTAACGCCAGCATATCTTTCGAATTTTTCCTTATGCTTTGTAATGTTGATCTTTGTTGTATGAAAGGCTTTGCACCTTAGCGATTCCTAATGTGACCACGTCTTACCGCACTCCTGATCTTTGTATCAATGGTTCAAACACTTCAGGTGTTGCACTCTAAAAGATACAACGCCATTGAGATCAGAAGCAAAACTCATTTATTTCCAAACTACCTACAACTGTCATAACAATACAAATCCAAGAAGTACCCAACTTAATACATAACATATCTTTCCACCATAATCAACAAGACAAAATTGACATCCTGAATATTACAAATATTTTCTTATTTAGCACTGATTAGGAATTCCAATAATATCCGGCCATAACTCTGGGGGTGGTATTTCAATGGGAGGATCTGATGTTGTTGATGACTGAGACCCATAGTCGAGTGGTGGCTGGTCCTCATTCTCAGCCGTGGACTGGTTTAACGCTCGAACTATGATCTGGTCTGTGTGGCGACGGTGCAACTCTCCATCTTCCGTCCTCACCACATAAGTGCTGGGCCCCTCTACAGTCTCTACCATGCCCTTCATCCACTTCACTCCTAGCCCATACATGCGCACGAGCACAGGCTGCCCCACGCTGAAAGCGCGCGCGCACGTCTGCTGCGCCGCTCGCTCAAGCTGCTTGTTGGCGCGGCTGGGCGCGCTGTCTGGGTGTAAATATGATATAGCCGTTCTATACTTGCGTCCGTTTAACATTTCCGCTGGTGTCTTATTAGTAGGACTATTAGGGACTGTGCGCAAATAGTATAAGGTTTTTGCTAATTTTTCACCCCAAGGTATGTTCGTTGTTGCCAGTTTCTTTAACTTATTTTTAAACGTCTGTACGGCTCTTTCAATTTGGCCATTTGACGCCGGATGGTAGGGCGGAGTGTATAGGTGTCTGATGTGGTTCTTTGATAAATATAAATTAAATTCTTCTGACGTAAACGTCCTTCCATTATCTGAGACCAAAACCTCAGGTAAACCTTGGGCGGCAAATATTCGTCGTAAAATCTTGATTATTGACTCTGAGCTCATCGATGGAACAATTTCTGCTTCTATCCATTTGCTGTAGGAGTCGATGATAAAAATGTGGTATTTCCACATAAAAAAATAGAATCGATAAAAAAGATTCTATAAAAATATAAAGTATTAATTTGTTATTGCTATTGTAGTGTAGTAATTAGTGATAGATAAGGGTATTATATGGCCGCCCATCTGCGGTAGCGCTGCGGCTCGGGATACTGCGCGGTGCGACTTTGGACCTTAGTAACTACTGCTAGGGTGCAACTCGTGCAGCGTGGTGCCGCGGGGCGCGGCGTTGTTGTTGATAGGTAGCAGTAAAATTAGTGCAGTTAATAAGTAATCATTTATGTAAGTAATTTATAAGTGGTAGCACACGAAAATGTTTGTGAGCGCTTTATCCGCCAACAAACTGTCCTCAGTTTGGCGGAATATAAATGTTTTACATACCATATCAGTTTTTTTTTGTGATAAATAAATTAAAAAAAAAAAAAAAAAAAGTAGTAGAAAAGTTTTTCCCTGGAATGGACCGGCGAAGTCAATGTGTAAACGACTCCATGCTTTATCTGGTGTCACCCACGTCTGCGGATCTTTAGGTGGGTTATTCCTTACTGACTGACAGTCTTCACATTGAGCCACCACTTTCTCGATTTCCTTATCCATACCGACCCACCAAACGTACCCTCTCGCATATGCTTTTGTCTGTACAATACCTGCGTGTGGAGCATGCAATAATATAAGTACCTTTTGGTGAAGGGAGGCCGGTATAATGACTCTGTTACACCACAATAAACATTCTTTATTGTGTGAAAGAGCCTCTCTGCGGATCCAATATGGTTGCAGCTCAGGGTCTGTGTTTGTGCCCGGCCAACCATGAAGCACGTGAAACTGTACCTTTTGTAGCACCATATCTTTCTTCGTTTCTTCGGCAATCGTTTTTACGTCCAGGTTCCATCCCAGCGGTTGTTCTTCCAGCAGGAGTACTTCACCTAAACGGTCTGGATCCCGTACCACGGAAGAAGTCTGTGGCTCTGTCCATCGGCTTAAAGCATCAGCATTTCCGATCGATTTGCCTGGCCGATATTTGATGGCATAACTGTACCCATTGAGTTTTAGCGACCATCGTAACATTCTGGGTGATATTTGGTCAGGAATGGGTTTTTCCGGGTTAAACAAGCCGACCAATGGCCGGTGGTCGGTGATGATGCAAAACTTCCGTCCGGCTAAAAACTGATGATACTTAGATAGCCCGAAAACTATGGCCAGCGCCTCCTTATCAATTTGGCCATAACGTCTTTCATGGGGTTGTAGTGTCCGCGATGCCATCATCACCGGTCGTTCAGATCCATCTTCCATAACGTGAGCCAAGATTGCTCCCAAGCCATAATCTGACGAGTCGCAAATCAACAACAACTCTTTATTTAAGTCATATCCCACTAAAGTACAGTCCGATGACAGCAGGTTCTTAGCCTCGTTAAACGCCGTTTGTTATTTTTCACCCCACGTCCATGGTGCCTTTGCCTCCAGCAAACGGTACAAAGGTTCAAGCAACGATGCCTTGTCCGGTAAGAATTTCTCATAAAAATTGTACAGCCCCAAAAATGCTCTCAATGTCTCTTTATTAGTGGGTGCTGGTTTGCTTCGAATTTCTTCGACTTTATCCGGAGATGGGTGGAGTCCTTCAGCATCCAGCATATGACCTAAAAAGGTGATGCTGCGTGAAGCAAAGATGCATTTCTTTATGTTAAGTCTAAATCCCATCTCTTGCAGTTTACGCAATACTGCGTCCAACCGCTTATTATGCTCTTCCATATTTCTTCCCATGACCGCTACATCATCGAGGAGACACGCGACCCCATCCATATCTGCCAGCGCCGTGGACATCACCCTTTGAAATATACCAGGCGCCGCACTAACTCCATACGCCAAGCGATTCACCTTCATGAGCCCGATGGGTGTATTTAGTGTCAGCAACATAGCGGTCCCTTCATCTATTTTAAGCTGGGTGTATGCCTTCCTCAAGTCCAGTTTACTAAATACACTTCCTCCACTGAGCTTCACAAATGCCTCTGTCGATGTAGGGAGCGGGTATGTGTCGACATCAATTGCTGCGTTTACTGTCGAACGGTAATCTCCACAAATACGCAAAGATCCGTCGTCCTTCTTAACAATCCTCAAAGAAGTGGCCCATTCGGAATACTTGATTGGTGTCAAAACTTCATTCTTAACCATTTGGCGCAGCTCGTCTTCCACTTGCTTCTTCAGAGGAAAAGGTACAGGGCGTGCTTTCATGAATCGCGGTACTGTTCCGGGGCGAACATGCAGTGACACTTGTGGCCCTGTATATTCACCCAAACCTTCTTTAAATACATTCGGGTACTCATTTTTCCATGTTGTTATTTCATCCTCTGACCAACACACACCAACCAACTGTATTCCCAACTTGTCAAACCAGTTTCTACCAAGTAAGCTTGGTCCAAAGCCCGCAACCACGACGAGTTCACATTGGGCCTCTTTATCTCCCAAAACTGCTCGAACATGTGTCAGCCCTAATACTTTCAACGGAGTCCGGGTCCATGTTACTAGTTTCACATTTGTAGTATTCAACATTGGCGGATTCAACCACAATTTCTTGTATGTCTGTTCGGATATGATGGTTCTCGAGGCTCCAGAATCAATTTCCATGGATAATCTAGCTCCATTAATCACCACATCTGCTTTTATCGGTGCATGATAGTTTTCAGCGCAGATATAAATGCCATTCATATTTTCATTATCCGATTCAGAGTCACATGAACACTTGTCTTCGGTCTGATGAACTCTGCCTTGTTTCTTGCTACAGGCAGAGGCTATATTTTTTTTTTTTTTTTTTTTTATGTCATAGGGGGCAAACGAGCAAACGTATCTATATGCCCATGTTTTTTACAATAATAGCACTGAGCCTTAACAAATGGACACCGCTCATTAGGTTTATGAACTCTGGCACAATGTTTACAGTTCAATGATTGGATTTTATCAATTTCCATTGGTTCGTTTTCATTACGCGGAGTTTGCCTGGACGTACTAGGCTCAGGGTACAAGTCTGGAAACGTCGCCTGATAGTTGAGACAGTACTGGACGGCACACGCATATGTGAGGTCTTTGGTCTTCAACAGCTCGCGCCGCAGGCGCTCGTCGCGCACCCCGAGCACTAGTCTGTCTCTCAACTGACGCTTAAGATCGGCGAAATTGCATTTTGCTCCAAGCAAGCTAATTGCGCCGATATACTCCTGCACGCTCTCTTGTTGTGATTGTACGCATTTATGAAACTTTCCAGCTTGTAAAATTTCGTTAACTTCCGGTTCAAAAAACTTGTCCAAAACACCGATAATGTCCTCAAACGAAGCACCAGTAGGCCGCACCGGGACCAGAAGTGACGCAATTAGTGAGTAAGTGTCCTTCCCGCACTGAGACAGAAACAAAGAACGCGCCCGCGACGTGTCGGCCGCGGCGCCCGCAACGTCCAGTGCACATAATAACTGCTCCTTATAATCACACCACTTGTCAGTTTTTGGATTAAATTGTCCGGGAAACACCACATTTGAAAAATTACTGTTCATTTTCGCGTAAAACACATTAATTTACCGCAGTCGCCAATAAAAGATACAACGCCATTGAGATCAGAAGCAAAACTCATTTATTTCCAAACTACCTACAACTGTCATAACAATACAAATCCAAGAAGTACCCAACTTAATACATAACACACTCTGTATTTGGACATTAATCTGTAATGAAGTCAGCCGAAATAGACAAAAGACATGACAGAACTAGCCAAGAGACATTAAGAGACAATCTTATACCAATCGACCTAGTCCCAAACTAAGCAAAACTTGTACTATGGGTACTTTAGGCGACGATATACATAATACATCCATGCATGACCCAAGAACCGATATTCGAGTTCATCACACAAATATTTGCCCCGGCCGGGATTCGAACCCAGGACCGCCGGCTCAGTAGGCAGGTGCATTACAAACTGCGCCAACCGCATCGTCATAATCGCAATAACAATTAATGTCAAATTGTACAATTTCTAGACAGAAGACGACGCTACAGCCTACACTACAATGTCGATCCTAAGCACCCACCTACTTCACTCCATCGCCATCATCGACCAAACCTACATCAGCCGAAAAGCCATGGCCCAAGCTGTAGCGGAACAGTTCTTCGGCTGTTTCATTACTATGCAGAACTGGTCGGATTTATGGCTGGCCAAAGGCATACCTGATTACTTATGCGGATTATACTCGAAAAAGTGCTTTGGAAATAATGAATATAGGTATTGGATACACCAGGAGTTGCAGGAGGTTTGTATATAAGTTTTTAGTGAAACATGAGTGGCTTATAATTTACAATAGCGACGCAATATTCGAATATGTTTGTTTCACAGGTTTTTCTATAATGTATTAAAATCAGACAAATATCATATTTTGCACATAGCTTTGTCAGAATTCCATGATTTGTGTAAGATCAGATTATCAGTGCTTACCTAGGCGCTATAATTAGGTTCTTCCAAACTAGGCATGACAAAAATATTTTTTTGAGGACGTCAAATATTAAAAAAAAAAAAAAAAAATGTTGTTTTTTCTTTGTTTTCTGACATATTGAGCTAATTTCATTCATATAAACTACAATATGCTATAGAATTCAACATCAGTCGTCACCCCTATGTTATTTTCAACCACTTCTGTCATTAAAGGTTGTGACGTATGAAGAGCAATATGGTGGAATAGTCCTCGACCCCTGGCAGCCTCCAGCGAGCGGGGCGCGAGTTGACCCCAAAGACGTATTTTACTTCCCGGTTCGAAATGTCCACACCATGTCACCGAGGTATATTGAGGTAAGCTTTCTCTAACTTTGGGTATATTTAGTCATATGTTATTCACTATGTTCTCAGCACTCAGGTAAATAGGGTAGGCCTCATAACACCTATAATTGTTTGTTTTGTTAGAACATTATAATTATACTGACATTATATAGGTAAAGTTAATTTTTTAATCAAATTACGTATGCAACTAGCGCTTAATCTTCTTCGGATAAAAACGAATCAAATATGTAATATCGACTAGTATCCTAAATTATTACATTGCCCATTTACTTGCAGGTCATGCGAAAAAAATCCCACCTAGTACTCCGAATGTTGGAGCAGCGTATCGGCCAAGAATTACTCCTACAAGTGTTCAACAAACAACTGTCCCTCGCTACGAACGCCGCAAACACCAAAATCGGCGGAGGGCTCTGGGGCCATCTTTTACTGTCCACGAATTTGTTCGTGAGGGCCATATTTACAGTCACCGGGAAGGATATGGCGGTGTTTGTGGACCAGTGGGTCAGGACCGGGGGCCATGCGAAGTTCCAGTTGACTTCTGTGTTTAATAGGAAGCGGTAAGTGTTTTGTCGTTTGTTAGTAAACTGAGAAATAAACTAACTCGAACATTTTCAATGCTAGTGGAAGTTCAACAAGAACTAGATTTAAACAAACATTATGATATACTGGCTGCGCCGCGCGGTGTTGCCCGCTCATCCCACGGGGACACTACATTATTTCGGGATAAAAAGTAGCCTATGTGTTAATACAGGGTCAAAACTCCCATACCGAATTTGATCAAAATAGGTTTAGCCGTTTTAGCGTGAAGAAGTAACAAACAAACACATAAACACTCTCACACACTCACAAATGATTAGATTATCATGTG
This sequence comes from Apotomis capreana, assembly GCA_947623375.1. Taxonomy (NCBI): domain Eukaryota; kingdom Metazoa; phylum Arthropoda; class Insecta; order Lepidoptera; family Tortricidae; genus Apotomis; species Apotomis capreana. The sequence goes on along the minus strand of OX392506.1, from coordinate 7,474,770 downwards.
ATTAAGAGTATGATGCTGTTAAGGAATTGGCCTTGTGAGATAAACTGATAAATCCACAGAGATCCGTTAAAAGCGATGCGTTCATAAAACCTTAACCCCCTAACATAAAAAAAACGCTACACATGTTTGTAAAAAACCAAATTGTTGGCAGAAACACAGTGGAGCTCGAAATCCGCCAAGACTGCGTTCACGAGCGCGGCATCCGCAAATATGTCGGACCGTTGCTGGTTCAGCTGCAAGAGTTAGATGGTACGTTCAAGCACACGCTGCAAATAGAAAACACGGTGGTGAAGGCCGACATCACGTGCCACAGCAAGAGCAGAAGGAACAAGAAGAAGAAGATACCGCTGTGCACTGGGGAAGAGGTTGACATGGATCTGTCTGCTATGGAGTGAGTTGATGAATATTTCTTTATTGGTCTCACTTCAAGAGAGCCTAAGTTGTCAGATACTAGAAATTCAGGAGGAGCAAAATATGTGAGAAGCACTGTGTAGCTACTCATAAAAGTCTTATAATCTGTTGAATGTGTAAAATTAAATGTAACACACTTTACATTAAATACTAAGTTAGCTTTAAATGGTCATTGTCTGTCCTTTAATTGGATTGTGAGCTTTAAATGGTCTGAAGTTTTCTCATTCCCCAACTTGACTTGAGTCTGTGAATATTCGATAACCAATGTCGATTTCGATCGATGGCACTATTCTGCTATTAGTCGATTGTTAGATTCTTCAATTGCATTCCACATTGTTGATCAACAACACAAACGACAATTGTAAAATAGTAGATTCGAATAGTGGATTTAGAGAATAGTTGATTATAACGCGCTTTCTCTTATAGTGACTCCCCAGTGCTCTGGATTCGTCTCGACCCCGAGATGTCGCTCTTGCGAAGCACGGTGATATCCCAACCTGACTACCAATGGCAGTACCAGTTGAGACATGAACGTGACGTCACAGCTCAGAGCGAGGCTATCGATGCATTACACAACTATCCTGAACCGGCAACGAGGAAGGCGTTAACGGATACTATAGAGAATGAGCAGACGTATTACAAGATTAGGTGTAGAGCTGCGCATTGCTTGACGAAGGTACGTGCATCTCCTTTTTAGGGTTCCGTAGCCAAATGGCAAAAAACGGAACCCTTATAGATTCGTCATGTCTGTCTGTCTGTCCGTCTGTCCGTCCGTATGTAACAGCCATTTTTTTTCGAAACTATAAGAGCTATACTGTTGAAACTTGGTACGTAGATGTATTCTGTGAACCGCATTAAGATTTTGATGCAAAAATAAAAAAATAATAATAAATATTGGGGGCTCCCCATACTTAGAACTGAAACTCAAAAACTCTTTTTTTTTCTATATATTTTTTTTTCTAGGTATCTATGGATAGGTCTTCAAAAATGATATCGAGGTTTCTAACATATTTTTTTTCTAAATCGATTAGTTTGCGTGACAGACGCTTCCAAAGTGGAAAAAAGTTGGTCCCCCCCCCCTCTAACTTCTAAAATAAGAAAATGAAAAATCTAAAAAAAACATATGATGTACATTACTATAAAAACTACCAACGAAAATTGTTTTGAACGAGATCTAGTAAGTAGTTTTTTTTTAATACCTATTAATACCTAACTTTGCACCTAATTTATATAGGGCGCTATACATACCAGGTGCAAACTTAACTTAACCACTTAGGGATGGAAAGTGTTTGTACGGAACCCTCGGTGCGCGAGTCCGACTCGCACTTGACCGGTTTTTTATTATTATATATCTTATGCTCTGCCAAGTACCGGTTAGCTGCCTTGGATTCAGTAGAACGTCGAGTCCTTAGACTCATTGGTGACGCTTTGCCGGCTGGAGGCATCTTCCAGAGTCTCGAACATCGCCGCAAAGTTACCAGCTTGTCAGTTTTCTATCGGATATATTTTGGAGATTGTGCGCAGGAATTGCACGATTTAATTCCGCCGTCCCCGTTTCACCATCGGACAACCAGGCGAGGAGAGCGATTTCACCCTTATGTTGTCAGTTTACCACTTATTTGCACGAAGCGATTTGCTTCGTCATTTCTAATGCAAACCGCTAAGGAATGGAATTCGCTCCCATCGTGTGTATTTCCAGAAAATTATAATTTAGGTATCTTCAAGGTAGGAGTGAATAGGCTGAACCGGCGAGCTACATCCTCGACCCCGTAGTCACTTTCCATCAGGCGATACTAAGGTCGATCGCCGGTCAGTTTGGGAATTAAAAAAAATCTTTAGTTTAGAAAATTACCATTTCCAATGGAAGTTTCTGATGTTAGCCTCAACACTCACTCATTGTGCTTATTGAATCCCTTTGGCACATAAATATGTGGGACGAAAATTCATCATTAAGAGTCGCAAGACATGCTGACAATAGTTATGTTTTAGGTGGCGAATGCAATGATCAGTTCATGGGCAGGCCCTCCGGCCATGTTGACGATATTCCGCAAGATGTTCGGCTCGTTTTCTGCGCCTCACATCATTAAACAGAATAACTTCGACAACCTGCAGCATTACTTCTTGCAGAAAACTATACCGGTGGCTATGGCAGGTAAAGTGATGAACTCATCGTGATGATGTTTATAGGTGCCTATAATTGTTGAGTTTATCACGTGCTAATTCGTCATATAAAGCATGAGTTGCACTCACATCATGACCACTTGAAAGTAACGTCTTGTAATTCTGCCATGCTACGGCAAAAGGAATTATCTTACTATGACATCCGTATAAAGATACGACCTTTTACCGTAACAAGGCAGAATTTCACGTCTCACTTTATCGAGGAAATAATACGACGACGCGGTAGGCGCAGTTCGTAGTGCACCTCCCTACTGAGCCGGCGGTCCTGGGTTCGAATCCTGGCCAGGGCAAATATTTGGGTGATGAACTCGAATATTTGTAATTGGGTCATGGTTGTTCTATGTATTTAAGTATATTTTTATTTATATAAGTATGTACATTATATCGTCGTCTTTATCCCATAACACAAGCCTTTTGGGGTTAATTTGGGACTACATCGATTTGTAATCATAAATTGCAATTTTATGAAGTGAAATAAATAAGAGACCCTTGAACCTTTCTTTGTTAAAACATGGAATAGTTAATGCTTATACAACTATTCACTTTTATTTTGCTCATCAGGCCTTCGCAACATCCACGGCATCTGCCCGCCAGAAGTGGTCAGGTTTCTACTCGACCTCTTTAAGTACAACGACAACTCGAAAAACCACTACTCGGACAACTATTACAAGGCGGCTCTCGTCGACGCTTTGTCGGCTACCATCACACCCGTTATATCTGTGCTGCAACCTGTAAGTATTTAAAAAGAAAGAAAGAAAGAAAGAAAGAAAAAAGAAAGAAAGAAAGAAAGAAAGAAAAAAGAAAGAAGAAAGAAAGAAAGAGGGGGGAGAGAGAAATACATTTATTCGTGACGTGACCATAAACCATAATTACATAAAACGTGTGATAGAATTGATCAAAAAAATATAAATAATAGGCAACTATAATATTATTAGCTTCCTCTTATACCTCTTATACTTACTAAAACGAGTTAACAAACACTTTCACTTCGTTGCTTTTCGTACTAAGACTCTTCGATAACCATGGGCTGCACAATTGCATGGCCTATTTATAAATGAATTCATACATAAATAGGCATAGTACATGGAAAATGTGCTACAGAATACGGTATTCTGCAATATCTTGAAAGTGTATGTATGTAGGTAGATACATCATAATAAGCAATAGTAGTTTATGCAACTGATACATAATGAGAGGCATTAAAACACGAGTGTGGTTTTATGAAACGAGCGGTAGCGAGTTTCATAATAGGATCACACGAGTGTTTTAAGGCCTAATTATGTACAGTTGTATACACTACTTTATCTACACACATATCATAAGTACTCTAGATGGGTTCAGAAGCCATAAGGAAATGACCGGCACCACTAGTGCTACCTGTAAAATATCTAAAAACGACATATACTAATGCAGTAAGAAATCTGAACAAATACATAAACAGATTATTTATTGTAATACTCGTAGTTGTAATTTACATTTACATTGAAACAATATTTTCAACTAAAATGTGAATTACAATAAACTTATCACAATTATACTTTCGTAACAGTAAAGAACCAACAAACAAATGACAACAATAATGGCGGCAATTCGGACCTCCGTCAAGACGAATGTTTTTTTTTTCTAAATCATATACCTACAAACGAATGTATCCATATTCTCATGTCACTCGAGATCAAATGTCGTGCGGTTTTTATGAAAAAACATACTGAATTGACGTTTCGTATCGATAACAATATTAATATCTATGGATACTAGAATAGAGACCTACTTCAGTTTTGACAGCTGTTCCAAATTTAAACTCATAACCTTACAAAAATTGATAGCGTTATAACATTACAGTACAAATTTTACCTACTGCCACAGATAAGAAAGTTCTCATAGTAAAATTGGTTGTAGTAATGCTGGTCATTTCCTACGGTTTCTGAACGCATTTTAGAGCACTAATGATATGTGAGTAGATAAAATTCATTTCTTGTACAGAAAACGGCCCTTACACAGGTACTAGGAACTCATCTCACCATGATACTTCATCATACGTCTTCTATAACTACTACTCCTGTGGCGCGGTGATAATCCTACTCGTATTAGCGGGATATACTTCCACTCAAAGTCCGACTCACTGTTAGTGAGGCCTAAACAGCCCTGATACAGACGTGTATAAAAAAAGTGTCCTATAACTTTATGTCCGTAAACTTTACGCATAGATTGTTTAAAATGAAACAGTCAATTTTTTTTGTTCCAATCGCTGGTTTAGTGTTAGTCAACTAACGTCCGAAACTTCCTACACAGGGTGCTCCAATAACAGCGGATTCTCTAGCCGCAGACACGAAGTTAGTCCTTGAGGAGATAACACGTGTTCTGAATTTGGAGAAAGTGTTACCCTGCTACAAGAACACGGTTACAGTGAGCTGTTTACGCTCGATACGGCGGCTACAGCAGTGCGGGCATCTGCCGAGTATACCCACTGTGTTTAGGGCCTACGCACAATATGGACAGTATGTCGGTAAGTACACATCCACTTGTAAAGGGGCTTCTGAACAGGCCATGTTTTGCTGCAATATGCGGCCCGGCCATTTGCATCATGCGCTAAGGTAGGGTTTCCGAGAAGGACGGTCATAGTTGCCGGCTACAAATATCCGATTTCTAAGATCAGTTTAAGTAAATTTGGCACAAGTTACAAACGACGACTTGTAAGGCATTTAATGGCACGTGCATACCTTAAGCGTAGTTTTTACTACATCATATAATCGAATAAAGCTGCAGACCTATAGCCCGAAAAGTAGAAGCTTTCGGTGGGAACAACATCGATACCGTGGGTAAATCTGAGGTTGAATCTTATTGCCACTGCGTCGGGATCGAAACCAGTTCCAATATTTGGCATTTAAATTTTACATAATTAAACATGTTTTCAGAAAAAAAAAAATGGTCAATGCCAGATATTTGAATACTTACTAATTATCTAACTCTGTTGAATAATAATACATTTAAGATAATGACCGGGTTGACACGGCTATAAATTATAGCAAAATATTCTACGATATACGCGATAAATTCGAACTTTTTTGACTGCACCTCATTATCATCATCATTGGCCTCTTGCATCTATAAAAGATGATTTAAGCAGCGTTCAATAAAATGCGGCATGACTCTTACTGTACCCAGTAACTGAATAAATGTAACATTTAATCTAGATGTTCGTCTGGCGGCTGTCGAGTGCCTAGTCGACTTCGTCCGCGTGGACGGCAAGCCCGAAGACCTGAGTTCACTCCTGACTACAGTGGAAAGCGACCCCGACCCGCACGTGCGTCATGGACTGGCCAGACTTCTGGTTAATATGCCGCCCTTTGAGAAGGCTCAACGGCATAGGCTGGACACTGAAGCTGTTGTGCACAGGTATTTGAACCATTTTCTCATAATCATGTGATGCCTAGACGTTACGTAAAGACCTGAGCTTTCCTCACTATAGTGGAAAGCGACCCCGAAGCCTACGTCTACGTACGACATGGACTGACCAGACTACTGGTTAATATGCCGCCCTTTGAGAAGGCTCAACGGCATAGGCTGGACACTGAAGCTGTTGTACACAGGTATTTGAACCACTTTCTCATAATCATGTGATTCCTAGACGTTACGTAAAGACCTGAGCTTTCCTCGCTTTAGTGGAAAGCGACCCCGACCCGCACGTGCGTCATGGACTGGCCAGACTTCTGGTTAATATGCCGCCCTTTGAGAAGGCTCAACGGCATAGGCTGGACACTGAAGCTGTTGTATACAGGTATTTGAACCACTTTCTCATAATCATGTGATGCCTAGACGTTACGTAAAGACCTGAGCTTTCCTCACTATAGTGGAAAGCTACCCCGACCCGCACGTGCGTCATGGACTGGCCAGACTTCTGGTTAATATGCCGCCCTTTGAGAAGGCTCGACGGCATAGGCTGGACACTGAAGCTGTTGTACACAGGTATTTGAACCACTTTCTCATAATCATGTGATGCCTAGACGTTACGTAAAGACCTGAGCTTTCCTCACTATAGTGGAAAGCTACCCCGACCCGCACGTGCGTCATGGACTGGCCAGACTTCTGGTTAATATGCCGCCCTTTGAGAAGGCTCAACGGCATAGGCTGGACACTGAAGCTGTTGTACACAGGTATTTGAACCACTTTCTCATAATCATGTGATGCCTAGACGTTACGTAAAGACCTGAGCTCTCCTCACTACAGTGGAGAGCGACCCCGACCCGCACGTGCGTCATGGACTGGCCAGACTCCTGGTTAATATGCCGCCCTTTGAGAAGGCTCGACGGCATAGGCTGGACACTGAAGCTGTTGTACACAGGTATGTGAACCACTTTCTCATAATCATGTGATGCCTAGACGTTACGTAAAAACCTGAGCTTTCCTCACTATAGTGGAAAGCGACCCCGTAGCCTACGTCTACGTACGACATGTACTGACCAGACTACTGGTTAATATGCCGCCCTTTGAGAAGGCTCAACGGCATAGACTGGACACTGAAGCTGTTGTACACAGGTATTTGAACCATTTTCTCATAATCATGTGATGCCTAGACGTTACGTAAAGACCTGAGGTCTCCTCACTACAGTGGAGAGCGACCCCGACCCGCACGTGCGTCATGGACTGGCCAGACTTCTGGTTAATATGCCGCCCTTTGAGAAGGCTCAACGGCATAGGCTGGACACTGAAGCTGTTGTACACAGGTATTTGAACCACTTTCTCATAATCATGTGATGCCTAGACGTTACGTAAAGACCTGAGCTCTCCTCACTACAGTGGAGAGCGACTCCGACCCGCACGTGCGTCATGGACTGGCCAGACTCCTGGTTAATATGCCGCCCTTTGAGAAGGCTCGACGGCATAGGCTGGACACTGAAGCTGTTGTACACAGGTATTTGAACCACTTTCTCATAATCATGTGATGCCTAGACGTTACGTAAAAACCTGAGCTTTCCTCACTATAGTGGAAAGCGACCCCGTAGCCTACGTCTACGTACGACATGGACTGACCAGACTACTGGTTAATATGCCGCCCTTTGAGAAGGCTCAACGGCATAGACTGGACACTGAAGCTGTTGTACACAGGTATTTGAACCATTTTCTCATAATCATGTGATGCTTAGACGCTACGTGAAGACCTGAGGTCTCCTCACTACAGTCGAAAGCGATATGGTCAGTGCTGACCTTACGCTTACGTGAATTGAGTGAGTGTGTAAAAGTAAGTTTCTGGCACACACGAAATATACTTCAATGTTGTTTTTCTTTTGCAGGCTATGGAACAATATAAACAGCCACCTCTCGAACGACGCACGACTCCGATGCGACTTGGTTGATCTCTATTACACTTTATATGGGCTGAAGAGGCCCATATGCGTACCTTTGCCTGAGATTCAGGCTATGATGAAGCAGATGCAGCACAAAGAACGAGAGAGGATAGAGAGGGAAAAGGAGAGAGATAAGGAAAGAGAAAGGCAGAGAGAAATAGAAATTCAGCCTGTTATTAAACAAGAGATACCTGAGGTAAGCATCATAATAAAGTTATCGGTAACAATGAAAGTGCCTACTGCGTAACCTGTGCAAATCTATCGTGCGTTTCAATCAATTGAGGTTTTCAAATGTATTCTGATTAAATCAGAGTTCTAATGTCCTACACATGGTTTATAAAATTTAACGAATACTTGGTAAATTCTCTGTCTATTTGACAAGGCTTAAATCTGACTAATCAAAAACAAAGTCGCTTTCTCTGTCCCTATGTCCCTTTGTATGCTTAAATCTTTAAAACTACGCAACGGATTTTGATGCGGTTTTTTTTTTAATAGATAGAGTGATTCAAGAGGAAGGTTTATATGTATAATACATGCATAATTTATCAGCATTGCACCCGTGCGAAGCCGGGGCGGGTCGCTAGTAAATTATAAATGCTGGTATTTAGTCAGGTAGGCTTGTAGGTACAATTTTGTCGCCATGTTTTACTCCCCCTACCCTCATGATAAAACAGTATCATATTGTTATGTGCCATGATAAGGCATTTAGACATTTTACGAACCACTAGGGAGCCCTAGTCCCTTTTTAAGAACACGAATTTTAGACCTACATCAATCCATCCATCGTGGGTTCATTCCTAGAATTAATATTTAATTTCCATGCCTTTTTATAATCACTATCCTAAACTAAATTAGGTTGAATCCAGCCTCAACGTGTGATGATGTTATCAGATTAAGTTCGAGGCCGAGGAGCCGCTGCCGCACGAGTCCGGGATCCTGATGCCGACCCCCATGGAGCTGGACATCAAGACCGACCTGCCGGTGCCGCTCGCCAGCATCAAGGAGGAGCACCTCAAGATCGACGTCACCACCGTCCATGATATGCCGATTAGAGTGTACAGTGGAGGAGTAAGTGTCATTCCCTTGCCCTTATCACATACCCATGGAGCTGGACATCAAGACCGACCTGCCGGTGCCGCTCGCCAGCATCAAGGAGGAGCACCTCAAGATCGACGTCACCACCGTCCATGATATGCCGATTAGAGTGTACAGTGGAGGAGTAAGTGTCATTCCCTTGCCCTTATCACATACCCATGGAGCTGGACATCAAGACCGACCTGCCGGTGCCGCTCGCCAGCATCAAGGAGGAGCACCTCAAGATCGACGTCACCACCGTCCATGATATGCCGATTAGAGTGTACAGTGGAGGAGTAAGTGTCATTCCCTTGCCCTTATCACATACCCATGGAGCTGGACATCAAGACCGACCTGCCGGTGCCGCTCGCCAGCATCAAGGAGGAGCACCTCAAGATCGACGTCACCACCGTCCATGATATGCCGATTAGAGTGTACAGTGGAGGAGTAAGTGTCATTCCCTTGCCCTTATCACATACCCATGGAGCTGGACATCAAGACCGACCTGCCGGTGCCGCTCGCCAGCATCAAGGAGGAGCACCTCAAGATCGACGTCACCACCGTCCATGATATGCCGATTAGAGTGTACAGTGGAGGAGTAAGTGTCATTCCCTTGCCCTTATCACATACCCATGGAGCTGGACATCAAGACCGACCTGCCGGTGCCGCTCGCCAGCATCAAGGAGGAGCACCTCAAGATCGACGTCACCACCGTCCATGATATGCCGATTAGAGTGTACAGTGGAGGAGTAAGTGTCATTCCCTTGCCCTTATCACATACCCATGGAGCTGGACATCAAGACCGACCTGCCGGTGCCGCTCGCCAGCATCAAGGAGGAGCACCTCAAGATCGACGTCACCACCGTCCATGATATGCCGATTAGAGTGTACAGTGGAGGAGTAAGTGTCATTCCCTTGCCCTTATCACATACCCATGGAGCTGGACATCAAGACCGACCTGCCGGTGCCGCTCGCCAGCATCAAGGAGGAGCACCTCAAGATCGACGTCACCACCGTCCATGATATGCCGATTAGAGTGTACAGTGGAGGAGTAAGTGTCATTCCCTTGCCCTTATCACATACCCATGGAGCTGGACATCAAGACCGACCTGCCGGTGCCGCTCGCCAGCATCAAGGAGGAACACCTCAAGATCGACGTCACCACCGTCCATGATATGCCGATTAGAGTGTACAGTGGAGGAGTAAGTGTCATTCCCTTGCCCTTATCACATACCCATGGAGCTGGACATCAAGACTGACCTGCCGGTGCCGCTCGCCAGCATCAAGGAGGAACACCTCAAGATCGACGTCACCACCGTCCATGATATGCCGATTAGAGTGTACAGTGGAGGAGTAAGTGTCATTCCCTTGCCCTTATCACATACCCATGGAGCTGGACATCAAGACCGACCTGCCGGTGCCGCTCGCCAGCATCAAGGAGGAGCACCTCAAGATCGACGTCACCACCGTCCATGATATGCCGATTAGAGTGTACAGTGGAGGAGTAAGTGTCATTCCCTTGCCCTTATCACATACCCATGGAGCTGGACATCAAGACCGACCTGCCGGTGCCGCTCGCCAGCATCAAGGAGGAGCACCTCAAGATCGACGTCACCACCGTCCATGATATGCCGATTAGAGTGTACAGTGGAGGAGTAAGTGTCATTCCCTTGCCCTTATCACATACCCATGGAGCTGGACATCAAGACCGACCTGCCGGTGCCGCTCGCCAGCATCAAGGAGGAGCACCTCAAGATCGACGTCACCACCGTCCATGATATGCCGATTAGAGTGTACAGTGGAGGAGTAAGTGTCATTCCCTTGCCCTTATCACATACCCATGGAGCTGGACATCAAGACCGACCTGCCGGTGCCGCTCGCCAGCATCAAGGAGGAACACCTCAAGATCGACGTCACCACCGTCCATGATATGCCGATTAGAGTGTACAGTGGAGGAGTAAGTGTCATTCCCTTGCCCTTATCACATACCCATGGAGCTGGACATCAAGACCGACCTGCCGGTGCCGCTCGCCAGCATCAAGGAGGAACACCTCAAGATCGACGTCACCACCGTCCATGATATGCCGATTAGAGTGTACAGTGGAGGAGTAAGTGTCATTCCCTTGCCCTTATCACATACCCATGGAGCTGGACATCAAGACCGACCTGCCGGTGCCGCTCGCCAGCATCAAGGAGGAGCACCTCAAGATCGACGTCACCACCGTCCATGATATGCCGATTAGAGTGTACAGTGGAGGAGTAAGTGTCATTCCCTTGCCCTTATCACATACCCATGGAGCTGGACATCAAGACCGACCTGCCGGTGCCGCTCGCCAGCATCAAGGAGGAGCACCTCAAGATCGACGTCACCACCGTCCATGATATGCCGATTAGAGTGTACAGTGGAGGAGTAAGTGTCGTTCCCTTGCCCTTATCACATACCCATGGAGGTGTCCAGGAGAATACTCCAAAATACTCTTCGGGCATGCACATTCAGAAACAATATAAAGACTCGGTGCGCGAGTCCGACTAGCTCTTCTTTGGTTATGTGGTAGTATGGGTACAAATTGCATTCTCTAATATAATTTACGTCATCCTAAGTGGCCGTAAGTGGGATATCCTGCCCAGGGAGCAAATTTCACTTCCTAGCCAATGCAAGGTGTAAAACTTTAAACAAACCACGGGCGGTTATTCGTAAAGCCCAGGTCGCATATTTATGGCTCTCACCTTCGGTTCGGGCCACACCTGCGATCTGTATAATTCACGAATTCACCGCCTTAGGTATGTAATGCACTATTACCGCTTCTTAGTCGTGCACTTTTGGCAGAGTGGTCGTAGTCATTGCTAGCTCGACTCTTTCGCGATCGTTTCTCTCGTGATGCGACACCATCTATATTGAGAATTATTGTTGGTCGGTTGTGTTGTTTTCAGTATAATTCAGCAAAAGAGATGTGAGAACCTTTTTAAACTCTATCCAAGTGTGTGTGTTTAATTTTCGCTGACTTGACATTTTTTTTGTTATAACAGGACGATTCAAAACGGGAATTCATATCAGACAATGCGGCACCACTGCCCGGAATCCCCGGGACGTCAGGGCCTGTCGGTTTCGAGCCTGGAATGTTCCGCCACGACAAAGACGACATGGGCGCTCCTAAGGTAAGCTGTGCCCCGGGGTTTACCCGCTCATCCCACGGGAACACTCAATTTATTCGGGATGAAAAGTATCCTATGTCCTTTCCCGGATCTCAAACTATCTCCATGCCAAATTTCATCTAAATCGGTTCAGCGGTTTAAGCGTGAAGAGGTAACAGACAGACAGACAGACACACTTTCGCATTTATAATATTACTAGCTTTTGCCCGCGACTACGTCCGCGTGGAACTTGGAAGTATGGAAGCAACCTCGTACAACACGATACATATCCACCTAATCACCTTAATTAATAAAAGGGATTATTATAAGCGCCTAAGCAAATGTAAGAGCAATTGTGCTTTTGTTCTAATAATGACTTTTCCTACAGGGTCACCGCACCCCAACAGAAATGTTCACTCACTTTTCAATCTTTTTAGGTATAATTTCCAGGATAAAAACTATCCTATGTCTTTCCTCGGATCTTAAACTATCTCTATGCCAAATTTCATCAAAATCGATTCAGCGGTTTAAGCGTGAAGAGGTAACAGACAGACAGACAGACACACTTTCGCATTTATAATATTAGTATGGATAGTATGGATATTAGTATGGATACACAATATCTCAATACGGGAGTTCATATCGGGCCATGCAGTAACCCTGCCCAGGATTTTAAGGTTTATCAATAGGCATTCTAATAAAAAATACTGATTAAGTATATCAACAAATAAAAAACATCCAATATGTACTACGCCACTTATGACAGGATAAGTGGCGCAAAGTCGCTGAGCCATTTGATTAAAATATATTGCTTAATACACGTATCATTTACAAACTCGTATAAAGAAGGGCATGCATGGTCACAGTTATCAATACTAAACTTATCGCAAAGGTCAATAATCTCATTGAACGAGGCGTTGACGTATGCCTCAAGTTAGTGAGAGAGATTTTACGTTATTACCAACTATTAACGTTCCAACCAAACTATTAATCACGCTAATATTATAAAGGATCTAGCTATCTGCAGCTCACACCCTGGATTGACACAATAATAGGCTTACTAGGTACATACTTTTTATCCCGAAAAAATTGATGTTCCCGTACATGAGCGGGTAACGCCACGGAGCGCAGCTAGTTATTTATTATACATATTTTGTAGCTGATGACGACACTGGCTAATGGGTTACAAAACGAAATTACGCGAGAAACTGCAGTATCAATATCAATACATTTCTTTGTTACAGGCCAAGAAAAAGAAGAAAGAAAAGAAGAAGCACAAACACAAGCACAAACATAAACACAGCAGCAAAGACAAGGGCAAAGACAAGGAGCATAGAGACAGAAGTTCCTTCCCTCCCCGGCCTCCCTCCAGCACTGACCATTTGAAAATCAAAGAGGAGACGCGGGAGACTCTCAGTTCGTTCAGCTCAAGTCAAAGCCCTTCCGAAGATATATCGTCTATGCCTAGCAATATGAGTTTTTAGGAAATGATTAATACTTTCCCTGTCAGAATCTGTTGTAAATCCTACGGCTATTTAACCCCTCGTATGCGATATCAAAAATTTGATGATTAAATTAAAAAAATTATAAATTTATGTTTTTAATGTGGGTACACACCACAATTTTTATATTAAACGATTGATACCAAGATCAACGCACAAAGAAAAATTAAATGTGTAACCTGGCGGAAGACACCGGGGATCGAACCCGGTACCTCTGGATTACCGGTCCGGCGTGTTAACCTCTCCACCACCCTAACGCTCCCCGATAACGATTCGCGGTCTCATCCGTCAGGTTACACATTTAAATTTGTCTTAGTGCTTCGATCTTTGTACAGTCGAGTTCATTTACATCTACACACTTACGAGAGCAAAAATATCTGAACACGACCCTATTGTCAGGGCATAAAGTCGTGTTCAGATATTTTTGTTCTCGTAAGTGTGTAGATGTAAATGAACTCGACTGTACCAAGGTGTAAATTGAAAATTTGCTAAGTAAATGACGGATTTGACGGAAGATACGAAGGGCTAATAGAGGCGAACCGTGCCCCATATATGGGAGCACGATGGGGAACGTGTTAAATAACTGTTTGAATATTGATTTGTACTGTTTTCCAATATTAACCTTGAATTCGATCCCATGATGATACAGTTTTACTACTTAATTCGGACGTCAGGTCGCCTACTTTGCTCCACGATTAGCCCGCGGTGACGCCGAGCAGACGGTCTCGAGTTCGAATCCCGGCATGGATAAATATTTGTGTGATGAACTTGAATATTTGTTCGTGGGTCATGGGGATGTTTTCTATGTATCTATCTATTAAGTATGTATATCGTCGTCTAGTGCCCATAACACAAGGCTGACTGTAGAACTAGATCGACTCGTGTGAGGTTGTTCGATATTTATATATTCAAAGATAATGCAAAGCTTTATTCAAATACTTAGTTAAAAAATATTCGTAATGTAAGTTTAAATTGATCTTAATTAGGAGTAAGTGATAAATGTGTTATTAAATTTTGATTTGAAATATATTTTCTATATTATGAACGGCATTTTTGTTACCTATATTTACTCTATAAGTACTAGCGTTTGTCGATTAATACTAACGCTTTTTGCGCGAATAAAAGATAAGCTATACCTAAAGCTTACCTTTCTTTCACGCAACGAATCGATGCAACATTCTGTTACAGATCGATTGCCGGTTTTTAGTCTAAAAGGTTAGACTAAAAACGGATAATTCTAGAAAGATAATCGTGATCCACGAATGGGCACTTCTTGAGCGCCGCAGTGGTTGCAAAAATAGTTTGCTCTCATGCTCGCGCTGGTAATCGGAGCTTTTGCAAAGACCTAAAGAGAGATCCTGTATTTGTTCATACTACTTATTATATCTATCTTCTTCTATTCTATAAACTCAGTCGGGACAAAAGTGCGCCAGCGGGACAAACGTACTTGAAAGTTGAAAAGTAGAAAATTAATCGTTCGAAGAGCGTCTAAAATACAAGTGAATACATACATGTATGTTATATAACGTAGCTACCATAAATACAATAACATATAGGTACTTAAATACTATATACAAATACTATATACTGCTGATGTAAGTATATAATATATTAGGTATAACAAAATTGTACAAAAGTATAATTCTAATAAATACGATCCAATGTCTACTGCATACGATGATAGGCACTATTTGAGGCTCTTGTTGGAACGGAACAGGCGTTAGTAAATAGTATAAAATATCTACTTTTCGATATTTCGATATGGTATGTGCTTGTCCCGACGGCGCGGCGGTAGGTAGCACGCGCAAACCACAGCGAAGTACGGAAATAAAGGGCTCAATATTTAAAACTTTCCATTGCCTTGATATTGCCGTCGCCCTCGGAAATGTAAGACAGCGGCTTTGTATCAAATGGCTCGGTTCAAATTACTATTGTGTTCCAAATAGGTAGGTACATCGGGTTGGGTTTCGTATTGATTGATTTCGATTGGATGTACTGATTACAAAACAAGTCGCCTATTTAAATAAAATAAAACCTACGATCAATTCCGACTATTCTTTCATAAGTTTGTATTACAAACTTTCCGTTGACAGTAGCGACAGCAGCAAAGTTCGTATTAAGACTTTATGTTCTAAAACACCAAGATAGTATTTAGTATTTAACAGATAATTTGAAATATGAATGCGTTTGTACTATTGCTGCTTAGCTTGTAGTTTGTAATTAAAGAAAATTGCAACTGAAGCTAGCGTAGCGCCGGAATGAGATCATTATTCTAAATATTCATTTAATTTCCTACATCACAATAATTTGGGTTAGAGGTTCATTTATGGTTTTAAGTAATAATTTGACCATTTTGTGAGCGGTGCAGATTTGTACAAAATAGTTTCTTTGTACCTATAACGGCTATAACATACTTTAGTACTTACTATTGTACCTATAACAACTAGCTTTTGAGTTGATTAATGTACGATTCACATAGACCGGGCCGGGCCGGGTCGGCTGCCGCCGCGTCGCAACGGGCGGTCTGTCAGCCGCCAGCGGCCGTCCGCGTCCAGTGATCAGGTCGGGCGGGTTCGCCTGCCACCACGTTCCAGCGGACGCTGGAGCGCCCGGCGGCAGCCGACTGCGTCCGTCCGAGCAATTAAATTCTAGAGCGACGGACGTGCGAGCGGAGCCGATGGCGTGCGGCGGTAACCGAACGGAGCCGATGGCGCGCGGCGGTAACTGAACGGAGCCGCTTACGCGCGACGACAGCCGAGCACCTCCGTCCGCGTCCGCAAGCGCCCGATCGGCCGGCAGCGGTGCCAATAACATTCGAATATGGGATCTGACTGTCGTAAAGAAGTTCTACATTCGTTTGGCAACTATTTAGATGCGCTTGAGCGCGCGCCGACTCCGCCCGGTCAGTGGGAATCGTACATTACGTTGCACAGAGGGACAGACGTACCTACCTGGCGACACTACATGCTCGCCAAGCCTCGGCAAGTCTGCAGGTCGCAGTTTATATCTTGGAGCGAGATGGAACTACATAGTGCTGAGTCTAATATATAACTGCGTCCTGTAGGCTTGCCGAGGCTTGGCAAGTGTGTGGCCGCGGCATAAGTTTCACTACGATACCCTAGTTGATCGAGATTCGGCGAATATGATAGTGTGAAGAAGCTGCAGAAACTCATACTTCGGCCAACTTCGCCACGGTGCACTCCGCGATAGTGTAGAGCCGGGGTGACAACAGCACGTTTTCGAATTAGCCCAGCTTAAGAGGATATATATATATACTCATTCTCCTACACTATCAGTTTACGCTAAGTTTGCACCTGGTAACTTTGGCGTCGGACTGTTTCCTTCTTTAAAACTACCAATCGATCGTACGCCACGGTGCACTCCGCGATAGTGTAGAGCCGGGGTGACAACAGCACGTTTTCGAATTAGCCCAGCTTAAGAGTATATAAATATACTCATTCTCCTACACTATCAGTTTACGCTAAGTTTGCACCTGGTAACTTTGGCGTCGGACTGTTTCCTTCTTTAAAACTACCAATCGATCGTAACAATTTTTTTAATACCTACTGAATAAAAAAGGTATACGGGTGAAGACCAAAAAGTTTGCTGCCTTAACTCATTTAATTAAAATTTGTGTCAATTTTTCCATTGTACGGCGACAAATTAAACATCGATACAAATTTTAATTAAATGAGTTAAGGCAGCAAATTTTCTCCGTTTCTTGGTCTTCGTCTTCCTTCACCCATATTCTGTATCGGACTGTTTTGATTTTGGTGCAAATTATCATAGAATTTGTGTACGTATATGCGTCTATTTGCGGCGAAATTTTGACCTAAAACAGACGCCTATATAGTACACAAATTTTATAATAGTTAGCGCAAAAATCGAAACGGCCCGACAGAACATTTCCCATTTAGTTCAAGAAACAGACGAGAACGAAACCTTTGTATGGAAAATTTGCAGTGGTATTGCCTCTTAAGTTTACAGCTCGTGTCTAGGTATGCGAAATACCAAAAACTGGATATAATGCAGATGTTGACCTATTGACTAAATATATATATGAGACATGTACAATTTTAGACGTCATTCTAGTGATAATAATATAAGTAGTTTTCGCATAGCACTGATGGAAAATTCGTATTGAAAAAATGAGACCCCGATGTCTGGGTCAATTAGGCTGTATTATTTGTACGAGTATGTCGTTTAGGGTAAATTCCTAATTATATCGCGTACAATGCAGCACTAGAACAACTTTCAGCACTAAAGTAGGAAGTAAAAGAATCAATGGATAGCTCCAACGCAGAACGATCGTTTGCCGTTATGTTCTTAGCATCCTTACACCGATGTCGCATTTAGTTTAGTTTCTGCCTTGCTCCGGTGACATCGGGGCCATCAGATAGTTCTAAACGTAATTATACTATTGAAGATAAATTAGTGCTTAGATTTTGTGTATTTGAAATAATAATAGAATAGTGACGGTGATGGCTCAGTTACAAAATGGCCATTCGAAAAAACAGCTGAAGGTCGCAATTGTAGGCGGCGGTTTAGTAAGTACCCTATGATTTGATATTAAAAATGTGTTAGTTTTTATGGAATTTGTCCGTCCTTTTCTATAAATAGTAATTGTATCATTAATATAATTATTCGTCTTAAGGTTAGTTTTATTAAATATTGTGGTTATCTTAATTAGTTTGTTTATTGTGTTGTTATTTTCTGACTGTTTATGCTTAGAATAACTAGGTATAACAAGACTGTCCTAAATAACAAGACGATAATCATTGATGTTTTAACACGGTTTTATTTTTGTTGTTTATTAAGGGTTATTTTATTGTTATTTTATTACTTTTTTATTATTATTTATATAACATGGATCCCTATATCAATTTTTAGACCCCTAGTTTAAGGGGTTGGGGAATAAAAGTTCTAAGTTTAGAACTTATTTATTGTTTGTGTATTAATACTACCTTAGATAGTAAATTTTAGCTTTCTAGGACATTATAATTTAACTATAGGAAGTACCGTCGGTGGGTCAGTTACGAAATCAGGGTTTTTTATCACACTAAGTATTCTACAGTAATTGTGTTTATGTGTATGATTGTTAATTATTCACATTCAAGCGGCTGGACCAATTTTGATAAATTTTGGTATTAAGGTAGCCAACGCCTTGGATTAACATATAGGCTACTTTTTATCCCGAAAAATATAGTGTTCCCGTGGGTTGAGAGGGTAACACCGCGCGGTGCAGTTAGTATATCAATAACATCTAAACTATAAGAGTTAGGTTTGCAATTAAAACTTTATATGTTTAATAAGTCTGTTTATGAGTGAGTTTATGTGTAGGTACATGTTTGTTACTTCCTCACGCTCATAAGTAGGCATCGGATAATCGGATGCTTTGACACCTAAACTTTGGCGGCTTTGTTTGAGGTATGAGTGAGATAGCTATAGGATTTTGTCAAGTTTAGGTAAATATCCACCGGAATTTCCGATCCCTACTCATAAGGCTGGACCAATTACGATAAATTTTGATATGAAGGTTGAACTATTATTCGTCCTCCAAAAATATAGTGTTCTCGACGTTCTCGTGGGATGCGCGGGTAATACCGCGGAGCGCTGCCAGTTGACAATATGTCCCGAGAATTTTATTTATCTGGTATAGTTAACACCCAAGTTAAGAGGGTTCAAAAAACGACGCTTTGGGAAAAGGTAGGTACGTGGTAGGTACATAGTGCCCTTACGCCTCGCTTGGCTCGTCTTGGCGGGGGCACTACCGTGCCCACAGATACCAAGTCATATTTTCCACCGCGTATTTACGTTCTCTTGAGGCACGTTCAGAAATCTTCTCATTTGTAAATTAAAATGCTGTTTTTATAGGTTGGATCCTTGGAGGCGCTGTATTTGGCAAAAAGAGGTCATCGGGTCCATCTTTACGAATACCGAGAAGGTAAGAGTTGAATTATGTATAATTCCAGGCAATTAAATCAACATAATTACTGCTTTATATTTCAATGCTAGTTGCAATAAACTAGCCAGGTGAAAGATGAATTTAGAAAAAGTTACAGATATTTCTGTAGTGTAAAAAAAAAAAAAGAAGTATGAATGGTTGAAAAATTTCATTCAATTCCTCATTAGATAAACTGGTCGGAATTCGCTCCCAGGATTAAAGGTGAGGCGGGTGAGACGTATTTACTGGAATATGTACTAGGATAAGGTCTTGTCATGGACTCATAAAAGTACTTGATCCTGCTAACGCGTCTGTCCGTAATAGTAGGATAGGCGTACTCGTACTAAACTCTGATTTTTAATTCCGTGGAATTCGGACATCTGTCATAATTTGACGGTTCAGAGGTAAGAAACATTTTTTATACAAGCTATATTTTAAAATGCGCTGTTTTAATAATTTTGTATTATGGATTGCCTTGACATTTGTATCAGGGAATTAAATATTCTAGGATAGGTATCTAAAGCTACAAAATAAGTAATAAGTAAAGCTTTACGTTGAGTGATATATGTAAGTAAATCCACAAACTAGGTATATCGTCCATAATGAAATAACAAGTAGGAGGGCTATAATTTTCTTATGAAATAAAAATCTGAAAGGTGAAAAGGTACATTGCTAAGTATTTGAAAAAATAATTTTACAGTTAGTAAATTGGAGTGGATTTTTCCTATGGGTAATAAAGTAAAACAAGACTTATAAAAATACTATATTCATCTGTGTCATCAGAGCTACTGTTGTCACTCTCTGCCAATATAAAAAAAAAATACTAATAATCAAGAATATATAAACTTACAATTTTGAACCAATGGTTTGTGATACATGAAACTCATCAGAGTGATACCAGCAACATTTTTTTTTTCCCCCAGAAAAGAACATTGTAATTTATTGTGTGCATACTATGCAATTTAAAATTTTGCTTTCTATGTTGTAATAGATGATATGTTAAAGGTATTGTAATTTAACATATATAAAATACAGAAGCCAAGTTCTGCTTTTTATTTAATTTGAAATTCTTACCACAGGCACAAGGAGTTTATTTTTGTCTGGTAATACCATGAAGCGTCAGATTTCCACGGAATTAAAACTGAGAGTTTACCTACTTATCGAGTATTTAGAAGTATCACTACTCAAAAGTACTGGGGCCTTCACCTTCATAGGCCCGTATCTCCATCTAAACAAAGCTTAAACGTGTTGTCAGAATTTATAATAGTAGGTATAGGTATTTACGTAGATGTTTACATGCCTACATAATTATAGTCTGGCAAAAAAGAGTAGAAATTAAAAAGTGGCAATACCGTAGTGACGTCCCTTTCTAATCCATCGAAGGAAAAGGGGACGGCACTACAGTATTGCCACTTTTTAATTTCTACTCTTTTTTGCCAGACTGTATGTGACGTTTTTAGCGAAAAATGACCACTTTGTCGCTTAGGTACTATGGTATATCGACGCAAACAAATTTCGACTATTAACACCGTTTTGGTTGAAAACGCCACATATAGGTATATAGTTATTATAAGAACACACGAAATACCTACATATAAATAAATTGGTTCCTGTGCTTGGTTGATCAAAATAAAGTAACTATAAATTGTATGTAAATAACATAAGAAATTAACCATGCACGTGTTGGAAACGCGTGCGAATAGAATGATTTAAAACTTGAATTTAATCTGATACAATATGACATAGTTTAGAAAGGTTTTTTTGATCTTGTTTTTTATTTATAGGCCTTCTCTTCTAGGGCCGGTAGCCAATTAAACAGTCATCGTGAGTGTTGATTAGCTATCATCATCATCTCTCTCCGACTGATTTCGGCCATGGCGACCGTTTTCACTCCTAATGGTTTGGTACATTTTTTGGAAGTACATTCTTTTATTGGGCTTCAAAGGCAAAGGTTCCTTCAGTCAATTCCATTGCGAAATGTCAAATTGCCAATAAAATTCATTGAAAAAACCATTGGTAAAGAAACATTTATTAGCAAGGAAAATACGTAATAAATAATGTATAAGTATATTATCTACTTACGCCAGCATTAGCTTGGCGCTCATGCGTCCGATAAGTTTACTTATAATGTAGGTAAGCCGATCGCTACGGTGAATGTTTTCTTTGAATATAATAACTTTCACAAAAAAAATGTTGTCAGTAATTATGTTCATGATAAATATGGATATATTCATACACTATTTTTAGGTATCCGTAAATCCCTAGCTTCGTCTATGTTGCTCGAAATTAAATAATCGTAAGTATGAAGTATAAAACATACTAATTATTAAAGTCTCAGATTATTAAAACAATTATCTTTAATTCAAATTATCATTAATTTAAATTATCATTAATTTAAATTATGTATAATTATCATAAATTATAATATAATTATTAATGATCATTTTAATTGAACTTCGTACGAAAGTTTACGTGTTAATGAGTAACGAACAACCAAACGTCTCAAACGGTTTCATATTACTGTGCAATAGGAATAATGAACAGTTGAATACCCAATTACCCATAAATGAATAACCAATGGAAACCACATAAATTACGCTACCTTATTCTGTCTACCAATTCGCCTATTCTATTAGTGTCATTTTTTGCAGCCGCATGGCGTGCCGGCATCAAATCGGCTTTTAAGAGTTTTAAGGCGATTCTGCAAATTTGCTTCATCAAAATTGCATGATTGTAGGTATCGAATGTTTGTTAATATGACTTCTCAGTAGGTAGTCATTGAGTTAAAAAAAAATATTCTCAGTAATATTTTAAAAACAATGAACATTTTTTTTCTAAGTAAGTAGGTATGTCTGGCGTGCGATGTCATCACGCTTAACCAACTAGGTACATGAAAAAAAATGAAAACATTGATACATGCTTTTTATGATCCTTTATAGATGGGCTTACATGCATGTCATATTAATCATATACTCGTATGATTGATACATGAATGAGTATTCATATGATTATTGAATACTTTTTGCCCCGCTATGGCTATGGAAAACAAAGGAAAATTTAGGGTTTTTTCTTAGATTTATTGAAGTTCCGGGAGCCTTCTAGTACATTATATATTCGTTTCCCATTCACTGACTGTTTTCTTTGATACCTTGAGATGCATTACAAATAATTACTGATCTCCTCAGATATACGGAAAACCCCGCTGGCCCGGGGCAGATCGATAAACCTCGCGTTGTCGGTGCGCGGACGCACCGCTCTCAAAGATGTGGGACTAGAGGAACATATGATCCAGAAACATGGCATTCCCATGCGTGCCCGCAGGATTCACCGCCTGGATGGATCCACCTATGCTATACCATACGATGCTAGGTCTAATCAGGTCTGTATACAAAACGACTTAGGTGTCTACCATACACAGAATAACGCTCATGCATGTGGGGTTGGAGAACATGGGTTTCCTATGCGGGCTCGATGGATTTAGCGTCTGGATGGATCTGCGCATGTCAACCGGGGTTACTTTATGAAAAATTGGGGCTACGTTAATAGATTTAAAATGGTTATAAAAACGCAAATACTTATTCATAGTGCGACTGAGCAAATGAGGTAAAAGGTTAGGTCTTTGTTGAAGGTAGGTATTTCATTGCCACAGATAGTAAAAAAATAAGGATTTCCAAAGAAACCCCTGCATTTTAAAGTAACCCCGTTTTACGGTACCGCACGACGCCCAGGTCTAACCAGCACCTCTAGAATAACAGTGACAACTGACTCTTTCACGCGCGAGATATATTACCTATCTCTTTCTGTACAGTATTGTGAGAAAGTGATGGGTGACGCTAAGTCGCGCGACAAGTGTCGCGAAGTATATTTGTGCTAGACGGGCTGGTCTGTACACAGCGGAACTTTACTACCTTTTATTATATTCTCCATTGACTAAACTCAAAGATATGGGCTTGGAAGAACAGCATGGAATTTTCATGTGTGCATGACCGGAGGATTCACTGTCTGTGTGGTGTATCACCTATGACATTACCGTACGACGCTCGGTCTTATAGTAGAAATTATCTAAACTAAGCTCATCCACTTACCTACATTCACAATGGCATTGTGTCTAATAAAATCGTATCTGCTTTTGTTCTCGTAACCGCCAACCAGTTACTTAGAAAAAGATTAGAACTACATTGCGTGGATATTGAATTTTCAACCTTATTCTTTTAAAATGGTTGATGATGAGAGTTCATAGTCCTTTTTCTAGAGAGTACGTTCTTGTAGAGTCGGGCGGTTGTAAAATTCCAAAAAAGTTACAATCACTATTATTCTGTAAGTGTATTTTGTAGTCAAATGTCCAAGGAAATAGAGTCGATAATCTATATTAACCTTCCAAGGTGGTTACAATCTGCTTGTACTACGAGCTCGTTATCTTAATTTGTGGTTAACCACTCAATGCTATTGAGTTCTTAAGTGGATGAGCTTAGTTTAGAAAATTTATTGTACTATACCAGGTGTGCACACAACTTGCCTTCACCATCCAGCCCCGCTGGATGGAAGAACATAAAATGATCTTAAAGCGTGGTATTCCTATACCACCTACTATGAGTATGCCATAACGTACAAAGCCAGGTCTGTATGTACACAACACAGCCATGCAGGCCCGTACACATTCAGTTACACGATACACTTGATCAATTATTTGTACATGCGGTTTACATTTAGCATTAGTACTCAATCCAACCTAAGAAAATATTGTGCTCTGCGTAAGATGCGCCACATGTGTCACAGAATAGAGGTGAGTTCTCAAGCAGCCGGAACAAGTAGATATACATATTCCTAAATATAAAATTAATACTTTATGCTTTCAGTGTATTTACTCTGTCGGGCGCAATTATTTAAATGGATTGCTACTACAAGGTAACTAATAAAAGATTTTAGAAATTTGTATCAAAATAAATTAATAACGGTTTTTTTTTGTAAATTACCTGAAGATCAAATTAAGGCACTTTTCTTAATAAAGAGTAGGTACCTACCTTATTCAATAAATATTTATTTTGTTGCCGATTTCATTTTTTTCTCAGATTTCAATTAAGTTCGGCAAGTTGGTAAATTTGCTTATTCTGACCATGCTAAGCTCAATTTCACGATATGTCCTACAAATTTTTCTCCATTGAGTTACACAAAATGTATTTAGAGAAATTGGCCCATGAGCCAATTTTTATTTTGATGTCGAGTTACTTGTTTTTCATTTTGAGCTCCTCATGTGTACTAAATTTTAGTACAACATACGAAATTTTGTTACAAAAATTCCACATTTTTTGTAAATTAGTGGAAAATTTTGTAGGAAAAATCGTGAAAATGGGCTTGCCTTGTTTAGAATAAGCAACATTACCAACTCACCAAATTTGTTTAAAATCTGAGAAAAAAAAGAAATCGACAACTTGACAAATAAATAAAAATTCGCCCTTAAATGCTCTCCTTGCACGATTGAATTACCACGTATAGTAACGACGTACATTTTATATTGAAATTTGCAGAATCCAAGAATTACGAAAACGTCGAAAGGCATTTCAATCATAAATTGGTGGAAGCAAACCTGCGAAAAGGGTCGTTAACATTTGAAAAGTGAGTATAATGGTGTTACTAACAAATATCATAATAAATACCCAAATAAATATCGGATAGCCGCACACAAATCAATCTAGTCCCACAGTAAGCTCTAGTACGCCTGTATTATGGACACTAGACGACGATAAACAAACTTATATAGATAAATACATACCTACTTAAATACAAATAACATCCATGACCCAGGCACAAATATTCGAGTTCATTACACAAATGTTTGCCCTTGCCGGGATTCGAACCCAGGACCGTCGGCTCAGTAGGTCAGTCGGTATCATACTTAGTAATAAGCATGCCCCGGGGTTTCCGGTGCAGGAATGATTTAACCGGTGCACCGGAAACCCCGGGGTATCCTAATTAGGCATAATGAAATCAGGAATTTCATCGCAAAATGCATGGGGAACTATTATCAACAAAATAAAAAAAACCTAAAATCATTGCCTACGCAATATCCAGCTATTTGAAAATCCATTCATGTTTATAAGTAAGTAACTAAAAGTTTACTTAATGAGAATTGTTCCACTTGGCCGGGGCTTGCCGTATTTCCAGATCATTCAAACAGTTCTGAGCAATGTTGACAACATACGTGACTCCTCCTGCATTAAACTACGTCGTCAGAAAAGTTTTCTATGCATAAAACAATAGTAGATTGTTTGACAAGGGGCTAAAACAAGCCATTGTGACACGAGGTAATTATTTGGACGATTTGCTTTTCACTTAGACTGAAAAAAATAAAAAACTTAAAAATTAAAATAATTTATTTTAAGAAAAATTTAAAGTACAATTTGAGGAATTTTTTATATTTAATGTCACAGCCTTTCCTGGTATATTTATGTTGGCATTGGTGTTATTTTTATTGAAGATTCGCGCGTATTTTTTTTTAAGTGGTAGCAGGTTTAGTCGTGGTGTGATCAGAAAAATATAAGAATGGAATAACATTTAATTTATTTTATCATTTGATATTCTTAGCCAAGATAAAATGTTTAAGATTAAATTTCTTTTCGTTGATTATAAAACGTGCTAAAATAAAATTTCAGTTAATATTCTAGTACATTGTAAATAAAAACTTTTTGGTTTATTTTTTTAATTGGGTCGATCTGATCAGGTTGCAGGTTGGTTTATTTTATTTGTAAATAGTATGTAGCTGGCCGGTAACAAGATTTTTTTTTCAGTGTCGTAGATTTGTATGGGATTATATGGTTTCCTTTTAAACCCTAGGGGCTAAATGTACTATTTAGCCCCGCTTTCCGAACTTAAAACGACGTACTTTTTGAGCAGGAGAAGTGAGAATAAAATAGCTGTTCATTTTAGTATTTTATGTGTTAAAAATAAGGGATAAGACTACCACACCACTTGATGAAGACTATCACAGTCCAAAAATTCGATATGCCCATTCCTTCTCTTCATAGTTTGTTATCTCGGTAAAGCGGCAAACATTCCACGTTTCATTGAATGCAAGGCTTTTATTGCAGAACTTAAAACGTATGTTTGTTAAGATAACACAAAGGCACTCTTAATAGTCTTAATCTTATCCCGAGAGACAATAAACTGCGTTAATCTTACTCCACAAGCGACGTTATTTCAACTGACTGTACGAGGAGTTAATAAACCTACCCGCTTTCTGTAGGCCCGACAAGGAGACAGTAAATGTCACAGCAGATCTGATCATTGGCGCAGACGGGGCGTTCTCAGCGGTCCGGAAATCCATGATGAAACAGCCTCTCTTCGACTACAGTCAGAAGTACATCGAGCACGGATATCTGGAGCTGTGTATACCGGCTGATGAGAATGGTGGAGTAAGTACGTTCGATAAGTTAAGTGACTAATATCGAACCGACCCACAGCAACGCCCAGCAGGTAATCAAAGCTAGCAGGTAGAAAAAAAATTGTCAGTCGCCGGATAGGTGGACATAGGTCAAGGGGACTGAAGCGGGGCTAATCCCTAGAAACTTGAGGTCGCACAGGCATAGGACCGCCGAGCTTGATCAGGATAGAGCGAGACTGCCTTTTTTTGTCCTTGGCTAAAATCACGGGACATTCGTAACTAGCACCCCTGCCCCTGCATAAAATTGTACTCCTCGTTGTGCCCCTCACAAACTTCATCATCATCAACTATCGTTCATAACTGTATTCTAAAATAATCAACATTGGCAGCACAAGCACACGTAGGTACATTAGATCCACTAATACAGCAAGTCAGTACAAGTACAATACATCTACTCGTAAACTTAAACAGCCATATCATAATCATAAACGTACACGTACGCGAGTAAATGATAAACTTCAGGCTTGGCTCGAATTTCTTAATTAAACATTTAATAGGATTATAAATCTCCCAGGGCGGCAACATGTCCCTTGTCAGCTGAAGTCAACCTCATACCTGTTGAAATAGTCCTTTAGGGTGATTATACAAACTGAAAGATAACTTCCATAAAATCGTATATTACTTACTTTTGCGATTAAACATGACTTTACTTCTAATAGTTTAAGGTAAGCTTTGTAGAAATTACTGAAATGTGATACGAGTTGTAATGTTAACTTACATAAATGTCATGGGTGAGATGGGATAGTTTGTTATGGTAGAAAGCTTATTTGGGTAACGTGTTTGTTATTCAGTTGATAATGTGGCTTAATGTGAGATTGCCATTAATTTGGGTTAAGTAACAATATTGTGCTAAAATAAATTGCGAATGTTCAAGACTTGCACTTTGTTGAATATTTTTTTTTGTTTCATATTCTTTTTTTGGATGGTGCTCACTATTTATTACTCTATTGGATTAGTGATGTAAGATAAAATGCTAATACTTAAACGCTAAGTCTGATGAATGATGAAAATAATACAATTTCAGAGCCATAATGCTTTCTAGTGAAATGAGAAACGGGGTTTCTAATCCCAGCACCAAGAATGAAACTTTAAATTTTTCTCTTCAGTTAAAATTTAAAAAAAAAAAACCAAGTGACAATCGAAAAGGCTGAAAGTATTCTTCCACAGTTCCAGATGCCGCCAAACTATCTCCACATCTGGCCGCGAGGCAACTTCATGATGATCGCGCTGCCGAACCAGGACTGCTCCTGGACAGTCACCCTTTTCATGCCGTTTACCAACTTCAAGACCATCGATAGTGAAGAGAAGCTCCTGACTTTCTTCGAGAAATACTTCCCTGATTCGATTCCTTTGATAGGGAAGGACAAGCTGATAGAAGATTTTTTGGGTGGATCGCCATCTGCTTTGGTTGCTGTGAAGGTAATTTAGCGCTATGTAATGAGGATTCTGTATGAATCATAAACATCATCATTTTGATATTTTTTGTGCGAGAACATATTTAGACTTGTTTGTGATCAATTATTATTTCCCAGCATTTCACGTTTCTTTGGTGTTAAGGTAAAGTTATCCTATATATTTCACTGCGTGATTTGGCTGACACGCGTAACGCGACATAGCGGTTTCCTCGATTCTTTATTGAATTACCATGAATACAACTCAACCCAACCCGAAATTTCAGGTTTTGAGAAAACACAATAACGTTTTAACCTAATGTTAATGACATTCATACTGCTTGTATATTGCGCCGATGTTTGACAACATACACATTTATCCATACCTATGTATAACATGAACGTATCCACAAGCCAGCCCTCAAAGATAATTTGTCCCTCAGTGCCGCCCCTACCACGTGGAAGACAAAGCCCTCATAATCGGAGATGCAGCACACGCCGTCGTGCCGTTCTACGGTCAGGGCATGAACGCAGGCTTTGAAGATTGTACGCTGCTCGACAAGTTGTTCCAGAAGCATCACGACAGCCTCGCCGAGATATTGGAGGAGTTTTCTGAGACCAGATGGGAGGACACGCATGCGATCAGCGATCTGGCCATGTACAATTATGTCGAGGTGAGATGGCGGTAGGTTGTGAACTAGTGATACGACGATCAATGGGCGGGGCATGTATGCAGCGTAGGCTTTCAAGATTGTACTGTACTTTACAAGGTGTTCCAAACGCGTCATGATAGCCTGGGTGAGATATTAGATAAGTTATTGGTAGCCAGATGGGAGGATGCGCACACGATTAGAGATCAGGCGCTGTACTATGTCGTGGTTAGTTGAATGTAGGTCGAGACGATTTTAATTCTCATTGCCAATTAAGTACTCTATACACGTAAACTTTATTCTAGCGGGTAATACGATCTAATTTTACTCTTACGACTCAGTTGAAATGACAACTCCGGGCTAATACCTATCAGGGTAGAACATTACCTAATAGCGTTGTGATCAGAGTGTTAGAAGAGTTTACGGACAGTCGAAGTTAAATACGAGAAATCTCCATGATGTTTTTCAAAATTATTCGTCGTGTGCTGCCTTCATCTAAAAGTTTGCCGTGGTCGGTGGTCAACTTTGTTTGCTCAGAGTTTCCTAGTGTAGGTAATCTATCAGAAAGGAGACCTTCGACAAGAGGACCAAAGGCTTAATGGTGTTTAGGAATATTCTTCATTGCTCGTCTAGTAATCACCTTATAAGTTATTAGATGGCGATATCGTTGAGGGTTAAAAGCCAGGCAACAGTTTTCCTTATTTGTTACTATTTATGTATTAAATCGTATGGCATTTCTGACCAAGACTCAGCTACTAATAACTAGAATATAAAGTAAGTAAATTTTAGTACTAAGTAAATAGTCTTATAATTTTATTTATAACTGCTTTCAAGAGATATGTAAGTCTAATAGAAATATGATTGTAAATATTATGCACAAACTGCGTCAATAATGATATTGACAATAAAACGTATATTAACACAGATAAATACTTTATGACCGTAATTCAAGTATTGCAATAAGATTAGTTCAGATATCTCGTACTACGAGGTATAAGTATGAATTACAAATGCCAATAAGCATTGGCATTTGTTTTGTTGTCTCAGGAAAGGACCAAAATGTTGGATGATATTTTGGCACAGTTAGCTAAATAGCTATGCAAAACGAGAAAAACAGCGATTGCGTAAAGTACCTACCGTCGTGTGACAAAAAATAACAACAAAAAGGAACCTTGAAATATAATATTAAAGTACATAAAGTGTGTTAAAATTCAATGGTAAGTTGTCGTCATATTTACGACGGAAACTTCAATACCAATTTTAATTGAGTGAGTTATTAAACATTTTTTGGTCTTCACCTATTAACGTAGGTACGGCTTCACCCACGTTACAGGAAATGAATCATTGTTTGTTTTAATGTATGACCTGATTTCATGGTTAACGTGTTATTAAGTAACCAATATCTAATAACTATCCATATATCACCTCCAATGAAATAGGTACTTTTGTGTTACATAAAATAGTACCTTTATTGTCATCTAAGAATTTTACTCTTAAAAATACGTCTATAACTATTAACACAGGTACAAAACGAAACTACTCCCTATAAGAGATTTTCCCAGTTAACCGTGGACCTTTCCAGTAAGTGTGAGTGTTTAGGTGGATGTGATAGGTGGTGTTGATCGGCCTTCACCATTTTAGTGCCTTTTATAGACGTGCCTTATCTTACCTTTGTTATTTCATCTAATGACTCGTAGGTTGACAACCCATATGAGACACAAGAGAATCTTCAAAATTTTGTTTCACTATCGGTTTTCCTGACGAATCAATTTTTGTTTAGTGCTATCTTCCGTAAAAAAATCATGAAACTTTAGGGCTGTTACCCTAGTCCTGGCAGTAGCGTAAAACTTATTTTATACAGTTTCAAATAATATTAAAAGAAATTAAAACTGCGACTGTCTTAAGATTTGCCAACTTTCACAAAAAGGATGAAAAAGAGGGAAAGTTAGGTGATTAGGTTATAGGTTAGGCGGGATTTTCTACTAACTATACGAGTATATTGTATGAATATGAATGAAAATAAGATTCATTGAACGTAAATACACGTAGTTTGCTCGAATGACTGTATTTGTGAATGAAAGGAGCGAAACAATAATCCCCGCCGCTCGAACGTTTCAATGGTTCTTTGTGGCATTGTGCCCGTATTGTTTACAGTCTACCTAAATCAGGAAATACGGGTTTAATCTAAACGCTTTAATGCGTTTTAAACGAGATACGGAACGTTAATCAAAAGCGGTTTTGTTTAATCAAATGTTGTTTTATGTGAGCTAAAGTAGGTATATGTAAATCATATTAGCTAATGAAGTCGGTTAAAAAGCGGCCAAGTATGCGTCATATCCGAACGTCATATTCAAGCACGCAAAAATAGCCCAAAAACATTATTTTATTTTTAACGTTGTTTGTTCTTTATATATATTGACACCGGCACTATGCCATAGGTATTACCTACTACTCTTCAAGTAATACGGATAAGTTCCTGTGACAGACGAATAGACAGACAGCGAAGCCTTTTATTAATGCCTTAATGGGCTTCGTCGCCTTCGTTTTGCCCCACGAGACCGTAATTATTCAATATATTACTTTAATGTGAACACACAAAATCGATACTTCTATTAAACATGGTTGACGAGGATGTCAAGATAAAAGTGTTACATTCGTTTCCAGTCATCCTTTGTGATTGAGTTTGATTTATACCAATATAATATTTCAGATGCGTGACCTAGTGACTCGACCCTCGTACCGCCTTCGTAAAGCCATGGACGACTTCTTGTTCTGGTTGGCTCCGGACTTCTGGGTGCCGCTCTACAACTCCGTCACGTTCACAACCATGCCCTACAGTCAATGTGTGAAAAATCGCGAGTGGCAAGACAAGGTACGTCATTCACCTTATACATTATATCACCGTTTTATAACTTCATTGATGACGGCTTTTTACGGTTGACTCAGGATTCCTGTGTTATCGTTTTCCTTCGTCACGTTTTTAAATAAAAATAAATAAATATCGGACAACCGTTTAACGCCATGATGTCGAACAGATAACGCGTCTAACGCGAGTGGAGTGGACAAGAATATTGTCACAGTATCATTACTTTCAATTAAGTTCGTGTTAGATACAGGATCATTATTAGGTACAAAAAGTTTAGTGAAGCCTTGCCGCGAAAGAGAAAACAAATACCTACTTGAGCATTAACCAACGACCACTTACCATACGTATGTACTTACTAGCAAATTTTCAGTATTTTCACTAATTAACACAAATTATAACGGGTCTATCGCGATATTCCTTATTTACCTTCATAATCTGACGTTTCGGCGAGGTCGCACATGCCGTGGTCTCAGATAGACCCGTTATAATTTGTGTTAATCATGTGTACAAACCGCGAGAGTATAAAGTGTCCAATTTTAATTATATAGATTTTATTCATTGAGAAACTCTTTATATATGACGAAAGTAAGCATAACTTTGAGGTTGTTTTCAGATATTTTTTTCAAAGTAACCATGAAAAGATTTAAACGTTTTGCTTAATTTTTCAGATTTTGATGTACCTCTTCATATCTGCAGTATCGTCGGCATTTT
Source organism: Apotomis capreana (assembly GCA_947623375.1). Classification (NCBI taxonomy): domain Eukaryota; kingdom Metazoa; phylum Arthropoda; class Insecta; order Lepidoptera; family Tortricidae; genus Apotomis; species Apotomis capreana. The sequence continues at coordinate 7,442,125 of OX392506.1, read as the reverse complement.
TGGGATACTTCTTTATGTCACGATAATTTCGAAATATCACCAGTATTGTAACATACATTTAATTTGAAATAAATTATGCACTTTTATATAACTTTTTTTTTTCTAGTATTCGATTGAAAGTCATAGTGATGTGTATACGTATAAGCAATTTTAACTCTTGGCAAAAGCCCTAGATCTTATCAACCGCTGTATGACATCTTTATCTACGCAGGTAAGCTACCTTTTATGACGGATGATATGAGTACACAAGTGAAACCTACCAACTATACATGTATGGATACATCGGTATTACTAGACTCGTTACGCCCTTCTTACACTGATGTACTTGCGTACTAAATCAGTGTTGCCAGCCCAGCCTAATGAGATGCACTGCATTTTAAACTGCGAAACGCAAGCACAGGCAAAGATTGATTTAAGCCATCGGAAGCAACGCTTTCTCGATCCTTGTCAGTTGGAACCTTGGAGTGACATGATATATAGCTACAGTAAGAGTGAAATAACCAGCTAAGATAAGAAACTAGTATAAGTAAAACCAGATAAATGGGAGTTCTACTTGTGGTCGCACAGCAAAGCGATGTATATAGCAAAATACGAGTAACAAGCTTTCTTTCTTTCGAGATTTCTTGTGTTCTCAAGTGTTGTGAAAAGATTTTACAATAAACACTGAGTATTTAAAAGAAATTGAGTTTCAAGTTTCCTTATTCCGCTATAGTACTCGTACATTATCCTTTTTTTTAAACTTCAAACCAGAAGAAGGTACTTAGTTCGTCGGGATGATTTTTAGGGTTCCGTACCTCAAAAGGAAAAAACGGAACCCTTATAGGATCACTTTGTTGTCCGTCTGTCCGTCCGTCCGTCCGTCTGTCAAGACCCTTTTTCTCAGGAACGCGTGGAGGTATGAAGCTGAAATTTATATCAATTACTCAGGTCTACTGTCCCTTGAAGCTGTGAAAAAATCAAACTTCTAAGCCAACGCAATCAAAAGATACAGCCGTTTATGCCGCAAATTTTCGACACTTGCAAGGGAATCAAAACCTACAGGGTGCTTCCCGTGAACTCAGAATCTTGAAATTTGGTACGAAGCAACGTCTTATAGCATAGATAAAGGAAAAATTACGAAAACCATAAATTTTTTTTTTAATACCTAACTTTGCACCTAATTTATATGGGGCGCTATACATACCAGGTGCAAACTTAACTTAACCACTTAGGGATGGAAAGTGTTTGTACGGAACCCTCGGTGCGCGAGTCCGACTCGCACTTGGCCGGTTTTTTTTTTATGTATTACTTACTTAAAGACTGATGGACCTTTTTTTATAGTGCGGCACTTTTTACTTGGTCCCATTGTCATGACTCTGAGTTCAAGATCTGATCATGGAATTCTTCAAAAATCATGTTTTCTCTCGTATTATTGAAGTAATATCTTGTTAAAAAGTGATAATTTAAATGTCCAATGAGGGTTATATTTATAAGTTTAACGCGTGCGGTTATAAGCCTGTCGCAGCCTCTAGATGGATAATTTTTAGGTAGGTACCTATATATGTAGTTTTTTTTGTTTAAAAGTTTTAACCATATGAATCAAGAAAATCAATTCATCCTTTTTTTTAAAGTGTGCTAGAGATTTTTATCGTGGCCGTATGTTTAAACTTCTTTTAAAATGTATTCCGTGTTAAAACAATTTAACCTTTATCAATTATTTACTTAGCAGGAATAAACAAGGGTTCGTTAGCGTATAACATAAAATAAATGAGAATTCAGTATTATTTTAACAGTTTCCACTTTCGTTTTATTCACTACCCCGCTGAACGGTGGTGACATGGTGGAAAATTAAGGGAGGTATCGTTCAGCATACATTTACTTACGGAATAGTACGAGGCACGGCACATATTCGTGAAAATAACATAAATGTTCCGTTAGGGACAACTGCGTACTCCATTTGGAATCATTAACCAATGTTAAAAAGAAGTTTCCCAGTGCTTTTTGATGTTTTTTTGTTCCATTTCTAAATTGTGTGGTGACTTATAGTTATATAGCAGAGTAGCTGATATATAAAACAAAAAAAATCCAATGGAATTATTATCGAGGTTCCCGATTACTTTGAAATTTAATAATCGTAAATCTCGTTCATTCTCTATGTTTAATAAATACAAAATATTTTTATCGGTGAATATTTCGCATTTTTACAAAAAAAAATTAATGATATTACATGAACCACTTGACAAGTTTATAAAAAAATAGATGATCAACTTGGTTCGTCTGCGTAGTGGGGTATAAATAAAATAAAAATGTAACCAAGAGATGGCGTTGTACGGCTGACGCCATTCCAGAAATAAATAACCCTCTCCATAGAAAAGAAGTTTAGATATTTTTATAAGGGAATATTCCACATATTTAGATGATTTTTTGATTCAGATAGTGACAAGACAACATGACACTCGTGATAAAGTACGTTTTTGTGAGCTCAACGAGAACATTGTACAATTTGCTTAAACAATAAAACAATGCAGAGTGAACAAAGTCCATTAACAGAGAAGCGGTTGGATTCTATTCGAATACTCAAACAAAACACTGACGGTTGGAAAGTCGTACTAGGTGGCAGTAACGGGGAAGTTTAAATATGAATCTAATGGGGATTGTACATTCTTGCCTAAACACGGCGAGGCAAGCATGCCATCTCCTTCGGTCTCTATAAGTCAAGAAAGAACGGCAAGAGTGTACACTAGTGTACCTACATCCTCCATGAATTTATTCAAGATAATATCCGGCTTATGCGAGATTCGGATACCTAGTTCAAATGTGCGGACTTTATTCTGACAAACTAGCCATATTACAGTAATCGATTGCAAAAAAAATGTGCATAGTTAAGGGCTTTAAACAAAACAAAACTCTTAAATTGAGTCCTTTGTGTGACAAAAGTTACCCATACATTTTGTATGACTAACTTTCGTCACACAAAGGAAGCGATCGTGATTTTTTGTTAACTAGGCTTTTAACTAATGTAATTTTTTTTTTGCAATCGACCCATAATTGTTTTTTTGCCATTCAATCTGATTTTAAGACAAAATAAAATTTTTGACGAGATATGGATCAATATCAAAATTATACATTTTGGCATTGTATCGTATAAAAAAATCTAGATGTACTTCAAGTATCGTCTTAGCTGCGAAAAGCCCACTCGGAGCCGCGTATTCGCGAGTTCATTGTCGCCGTAATGAGTAAAAAAGGCATCTGTAAAAAATGCAAAACTAAGGGCCCCGAAGGGGCTTTCCACAACTGAAGGGATGATGTATATCATCGCTAAAGTTAAAGTAGATATACTTAATATTCAAGTGATCAGACAAATACCATTATTAGCAAAGAAAAATTTTGTTTACTAGTTGAATCAAAAAAAATATTTTTTGGTTTTTATTTTTTATGTACCTAACTTATAAGTACAAAAACAAAAAAACAATTTTATAAAAATGTATCTGCGCGTTCATCGTGCCTAAAACGGCTGAACCGATACTTGGTGCACCGACTACGGAGAAATAAAAATACCATGATCCACTTTTTCTTTTACGCGGCCGAAGTTATCGGGCACCATGCAGACCTCCTGTGAAATAAAACTCAGTTTTTTAAATGGATGTTAAGCCTATTTGCAGTTCACGGCAAATTAAACAGAGCACGTGTGGCCCGTAATATAGCGCGGTGTCTGACTGCACTTATTTACTTTTAATGACGACACCTTGCAGTCACACGGATGAGATACGTCTGTGATGTATTTTACAATTACAAGAGCAGAGAGTTGAAATAGGTCACACGAAAATTAAACATTTGTGCGTGCGGATTTAATTATAGTTCTCACCGTGCAGGCTCGGACTGCAAAATATGCCGTATAATGATCAACTTAGCACAATTATTTCATAATAACATAATTTATTTACTTGGAAAGTTGTAACAATTAGATAACGTAGGTATCTCAATTGATATTTTATTGACATTCCTACTAGGAGATATCTTAATGAATTATAGAGAAGCTGTTTATCATAACTACTTATGTCGTATATATGTAACGACTAGTTTTATTAAAATAGTGATATCGTAAGCCCAATAGACAAATCGTTAATTTTAATTAAATGGTTTGTGGTCACTGATTTAATTAATGGTTTACAATAATTATTTGCGTTTAAAATTGTGTTAAGAAGTATTAAAAAAAGGACAAAATTTATATGAAGGAATATTTTATAGAACCTTGAATCCTTTTGGAACCAAATTGTCTGTCAAAAGAAACTTTTACAATGAATATAAAACGTATTGTTGAGTTCCAACTTAATTATAACAATGTTTTATCCTATGAAAGCAGAATGAATGTTTAACTAGGGCGATCCTTTTAACCCCACTGAACTTTATTGCACCGACAGCACTTTGCTTTTATAAATAAACAGGCATTGGGCAAAAATGGTTTGCTTTAAACAAATTCTTAATAAATATTCAACTGTAGGCCTATTTTACAAGGTTTATTCTTTAGTTAAGTGTTTAAGTTTTTCAAGGTTTTTTTCACACACTAATATTACAAAGGAGAAAATTTGTGAGAGTGTTTATGTGTACCTACCTATGCTTGTTACTTCTTCAAATGGCAGGACTAATTTTGATAAATTTTGGTACGAAGGTAACTTACACCTTGGATTAATACATAGACTACTTTTTGTCCTGAAAAAATTTAGTGTTCCCGTGGGATGAGCGGGTAACACCGCGTGGGCAGCTAGTATTAAATAAAACAATGAACTACCGTTAAATAAAAAATAAAAAGTGTGTGTGTCAGCTCCGACGCACGACTGGAGTTTACTCTTCAGGCCAGGCGCGCACCACGATTTTTTTTAGTCGCGCGATAATTTTGTCGCAGAAATAAGCGTACTTATGGGTTTATGAAAATCCTGGTGCGCGCACTCTCATATAAACCCATATCTTGCATTTCTGCGACAAAATTATCGCGCGACTAAAATCGTGGCGCGCGCCTGGCCTTAAGAACGATTGTAAAATATATACTCAATACGTTTATTGCACATAATGGTTATACAGGTGGAAGTAAATAGTTTAAGTATCACATTATATACCCTGTTGGGCGCTGCAAACAAGAACGAGAAGGTAGGCACTTACATAATATTAATATACGAGTATAATATACAGCAAAACTTATAATAATGTTAAAATTTTTTTTTACCCATAGGCCTATATCTGAATATTCGTTCAAGGAGTAGTACGTTTTCGAAACTAATGATTGTTTGTTTGTGAACGAAAACTGCATCTTTTTTTCTTTTTACTTCGAACTTCGTATCGTGCTGTCCCTTTCACTCTCCTGTTATACACCGTATGACTGAAAGGAACGGCACGCGGTGGCGGTCAGTTGTAATTTATGACTATCCTAACATTCCCTCAGACACACGCGGCCTGAATTGTCATAGTGACAGCAGGTCGCCACCGCGTGCTGGCTGTAAGCCATAAAGTCTCGACAAAAAAAACTGATGGCTGTCAACCTGTTATTTTAATTTACGTCAACAAACGGCCAATTTCAAATTTTTTCGCGATTTATTTCAAAATTATCATAGTTAATGTCTTCAAATGCATAAAGAAAATGTGCTTAACGCGGCACAACCTCTGCTGAAGACGATTCAGTTCATTTTCCTAGAGCGGGAATAATAATTTTACGGTAAGAATATTTTATTTCAGGTCTCTTATATGTCTCGGAATTTTGTTGCATATTTTAATACACATGAAATAAGAACTACCAGCTATTTGTTTTAGACGTTTCAGGTACATTTAGTTAGGTTACCTTGCACTAGAAATACGGTTATTGTATGTTATTAAATCACAGGTTCTGTCTGTTTGTTTTAAATATCTTTAACCTCTCATCTCACACAAAAACGGCTGCACGGATTTTAATCCCAGATAGCATCCAAACATGGTGATAGGATACTTCTTACTTCTTACCCAACAACTGTAGACAAAAAGATTTTTAATACAAGTATTTATAGGTATTATTCATATCATAAGGTAATATTTTAACACTGCTAGAGATATTTAGGCCTGCATTGACCAAACTTGTTCTGAGCTTAGTGCATAGTATTTTAACATTATATTTCTGTTCATGTCTATTGTCCATTTTGTTCAAGCAGGTCTCAATTAATGTGGATATGTAGACTTGTTAAAATGTAATTTCCTATTTCAGAGCTACATTTTGGGCACGACTGGTCTTCACAAGAATCCTTGACTTCTCTGTACGAAAGGAATAAGGTTTTATGTGGACGACATTTCCAAGATTCCCGTTACACTGACAGTTGTTGAAAAAGCCTGAGCAAGTATTCTGTTCTAGGAACAACAGAATATATTATTAAAACAATGCAATAATAGTGCACCTATGTAATAAACTTTTAAAGACATTTTGTAAATTATAGTCCCTGTTTGGATATACAATGAATAGAGGCCATTTAAAAGTAATTCATTGTGTTGTTTTTTTTATAAAACTTAAATTTCAGCTCAATCGTATAACGGGAAGTACTTGACAAATGATTTGCAGGATAAAACCTGAATATGCATGCATGTAAAATAGAAAAGTTAGAAAAACAAATTTTCAATATGGCATATTTGAAAACCCCGCCAAAAAAGCCTGCTGTCACTTAGTTCATATACGGTGGCGCTAGTAGTATTAAAAAAAAAGATATTAAAATTTTTTGAACGTAGTTACCGTTCTTCGTCTTGTGAGTATTATATTCCTTGTTGTTGACATACTTGACGTTCAAGTTTGCATGACGTTATTCAACGATTTTATTAAAGTCCGTCCCTTTCACTCTCATGTTATACACAATATGAGTGAAAGGGTCGGCACGAAACGAAGTTCGGAGTAGGCCCTTAGATACACATACCTACACAAGTTTACCGGACGCCGCTTCAAGCATCATGCAGGCTTGACGGCGGGCTTGATCGTGTATGGCCTGCATTATCCTTACTTCATGCAGGCGAAATGTCAAATTTCATAGTTTGTTTATGTGAACATAATGGAAGAGGAGCTGGGAGAGTTTAGTTTTGTCTCCCTTCCACTATCCCGAAACCACTCTTGGGCTCTCTCTCGCACATAATAGTATAGGATCCCGATATAAAACGACCTTCACCGAGATGTTTATTTGATGAAATGTATTTATCTAATATTAATCAAACCGGTGAAATGCTTAAAACATTTTTTTTAATTATTAATTAAACATACCCTGGACTAAAATTTGTTAGACAACCCATATGCAATATATTTATTGACATAGGTATTAAATTAAATATAAAATACATTTCATGAAATAAACATCTCGGTGAAGGTCATTTTATATAGGGATCTTAGTCTATAACGCTTAACGTAACGCATAACCTGCTAAATTAAGATGTCGTATTTTTACGCCGATCGTATACTGAGATACGACTTTTTAAATTAGCACGGCAGATACGTTCGATTTTATACCCCATATTTTTCATACCCCGGGCTTATATATGAAAATCGATTCTTAAGGAGTAAACTCCAAAAAGTTAACTCGGTGACGTGAGGCGCCATTTCTGGGTGTCTACTACCGGCCGCAGAAGTACCGGAATACGAGAATCTTCGGCCAAAGCTCGACCTTTATTAAAGCCGATACTTGAGCCCCACCACAAATAGATTAAAATTCACGTAATGCGAGACTCCAGCCGTTCGACGCTCAGAACTTGGTTTGTCTTCACACTTATAATATCAGCTTTAGTAGTGTAGTCGGGACATGTACTATGGGCTGCAGAAGAATTGCATGGCTTATATATGAATGAATTCATTCATAAATAGGTCATACAGTTGTACGGCAGTATCAGTGTCTTCGGGGCCGCATGCATCCGGTAACTGCAGCACTTCGCCTTCTTCTGAGCTATAACAAAAAAAACCGGCCAAGTGCGAGTCGGACTCGCGCACCGAGGGTTCCGTACAAACACTTTCCATCCCTAAGTGGTTAAGTTAAGTTTGCACCTGGTATGTATAGCGCCCCATATAAATTAGGTGCAAAGTTAGGTATTAAAATATTAAAAAAAAACTACTTACTAGATCTCGTTCAAAACAATTTTCGTTGGTAGTTTTTATAGTAATGTACATCATATGTTTTTTTTAGATTTTTCATTTCCTTATTTTAGAAGTTAGAGGGGGGGGGACCAACTTTTTTCCACTTTGGAAGCGTCTGTCACGCAAACTATTCGGTATAGAAAAAAAATATTTTAGAAACCTCGACATCATTTTTGAAGACCTATCCATAGATACCCCACACGTATGTGTTTGATGAAAATAAAAAATTTTGAGTTTCAGTTCTAAGTATGGGGAGCCCCCAATATTTATTATTATTTTTTTATTTTTGCATCAAAATCTTAATGCGGTTCACAGAATACATCTACCTACCAAGTTTCAACAGTATAGCTCTTATAGTTTCGGAAAAAAATGGCTGTGACATACGGACGGACAGACAGACGGACAGACGGACAGACGGACAGACGGACAGACAGACATGACGAATCTATAAGGGTTCCGTTTTTTGCCATTTGGCTACGGAACCCTAAAAATGGCCTTTTTACTCTTAGTAGGTTTTATTATGGTATTAGAAACGATAATACTGATCCTATCGTTAGATTATTTACTATTTTAGGCTAGCTATAAGATATGCAATTTATTCTCAGTAGTTTAGCTTTCAAAAAAATTACCAATAATCAAATAGAAATACGTTTCCCGTCTCAAGCATAAAGGGTCAAAAAGAGACAAAATGGGAAACCAGTGGGAAAAAGTCTCGTAGGCTCATTCAAAGAATTGAAAATAGACTACAAAAATAAAAAACAACATATTGAAGTTAAAACCTTAGTATTGATTAAAAAAACCAAATAAAACATTATAAACTAAGAGGGCAAATTCAGCTGCGTATTTTTTTCTTTTTACTGTAGGATGGGAAAAGTATCCAGTCAGTCCAGCTATTTCTGTTCCAAAATTGATTAAAATTTGTCCAGCCGCTTGGGCGTGATAAGAAGGCAAACAATTATGACCCCCGCGCATATACAAAACAAAAGACGATCTTGTATCACGCTATTAAGATTTTTCCTGCAATCTTGCCTCTCCATAGAAAACTAATTTACAATACAATAATTTTTCTAGGATAAGGTTTAAATCATATTAGGTATTTGACTAGAGAGTCGTGCAGCAAGAAATTCTCAAGCCCAGTTTACTATTGAAGAGCTTAACAAAAAAGGCAAGGCGTTCCCCTTCGCATTCCATGCAGCGACGAATCGAGTGGTCTGACCGAATTAATTGGCTCAGCATTTGACAACAGGAAAAGAAAACGAACTATTGTGACACTAATGAGGATTTATCGCTGTGAATCCAGGTAGGGAGAGTAAATAGCTAAGGCTTAGTAAATACCTGAGCTTCTGGAGCAAGTTTGCTATTTACGTAAAAAACGCAATTTGACAACATCTCATATTTTTAAGACTGTCATTTTATTACTTCTCTGAATTCTGCTTAAAAATATGAAGTAATCTCTGTTTTTATTTATTTTATTATTAATTTATAAAAACATACTCATTTTAAAATGTGGCAACACCAAAACCAGAACTTAATGGAACGGTTACTTTAGTCGGTTTTCTTATTAAAAAAAACTTAATAAAACTCGGTATGCATTCTGTCATCTGTCAACGTCAAATAAAAAAAAAAAATTTTTTTCGCTCTTTGGTTTAGACAACAACCCTATTCAGCCCGTATTGTCTTAGATTGCAGTTATTTGATGTATTTTCTTATATTTCTTTAAATACAGAAGTATAAATTCAAAGATTTTTTTTTAAGGTACACGACATAAAGCCCTGTCGATCTCTATATTAATTTTCACCTGTTATAAATATGAAATGTTGTCAATTGTCACAAAATACAAGGTTGCATCGCAGAAAAAATGAAATCAGATGGTCACAGAGTATAAGCTCCCTGCCTGTGACCCTTTGTCAATGAAGAGGATACTACGAATCAATGACAAATATCATGTATCAATTACCTACTTATAATATAATTGTTAGTTTTATGTATAATTTACGAAAAAATTACTTACTGTTGAGTTTCTTTCGGCTTTCTTCTCATCAGCGGTCTCCTCTTGTGAAATGCCGGTAGTGATTCAGACATGTGAAAGTACCCTTGTGGCCTACTTACAGAATAAACGTTATGACTTTGATTTTAGATTTTGATGATTCCGAACAATATGGTGTGTTAAATGTTCGTGTAAAATACTCGTATTCTCAAGTCCCGGCTAGCCGTCTTGGCTTCGCCGGAGATAGGGAGGCACCGTATGAACCCGTGGACCTTGAGTGCGGTATCGGGGTCGCAGGCGCGCAACAACGCGCCTGGTCTTCGGGCCATAATTTTGTGGAATGCTGTGCTTCGCGCATCATGGTCATCTGGCTCGCGGCGGTGCTGCTGGGCCGTCTTCCTCTTTTCACCGCGAGCGGAGCTCTGTGGTGGCACGGTCATTGGCGTATCTAACATTATTTTCCAGGGGGGGCCTGGGGTGGGCCTGGCCATGGCCAATGAGATGAAACCATGAATTTCTATCGGTAAATCAAAATCCTGGGGTGGACAGGGCCTTTTTTTTTTTTTTTTTTGAAATGTGCCTTTGCAGGTGGGCCTGCGTGTATGCGGCCCGTAACTGCACGTCTGAATTTGTCTCAGCCACTGAGCAGCAAAGACTAGCGAGAGGAGAGAGGATGCCAGCCATCAGAAAGATGAGCTGGACTTTTGGTTAGCCCTCATGGAATAACTGTAGCGTTTATTGAGAAGGGGGCACGGCCCACCCGGCCACCCCCCCTATATACGCCAATGGGCACGGTGGATGTTCGTGTAAAATCACGCTATGCCCTTTATAAGCGTTTTGGAATCATTCCCGGAATTCTACTAACAAACACTCAAATGGCAAATTAGTGCAGGCGGCGACTAGGACAGGATTGAACGGTCAATGATGAGTACGTGCACATAAAATTAAATAAATAAATATCGGACAACCTCACACAAATCGATCTAGTCCCAAATTAATCTCAAGAACGCTTGTGTTATGGGGACTAGACGACGATATACTTACTTTGAAATACATAGAACAACCATGACCCAAGCGCAAATATTCGAGTTCATCACACAAATATTTGCCCCGGTCGGGATTCGAACCCGGGACCGCCGGCTCAGTAGGCAGGTGTCTACAACGAGCCAAACGCGTCGTCAAAAAACATTACAACACCGTGAAACAATGTCCAACTGACAGGGAACACTTGGTGATCATTGATCATGTTTTATGGTTAATATAAGAACGATATGTCAGTGATATTTGCGTGATATGGCTGCCATATAAAGTTTTGCTATTCAAGCTGCATTAAGTTGACGTTGACAAGTTGACTTTGATCGGTAAATACGTCTTATATTTTCGCTTCAATGTAAACATTCTTGTCGCTTAAATAAGCATACAATATCTCCATCATACGTTAAATGGAAACGTGAATTTTAACATCCTATAGCGTCAGTAACATTACTGGTCACTAAACTGTACCTGTTGTCAGTGGCGTGGCGACTTACACTTACACTTGAGCTTTAAAAACTAGTTTTTTTTTGTAGTGAATATGTAGCGCGCAACGAAAAGAGCTTTAAATTGCAGTAAAAGGACATTAATTTGTATTACTCAATCGGAATGGTAATTCACTGGGTTAATTGCGCGGCCGTTAACCTTTTGTATTGTACCTATAGGCTATCGTGATCATGTACGTATCTACTTAATTATAATAACAAAAAAAGAACCGACTTCAGTAAAACTAAAAAACCAAAAATAACCCGTTCATGTACAGTCGAGTTCATTTACATCTACACACTTACGAGAACAAAAATATCTGAACTCGACCCTATTGTCAGGAGCATAAAGTCGTGTTCAGATATTTTTGTTCTCGTAAGTGTGTAGATGTTAATGAACTCGACTGTACAGATTACATTTGACTCACCCTTCGAAGTCGATCCCAAACCACTCAGTTCTTATATTTATAGATATATTATAGTTTACGCGAGGTTTGGCACCGACTTCGAAGGGTGAGTCAAATGTAATGTAGGTATAGGTAATCTGTACTTGAACGGGTTCTTTTTTTTGTTAAATTTTTTTTTTTTTTTTTGCTTTTTAGTGATTCATATAAAAGTTCTAGTGGCAATCTGTGGTGTTCATCATCAGTTTCCTTACACCAAATCCTATTTACTGAATGTAAATTCTTGACTTTATCAATAAATTACCGAAAGCGCCGTACATGTCCCTATAACATTTGAAGAGTTCCCTCGATTTCTCCAAGATTCCATCATCAGATCCCGACTTAGTGCCAACGGGACCAACTCCGAGGAGTTATACCCTTTCGATAAAAAAAAAAAAATTGAAAATCGGTTCACGGTTCTCGGAGATATCGAGTAACATACCTACATACAAAAAAAAATAAAAAAATAGTTCGAATTGAGAACCTCCTCCTTTTTTGAAGTCGGTTAAAAATAGCAGCGTAATAGGTATAGTATACCTATAATAGGCTGATGCTATTTATTAATGACGACAATCGATCCCGTTTTTAGTAGGGACAGGGAGGGAATGTCTATGGAGCCGTCTGAAATATTTAAGAGCACTGTAAGAGCTCTGTCCCACAGGTACACCATGACAGTATCGACGGAGGCGTATCCCATAATAAGAGTATGTGGTAGCCAATTGCCAAGAGAGTTAGTATCAATAGGTTCCAATAGGATTTATTTGGGTACGGTGGCTGGTGGTGTCGTGTGGCTTCCCATCGAATTCGGGAATTAAGATTCAGTAAAACGAACGCCTAACTTAGATATACATACCTACTTGCTGCGAAATATAAAGTCTTCAGTGTGTCAAGTGTAAACTCTCAACGCTTTCAATTCGTAGGTCTCCACAAAAAATTGTGATTGAAACTTCATTATTAAATTTCTCAGCGGTTTTGAGAAAGTTCTCAAGCTTTTTGTCCACTAATGAGTACTAATGCTTGTTATCGTTTTGGTAGAACTCGTCAGAGGGTTGCTGGATTGGTATTTTAATTGGCGGCTCGATCAAAGCAATTTCGGCTGCCGCTGGTTGTCCCGAGAATTTGAATTCTGCGTCTTTATTATCGCATTTTATAGTAACTTTAGATTCGGAAAATATTCCCTGTGAACTCTACATAATATATGTAACTACTCGTATATTTTGAACGCGACACAGTATTCCTAAAATAAAACGTCGAGCCGTAGGTGTACCTAGGCATGTATGACGACGCGGTTAGCGCAGTGGTCGTGCAGCTGCCTTCTGAGCCGGCAGTTCTGGGTTCGAACCCAGCAAGAGCAAATATTTGTGTAATTTACTCGAATATTTGTTCCCGGCCAATGGATGTTGTCTATGTATCTATATTATGTACGTGTATCGTCGTCTAGTACCCGTTGTATAAGCATTTCTTAGTTTGGCTCTAGGTCAATTTGTGTAAGATTGTATGCTTTCATATTTTTATTTTTTATTATTATCAGTGCTATGTCACGTCGTCGACGCAACGTCTCACGTCACGATAACACTGCAAAATTTCTGTACCTATTTAAGTAGCTATTTCAAAAATAGGACTTACGATTATAAACCATGTTTGTGTCGGATAGTTTACTGAACTTAGGTAATCATTTGAGTAATACCTACGGTTACTGAACAGCCATGACTTTATGAGCAATCAGACGAGAAGACGAATAGAGGAAACAGTTTACTGATCCATTTGAGATAATGTAAAACTGAATAGCACTCCTTGTATTCCGATATCTTGGTATTGCCCTGTTGGCTTTTATTAATAGCGTTTGTGCCAAGCTACATACATATTGGGTATACCTACTTACATCCGAACTATTAAAAATATTGTAAGTTTGCACACATAAGGAGAAGGTTTTGCTCTCGCCGTCAATAGAAATATAATTAATAAATTAAATGTATCTTGAATTGAATTTAATTTATTATATGGACTTTGTCTGAAATACAATTTATGTGTATTTGCCAGATTCCGTATTCCTAAATAAGTATATATCAGTAACGTGGAGTAAAAAGTATTATTAGGCACATTGGAGCATAATTTGAGTCAATTATTCTTCATGACCAGTAAGTAAAAAGATGGCCAGTAATAGGCAAGCCACTAGTAGTCGAGTTCTATGAACTAACTTAAAAAAAAAACCAAGACCGGTGACAAGAAGCTAAACAGATGAATAAATTTCCAGCAAACTACAAAACCCAGCTTATTAACCACGCAATTACCGAACCCTTTTAATAAGGATACCCTTTCGTAATCACCTTAACTGGAGAAACCAATTAAGTGGAGTGACCGTGCAATAGATGTTCAAACCGATAAACTTGTTTATTTGTAAGCAGGTGGCTGCATGTTCAAAAGGCAGGTAGTGGCTGACCAAGGTTAACTTTTTAATTAAGGCAATGCCTTATTAATATGCCTGCACACGGGAGGAGTTAAACTGACCGGCAATTGACCCCGTTATCACCTAATACAAAAAAGTAGACTGGAGAATCGAAAGTACATATTAATAATTTATGGATCTATAGTATTATAAAATTCTAGATGTTTCTGTATTCAATTAATTTATTTATTAATCTGGAAAAACGTAGTTCCCCTTCACCATTATTATTATACATTTTACATTTACTACTAAGTATTGATATAAGTCTCGTTTTAACTTACGAATTACAAAAAGTACACTGGTAAACTATTCCTTTCTGTACTAAAAATTAGTTTTCTATGGCCCCCCTCAGGCCCTCATGATTAAAAAAAAAATCCTAGCACGATGCAGGATCACCTTTTGTTTACATCGCTCCGCCATCCGTTGGTCATTTCTTTGTTTTCTCATCATACTAAAATGGGTGAACAAATTTGCACTAGTTTTGGTACCGGGATGGCTGGACATCCAAAGATAAAAGGATACTTTTAACCGTTTAGGTACGATAAAAAAAAATTTGGCCGACGAGTTGACGCGGGCACCTATTACCTACTACCTAATAGTTTGAAGAGCTTTGTCATTAGGTATATAACTCCTTGCGGCTCCAGTACAGGAGTAAAGCCAACATTTTTAATCCCAAATAATCGATGTAATTCCGTTATATGGCTGTGATTAAACCATTGGGAATATCACATCACAATGCCACATCGAATTAAAAACGTTAGTTGTTATTGCAATTTGACAATAGCTACGTCAGCCAAATAAAACTTTAGATTAAAAATATCACAATTTTTCAGAGAATTTTCATCAATAACAAACACGCTTTCGCTCTAAGCTTACAAAAGCTGTGAAACACATTACAGCGTAATAACAGTTCATAATCCCTGTAAATATGAAATACGATGACTGAAAATAGAACGTGACTTTAATCCCCGTTGAAACGGTATTTCCATCACGTTATAACCAACTTTCAGCACCGTTTTTAGGGGTCCGTGCGTTTGATGAACAATTGAACCTTTTACCTACTTATTGTTCAAACACTCACTGTCTGAATATGGGCAACTGTACGATGACCAGGGACCTAATTCGAGAATGCCATTTGAGTGATCGCTAAACGTCAAATCTCTATTAGATAACAGTGATATCGCCATTGAACTGTCATTAAAATGCGATGAGCTTCAAGTGACATATCTCACCTCAATTTTTGGAAATACGAAGGCGATAATGATTGTCAAAAATGTTATTCATGCATATGAATTTCTGTTTTGAACAAAACGTAAGTGACTAATTTCACGCACTACGCGGTCAATTTAAAGTATGCGCCTGTTATTTATGCCGTCACATACAAAGAAACGCAAATTTAGCGCGTCCGAATTAACGAAGTTGCGATGTTCTAGGGATATCGCCACTTGTCAAGTAGGCACACGTTAAAAGTGACGGATGGCGATGAAATGGAGACATCTCCATTATATCTCTAAAATTGGTCTTTAGGGAAGAGAGTTGGTTGAAGAGAAACTCCGTTTGTAGTGTGATTTGAGATGATTTATTTACAAAAATTTGGTTTATTTTATATACAATATTTACAATAGAATTAGAGTAGGTAGCACCCAGCATGATGCTACTTGGTGGGGATACAAAATGGCGCTTCGATGGAGAGAGTGTATACGTGTCGTAAACTTGCGGTTACGTAACACTCTGAGCTTGTGTGCGCGCGATCGCGCGCCTATAAATTAATGCGAGCAAAAGCGCGCCACCTTTTCGTCGCCGGCGTTCGTCGTGTTCACTTGTCCCGGCGTGTCTCCTGTGCTTCAGCTCGAAGACTCGAAGCTTGAAGATCGAAGAGAGAAGATGATGCTGACTGAAGATATATTTATACAACTGTCTTTTTCGAGACAATACAACCTGCTCTTTTCAGAGCAAACGCTCAGGCGTCAATCTCGCTGTTTCTATGGAAACAACGTCAATCACCTACAGGTCGAATACCCCCCCAGGGGCCTAATTCGAGAATGCCGTTTGAGTGATCGCCAAACGTCAAATCTCTATTAAATAACAGTTATATCGCCATTGAACTGTCATCTAAATGCGATGAGCTTAAAAGTGACATATCTCATGTCATTTTTGGAAATACGAAGGCGATAATGATTGTCAAAAATGTTATTCATGCATATGAATTTCTGCTTTGAACGAAACGTAGCAGACTAATTTCACGCACTACGCGGTCAATTTAAAGTATGCGCCTGTTATTTGTGCCGTCACATACAAAGAAACGCAAATTTAGCGCGTCCAAATTAACGAAGTTGCGATGTTCTAGGGTTATCGCCACTTGTCAAGTAGGCACACGTTAAAAGTGACGGATGGCGATGAAATGGAGACATCTCCATTATCTCTCTAAAATTGGTCGAATACCCCCCCCTTTCTATGGCAACTTAATATAATGGAATACGTGTCAAAAGTTAACCATATTTAAAACGCTATCTCTATAAGATAATTAAATATCTATGTAATTTTTTTTGGTGTTAATTTTAATTCGTTTCAATTATGTAAGGTTTTGATCAGTCAGATATGAATCAGTTATAAGATTTTATTTATTTTTGTCCAGTTTATAACCATTATTTATCGTTTATTATAAGGAATACACTTTTTTGCTGTCAATTTGTAAGTGTAAGCTCAACACAAAAATACAATATTTTAACTTTTCAATTATGATTTTTCAAGTGTTTAAATCTCTTGAACTGTCAAAATTGGATTAAATGTTGCATGTCTTTACTATGGCTTCTAGATGTTTTAGCAAATTCAGATCAATAGGCTTATAAAAAAATGGCGTTAGAACGGAACCTACGACGCATCAGACCAATTCAACCTTCTCCAATTTGTAAAATAAATAACCAAGCCAAGTTATTATGCATGTTATGACAAATAAAGTCATGTGTTGAGATATGGGCACCACGTTGACACAACTCGCTGGTACTGAAACTGCGGTGTGCGACTCCAACTCGCACATGCTAGTTTGGAAAATACATAATGAAACCAAGGGAAACATTTTTATGGACAGCGAGTGAGTCATTCGTAGTGCGACCAACTTGTGCAACGGCGAAATAAGGTACTACAACTTTCATGATGAAATTTCATACGATCGTTAGTGTTTCTGCGTTTGAGTGCTGTGTATGAAGATTGTGGTGATACCCTTCAGTTCACTGAAAATTTGGTCACACTATAATATACGTGTACCAATCTATGACATTGACAATATTTTTATTTGGCCCAATACTAGACTGGTAGAAAATGTTTTTCGGCATTAAGTCCGCCATTACTCCCGACTTCCTTTGTGCAATAAAATTTAAATAAATAAAATTAGTAATCATTAGGCGACCCGTCTGTTCGTTTGCATCCTATCCTATTAAAGAAACATTTCTTACAAAAATAAGATTTACAATATGACATTGAAACCTCGGTGTGCGAGTGCAACTCCCACTTGACCAGTTTGTAAAATAAATAATCAACTCACGTTCCCATGCATGTCATTACAAACAAAGCCATGTGTTGAGTTTGTGGGCATCTCGTAGAGCAATCAGGGGGCACATGTGGTAATAACTAACCAACGCCTTGACATTGTGGGGGGAGGGGATTATAAATAAACTACTATAGTTGTGACCATACGACTGTTGCGAGTGACGAAGATATGAAGTCCAAGAATTAACGTTAAGGAAAGGGGCGTGTAAAAACTAAAGAAAAAAAGGTCTAACAGGTTATTTACTGCATGAAAATTCAACGCATTGAAAATGTGTTTAATGATAGGTTTTATTTATTTACCTACAGACTTTATTGCACAAAAATATGAATTCAGTACAAAAGGCGACCTTAATGCTAACTGGCATTCTTTATCAGTCAGCCATAAGGCCAAACAGATAGTTTTGTTTTCATTGATTACAGTTTTTATGTAAATACTAAGTGACGAAAAGCATCGGCACGCGTATAAATTATCTAATTTCACCAATACTTATTAATCTAATTAAATTAAGGTTCAGATTGTAATTCTACTCTTGTGACAATTGTACCTTCTTATTTATCTTTTATACGAGTTCCTCCATATAGACTGGTCATATTTCTTGAACTACGTCACACTACGTGCCCTTAAAAGACACATTTTTGAATGATGAATAACTAAACATGATGACAATACGACGAAACTGTTCATAATAATGTCACATTGCGATCAAAATACTCATAGCAAAGCCGCCTACAGAATCATAAACAACTATTAACATCTGTAAACCCACCTATATCTCATTTATACAACTTAACCAGACTGAGCTGATTATTGGTGATTTACTAAAACAGTACCGTCATGGTACTAAGTGTAATTTGTATCATTTCGAGCGTGTCGCCACCGAGCCCGGGCCATAATTTTGCGGTTAAACCATGTAACCAAATGCTAGCTATAATTCGCCTGTAGCATAAATCGGGGGGTACGGTCAAGTGCTTTGAAGTATCAAGTGAACAGTGTAAAAATGTGCTGTATTTATTCAAATATATCTATGCTACGTGTATTGTATAACTGTAAAAACTAATAGGTATTTGTGTATAAATAACGAAATAGGCAATTTATTTGAGTGTTATTTTATGGGACGTGGAGGTAAACATGTCCAGACTCTTTTTACAAAACAAGGTTTTCAAAAATTCTTATATAATATTTCCTTGCGAGCGCTACAATTGAGATTAGAATCTATTTTTCAAAAGAAGTTACTAGGCATGTTCATTCCCTATTTCCTTAATTCGAAGGTACTAGATCGAAATACATATTTAAGAATTGAAATTACTTACATTCGCCTAAAATTGAGTAGTCGTGTTATAGGGAATATGCAACGACTCCACAAGAAAGGTATATTTTATTAATCCAACCAGCCAAAAAGCCTGAATTTGCATTTGAGTATGTCAACTTCATTTAATTAAGTGCCTTGAAACGCCACAGCCTATTAAGAATATCAGTGTCGAGACTAAAAAAATAATTATAAATTGTGATTAATGATCAATGTTTTTGATAGAATTTGCATAATACCTACATAAATAAAATGATTTTAATATGATAATTTCCTTTGAAAAGGAAACATAGGATTTAATTTGGGATCCCAGATATAACCCAAACAAACAAAAAGAAACAATTACTTAGTTTGATTGGATTTAAATGGAAGTATGCTTATGCATTTGTTATGGTTTGTTCATTTAATTAATGTTTTATTGATTTAATTAAATAAAAAAAGAGTATTGTTTCTCACTATATTTAACATTGAATCCATGTATGTTAATAGGGATGCGTATACGTCATCACTACATAGTATAAAGCAAAATCAATTTCTGCTATCTGTCCCTATGTATGCTTGCATCTTTAAAACTACGCAACGGATTTTGATGCGGTATTTTTAATAGATAGAGTGATTCAATTACCTCCAAATGTTTTCACTTCTTTTAAGCTTAACTTTTTAATATCTCATCTTTAATTTAGGCATTTATCATTTATAGTTTTACGGCGGTATATCGCTTGAATAGCTATACATCAATATCAATAAAATTAGGCTCCGGATTGTCGTGAAATGTCGGGTCTATGGATACAATACAAAAGATAGTAAGTCAAATACGATCACAATCACAAATATTTACCAGTTCCTCTAACATAGTTGCCAATTGTGCCCAATATCGATTCCACTCGGCATCCCATTCACCTAAGGTCGAGGTTCGGGTTCTCAGATAGAACCAGATTCCGGCTTTGAGATGGTCCGAATATTCACAAAGCTTTGCGTTAATTGCTTCCTGAGCCGTTTATTACTTTGCGTATGAGATAAGGGTGATATAGCTACATTTGAACAATACGCTAAGTCATCATCCTCCTAGCCTTTTGTCCCATTTTTTGAGAATGAATTCTCAATCGGGGTCGGCTACCTAAATCCCAAGATGTGGTGTAGGCACTAGTTTTTACGCAAGCGACTGCCATTTGACCTTCCAACCCAGAGGGGAAACTAGGCCTTATTGGGCTTAGGTGGTTTCCTCACGATGTTTTCCTTCACCGAAAAGCGAGTGGTAAATATCAAATTGAACAATACGCTAAGTATTTTTTTATTAAAGCAGTAGGTATCGTCTGCTAGCGTAAACTAAATGTTTGTAAACATTGGCAGGGTTTGAACGGTCTCCAACGGCTTTCCAACTGGTTGAAAAATTCGGCTCTCGCATCAGGTTCAGCGGTCCAATAGGTAGGACGCCCGTGTTGGCCCAGAAAGCCAGCGTGAACCATGAATGTTAAAATTTTGCACTTCTTCTGACACCTACTGGATCAGAACTGGCACATTAAAGTTCAAACGGGCGTTAATTAGTCTCATCTCAAGCACCGGTACGTAAGATTTCTCTACCCTTGCCATGAGTTTACAGTGACTGTAGTCGCCAGCGACTGCGTAAACTATTTGTATGGAGAATTGTAATTCTACAAAGTGACCGCTAGGAGCACTGTACTACTCTCGTTTATACAGTCGCTATCGAGTACGGTCACGTTAACTCATTTATTTATTTTATTTTATTTATTTACTTAAATTAGTTATACAGCATAACAGTAAATAAACCAAGGCACTGTGAACTACAAAATTACATTACAAAAAAAACTTAAATCTAATTTGATTTAGGCGACGTAACAGCGTGGCTCCGTTGCGTCGTCTGATCTGGCGCAGGATTCGGCAGATTGCCCCGGAACTGCCGAAACACCCTTCGGCCAGAAGTCTGCACTTGCGATGGTGCCCTGCAGCGGCCGCGGCACGCGCACCACAAACGAGCTGAAGTGCACGTAGTGGCTCATTGTAAGGGTACCGGTATTCGTATCACCGTATGAAACAGAATGAATCCCAAAACAAAGTTTGATTATCTCATATCTTTGCTTTTTACCTGTGTTACGTAGATTTGATAAATCAGATATGATACGTTTCATGTATTAATACCACACAATTAAATGATTTTGCCAATTATCCATGAAATCTGACCTACATCTACAGTAATATTTGTATGGGTAAACAAATACTGCAAAACAACGACCTAAATATTGAAACTCGCGTTTAAAACAAAGTAAATGAGTAAAATGATTGCTGCCACATGTGATTTCACCAGCACGTCAGTTCCCACAGCCACACAACGCCCGGTAGCCATTTTCCACTGCATTAATTAGAGCTGTTATAAAAACTCGTGAAAATAGCTCTTTGGAGCGCAGGATACATAATTGGACGTGTAAACATGAGCTCATAATCGAAGTGTTTACTTAGTACGAGTACTTATCATACCTGTGTTCAATTTTTTTTTATTTATATTTATCGATGTGCATAAAGTCGTGGTAGCTCAGGCATCAGAGCACTACTTTGGATAATTTCCGCATCTAACGACTTGCAAAAATAGCAGAAGTTTGGACAAATATGTTTTTCTAACTTCTTACCATTATGCAATTAAAACTAAAATAGTAATTATGCCATATGTGGCTCGCGAGTCGCGATGACAGAATAAACTTATTTTTTTTTTGATTGTCAATATTTTTCACAAAAAGTTGCCTCGTTGGTGGAAGAAGATTAAACAAATAAGTTTTTTTCTGTGTGTTGAAGGGGCGATCTGTCTGCAGCTAGGCCTCAAAGATCGATTCCATAAGAGAGATGAGTGTTAAAGTAGGCGTAATAAGCGGCAAACAGGCTTTGTTGTGAGAGTAACTCTCTTAGATGGGTTGGGTGGGCGCATATGGAATTAATGTGCTACCGCCATAAATAAATAAATAAATAAATTGTGTAAGTAGTGATGATATATCCTCAATCCTATTCTTTTATAGAAAAATATTTCACCGAATGCTTCATTTCATAGAATTTTAATTTCATAGACAATTTTTTCCCCGGAAGTCATACATCAGAAATATTGAAAATGTCATCCTATTGATTAGGTTAGGCAATAGGTTAGGTTTGTGTTAATGCTATACAATTTCAAAATATTTTATGATCTCAGAATAAAAAGTGCTTTCGATGAAATGAAATTTCTATGAAATGAAAATTCGATGAAACGTTTGCTTATAAAACATGGTTAAACCATGAAATAGTCCAGCGATAATCATATAAACCGCGCAAGGCCTCCACTCACAATATTCTAATCAATCTATATCAATAAATAAATAATTATTAGGGGACAATCTTACACAAATCGACCTAAAAGCTTGTACTATGGGTACTAGACGACGAGATACATAATATCTCGAAGATCTGTCATTAAAAACGTTGAAATTAGCACCTAATTAAAATTTTACCTTACCTCTGTGTTCAATTCATACACCCTGTTACGGACACAAGCCGAAAACTGTTAGTTGTAAGCGAAATTTGATGTACAGTATAACGTTAATTTATTTAATTTATTTTATTGCGCATAAAAGACGCTATAAGTCGAGTTATTATGTACCAAATGTATATAACAGTCCGTAAAAGAGACATATGTATGTAACTGGTCTAATCCCAAACCAATCCCGATCCAAAAACCACAATTCGATAGCGATGAATATTGCATAAGATATTCACGTGGTGCCGAACCACGTGGCAATGTTATGATAATATTACATCACCTGTTATCGCTTCCGCAATAGTGCCAAGCGATAGCAACGGATAATCCCATCAGGAATCCGTTTTTATTATGTTTCTAAAGTAATTGGGTCAGCCGCAATTCACGTTAACGTAAAATTAACGTGAATTATGAACCGTCCAATTAGAGCCCATTTTCAGTACGAAATCGTATCGGAATTTCGTTTTAACAATTCAAATTAACTTCACTATGACCTAATCGCTTAGAATACACTTAGAAATGCATCTGGACTCATTGCACTTACCTTTTATAGCCTTCCGCGACTTGCCAGCACAACGTAAAATTAACTTTATCGATCGATCCGACTTAATAGCTAACGAACCGTAACTCTTATCTTATAAAACGTAAGGCCATTTAATGCGGTGCAATGAAAGCTACAGAATGAGACATCTCACGTAGATATCGAACCGTAAACGTAGACACGACCCTCCCCGAACCGCTCATCCCGTAGACCAGAAAAGCCGTTAGGGCTGAAAAATGGGAAAATGAACGGCCAATCACGTAGCCAGTTCACTTTTCCATACAACGACTCTTAGAAAAGAACGCACTTGACGAAAGGGGCGTGCCGGCCGTAGAATGTACGGTTCGACGCCTCCTATTGGCCTGCGAGCCAGTAGTTTGCTTACGAGTCCTGAGTCTTGTTAGATCTTAAGGAAATAGCTTATAAGGAATTATTGTTTTCGATTATTTACCATACTGCCGAAGAAAATTAAACAACGAACAAGTCAACCAGTGTTTTTATAACTCGTACTCGAACCTGCATCGAACCTGCGTCGACCTGCTGCCGTAACCAAGTTCGTCTGAGGTCCCATTCGTTTGGTTGATCTCCGAACTTCGGTCTACGTGCCCTACGTGATATCTACGTGACATTCACGTCGTGCAGCTACGCATCGGATCCGGAGCTACGAAACCGAACCTGTACTACGAGCTACGAACGTACGATTTGCTACGTGTTACGCAGCATCTACGTGGCAACTACGTGCCGCGTCTGAACCGCCGTGCCTACGACTGGGATAGCCACGGCGACCGAACTGGAGCCACGAATTCCGAGAGCCGATAATACAGTCCACTGTGCTCACTCGTGAGCTACCGAAGAGGCAGTGTTGAGTGATTATCCTCAACATTTTGGTCATTCGAGAGCCGGATCAGAAGAACCGCCGAACCAACCGACAACGATGGTCCACACGAGACGCCAGGCATCACGAGACGGCCGAGCCCCCAGCGAACCGAACCGAGGGGAATCCACGTCTGCGAAGATGCACGAAGCGCATCGACGACTGTCGGACACCAGGGAGCCACAACACGCCGCCCTGGACGAACCGAGCCGCAGATCGAACCCGGAATCGCCGCCCACGGACACGACCCAATGGCGGCAGAAACTGGAGGAGCACCTGCGACGAGCCAGCCTACGGGGGCAACGCGACGACCCCGCAGCCGGCTTTTCGACACCGACGACTCACCTGCCGGCGCGCCCCGAAGCACGAGCGCCCGGCCACAACCGCGACCGCGAGGGCCCCGAGGCTTTCGCGTTTTCCGCGCACCACGCGTTTAATGCGCCCCTCGCCGCGCATGCGCAAATCGAATCACCCGCGGCCCGCGCGCCTGCGACTCAAGCCGCGACCCGCACCGCCGATCGTTCCCGAGAACGAGCCGATCGCG
This sequence comes from Apotomis capreana, assembly GCA_947623375.1. Classification (NCBI taxonomy): domain Eukaryota; kingdom Metazoa; phylum Arthropoda; class Insecta; order Lepidoptera; family Tortricidae; genus Apotomis; species Apotomis capreana. The sequence continues at coordinate 7,417,308 of OX392506.1, read as the reverse complement.
AACGTGCTTTCGACCAAGTACGCTTCAACATCGGCAACACCCGCGCGCCTACGGTCACGTCCGCGACGAGCAGCACCACCGAGGCCCGCAGGAAGCAAGCCGAACTCGCCGCAGCCGAAAGCATCGCAGAGCTGCGCCGCCAACAACTCCGCGTCGAAGAGGACCTCGTCAGGAAGCGACTCGAGTCCGAGCTGCAACAGATCGAGGCTGAGGGGTCCCAGGCTGGCGGCTCACAGGCGGGTCGACGGACGCCGACCGACCAAGAAACCACGCAGCGTATCGATGCGTGGTTTCAACGAACCGAGGTGAGTGACGGAGCCAAGATCGCGCCTGCTAAACCGACGCCGATGAGGCAGCGCACGGTCACGCCTGAACGAGGCGAACTCTTACGTCCGAGCCGAAGCCGAACCGCGAGCCGCAACGAGGACATCGACCGACTTGCCGATCGCATCGAGAGTATAACTCGTCCGCCGCCGAAACAGGTATACGAACTCCCGATCTATACCGGACTGCCGAACGAGTGGTTAACATTTTACCACTCGTACACCGAGAGCACGCAGCGGTATAAGTTCTCAAATTTCGAGAACATGGCTCGACTCCGCGCAGCGCTGAAAGGTGAGGCGCGAGAATGCGTCCAACACATGCTGGCGTCGGGATCGAGTCCGGACTTAATCATCCGAATATTAAAAAAGAATTTCGGTAGGACCGACATTCTCGTCGACAGGGCGCTGGAGGACTTGAAACGATTGCCCGCCCTAGGACCGAGCGCGACTGACCTCAACACTTTTTCCATAAAAGTAATGAACATCGTCGCGACGCTCATGGACTTAGATAAGTCACACTACGCAGGTAATCCATTATTGATCCGAGAGATTACCGACCGCCTGAGCCCGCACCTGAGATCGAGATGGTGCACACACGCACGTGAACACATGCGAACAGGTGAGTGCGAGATCGTAATGCTAGCGGAATTCCTACTCGACGAATCCGACGCCGAATTACAATTCTCGCACGCACGAGCCCCGGCGTCGCGACGCCCAGCCGCTACGAACGTGAATTACCAGCCGCTGCCGTCCCGACGCCCGAACCCCGTGAACAGCGGAGCTGCGATACGACGCCCCGCACCCGTAAGAGCCCAGACATACGCCACAGAACGAGTGGACGCCTGTCTGTGTTGCGGCAACACACACCGAACCACGGACTGCCGCAAGTTATTAGGTATGACGATAGGAGCGAGATGGGAGTGGGCTCGAGACGCACGCATCTGCTATAAGTGTCTCGACAAAAGACACCGCCGCGAGAACTGCACGGCGAAAGGTTGCGGCGTGCCCAACTGCCCACACTCGCACCACAAATTGCTACACGATACGACGCCGCCTACGAGTAAGGCGCCGCCCCACGTAGCGCCCCACGTAGCACCCGATGTAGCACTCGACCGCCCAGCCCGCCCGACGCGTAGCACGGCGCAAGCGGCGCCCGGCCCCGCGCGTAGAGACGAGACGCCCGTGCAGAGCGAGCACGCGCACACTACGGCGGAGCTAACCGCCAATACCGTCGACGCAAACACGAAGGTAATGCTTAAGATAATGCCTATCGTCGTTAGCGGACCATGCGGAAGCATCGAAACATTCTGTATGATCGATGAGGGGAGCACGATATCTCTCATCGATCAGGGACTGGCGGATCAACTAGGAGCAACGGGACCTGAAAAACCTCTCGTCATACAAGGCGTAGGCTCGATATGCCTAACGCAACCGAGTCAGCGCGTAGAGGTAAGCGTCCGAGCTACGAATGGAGGCCCGTCACACTCGCTTACGCTGCGCACTGTACCGCAACTTGGACTACGCGAGCAGTACATGCCGCGTAGGGCGGTACTCAACTTCGAACATTTAGCCGACTTGAACGAAGCCTGCTACGAGCATGCCGCGCCTAAAATACTATTGGGCGCGGACCACTGGCACCTGACGCTGCCGCTAGAGACGAGGACAGGAAGGCAGTGCGACCCGGTGGCGATCCGTTCGAAAATCGGATGGACAATTTACGGTATGGCCCCACGCTACTTACGAAACCAGAGCGATCGAGAGGTGGTCATGCACGCTTTCTCGGATGAAGACCGAGAAATAAACATGGCGTTGAAAAGGTACTTCGACGTCGAAGCGCTAGGCGTGAAGTTGATCGACAAAAGGAGCCCGCAGGATCAACGCGCTATCGACATATTTAACGCGACAGTTAAACGCATCGACGGCCCGCGCTACGAGGTTGGACAACTGTGGCGCGACGACGAACCCTGCTTGCCGCCCAGTTATACAATGGCGTATAATAGGTTGCGCGGCATCGAACGACGCATGGATAAGGATCCGACATTTGCAGCGGAATACACCGCGCAAATAGATAACTTGCTGACCAAGGAGTACGCCGTGCGACACATAGGCGATTACGACGGTCATAAAACCTGGTTTTTGCCGCACTTTGCTGTACGCAACATAAACAAGGGCAATAAAATCAGGTTAGTATTCGATTCCAGGGCGACCTCGCAGAACGTCAGTCTGAACGACAAGCTGCTGGAGGGCCCGGATTTACTGCAGTCACTCCCGGGTATCCTGTGCAGATTCCGCGAAGGTGAGTTTGCAGTTAGCGCCGACATACAGGAGATGTTTTTACGGATCCAGATGAGACCCGACGATCAAATGGCGCAGCTATTCCTGTGGAGGGGAATGAACCGGGAGCGACCGCCGCAAGTATATCGTATGAAATCGATGATATTCGGGAATACGTCTTCTCCATATTTAGCACATAGCGTGCGAAACAGGAACGCCCAGGACAACGCCGAGCTGTATCCGGACGCCGTTTACGATATCCAGACGAATCATCGCACGCTTGGTAAAATAATGCAACATGTGACTTTGCGTCAAAAGTGGTTTTATTACGGAAATATCCTTAGAATTATGCGTTCTACACGGTAGAATTTTTTTATAATTTTAACTTTTGTCGTTTCTGAGATATTTTAAGCGGAAAACGACGCAAGTGAAGAGGCGACGTAAAATAATGCTACAAATGCGTATGCGTCCTTTTTTGACGTCGTTCCTGTGAGCGCATATCGGCGCGCGCGTTGTCGTAAAGTCAGATGCGTCGGTGTTACCGGACTGTGATCATGCGTTGCGTTTTGGATCTAAATCGGCGACAATGGATGCGGAAAACGAAACCGGTAATGATAAGTACTTTTTACAGGTCAAGAAAATTATCTTGTTATAAACAATCGTATGTGCACATACGACTGTTTGAGTTCTAATTATTGAGATTAAATAGCCAGTCGCATGATCACATTAGACGTTATTTATCGATTTTTAACTAATTAATTTTTTTTTAACAAACATGTTAGGCAATATTGCCATAATGTTATAAGAAGAGTTTAAGGTAATTTAATTGTTTTTTTAAATTATGGTCGTATATTCATTTGCGTCGTTGTTGTACAAACTATTCATAGTCGCATCGTAACATGTTGCGTTATTTTAGGTCGTAGTTTAAGATGCGTCGTTATCAAAAAGTTTGAAGGTATAAAAAAGCATGTTATTGTAAAAAAAATCTAACGTTTTATTAATATGTAATAACTAAATGTCTTACCTGTAATTCCGACCATCTAAAACCCTGAAATTTATCTTTTTTTTATTTGTATTACCTATATGAACTGTACGAACTTTACCTACAAATAAAATCTACTTATTTGTAGATCTTAACATATTTATCATATTGTATTTATTTCTATGATGCCGTTTTTAGAGAATTGTGAATCGTTTTTAGAAAAGTGATTATTCTTTTCGTTATTTGAAGTTTCTAAAGGAATCTCGAAATATTGGGACACGAGGAAATCTTCGACAAAGCGAACTTAGAAGAATCTGCTCTACCCGACCCTATCAGCGAAAAAATAACCTGTTACTACTTACTAATGCATTCATCATGCTAGCATATGATGTGCTTGTAACAGTAAAAGCAAAAAAATATAAGAAGGAAGGCCCTGCTCTCGACAGATGTCCACCAAAACTTTTAAACCTAGTTAAATGTTTCCACGCACGGTGCTGTTGTTCATGACAGCCGGACTTCTGCTTTGTTCGACATGCGGAGGGACTGCGGCCGAGTATTGCCTCCAATCCAATACTTTTCGACATCTTTTTCCCTGCTTCTGAAGGTTGCATTTGGGAACTTTAGTTTAGGGGATACACTTTACACACAAGAGCAGAAGGGAAACTTTATGATTTTTTCCTGTTGAGGTCTCGTCGTAAACGTATACATCGATTCACTGTTATTTTCCGATGATGCCGCATTCGTTGCCAAAAAATTCCCAAGAGTTACAGATTCTTTTCGATAAGTTCGCACACCCTTGTTCTCTCTTTTCCATGTCCATTAATGCTAAGAAGACAGTTGTTCTGGCGCAAGGTTTTCACCAGAAACCAACTATTTTGTTGGATAGTGTCGTGTCCCTTGATGTTGTAGATCCAGTTCCCTTATCTAGCAATCCCACTTGTCAAGCAATCTGTCACTGAATGTGGATATCGGGAACCGGCTTGGTAAAGCGGTTACAATGTTTGGGAAGCTCAGTGCAGGATTCTAGACTAGTCACTGTCTGACAATCAAGAGCAAAGTGTTTGTGTATCAAACTTGTGTTCTGAGTATAGTTTTGTGTGGAACTGAAACCAGTACGTCGTATGCCAAGCAAGAAATAAGGCTGAATATTTTCCACTTGCGGTGCCTTCGTAGCAGTCACACTTCATATCACTTGGCGAGACAGGGTCACGAATGTGTATTGTAAGTCGCGCAGTTTTCCAGGATTTCTGCAATGCTTAAACAGCGTAGATTGTGATGGCTGGGGAAGCATGTGCACCGTATGGATGCCACTCGCTTACTGTGTACCCTGAAATGTGGGGAGGCCCATGTTGCGTTTCAAGGACTGCACTAAGCGAGCAATGCCGGCATTTGGCATCAGCCCAGCAGACTAGGAAACTCTAGCCGACGAGCATAGCAAGTGGAGCAAGTCTTTAGCCGAAGACTGTAAGACTGAGAAATCAAAGCTTGTTTCAGGTTTTAGCCGCAAAACGCGAGAGGAGACGCCATAATGAGAGGAGGGTTGTTTCACCAGCTCGATCATCTAACGACCCTTTATCGAAATGTCAATCTACATCACTGTCACTCCTGCATTGGACTTTATAGTCATTCTTAATCTTAACACTGCCACAAAAACGCTGCATAGTAAAATAATCAACTGATACAAATTTTAAGGCCTTTGATGAAAACAGTTTATGACTTATATAATTATTAGGTCTTAAAACATTCGTGTGTTTCGTAAAACCAAGCTCAGGTCAATGCTCATGTTTTATGGCTTATCATTAAGTAACAGTTGTATATATTACTATCAAAAAGTTTAATATTCTTATCTATTCGTTTATTAAGTTATATAATACAAGTACGGGTATTTTATAAATAAAATTTATATAGTGTTTAGTATGAACGAGTTGTTACTTACTAGTTTCAGTTTTTAACGCTTATTTTATTTATGGAGTACATATTTTATGGAAATTATTATGTAAGTGATGATACCTTATCACGCCGATAAAAAGTTAATATGTATTAAAATTTATAACATTGTTTTATCTTCTTGCACTTACTGTGTTCTAGTAGCAAACCACAGTATTTTTACTCATTGCTGCCTAGTTATTTAAGTAAATAATTCTGTAAAATAAGTTCACTTGAAATAATATTCATTTACAGATACCTAAATCTTTCAGATTCTATAGAAATATAATATTTTACACATATACGACCTCATAATTTCAAGGGTTATTCATAAAACAAAGACGTATGTGCACATGCGTCACGTAGATTTTTGTAAAATAATGACGGATCTGCTGATACGTCGGCTGATGCTTGGTAATAAATAGCCGTATGTGCACATCCGTTACATTATTTTTAAAAATAATGCGTTAAATTAAATGGGACATAACACATTTAATTGATTACATTAATATAAACCTATATGCAAAAGTACATGACAATTCGACGAAACGCAAAAATGTTATCAGCAAAAATCACTTGGAGAATTTTTAAACTGCTCTCCTGTAAAGTGCACATTTTGCAGATGTGGCTTTGTTTTACCAAGGGTGCGTCATTATATGGATGATTTCTTGGCGGGATACGAGACGGAGCAGCAGGCGATCGACGCCGCTAAGCAAGTAGCAGCCTCACACGCTATGGGAGGTTTCGTCCTGCGAAGCTGGGCCTCGAATTCGACGAGGTTAATGGAGCAGATCCCGCCCGAGCAACGAGCCGCCGACGATCTCACAAGCTTAGGCAACAAAGAGCAAAAGGTATTGGGATTATATTGGAACGCTCGGACCGACGAGTTGAGCTTCAATACATCGCTGATTCGCGTGCCGCCCGAGGTACGAGAACTACAGCGGGGCCCCACGAAGCGCGAAGCCCTCAGCGCTTTGATGAGCCTGTTCGACCCGCTCGGGTACTTAGCGCAGTACACCGTGACGGGAAAGGTCCTGCTACAGAACGTGTGGGCCCTGAGAACGAGCTGGGACTCGCCGCTGCCAGGCGAGTTAAACAACGCTTTCGTTACGTGGTTGGAGCACATAAAACACGTAGCCGAGCTGCGATTACCGCGACGCTGTATCCAGCTAGGTACAGGCGTGCGGCATCAACTGCACGTGTTTGTGGACGCGTCAGAGCAAGCGTTCGCCGCTACCGCGTACTGGAGGACGGAAGGGGAGACGGGCGAAAACGAGCCGCGAGTACACTTAGCTGCAGCGAAATCTAAGGTAACTCCCGTTCGTCGCTTGTCCATACCGCGAGCCGAACTTCAAGCCGCTTTAATAGGAGCCCGATTAGCGCAGACATTACAGAACGAGCATCGCGTGAAACCCGTGCAGATCGTCTACTGGACCGACAGCCGAACCGTACTGCACTGGGTACGCGAGAACGCGCGCCGATACAGCGCGTTCGTGAGCCACCGCTTAGGCGAGATAGCGGAGCTCACCGAACCCGAACAATGGCGTTGGGTCCCTACAAAACTGAACCCGGCCGACGACGGTACTCGACCGGACCCCTATCGCGTGGTAAGGAGCACCGATAGATGGTACGTGGGTCCTGATTTCCTGCGACAACCCGAACCCGAATGGCCGCAAGAAACTCGAGCACCGCAAGCAGAGCCATCGATCGAAATAACCGAGCAGGTACCGACAGAACGATGTTACGTGACGAATCACGTAGACCCGCCGCTGCCGAAAATCGAGCGTTTCAGCAACTACGATCGCTTGATCGGCGCGACGGCCCGAGCACTTCTTTTCATAGAGCGACTGAAAAAGAAAACACAGGTACCGTTAGAAACACGTCACTATTTAATAGCTGAAAACCTGTGGATGCAGTGGGCCCAGCGGCGGGATTTTCCCGAGGAACTCCGAGCTCTCTCACGGGGGGAGGCCATTGCCCGTAGCAGTCGGCTGTACAAGCTAGACCCGCAGCTGCAAGACGACGGCCTCATACATATGCGCGGGCGTATCGACGCCGCGCCCACGACTACAAACAAGCAACCCGTCATATTGGACGGGCGGAATCCATTTACGAAACTTTTAATTTTGCGCGCTCATAAGCGAGCGCATCATTGTTCTAACGAAACAGTTGTGAATGATTTAAGGCAACAACTGTGGATCCTGCACCTGCGACCAACCGTTCGCAGTGTGGCTCGAGCGTGCATGCATTGCGTGCTCCGCCGCACGCGCCCACGCGTGCCGCCCTTAGGCGATCTGCCCTCTGATCGCTTGCAGCCGCACGCACGGCCCTTCACTTACTGTGCGGTGGACCTGTTCGGCCCGCTCACAGTCACTGTGGGCCGCCGGCACGAGAAGCGCTGGGTAGCGCTTTACACGTGCCTCACGACCCGAGCTGTACACATGGAGCTCGTGTACTCCCTGTCTACGAGCAGCGCCGTCATGTCGCTACGCCGCCTTGCCGCCCGCAGAGGATGGCCCACCGTTATGTGGAGTGATAACGGTACAAATCTGAGGGGCACGGATGCTGAGCTACGCGCCGCCTACCACGACTGGATACCGGCGCTACAAGAACACGGCGTGCAACACCGAATGAGTTGGCGTTTCATCGCACCCGGCGCACCGAACATGGGCGGCGCCTGGGAGCGCCTCATACGAAGCGTCAAGACTGCACTCGCCGCTACACTAAACACACGAAGCCCGAAAGAAGAAATCCTGATTACACTTCTAGCCGAAGTTGAATATTCGGTCAACTCACGTCCCCTAACACACGTGAGCGTTGATCCGAACGAGAGCGAAGCGATAACGCCCAATCACTTTTTATTGGGCGGCCCGGCGGGGGTCCCACTAACCGGCCCCTGCGACGAGGCAGATCGCAAATCATGGAAAGCAAGTCAAGCTCTCGCCGACCACTGGTGGAACCGGTGGATCCGAGAATACCTGCCGACCTTAGCCCCACGACAATCCTCAATGTCACGGGAGCCTACGGTCGCCGTTGGTGACTACGTGCTCATCACGGACTCCAGCGCGCCCCGCAACGTGTGGCCGCGCGGCATCGTGGAGGCGACCTACCCCGGCCCTGACGGCGCAGTACGGAACGTGGACGTCAGGACAAGAGGAGGAGTCTTCAGGCGAGCTACGAGCCGGCTTGTGGTCCTGCCCATCACCGAGGGATCGACTCTGCGATCGGGGGGAGAATTGTTACGGACACAAGCCGAAAACTGTTAGTTGTAAGCGAAATTTGATGTACATAACGTTAATTTATTTAATTTATTTTATTGCGCATAAAAGACGCTATAAGTCGAGTTATTATGTACCAAATGTATATAACAGTCCGTAAAAGAGACATATGTATGTAACTGGTCTAATCCCAAACCAATCCCGATCCAAAAACCACAATTCGATAGCGATGAATATTGCATAAGATATTCACGTGGTGCCGAACCACGTGGCAATGTTATGATAATATTACATCACCTGTTATCGCTTCCGCAATAGTGCCAAGCGATAGCAACGGATAATCCCATCAGGAATCCGTTTTTATTATGTTTCTAAAGTAATTGGGTCAGCCGCAATTCACGTTAACGTAAAATTAACGTGAATTATGAACCGTCCAATTAGAGCCCATTTTCAGTACGAAATCGTATCGGAATTTCGTTTTAACAATTCAAATTAACTTCACTATGACCTAATCGCTTAGAATACACTTAGAAATGCATCTGGACTCATTGCACTTACCTTTTATAGCCTTCCGCGACTTGCCAGCACAACGTAAAATTAACTTTATCGATCGATCCGACTTAATAGCTAACGAACCGTAACTCTTATCTTATAAAACGTAAGGCCATTTAATGCGGTGCAATGAAAGCTACAGAATGAGACATCTCACGTAGATATCGAACCGTAAACGTAGACACGACCCTCCCCGAACCGCTCATCCCGTAGACCAGAAAAGCCGTTAGGGCTGAAAAATGGGAAAATGAACGGCCAATCACGTAGCCAGTTCACTTTTCCATACAACGACTCTTAGAAAAGAACGCACTTGACGAAAGGGGCGTGCCGGCCGTAGAATGTACGGTTCGACGCCTCCTATTGGCCTGCGAGCCAGTAGTTTGCTTACGAGTCCTGAGTCTTGTTAGATCTTAAGGAAATAGCTTATAAGGAATTATTGTTTTCGATTATTTACCATACTGCCGAAGAAAATTAAACAACGAACAAGTCAACCAGTGTTTTTATAACTCGTACTCGAACCTGCATCGAACCTGCGTCGACCTGCTGCCGTAACCAAGTTCGTCTGAGGTCCCATTCGTTTGGTTGATCTCCGAACTTCGGTCTACGTGCCCTACGTGATATCTACGTGACATTCACGTCGTGCAGCTACGCATCGGATCCGGAGCTACGAAACCGAACCTGTACTACGAGCTACGAACGTACGATTTGCTACGTGTTACGCAGCATCTACGTGGCAACTACGTGCCGCGTCTGAACCGCCGTGCCTACGACTGGGATAGCCACGGCGACCGAACTGGAGCCACGAATTCCGAGAGCCGATAATACAGTCCACTGTGCTCACTCGTGAGCTACCGAAGAGGCAGTGTTGAGTGATTATCCTCAACACACCCAATTAAAAAGTTGCACGTGAAGTGTGTAGGTGCATACACTTATAAATATTTTAATAGTTATTAGAATTTGTAAACTTAATGAACGCAAGTCGGCAGTTGGCCATAAAAATAAATTTATTGTCTTCCAATGAGCCCGTTACACGGGTTCTTTGTCTCGATGCAACTTTAGAATTACATTTATATGTAAATTCATTCCATGCAGCTCAAATTATAATGATTTATGTGGAGGTATGACTCAAAATGCATTCCTTCGTGTTTTGTTTGAGAGTTTATACATTTTCATATGGTTAAGCTATATAAATAGGGATATTTCAAGGAATTTCGCTGCTGTTGCATGATAATAGAAATTCTGGCGAAGTTAGCGGTTACAGAGTTAAATTAAATATGTGAAATAATATGGTATGGTTTGAGAAATGAAATTACATTTTGCTACTGTGTTTCAGTATTTAGAAATTAAATGCTTATTTTTTTAATACTTTCGATGAAAGGGTTGATTTTGAATGCAAAAGTTTAGGCCCTTGGCAAACAATATTATGTTCCGTTTTACATGCCAAATTGTAAAAAAATTAAATTACTAAGAGACTGGATCTGATAACAAGATAGCAGCTGATAACATAATAATAGTGGCAGCGTTAGCAAACTTTACAGTTTTTTCTCTTTGTATAATATTCTATTCTATGACTGTTTTGGAAAATGCCGTCTAGTGAAATCCAATTCCATTATTTGATACGAAGACTGAATAAATGCTTTTCGTCCTAGCGTAAATTCTGCAGACATTTTTCGACATCTATCTAACGTATCATATTTTCCATCGGTAAAAATGCAAGAACCGTCCGCGGTGAATTTTCCTCCATTTTTATTTAAAGTTACACAGCTGCATACTTACTTGTCTAAAAAATGTTCGCCTTGTACAGGCTTTTATTAGGAACAGGGCAATAAGTGGTGTAACTACAAAACTATTTCCATTCTTTGGAATGCTCGCATCTAGAAATGCTGTCTCATGGCTGTAGCTTTTGTTTTTAGGTTAGGTTAGACTTGCATGTTTCCTTTGTCTCTGCAATTTGACTGTAAGGAGGTATTATGCATAAAATATGAGTACTTATATCATTTTGGATTAAAAACATCACATTTTACTTGTAAATAAGTATGTTGAACTTTTCTGCTGATATTTATTTTCAATTGACTTTAAAAAATAAAAGGGTCTGAAGTTGGCGTGTGTGTTTCTTTTTGTTTAAAAGCTTGAACCCCCGAAAGAACCAAACCTATCAGAACCTACTATCAAAATTGAGATGTGATGATGGGATCCAAGAAAAACGAAAGAAGCTCCAAAAAAACAATAAAACTCTACTAAATTTTGGGGCTTTTTGTATAAACTCAGGCATTTGTTTCCAGGATATTTAGTTCATTTCATTTAAGTGATTAATGTGATTGTAATTCTGACTCTAAATGTAAGCATTGTATCGTCATTCGTCTTTATGACCGTCCATTTTGACATTTAATTTATTGTAGCTCAATTAACTTAAAAAGAGCGCTGGTAATCTTCCTTAACCGTATTAATGACTACTGCGAAATAAGATTGACAGCGCTGTTTTTACGAATAAATGAATACAATTCTATTTTATTCTTCATCTAGATGAAAGTTTACTTGCCTGTGACCGGTGTCTCGTACCGATAACCAGTCTACTTTGTTGTACCGCTCCATTCGCCAATCCATTACCTCACAGGGAGCAAAGCGCAAATATCTCGACATCGGAATAATTCCACTTATAATATCCATTGAAATAAACTGGGACTTACATCCGGGTATAATTTATCTTGCTATAAAGGAGTTGTTCATATTGCCGAGTCAGCGGGTTGGCAATTATAATGAGAGAATGACTTATTTGTAGCTGCCTTATCTTATCTTGTTTGACTTGTTGCAGTCGGTACTGAATGGAATTGGCTTTTGATTATACTAATATGTTTTATTAGTAGTAACTCATCGTCTGCCATTACGACTAGATATATCTATATATATATAAAAGAAGAAGTCCTGACTGACTCATCATCGCACAGCCGAAACTACTAATGTTAGAGAGTTGATTTTTGCACAGTAGGTTACTTTTATAACGTGGGATAGAGATAAGAAGGGATTTTTGGAAATACCTCCCCTAAGAGGGTTAAATAGGGGTGCAAAGTTTGTATAGGGTAAACTTTTTTTTGGAGTTAGAGACTTGAAACTTTGTAGAATGATTACTTATTCAAAAATACAAAGAGTACTTTCAGCGTTTTAGAAAATTTCACCCCTAAGGGGGTTAAAAAGTCATTACACAAGAACTATTGAGTTCTCAAAGCACGTACCTAATTACTTATAAATCTAAATTAATTCCACAACTAAACGCTATAGCAAACCGTTATCACGTTCAAAATCTACCATCCATATGAAACAGGGCCAGCTCGAAACTTTTTACAGTTTTAAGTTCAGTCGCGTCCAGCAAAAAGTTTCCAGTTCGTTTCTGGCGAAGCGGCGAACATTAATTTCGTTCACGTTCTTGTATTTTCTTTGACCGAGTCGACGTTGAACTGACCTTTTATAAATAGAGTTTAGCCTTCACCTACTTGAGTATCCTTGGGCCATATGGGATCATATTATTTTCTTGAGAATCTTTAGATTTTGCTGGGTTATGGGTAGCGGAGCGGAACTTAAAGGATTCTCATATACGAGACGGGATCTACGAGAACCAATTTTTCTAAACGAACATAAAACTTTGCTAGGTTTGAATAGTTTGATCTATACAAATCTATCTGTGCATATTTGATCTGGCGGGTCGCCCGCACTTTTGTAGAAATCATGCAAATGCCTTGTCTGATGTCCCATTAATTTTTACTTCCTTAATTTATTCTTATCTTCATTATAGTGTTTGTGTAATAGGACTTCAATTTGACACTAATATTTATTTGATATACAAGATTTCTTCACCACCTTCCTACTTTTGCGATATGCGCTATTCAACCTTCACCGTAATTACAACGAGATGAATTTTGATGTGTAAAATTCAAAATTTCGAGTTATATCGCTCAAGTACAACAGAAGGGCTACTCTGATGTTCGATATTCGACCGTCGTAGAGATTGAGAGAGATGGTACTATTCGACTGTCGAATTTCGAGCATCGATCGGTTCGAATAGCAAAATGTAGATAGCGAATAGAAGAATAATGCTTGATTAACAATTCGTATGAACACGGTCTTACTGATAGCACCACTCCGGCCGGTCGATAAGCCACAGTTCGTGCTCCTGCAATATTAACCGGACAATCGGCAATCTGCGACCGCTCGCACATTTGTATAAAACATGCAAATGCCTTGTCTGATGTCGCATTTATTTTTATTGCCCTTGGTCAGTTACGGAAGAAGGCGTTTGTGCACGGCGGACGGCGGTAATGAATTGTAGGCACGAGAATGGATTTGAATTGCAGAATGTGTCCGATCACAGTCCCTTAAACGGTTTAATCCAGTAGTTCCCAACATTTTCGTGTCCGGGGACTACTTTTATTTCTTTGTTGGTCGCGCGGACCTAGTACCTATTAACTTATTCCTCCCTTCCGCTGGATTCTGGCGAAGTAACGCTCGCAAATTTGAGGTCGTTTGTGGGCTTTTTGACACCTGCGTATCACTGGTTGGGAATAATTTAATCCAATGTACTACTAGTTTAAAAACAATGGAAGAAGAGTGGGGCGGCCTTTGCCCAGCAGTGTGACATCATAGGCTCACAATAATAATAAACTAACTAGTTGCCACATTCACTAATTTCTAAGCTTTAGAGTCTAAAATGTATTTTCACTTTGTTGTGTGGGATATGTACACTATATCCCACCAAAAACATTCTGTAAAAAATTAGCCAAGTCTCGATGGAGCTGCTTGTTAATCTCTAAAAAGTAATGAAATCTAGACAAAGTCATACCAAGTCTAAGGTTCCTTACTGCGATTTCTTTATTATTATAGTTAATGTTGTGTGACTAGGCCGTTGAAGGGTACACCAGTATGGGCTATTATCTCGCTTAACAAACATAGGTAGTTACAACAGATATAACATTACGTGTGAACAAAATTGACTTATAGCGGTTCTGGTCACAGATTGGTGCAATGGTGTCATGGAGCACCTGGTTTTGTACCCTTGTGTACCCTTCAACGGCCAAGTCACACAACATTAACTATAATAATAAAGAAATCGCAGTAAGGAACCTTAGACTTGGTATGACTTTGTCTAGATTTCATTACTTTTTAGAGATAAACAAGCAGCTCCATCGAGACTTGGCTAGTTTTTTACAGAATGTTTTTGGTGGGATTTCACTTCTTTTTGTAGAAACGTGGGCATATTGTTTTATAACAACCTACTAATTAACTTTAGCAAACCTCACGAAATAATAAGCGAAATCAACGAAATGCAAATAATAATCCCTCCTAATCCCTAGCAAACGTTTCCAAGCGCAGTAGAAGAATGTCGTAAACGACTGTAACGCGGCCGGTCGCCACTTCGCCATATAAGATTATCGGAAAAACAAACGACGGCGCGTTTTAAAATACAGTCAGCGCCATCTAGCGACGTGTGCGGGTATCACCGCCACTCTTAGTCCAATGCATTATATTTTGAACAAATTTTGAGCGAAATTAATATTTTGGTGTAATTTGTTTATTTAATTTGTGTAATGTTCGAGTAGAATAAAGTTAATCGTTTGACTATTTCTTCTTGTAAACTGGTATAAAAGCCAGTCTAGTCTTGTCCAGAGTTTTCCTTTAATTTTATTTATATGCGTATTAAAAGCGGAAGGGGAGGCATTCGCCCAACGGGTACGTATTACAATGCCGAAGTTCAAAATACCGAATATCATAAGACCTATGGACGGAAGGCCGAAAATTAAAAAATGTCGAATGTTTATTTGACCGAAAGTTTAACATCCCGAAAGAACGTTTGACTGAAAGGATGAAATACCGAATATTATAATCCCGAAGACTGTAATCCCGAAGAATGTAATCCCGAAGACTGTAATCCCGAAGATTATGATCCCGAAGACTATGATCCTGCCTGAAGGTTGTAATCCGGAATATTATTTAAACTCTCGAGAATTATCTCGTATTTCTGTTGTCTTACAGATTCTAATGTTTATTTTATACAAAGAATATTAACCTAAATTACGTAACCTACTTGCCTACTACTATACTTACTATTTATAAGTGAACTCTTCTGTGGAACCGATCTGCTCCAGCGCTGTGGGATGTGCAGCCCCTCCGCCCTAGTACGTTAGTACTCTTTATTATACTGTGGCCCTAGCGTAAGAAAGTGCGGGCATCAAGCGAGTCGCAGCGGCTGAGGCTGGTCGCCGAAGGTGACTAAAAAGCCGAAGCTGCGGAGGCGAGCGTTGCCACAGAACCGAAGCTGTCAACCCCGATTCTACGTGGTCTTGTCTGCCCTACCCCTAGAGTGTATATAAAAGCCCGGAGGCGCGGAGGAAGGGCAGCCCCCGGCCGCCGTAAGAAAGTGCGGGCATCAAGCGAGGCGCAGCGGCTGGGGCTGGTCGCCGAAGGTGACCAAAAAGCCGAAGCTGCGGAGGCGAGCGTAGGTGCCGCACTTTCTTACGCTAGGGCGGAGGGGCTGAACATCCCGCAGCACCGGAGCAGATCGGTTCCACGGAAAAATTAGATTAGTTTAGTGTCCTGACACTTTTAAAGTGCTCATTGACGGGATTATAAAATTTCGAGATATTGAAAATTTTGGGATTATGAAATTTCGAGATTTTCAACTTTCGATTTTCTGAAAATAGGTAATTTGAGCTTCACTGTAGGTATTATGAAGTTTCGGGATTTTAATACGTAACCCGCCCAGCTGTGGGACGCTATAGGCTAGATTAAATTAGATGTATCACACTACGCTGGATTTTTGCAATGACAGTCGATTTTTTTATGTACCAATAGTAGAAGGGGGCATTACCATATCTCTAATACAGCTGAGCCCAGCTGAGGGTTCTTCATCAAATAAATAAATAAATATCGGACAACCTCACACAAATCGATCTAGTCCCAAATTAAGCTCTAGAAGACTTGTGTTATGGGTACTAGACGACGATAGACATAATTATTATATAGATAAAGATAGCTTAAATACATAGAACAACCATGACCCAAGCACAAATATTCGAGTTCATCACACAAATATGTGCCCCGGCCGGGACTCGAACCCGGGACCGCCGGCTCAGTAGGCAGGTGTTTACAAACCGAGCCAAACTTACTCACGTCGTAGAAATGGAATAACGCTCGACATGTTTCGAATCGGTACGCGATCCATCATCAGGAGAGACTATCAGTCGCGACGGCGGCCAACCGAACACAACAAGTTGAATATTTTTTGTAAAGGCGGTATGTCGATCTCTAATAGTTTGGTTGGGCTCTTGTGTTTTCTAATCAGAGTACTCCAGATCTTCGATTATCCTAGTTTTTAGGGTTCCGTACCCAAAGGGTAAAAACGAGACCCTATTACTGAGACTTCGCTGTCCGTCTGCCCGTCCGTCCGCCCGTTTGTCTGTCACCAGGCTGTATATCAAGAACGGTGATAGCTAGGCAGTTGAAATTTTCACAGATGATCTATTTCTATTGCCGCTATAACAACAAATACTAAAAATAAAATAAAATAAATATTTAAGGGGGGCTCCCATACAACAAACTTGTTTTATGGTACGGAACCCTTCATGCGCGAGTCGGACTCGCACTTGGCCAATTTTATAGTTTTCGCTTTATGTGGCCATTAAACCCTAACTCTGTACCAAATTTCAGCTCTCTGAATTTATGGGAAGTACTACTTCTTTACTGATGATCATGAGTGAGTGAGTGAGTGAGTGAGTGTCGTAAATGCGAAACTTTGCTTTCGCTTAACTTCGGAACTAAATGACCTACAGACTTGAAATTTTAGATTTCAAGTATGTGATTATAGCTTACTGGATGACAAAAAATTCTGCGTTCTGGTCTTATCCAGAGGTGCTCAAATAGGGGCCTGAAAATGCGGCGAAATGGTTCCAGTAAAGGATGGTACGGCAGTGTTTGCTTCGCGCTCGACTTGGCGGGGGCACTGCCGTGCCCCCAGATATGTATGTAAAAATAATAGGCAGACGTCCTGTCCTGCGACAATCCTAAGAAGCAGTGCCTAAATAGTGGCACTTACTTTTATGCTAAGTAGCTGCGTAGTCACTAATAGCTTTCAGGGACCTAGTTTGATAAGTAGATATTTAAATACCTTAATTAAATACTACATATACCACATTCACAAATTAGACAAATCTCTGTCATATACCATTAGTCACCAAACAAGCTCAAGGCATAACCATAGCCTTCAAGGATTAAGACAGTAATCCCACTTCCTGCTACTAGTGTGTACAATTAATTCAAAGTGCAAACAACCTCATGCAACATTCTACCCCACGTGCCCACACTTGTCATTCATTATTCATGGGAAATGAAACGTGCTGTACTTAATCATCGCTGCGTCGCTATTGATTCCACAGATCACCGGGCCGGTGTTGTAATGCGATGTGGTCCAATACAGTGCTTATTGGTTCTATGTAGGTCATGTGCTTATGAAACATATATTGGCCATTGAGTATACACTTGTTGAACAGGAGTCTAGTTAGATTAAGATTGACAATTGAGCCAGGCAAGCCCCCGGTATGTTGTAGGTTGTTTTAAAGAAATAATAAATCCGGCAGCAATTTTATTTTTTGGCCACTTGGTCGAACTTCTCATTTAATAACTAAGCATCGGGAATATGAGATAGCCTCTAATAAACTAATTCATCTTCTTTACAACGCCATCTAAAAATGTTAAAGAAAGCATCAAGTCATAATCAACAATTATTATTACTTGTCCTTCTGATTTATACATTGCCATCTAATTTACTAACTCAGCCACGGAATTTGCAACTCATCATCATTTTACGTTTTACAGCTTCAATACAAGCTCCTCAAAAATTATATATTCGAGCTTCAATAGACAGCATCATATATTATAACTTAACATCTAAAATAATACTTCATATTCTTTTATCATGAAAATAGCCACTGTAGGAACGATTTGGCGCGAGTGCGCGCCATGACAGCCACGGCCATTTGCACCAATCAGAGAGCGCCATTCGATTCTTGTACCGACCGACCCGCCCGTGTTTGTTTATTGTCATTCGTTCGTTCATATTGCAATAGGTTCATCTGCGTTCTTTCTAATCTAGCTCTAAGGCAGGTCCGACTTGGCTTAGGTTAGGTACGACGACGAGCGAAGCGAGGTTGTTAGAAACATATTTCATAACGGTACGTAACCCATTAATCTAGGTCTTAGGCAGGTCCGACTTGGCTTAGGTTAGGTACGACGACGAGCGAAGCGAGGAGGAGTGTTAGGTTGAACTGCGACCCTAACCTAAAATGAGATTTAAGTATTTTGTTTTGTTCTCCTCAATAGTTCATATGTAATAATAGTGGCTTTAATATACTATTTGATGACAATTTTAGGTAAATTTTACGATCGATTAATGTAGGATGACTTACATTTTAAACATACTAAGTTATAAAATTAGAAGCTAATTAAGCTACTATTTTGGTGTCATATAATAATATTTTAGAAGTTTGCTATTTGAATGCATGCCTCAAATTTAGATGCTAAAAAATAATCACCATGCTAAGTTACAATTACAGTGGCTTACAAAGAAGATAACTAGTGGCTGAGATATTATTATTCAGACGCGCGTTGGTTGTGGCTGACTTAGTAATTTAGAAGGTAACTTATATTTTCTGAGGCGAATAATGCTACTAAAAAAGAAGCCTGTTTAAATAGTACCCGTTGTTTTTCCTATACTTGTGCATACAATACGGTGAATAGAGACTAAAGTACTATGTGTGACCTTACAAACGGTCCGGTAGTTTTGAATTTTTGATATGTTGTCTAAGATGGTTAGTCAGTGTTTAAAATGCAAAATGCACAATTCCCCCCCCTCCGCGCCCTCGCCATATTGAAAAAACCGGCCCTCTCTTCATATTTTTGCTCATATCTTCCTTTAGGAGCATTTTTGCTAGAAGAAAGCTTCAACAATGTTATAGAGAGTTAAATTTACTACATTTTCCATTTTATATTTTGTTTCTAAGATAGATAGTTACGGAGATATTCACATTAAAAAAAAACGTAAAAATCGCAATTTCCTACTGAAAAACAAACTTCTGGATTATATCTTCGTTTAGGAGCATTTTAGCTACAACAAAGCTTGTTGTAGAGAATTAAATTTACTATAATTTACATCTCAAATTTTGTTTCAAGGACGGTTAGTTACGGAGATAAAATTAGTTACATTTAAAAAACAGGAAAATTCGAATTTTCCGAAAATTTCTCAAAATTCTTGGTTTAGAACGCTGTCATTCAGTTAGTAGGACTAGTCTAGGACAAATTAAAACATGTAGGAAATATAATTGCTTATAAAACTCATGTCCATTCTTACATACATTTTCGGAAAATGTGAGTTTATTTTTTATATATCTCCGTAATTATCTGTCCTTGAAACAAAATTTGAAATGTAAATTATAGTAAATTTAATTCTCTACAAAATTGCACAAGCACTGTTCTAGCTAAAATGCTCCTAAACGAAGATACAATCCAGAAGTTTGTTTTTGAGTTGGAAATTGCAATTTCTTAAGTTTTTTAAATGTGCATATCTCCGTAACTATCTATCTTAGAAACAAAATATAAAATGGAAAATGTAGTAAATTTAACTCTCTATAACATTGTCGAAGCTTTCTTCTAGCTAAAATGCTCCTAAAGGAAGATATGAGCAAAAATATGAAGAGAGGGCCGGTTTTTTCAATATGGCGGCGGGCGCGGAGGGGGGGGGGAATTGTGCATTTTGAATTTTAAACACTGACTAACCATCCTAGACAACATATCAAAAATTCAAAACTACCGGACCGTTTGTAACGTCAAAATCCTTTATTCACTGAATTACGTGCCGTAATCATCGCTGCGTCGCTATTGATTATGAAATTGATCATAGCGACGGTATTGTAATATTTGTAATACAATGTGGTTTTCCGTTCTAGTATTTGGGTAGGTACGAGTAAGTACGTGTTTTCTTTTGTACCCGATTTTACAGAAATACTAGAACTATTATAATCTATATAAATAAAAATGAATTGCTGTTCGTTACTCCCGCTAAAACTCGAGAACGGCTGAACCGATTTGACTAATTTTGGTCTTGAAATATTCGTGAAAGTCCAGGGAAGGTTTAAACGGTGGGAAAATATGGAAAAAATGAGAGGAAAATAGTAAAAACGACAATTTTCTTTTCCCATACAAATACAAACTGTTCTTACCCGTCAAACATATGACGTTTGTCCCGTCGGTTCGGTATTTTTGGAATAATTACATGTAGATCTAGATTAAATAAGGGTTTGGAATCGACAACATATATGCATAATAGTCAGATTATCGCGTATTTATATTTTAAACATGCAAAATATTGACAATACTATAATGACACATGGTTGTTGTATTCGGTGCGTTCAGAAATATACTTGAAAGAGTAAAGTTTGGTTTACACGATCTAAATCAGTATAAGAATAAACGAAAAATGACAAATAAAAAAAAAAACTGAAACTGTTAACCATGCCGAGGAGAAAACGACCTAACATACAGTCCGACCAAAAAGAATAGAAATTAAAAAGTGGCAAAACTGTAATCGTTCCTTTCTAATCGATCTAAGAAAAAGGGGACGACACTACAGTATTGCCAGTTTTTATTTCTACTCTTTTTGATCGGACTGTAGTCGTCGAAGTCGATCAAATGTGCGAAAATGACATCCATTTTGAAATCCAAGATGGCGCACATTATTTTGTCTTAAAAATCGACATGGGTGTCATCTCCAAGGTTAAAAAATCAAGGAATGGCAGCTGGAGGCTTTTGCCAATGTCAGTTTTAAAATAATATTCACTTTATAAAGAATAAAACCATGAATAAAAACAAAAATTAAATAATTAAAACATTAGATGAAATGAACATGAACAAAGATGGCCGATGAATCATCTCCAAGGTTCCTCGGGGTTCCAATTATGAAAATGACATCCATTTTGAAATCCAAGATGGCGGACATTATTTTTTCTTAACATCGATATGGGTGTCATCTCCAAGGTTCCTCGGGGTTCCGATTACGAAAATGACATCCATTTTGAAATCCAAGATGGCGGACATTATTTTTTCCTAAAATCAATATGGGTGTCATCTCCAAGGTTCCTCGGGGTTCCGATTACGAAAATGACATCCATTTTGAAATCCAAGATGACGGACATTATTTTTTCTTTAAAATCGATATGGGTGTCATCTCCAAGGTTCCTCGGGGTTCCGATTACGAAAATGACATCCATTTTGAAATCCACCATGGCGGACATTATTTTTTCCTAAAATCAATATGGGTGTCATCTCCAAGGTTCCTCGGGGTGCCGATTACGAAAATGACATTCATTTTGAAATCCAAGATGGCGGACATGATTTTTTCTTTAAAATTTATATGGGTGTCATCTCCAAGGTTCCTCGGGTGACGATTACGAAAATGACATCCTTTTTTAAATTCAAGATGGCGGACATTATTTTTTCTTAAATATCGATATGGGTGTCATTTGCAAGGTTGCTCGGGGTTCCTATTATGAAAATGACATCCATTTTGAAATCCAAGATGGCGGACGTCACTTTTTGGAATGGGTGTCGATATGTGTTGTGTAGCAGTGATATCAACCATCTTTAATTCTAAAATGGGCTTATTTTTTTTAGTTGTACAACATAGGGTGACTATTCAATGTTCTTATTAAGTTCTGAAAATTATTCAGATGATGATGATGGCATTGTTGAGACGAATTTCGGTTTTAATAACAGTTGTAGTTTCAATCTTTTTTGTTCATTAGCCCTATTAATTCGTATTATTCGGTGCAAATTGTGACCGCACTTGATTGAAAACTTGAGCGTATCAGTGGTTATTGTGAAACATTCGTCGTATCTCAACAATTTATTTGTGCAACTAGGACAGGTACTTTTGTTGTTCTGCCGTTCTATCCACTTTTTACAAAAGGGACAATGCATTGTTAAAAATCAATTATAAGTTTTGAAAAATAGTTGTGAAATATCAATTATATTTTCTTGGAAAATTCGGTGACAGTGACACTGACAGTCAGTGTTGCCAGGTTACTATACTATACTATTACGTTTAGTAATGTGGCGCAGTCGATACAGACCGAAAAAAAGAAGGCTGGTACCTTATTTGTTAACATAAGTGTCTATAATCTAATATAATGTGACATGCAAAATAATTATGAACATTATGCTGGACATGTACACATGCACGCACACGTGCGTGATTTGCTCACTCTTTTCGCATACTATGGAGCCGATACTTAGACTACTGATTATGCCATTATAAAGTTACCGACTCTGAAATACATATGGTTTATATTAAAAGGTAAGTGATACGAAGTTCACCGGGTCATCTAGTCTTAACTAATTTTATATTTAGTACTTTTCAATCTACTAAATAACATTTAGTAGATTGAAAATCACGTTTAAATTGTTAATTTAATTACTTAAATACTATGTCTTAAAGTTGGCCCATACATACATAATATTTGTGTTAATCGCCACTTCCATACAACTGCAGCAATATCGGCGTTGACTCCAAAGTTTAGATACTTATACAGCATTTGAATAACCAACACCTGACAATACTCTTATTCTATACAAGTACGAAAACTACTAATAGGTCTAGGCACAATAGGTTATCTAATTCGCAAGTTAGCATTATAAATAAATAAATATTAAGGGACAATCTTACACAAATCGACCTTGTCCCAAACTAAGCCTTGGAAATCACTCGTAGTTTCCAAGTGCCCATATGTTCATTTAATTACCAAATCTGCGGTAGATTTAGCACATAGTCACGTCACAATCACATCATAACGAGCCTCGCTTAATCTCGCGGCGAGCGTCAAAATCTCGCACTTCCATAGCCAAAGCGAATCGCAACCCGATGGTGCTTTAATATCCGTAGTTTGCGAACAGACCGATCGTTATTCGGAATTTAATTAAACGGACAGGTTCTGATCTGATCGGACGATATTTGTGACAGCCGGGACGTTCCAATGCCGATGCAATATTTGGAAAGATTGATATTTTTATGGATGAATCAAAAGATTGGTTTGTTTTTGTATCTTTAACTTTAATCAGTGCCTACAATGTACTAAACTTTGCTTGCGCACGACGTACTGTTTTTCTCACATAGCATTGAAAGGAAAAAAGCCGGTCAAGTGCGAGTCGGGCTCGGGCACCGAGGTTTCCGTAAAAACTACGAAAACTAGAATGCTTTAATAGTTTGTATGCTCTAACGAAAAGATTATCAGTGTATCTTTTAATACTGTACTGAGCGACAAAAATGATTTTTTTTCTGGCTTCTTGTCAAATTTCATGATTTTAGGTCAACGAGAAGAACCCCATAGGTTTTGATTCCCTTGCTAACGTCAATAACGCACTATAATCGTTAGTAAAATTTTGATTGCGATGACTTACAAGTTTGATTCTTCCATGGCTGCGACATGTAGCAGACCCGTATTTGATAATTTTGACATTCATTGCAGCTTGATGCCTCCACGCGTTCCTGGGAAAAAGGTCTTGACTGGCGGACACATAGACAGACAGACAGAGACAAACACACACACACACACACACACACACACACGGGTTCCGTTTTAGTTGAATGAGGGCGATATAGAGACGCGTTTCACTTACTACATCATAAGTAAAAATATATTGATGTTAATCAATCATTTTTATATTTCAAAATTCATTTCAATCGAAGACCTCAAACGCGAGTCTTTTGTTAACGGATCTATGTATAATAGCAAGTCTTTTGTTTAATTTTATTTCGTGCTTTAAAATTGCTAATATGGACGATGTCCAGCCGATGTTATTTTTAATATTCGGAAAGTGTTTGTTATCCGGAGAATTCGCTCGGTATTGCGAATTTTAATTAAATAACAATATCGCGATCCTTGTGACAAGCCCGTGTGATATGCCAATGCAGATGTTACATTCAGAATGATGAGAAATTGTTCATGAATATTATTTTCAATATACGCTCTTCGTGATCGTTTTGTAATAAATAATTTAAAAAAAGTTCTTTTCCGATGCGACGCTCTCTCTTTGTCCTACTGTTACCGCGCTCTAACCCAGGATCTACGTATGCTATAACTTGAAATTTGGAATACCTAAGTCGAAGAGGTAAATACAATGTTATCTGTCCACACAATGCGATAGTCGAATCCAATACATACAAAATCGAATACCGGCCCTCAATTCCCCTCCCGTCTGTGACGTAACGGGGTAAACAAAATAACAGTCCCATTTACCCGAAGGGCAGCTTCCTGTGGGAAAGATCTCTCGGCACGCGCGCATTGTGACGTCACAATGGTACATTTTGTTCTCTCCCCGCCCGCAGGACCCTCTATTGTCCCGGAGCCGGGGTGCAATTCTCACGGCTATTTATATCAATTGTAGTTGTCATTTGGGATTGTTTATCGCGAGCATTGGAAGCTTTGAGACGTTAGTTTGTGTTTTGATTTAAAATAGTCAGATTTAGGTTCGCGTCTGTCCGGGGGGATAAGCGAAATTAAGGAGTCCAGGAACAAAATTTCGGATAAAACTCGTATGAGAATAACACATTTCCCTCTTCTATAATCCGATGTAATAGCAATATAACCTGGATACATGCTCTTAACTTTTGACCACTGGAGGGACGATATTTGTTTTTGAACTGACTATGACCCTTAAAGACAGGTAGCTTCTCCTTCTATTACGCTTATCCATACCGTAGTAGATGTGTTATGAGATCGTCCGCCGTATTTGTAAGGAAAATAGCTTCTATACATATTATTACATTCCATTGCTCCTTTGCTACGTTAAATAGCCCCAGGAAACCATTTAGAATATTAGTAACCTAAGCGTTCTAATGCTGCCAAAAGCGTAATTATAATTAAGTAGCACACAAGCGATTCGTGCCACGTTACTCGTACTTCCTTTTGCGAATCCTATGCACCACTGCAAGCAAAGTAATATGTTTTACTACATTTTGGATGAAATTCATCAGGTGAGTGCTTTTGCTACCGGAGTAATAATTTCGTAATTATACTGTAACATTTCTACTTATTTTCCTAACCTCGTATGTGACGTCACTGTTCGTGTAAAAACAACCTTCAACCTACACTCAATAGGTTTCTTTTTCAGAGGGATATGGAAAGGATGAGAGGTTCGGAAAATAGGTGTGGGTGTTTTAATTTCACGGCGAATTAAAATGTTATATGACGCTTTACGCGGCGAAATGTCATTGACGAACAGAAACAGATACTTCATTAATTACAGGAGTCATTAAAAGATTTACGAACTAATTACCGAGTGAAAAGCAGATTGTATGTGTAAAATTGCTCTTAAATGAACATAGGTACTGAGAATAATTACTGATGTGACGAGGATAATGAATTATACAGAATTATTTTATGAAAGATCTTGATGCGGGTAAAATAATTTGTATCCACCATTTTTACTAGCTACATTCTTAGCTGCAATCAATAATCGTTTAAACAAACCTTTTATGAAATACTTTTTATTTTAGTTATTTTTTCTATTCAGTTTAACATACCTGATAAAGATAAGGCGGGATCATGACAAAAATATATTTTATTTCCTGCAAAATTATGGTTACAATTTTAATTAAATAAAATAATTTATGTACTTAATGACTACCTAATATTTTTAAGTTAAATCTGTGAAGTGCACATTTTCCTCATAAATGCAAAAATTTACGGATTAATACAAAACAATTTGGTTTTACATTTTGGTTTTATTTTAAATCCTATGTCAATTTTTATTTATTTTTAAGATATTATTTTAATAAAATGCGTGTTATTGAATAACTTGCATGTGAAAAAGAAATAAAAGTAATATAAAAAAACGATACTCGTGCAAGAACCCACTATGAAAGGGTGAAAGCCTCCTCCAGACTTCTCCAACGATCTCTATCTTTGGCTTCTAGTGCATTTTGTTAAGTCGTCTTCCCATCGTGCCAGTGTCCAGAAAATTCATATAAGGATATATAAGAGACATAACGTATACACTCAAGTACAAAACTAGCAATTCAACAGCGAAACGGGATAGTTTAAACTAATTTCATTCTGCATTTAACTACACAACACTAGACTCCCAAAGGTGGCCATTATTACGCTTCGAGTGAATGACGGGGTGGAATTAGAGCATCTGCGTTATAAGACTAACTCCTATGCAGACAGGACGTTTGATTTCCGCCGGACTAGTGCCAAATAGCTGCATAGCTCTATATAGACAATTTTTTTTTCATTTATTGTCGTTTCTTTTTCATTGTCTCGGGAAAGAAACAAAAAATTAGAGCATTGCGGACTTAATGATATTTGCAAAATAATAATTATCTTTATATTACAAAACGGAGTGTACCGGCGTTTTCAAAAGGAAACCTCAGAACATTGTTGACAAGATAACCGAAAGAAAATAATTGCTCCTTTCATATACTACCGGAACGACGAGCGTATATAAAAAGATATAAAATATGGTTCAGGAAGTGACATAAGTAAATAAAACGTTACCAAAGAATGAACGAAATAAATATTTCTATTTGAGCGAAACCGCGTAAACAATTTAATCCTGATCGAAGATCATAAATGTGTACGTGTCGTGTCGCTGGGAACTGTAAATCCCTTCAATAGAATGGGTATAAAAATGTCAAGCGTTTTATAAATGCTCACATAACGGCTACAATCAAACGGCGGTTGATATACCGGGCCTTTAGCGCGTGATGGATGGCCACCGTAACCGTGCTCACGAGTGTGTAGATCACTCAAAAATAGAACAAGTGTTATCGTTTGATGAACTTTGTTTTCACCAGATAGATTCAACTTTTGTGGTAGAAGGTTGAAATCGCTAATGAACTCCTAACTATAGTTCTATCTTTTAAGTGTGCTTGAATAAGGGCAGTCTAGTCGGTATGAGTACAAAGTCCTCTTAGAGTCACGCAACGACTATAGTTAGTTGGCAAAAGTAGCGCGCTTGACCCGTCTGACCTTATAAAAAAAATCGTCACAGTGTCGTAGCTTGGAAAAAATGTCAAATTAAAAGATTGGAGCCCATACCTGTTAGATGCTTGTTTGTTTGCTAGTTTGTACGAACAAGTTTATTTATTATATTTTGTTGATATCTCGCAAACTTACGTGCTTACGTTGCGTTGGTCTTAAACTTGTGCGGTGGCCACCCAAATAGCTTGTAAACCGGTCATTTTATACTGCGTTCGTTTCTTGACTTTTACTGTAAAGTAACAAGTCTGTATAACCAAATAGATCCTGTATTTTGAAAGTGAAGCAACCACTGCCCATCTAGCATAACTATGCTTCGCGACCTTTGTCGCGTGACATATCATCGTCCGTCACTCTCTCAGCACTGATAGAGACAGGTAATAAAAAGCGCGAGAATTGTGTGTCACAGTTGTGCTAGAGGTGCTGGAACAGTCTACGTGTAAACTCTGTGCCGCACTGCCCGGGGCCGCGGCGTCGGCGTCCACGGAGCCTGCAATCTCGTGATATGAAGACAGGCGCAAACGTATTATCTACGCGGCTCAGTCACTGCCCGTTCGCTCTACCTACTGTAGACCATCTGCTTTGCGTTGAGCTTGCTTGCGGTTTTTAAGCTGTTCTATTTGCTAGATTTATTTGTAGTGCCTATTTTAAGATGATATTATATATTTAAGTAGAGGCAGAAGAATAAGACACAAGTTCTCACACAGGCCTCGTCACATTCAAACCAATGAATGTAATCCGCAGGCTAGGTTTGATTTTGAATCAAAATAAATCGTGTGACTTGAAGTAAGGTGGCATAACTCAGACGCTATACTTTGTGCCAGTTTGTTGAATTGTTTTTTTCTAAACGACATAGAAACTTCCGAATAAAAGAATACTAAATAAATAGTTATATATTTTAATACTAAAGACAATGGCAAATAGCAGCTGTGGTCGTGTTGCCGTCAAAGCCTAAGAACAACAGAAAAAAAACAGCCAAGTTCAGGTCAAAAAAAAACATGTTTATTGTATGAGAGCCCCACTGTAATATTAATTTTATTGTTTAGTATTTGTTGTTATAGCGGCAACAGAAATACATCATCTGTGAAAAATCTAACTAGAGCCAGAATTAGAATAAGAATTGAATTCCAGCTAGATAAGTTGTCATTGTTCATGACATACAACCTGGAGACAGAAAGACAGACAGACGGACAGTGGGATCTAAGTAATAGGTATCCTTTGGTTACAGAACTCTAAAAAGAGCGAATGATAATCCTAGGTTTCTTATTAAACTAATAAATCACACAGAAGCAAACCCAATTCCTATATCCGTCGACTGCTCTCTGCCACAAATCAGACATGCATTGTTACTAGTGCTTGCATGTTAATTCGGCGCCGCTGTATACCCCGCAGTTAGGAATCTAATCAACAAAGCAACCACATTGGTTGAACGAAGAGGATTCGCCTCAAAACATGGTGCCTTATTGTATTTTCAGACATTAGGCCTAAATGTGCTCAATTTGTAACCTTCCATTTATGCAGAACAGCAACGGGGAAACTAAAATACTAGTGCAATTTTTGTGCACTGTATATTTTTCCGGCTATCTGTAAACTATTAATGTTTGATAATTTTACTGTTAAAGATAATGGCAATCAGCTACAAACGTATTGCTCTCAGTGCCAAGCACAGTGGAAAACAAAGATCTAAAACACTTGGTTGCTTAAAAATATGTTTATACCATACGCTAATTTCTTTACCTCACACACAATCTCGAAAGGAATATCATACTAGGCCAAATCGAAGACAAGCGTTCCAGAGGTCAAATCTCGATAAAAAAGGGCAGACACCATGAGTCCATGATATGTGCTTGTGGTTCCATGCAGAGGGCAGTCTATTCGGCCCTTGACCGCACCAAGTGGAGGGACATTACTGTTGGTCACAATCGTCAGCAATGAGGAAACGACTAAGAAGAAGAAGAATTTATTTATCAAAGTTTGATTTACTTATAATAAATCACACAGGAGCAGCCAACGCAAACACAATTTCTATATCCGTGGTATTATCTACTCTCTGCCACAAATCAAACATGAAATTGTTTGTAGTGCTTGCTTGTTAATTCGATGCCGTTGTGTGACTCCCAGTTAGGAATCAAATCAACAAAGCGGGTACATTGGTACGGTACAAGAAGCCGCTTTATTGTATTTCCATGGCCTAAATAAATGTGTTTCAATTGCACCCAATATGAGTTGGAGAGTCCCAAACGTTTAATTTGGGAAAATGACCAGTTTTGGTGGCAAAACCACAAGAAATTGCCTGGTTGTGCCTCTTTAGCTGACTGTAGTATTAAGTGAAGTAGACAATATTACTGCATCGAAGACAATTTTTAGGGTTCCGTACCCAAAGGGTAAAAACGGGACCCTATTACTGAGACTTCGCTGTCCGTCCGTCCGTCCGTCCGTCCGTCCGTCCGTCCGTCTGTCACCAGGCTGTATCTCAAGAACGGTGATAGCTAGACAGTTGAAATTTTCACAGATGATGTATTTCTATTGCCGCTATAACAACAAATACTAAAAATAAAATAAAATAAATATTTAAGGGGGGCTCCCATACAACAAACTTGATTTATGGTACTGAACCCTTCATGCGCGAGTCGGACTCGCACTTGCCCAATTTTTTTTAGGGTTCCGTACCCAAAGGGTAAAAACGGGACCCTATTACTGAGACTTCGCTGTCCGTCCGTCCGTCCGTCCGTCCGTCCGTCCGTCTGTCACCAGGCTGTATCTCAAGAACGGTGATAGCTAGACACTTGAAATTTTCACAGATGATGTATTTCTATTGCCGCTATAACAACAAATACTAAAAATGAAATAAAATAAATATTTAAGGGGGGCTCCCATACAAAAAATTTGTTATTCCTATATATACATATATATAGGTACGGAACCCTTCATGCGCGAGTCGGACTCGCACTTGCCCAATTTTTCCATTAAATTTAATTTCGCATTTTTTTTACATGTACTTAAATGAAATAAAGAAATATTGCCGGGCGTTTAAATTACTTTAAGTACATAGGTAAATCATTTTAACAGGAACTTTATAGCTCATAAATGTATTTTAAGCGTTGAAATTTTATAGCAACTTTGAAAATATTTAAATAGTTCCCAGGTTTCATTAGAGTTTTCGACCAACTGCAATTTTTTTCGTATTTGATTTTACTTCTCTCGAATCGGGTACCGAATGTAAATACATCAGTAAAAGAAATTGTCTTGTCACGGTATTCAAATAACGTAACTTCCTAAATTGACATGAGTGCCACTCACGAAAATCCCCGTGCATTTTCTTCAAATAAACGATATAGGCATTTCCTAAGACTGATGCTTCTCTACAAAAAGGAGGTGAGGCACGTCTTTCGAATAGGATTAACTAGTTCAGTAGGTTTAGTAGCTTTCGTAGTTTCTAGCTCATATTTCTCGCTAAATTCAATTAATCGTTCTACCGCACTTGGTGTCTCGTGTGCCTTGAAAGATGATAAGTTTTCAGTGGGTGAGCTCTGCGGGTTTTTATAGAAATAGTTGACATTTTAAAAGGATCATTATATTCTTCAGTTTTTAATAGTTTGCCATTACTCTCAATTTTTTTATAAAACGTTTTAATCAGATGTACATAACTTTTTATATTCATTCAAACTAATTTTAAATTTAACTGTATTTTATTTTGTAATCTGAAAGTTTTTCCTTAATTTTTAGAGTTCCGTAGTCAAGTAGGAACCCTTATAGTTTCGCCAAGTCCGTCTGTCCGTCCGTCCGTTCGCGGCTTAGCTCCGCGATCATTCTAAAACGCTGAAATTTGGTATGAGTATGTGTTTGTATCACGCCCACAAAACGGTAAAATAAAAACTAAAAAAAACTTTTTTGGCTATCTCTCGTAGGTACACCTAATGAGGGGGTGATTTTTTTTTTCGTCCAGCACCATTGCGTGGGTGTCGTTGAATAAGGCTTTTAAAAATAATAGGGGTCTTCAAACATTATTTTTTGATTAAGTTAGCAGTTTTGTAAGCGTTCGCACCGGGAATCCAAAAAATAGCGCCCCCCTTCTAACTTTTCAACCACAGGTCAAAATGAGGCCTTATAAGTACTTACAATGAAAACTATATTGAATAAAATCGGTTGACCCGTTTTTGAGTTATCGCAATATTTCATAATTCTCTTTTAAATGATGTAAGTGCCGCGCGGTGTTCTTATACTTCAAACGTTACACATATTGGTTAAGTGCCATACGCGTGCTCAATCTGCCGCGAATAATCGATAACTTCCAGAAGGTAATAAGTAATTACAGTTACTTTGGCGTTTACGATCTTTTTATAGAGCTTGAAATCTTTCTCGTAATTTAAATATTTTCAAGGATGGGCGATTACGGAACCCTACACTGAGCGTGAACCGACATGCTCTTGGCCAGTTTTTTTTAATCTGATCTGATCAGATTTGTAAATCTTTAAAAAATGTATATATTCGCATGCTCAAACAGAATACCTAATTATATAAAAAAAATATTGACATTTGGTGGTCCAATTGTAAATATTTTCAGGTTTGATTTGATTTAATTGCTCAATTTTTTTTTATAACATTGCATGTCTTGAGAAAATAACTATACATACCTCGGCGTGAAAAAGGATTGCCAGCCTTTTCCCGCAGCAATCTCTATTTTCCCGGCCGCTGTAGTAATGTACTATTTAATGAGAGAAAAGCTATAATATAATTCCATCTGACCCATTCCATACCGTTGCAATTATTTTGACAAAACTTTTCTCCAAGTGGGTATAGTCGTTTTGTCCGCGGGTCTCGGGACCAAGTTTCCGGCAGTTTACCGGAACATTTCACGGTATAACGACCGGAGATAAAACTGCTTCCTTTGTCCTAAACATTTTAGTCGGATCTTAGATAGATAAGAACTTATTATTAGTTAGGTATGTGGGGATGGAGTAGAAACGCGCAGGATCTTCTTAGTCTTAATTTTCCATGTGACGTACCTTTTACTTCTTCAAAATTGTTTCATTGTTTGATACTCTCAATTATGTCAACGCAAAACATTCCTTATTTCATTTCGGTTTAAAGACACTTTATTGTCTAAAGAAATAACAAAAATTTCACTTACAAGACTACTTATAAATAGTTAACATATCTAAAATCATTATCAGCATTAAGTGAACAACTTTTGGACTTTATTTTTAGTTCGTTTCATTGAAGGCGTCGCGTCGTGGCAACAGAAAGGTACGAATTTAGTACGAATTCATTAAAAAAAAGCTTTGAAAAAGTTAAATATCAGAATTCTCTATGAAGATATTATATCTCTATTATTTATATGAAGATATGCACTTCATATTAATAACACCGTTTGACTTACTGTAAATTAACCTCGAAGTACCTACCTAAACCATTGGGCACGACATCGCATCAAATCCAAAATCCGTCAAGTATACGAATGACATTGGCACTAGTAAATTATATTAAATCCGGAGCAATAAAAGACACAGAACGTGGAATAGTTGAGCTAATGTAATCATTAATGTAAGAGCCGCCATCCACACCATCAGTCTGCTACGTGCCGAGAATGTCAAGATTCGCGGCAGGATCGCGTGGAACGAACATTTCTTTGAAGAAAACTTGAAGAAGGCTTGTGTTTTTTTCAAAATATGAATCGATTTTATTCAAATGACATCGAACCAATTGAGATGCTCAAATGGTTGTAGGAAACGAACTATATTTTATAGATAGTGACATAATCATTCTACTGAGCGGTCAAAATCCTCCATATTTTTTTTTACCAACATTACTAGTGTCGAACTGTCGAGTAAGTAGTGACTCTTTAATTCCTTTAATCTATTTCGTTTTCAAGAAATTGTTTTCTTATTAAGACAATTGTTACTTTAGTCAATAATAATTATAGGTCATATTTTTTTTGTAAATAAAAACACATATTTTGAATACTTAATTTTTCATAAATGTTGAAAACGACAGTGAAGAATTCTTCACCTCCCGTATTAATACTTTACTAATTAAGTAGGTTTTTATCGCATAGCTAAAACATTTTTGTTATCAATTTCTAAGTCAAATACCTAAAACCGATCGTTTAAATCATGATTAAACAAGATAATTAACGTAACCAAGTAAAGTAGTGGAATGATAAGGTTTTGGTCCGTGTTTTCATTAAATCTTAACGAAGGAGAAAATCATGCTCGAAAAACAAAAGCGCTTCTGTAGTATATTATTTTTAGGGTTCCGTAGCCAAATGGCAAAAAACGGAACCCTTATAGATTCGTCATGTCTGTCTGTCTGTCTGTCTGTCTGTCCGTCTGTCCGTCCGTATGTCACAGCCATTTTTTTCCGAAACTATAAGAGCTATACTGTTGAAACTTGGTAGGTAGATGTATTCTGTGAACCGCATTAAGATTTTGATGCAAAAATAAAAAAATAATAATAAATATTGGGGGCTCCCCATACTTAGAACTGAAACTCAAAATTTTTTTTTTCATCAAACACATACGTGTGGGGTATCTGTGGATAGGTCTTCAAAAATGATATCGAGGTTTCTAAAACATTTTTTTTCTAAACCGAATAGTTTGCATGACAGACGCTTCCAAAGTGGAAAAAAGTTGGTCCCCCCCCCTCTAACTTCTAAAATAAGAAAATGAAAAATCTAAAAAAAACATATGATGTACATTACTATAAAAACTACCAACGAAAATTGTTTTGAACGAGATCTAGTAAGTAGTTTTTTTTTAATACCTAACTTTGCAAGTTTGCACCTAATTTATATGGGGCGCTATACATACCAGGTGCAAACTTAACTTAAACACTTAGGGATGGAAAGTGTTTGTACGGAACCCTCGGTGCGCGAGTTCGACTCGCACTTGGCCGGTTTTTAATCTTTCTGTCGTAATCTCCCGACGTGAGGCTTACGTCTATAGACAGTTCTAAGCTTTATGAAATCTTGATACGAAAATAATTAACGTGCACTAGCTCCCAGCATTTTCCAGTTTCTATATCAAAAAAATAATACAGAATACTCCTAAACTCCTGGCAGCTCGGTGCAGCGATAAAAAATATAAAGTGAAAAAGATTTTTCATTTCTGAAAACTTTTCGAAATGGAGAAAATGTTGACGCTAAATGTTTAATAGCGGCAAAAATGTTGTGAAAATCCGAGGAGACATTTCGAAGACACACGTTGACACACGTTGTGTGTCTTACAGTGTAAGTACACTTGAGGTGAATTATAAAGGTATGTTTTTCACCATGTCAATGGAATACGCTGAAAAATGTGTACATATCTTTAGCCTCATCTGTACGCACTTCACATCATTACTCCGTAATCCGAGTCTGCAGGACGTCAGTCGGGACATTTTGTATTTTTACCCTGTTGTGTCAGACAAACCACTATTGCCTGACCTTTTGACATGCAAGAGCGCTTATTTAAAGCAAGCAATGAAGAGGGTAAGATTATAATGGTTTGTGGAACTAACGACCTCGGTGAAAGATGAGTGCAATTTGTTAGGGTCTCACTGTATTACGCTGTATTAGATAAATTGACGGGTTAAATTACATGAGTTTGCTAATTTGTGTAAAATGTTGGATTTCTCTAGATTTCACTGTAGCTTCGTTTGAGGTTATTGACTTCGCGATTTTGCATAATGACGGGTGACGGATTAAATTTTCAGACTAAGTTGGAAACCTAAATGAACCCTCATCAAAAGGAATTATTTATTGTAGGTACGTAAAACGAACTCGTCTACATACTAAATTCTTATTATTTATTTATTTATTTTTTAAATGTATTCTTCTATTTTCGTGCCTTCTATAATTACTTTTGGACATTTGACCTTGTTAGACGCATAAAGGGAATAATTATGGCTAAAATAGCAAATTATTATACAGTTTTGATATATCGGACATATGCCACTAGAATAGTAAATTTTAGGCCCAGTATCAACCGTCTGTTATGTAAATATGTCTCGTTGCTATATAATTCACAATTGAACAATTCACACCAGCGTGCTTCAATAGATGCAGCGTTCGCCAACCGATCGGTAACAGTTAATACATCAATAAATGTTGGATCCGTCGGCCGATTGATTTCATTTGCAACGCAATTGGTGACTGACTGCCACTCGTCATTGTGATCGTTAATTTACAATTTTGATCAATACCATACTGTTACATTTCTATAACAAGTTCAGATAGTTATTGTCAGCGCGCTATTAGAGCGGAGCGTCGATCAAAGAATCAGTGACGAAGTTGCCGTGACGGTGTAAGACTAGCAGTCCCTGATGAAGAGCTCCATACGAGTTCGAAACATGTCGGACCGCTCCTGACAATTTCACGTGAGTGTAAACCGCTTGATACAATAATTGAATATGTCTCACGAAAGTTTTAATAAATTCAGATAGGTGTATGGAAAATCAATATCAGTGATGTTATGATATAGAGTCATAAGTCGACTACACGCGCGAACCGCTGCCGCAGCCTCATTCTTTGCTCCGCAGGAGTTACTGGTAGTACTGAGTACTTCATATCTGAATAAATGAAAATCTATGATATGCTGATGAATATTTGTGTAGATAAAGTAGTGTAGGTACTATCTCGTTTCATAAAACCACACTCGTGTTTTAAGACCTCTCATCCTCAGCAGCATAATATTCATAATACATGAACAGTATTGCATAAACTACTATAAGGACGCGAATATGCATATTTTTATAAGTCAGTAAATATCGACTATAGCCTTTTTAATAATGTAGGTAAAGGACATACAGCCGTCGGCTATGACAAGTTGTAATTTAAAAGTATACAAAGTAAATCAAATATGGATATATAGATGATATTTCGGACAAATGTCATTGAATAGTCGAATTTGGCCCCAGAAGTATGAAAACCGCTAACCATTGCTGAAACAGAAACTGCACATACCGCATGCCTAACTTATCTATACATTCGAAGGCTCAGAGTATACTTTAACCACTGCTTTGTGGTCTGGACCGCAGAATGCGCCCACTGCCAGTGTTGCTATATTAATTTAAAAAGACGTATAACTATCTCGTTTCACACTGACTTATGTCTGTATGGAGGAAATAAGACAGCTTTAAAACCGCACCTGCATTTAGCTGCGACTTTATGTGAATGAACCCCTTTATAGTGCAATAGCTTTATATTGGGTTGTATAAATGATAATTGTTATTACTGGCAACTTTGTTCTGGATTACGCGTTGTTAAATCGCATTGCATCCGGTGATTGTGTCTATGAGTAGCCATGGATCGTATGTATGCTTAAACTTTATATTATTGTACATTTAAACTAAAAAAATAATCGTTGGAAATAGGGAGGGAAGATACGCGGTGAACATGGCAGCTGGCAGTTGTTTGGATATACTCGTAGACTGAGGCTAAGGAAATTAATATTCTGCCTAGGTAAACTTAAATTCGTGACTTATATTCTATATGTTAGTTCTAATTCTTTAAAATTACGATATGTACCTACAATTACCGCACCCATATTTTATAAAATATGATTATATCCAGTATATCAGCCTATTCTCATTTATTTGCCATAAAGGTTAGCATTTGGATTACTAGCGTCTTCTTGAATTTGAGCATCTCTGTTTATCGGGGTTATCCTCTCTATGGCGGTAATGATTATATTTTCCTGCTTTCCGTGTCTTGAGTTTAGGTTATCGACGTATGACAGATCTGGACCACCCAACTACCAAATTGGAAACTACCACCTGTTTTGTAATGGTTAAGCAAACTGTCTAAATTAAGTCAAACATTCCGAAAAACCCCACTCGGCCTACGAAAAACGACTCTGACATTGCGTGCAGAACTGCATAACACACTTCCATGTGGAATCGTTAATGACGCTCACAATTCCTGTAGATCTTGCTGCTCTGATCTTGATACCTATAAGCCGTATGGCTAGCGGTACGCTCATCGATAGACTTTTCTACGACATTATACCTATGGCTTCATACTGGGACATTGCACGCTCCTGTGTTTCCTGTAACTGTAAAAACGTGTCATTCTGTAAATCGTACTGCAACCATGTAAGTAACACTATAGTTGTAGCTTTAGTTCACTGCCTCGCAGCACATTTTGTTTTTATTTCCTAGGAAGCGTATTGGTATAAATTCGATAATATTGCTCCGAATGAAAGGAGGACAACCAAAAACATATTAAACAAATCTAGAATTAGCATTGCTGGCTACCACGTGGTTAATTTACGGTTATGCAGATTAACTATTACCTTCATTAAGTCAAACGTTCTATGTAAAAGCCCGCTCTCGGTCGACAAGCGAACTGGCATCGCGTGCATAACACACTTCCCTGTGGAATCGCTAATGACGCTCACAACTCCTACAGATCTAGTTGCCCTGATCTTGATAGCTGGGCGAACGGCTAGAGGTACGCAGGCTGACACCGATAGACTTTTCTACTGGGACATTCCATGCGCCGGAGCTTCCTGCAACTGTAAAATATGTCGATAACAATGTTGCAATGTGATGTTGAATGTGATACTTCTAGTGTTTAATCCCTGCTTCACGTGCTCATTTTGCTTTAATTTCTTAAGGGTAATGTTTGGTATCGATTCAATAGAGTGAATTGTTGTTCTGATTTTACAAGAAAGGCGGACAAACCAACAAACAATAATTTAACAGATGAACGTAAACAGTCAAAATTATCATTGCTGACATGGGAATTAACAGTAGTAATATCATATTCTTGAATAAAATAAAATATACCTTTGCAGGTTTTGGTATTTTGGCGGAGGTGTACTCTGGCGGTACCTGCTTTATTTGATATAATATAGCAGCATAGCATTTCAATAATAATAATAGGAATTTGCTGTAAGATTTTCACGAATTATCTCATGTTATCTGTATTTTATCTATTATTACCTATTGTTCACAAATAAATAACTTTGACTTTGACTTTGACTTTGATCTATTCAATAATTTTATGAATGAAGTAGTGGTGAGCTAGTGAGCATAAACATTATATGAGCAACCTCAATATATAACACTTTATACTCTCGAGGTTTAAACCCATGACTAATAAAAATTATAACAATAAAATATCGCGATAGAGGCGTTAACCCTATGTAAGTAATATGTAACTATGAAACCAGTCAATGTAACATAGCGTAACTTTACACTGACCGTCGAACCGTACGGTTTATTCTCAACCTACGATATTAATTCTTATTCCCTGGAATACTTCAATAAGGACACGTATTAGTTGCGGTGACCGTACGCCGGCTCGCGCCGTGCCTATCGGAATGGAAGGGTAAGTAGATCTGCACCTCTAGCACAACTGTGACACGCGACTCTTTCTCACGTTAGAAATATTACCTGCCTCTGTCTTTACAGTACTGTGAGAGAGTGACGGGTAGCGCTGTCTCGTGCGACAAGACTCGCGAAGCAAAGGTTGTGCTAGGCGGTCTGGAAGAGTTGTGGTCGTCATTAGCGGTGCCGCGGGGAACAGTGTGCGCATCCAATGTTCTAGTCCGAGGGCAGGAGCCCTGGGCTCTTGTGCGCATTTGATTTTAACGCAAAAAACAGCGATAGGGTTTTGTTGCGTTGTAAACTTAGAGTTATGGCTGGGAATGCCTGTAGGTCTTTTTTTACATGTCCCGCAACTTCGTCCGCGTAATTTGTTATTATTTACCGCAGGTGTGTTGCGTAAGGTGTCATCAACCATCCTGGAATGGAATGCCTTGCTAGCTCTGTACCAACATTTTTGAAGCCGTTTCGGCATGATGAGCGGACAAAGACATTCTTACCAACAGATGGCGCTGTACGGCTGGGGCTTAGCTATTACCTTCAAACTGATTGAACAAATACAATTTTAGAATTTTAGATAACGATATTTTAAAAAAAATATTATTTAAATACTGTTGATTATTCGTAATCTTATGGTAAACCGTCTTGTATCTCATACTGTCATATTTAAATGTGCGCAGTCCATTATTACTTATTACGTCCCACTTCAGACCCGCACTTAGTATACACAGTGTCGTAACACGGTTCCCCGTCGATATTTTGATTGATAAGCGGTCAATCTGTCAGTACAACAAAGTATAAATTACTGGACGTATCTGATCGGCAGTTGCGAACCCGGCGCGACGCCATTGCGGTGAAAGTCTACGGATAGGTAATAACAGTTGAAATGTTGTTGCTTCCACTTTCTCGTTTGTAGTGGACGTATCAGATCAGATAAGGGAGCAATTAGGTCCATTAGCAGATGTTTATGCTACGAGTGCGTATGGAGTTTTCTTTTCCCATCGTCTTGTTCAGTATTGATGGGAACAATTTTGTTCTATTTTGATACGGATGCTCTTAACTTCGGTATTACCTAATGCAAAGAATATACGTATATACTAACGTAAAAAGAAACGACAGCGACACTTGTGTACAGTAACAAAACTATGTGCGGCTATGTGTGCGTGTCGAGGGGCGAGCGCAGGCGAGTGCGGGACGCGCGGTGGTGAAGGGCATTCACATGAATGTCTCGTCGAAGGATTCGGCATTACAAGGTCACCGACGCCCGAGTTACACCGATAGGCCGCTGTCGCGCCTCTGTGCCTAATGTAAAATTGAATGGCATTCTCCTGACTAAAGCGGTCGCGCTTGCGTTAACGTCGAAATTCTGCATAAAGAATATGAACTTAGCTAACGTACGCGGTCCTATGATGGTTGTTTTATCACGTGATAAATAAGTGACAAAGCATCCGTCACGTTTTGACAAAATGTTTGTGTGAGTGACAGATGCATTGTTACTTACTCATCACGTAATAAATGTAATCATCATAGGCCCTCTGGCTTCAATTGGATTATACAATTTTTTTACGACCTATTTTAATTCAGGAACCGTTTTCGGGAATGTTTATTATGATATGACATTATAATATTTCAAACATTTGAATAATGAATCATGGATTACGAGTCACGAACGGTTTATAAGTATATTAGCTACAATACAATATAACAATACGTTGTTGAACACCGATAAAAGTTTAAACTATTAATACAAAGATCAAAGTTTAAAGAAAAATAAAAGTTTACTAAATACCTACGTAGGTAGCTAAACGAATTGTACTTGTTCTGTTTCCTTCTGTAAACTTTTCCTCATTTTGTTATTCGCATTTATTCCATTGATTTGTAAGCTTTGTGTAATGATTGAATTTTTCCTTAATTGTATTTTCCAATTTATAATAATAGAATATTTACTATTTGTAGAAAAAGAGTGTTCGTTTGAGTATACAATTTACATAATAACGAGGACGGGTGTCCTTAAGATCAGTATACAGCTAAACATTATTATGCTACAGCGTAACATGTTACAGCACTATTTTACATAATAATATTACAAACAATAACATCAGGTACGGTTACCCGACCGGCGCCTTAGGCGATAATGTTACGTTATACTTTTAAATATTCAAGGTAAGCATTTGCTTTAATTACAGCCTTAGGCTTAATAACTTTGAAACGCCTATGAGGCTATGACATTTGGTATGTAGTATATGATGTATTAAAGGACCATTAATTTTGCTGTCCGCTCAATCATTTTTATGGAGGTTATACGTAATGACTAAAAGCTTTGTTAATCGTTACTGTTTTGTTCACTTCCTTTTGATCTAGTTTATATCGTTGGTTTTGATTGTTATTTCCAGGGTTTGTAAAATGCGAGCAAAATTTATTGAAGTGCTAAGACCGTCACTAGTTTCAATCGATTTTGCTCGCGTTTTACAATCCTAGCTATAACTAACTTATTTCTTATTTCTAACTGGGACGTTTATTCAGTGGAGCTTTGTGTTATTTATTTATTTTATTAGAAATTTATTGCACAAAACAAAAGTCACTCCAAATGGCGAACTTAATTTCAGATGGCATCCTCTACCAGTCAACCACAGGACAGGGCCAAACAGAGATACTTCAACAAGTTAATCTATATTACACACTAATATTATAAAGGCGAAAGTTTATGAGTGTGTTTGTAGGTTTGTTACTTCTTCACGTTCGATCGGCTGGACCAATTTTGATAAAATTTGGTACGGATACGGAGGTGCTGATGAGCGGACACGCTGGATTAACACATTTTAAGCTACTTTTTTAAAAGAAGGTAGTGTTCCCGTGGAATTAGCGGGTATCACCGCAGGGCGCAGCTAGTTCAGCTAGTTGCTAGTTCTATCACGGCATTATATAGAAAATGAGACGCCTTTTTTTGAATGTGTAAAAACAAACATCCTTTTTACGGTTATATAATAGTGTAGATAAATTTATGTTGATGATAATGTCATTGGATTTTCCATGAAGCGTTTACAATGATATCTCGCTCAACCATACACGAAAGCCGATGAAAATAATCCAATATACTGGTTCTAAAAGTTTCTAAAGCCATTTAAAAACTATAAAACTGCTCATGCCTCTGCTGCCCCATGGAGATAATATTACTCTTTTCCGACTCTAATATGATGAGTCTAATAAAATGGCTTAGTATTCTACACACTTACATGTCGATGAGGTAATATAGTTTAAAAATGCAAAGACAATTTATAATAAGTAGTTTTATAATGTGGAACGAACGTATCAACTTACGTAGTATTTTTTTGCATAAAGTTACAATATGGACCATAGAACAGCGCCGTTCTTAATTAAAAAAAATGATACAACCACACATACAGTGCGTGAGCTGTTAGAACGCGATTTGTTGTTTATACCTGTTCCACTCAACATTACGCGATCCAGATAAGAACCTCTGAGTTTTCACCGAAACCCGAATCACAATCTGAGAGCTCACGGACTGTATTATGGCTGGAATTAACTAAAGTAAGCGTTATTCTTGGAATAGAAGTTTGGCCGTTTGCAGACTAAGTAAAGTTGAACAGGAGTTAAACTTCACGTTTATAATGACATATAAACCACTTCGGAGCTATCACAGACTTTATATTATGACATTAGGACCCAGTAGGGCTACCATATCTTGCTGCGACTTCGTTTGTCGCACGACTTCTGTCTTGTTCGCACGTTATCGATAGGAAAGTGACAGGTAGTATTTGTCGAGCGACAAAGATTCGCGTGTCCAAGTTATGCAAGTTATATGGTACTAGAGGTCCTTGATGAATATCCCTTGCATTACATACATTCCGAAGCAAGCAAAATACCTTTGCCACAGTGAAACCGCGGGAGGAATCCGATAATGTATAAAATTATTCAAGCAGTGAAATATAAACGGCTGTGGAGTTGATGACGTACGCTTATTGGTAAAGTCGGAGCAGTTTACGAGGCAACGACGTTTTCTATTATACTCATAATATTTATGAGCATGAAATTACTAGGCTGGAGCGCTTTCAGCATGCACCTGCTATAACATCATGATCCAGGTAGTCTTTATTGCAGAAGTTTATTTAAGAAAGCAGTTAAGACCAAATTCTATATCCCTTCAGCGCGCAGTTATTTTCATTCTTTACTAACGTTAAAAATAGAAAGAAGAAATTCAAGGTAAATATTTTAATTTTTAGCTTTTATTTTAGAATTGTAAGCTATGACGCATTGCATTAAGAAATTCATACGCCATTTCAGATTTTGACTTTTTTCGGCACCATTATTTAAAATATACGCTGTAAATCGATAGTTACGATGCGCTACACTTAACATAATAATAATAATAATAATAAAAAATTAGGAAAAAAGACAGAATCTTTAGGTACGGTGGATGGCGCTGCGATGCCGCACTAAAGCATGTAAGAGGTGGAGCAACTGGTTGATAAATTAGATAGGTACTTTAGTCAGTGGTACTTATAGAACAATTATTGGTAGTTCGCTTTGACATTGCCCTGGCTGACCTGGCTCGGCATTTTCCCAATGTCACGTCTCTTTACAACGAGCTGAAATCGGAATCAAACCCAGCATGAATTGCACTCGCTTTGGATGTGTGAAACGTAGGTAGCGATTACGCAATTATCGCGATTATTTATGTGACGCGTCCACCTGACAAGAACGCCCTTGCCAAAATGCCCAGCCAGATCTTTCAATCTCGTGACGTTCAGAAATTTGATAAAGGTGATAAGACAGGTAAATATAGATGCGCAATTATAACTCACCTCTCGGTCGGTTCGTTCGTCGGCTGCTCGCTCGTCACTACTGAATAGCACCTTCACTGCTCCCTTTTCACCGATGCGGTAGGATACTTCTCCTGGAATCAAAGAAATAGTTTGGTTAATTTAGTTCTAAAGATCACATACACACAGACCCGGACTTAGAGGGCCAGGGCCCCTAGGCTGCCAAGTGCCTTTGGGGCCCGTTCCCCTATCTCCAAACGGTTTCAGAAAATTAAATAGTAGCTTAGTAGTATTTTAAGTGATAAATAAGAAGAACACTATTATGGTGTAAGTCCTGCTTCTGGGACTGGGGCCCCTAGACTGGCTGGGCCCCTAGGCCCGGGCCTTGTGGGCACTGCATACACACTCATCACACTTATTGACTAATCAAAGTTAGGATAGTCTAATAATGTCTGGCTCTTGCCAGAATTATGAGCAGATCAAAGCCACAATGAACATGTCGATTGCTTGAAAAAACATGCCTTGGAATACAAAGTATGAGCGTTAACGATGGTTTATTCACTAAACAATAGAACCAAGGTCAGGAGAAGAAAGATAACGAGGCCAATTGCCAAAGTAATGCACAGACTAGCTTTAAAACCGTCTCATTAAAGTCATATCAA
This sequence comes from Apotomis capreana, assembly GCA_947623375.1. Classification (NCBI taxonomy): domain Eukaryota; kingdom Metazoa; phylum Arthropoda; class Insecta; order Lepidoptera; family Tortricidae; genus Apotomis; species Apotomis capreana. The sequence continues at coordinate 7,373,209 of OX392506.1, read as the reverse complement.
CCATGTATGGTCATCGGACATGATGGACAGAACCCCTAAGAATCATCGATATTAGTCACTAAAATACTGTCTAGGTTCATGGCATATCTTAAGGCTAAGATACCAACATGGACTAGGTTCTTACAAGTTTTTAAGACTATAACTTGAGGCTACCATTCTTTAGCATACTTATGAGATCTTTGAATCAACAAGTCTAGTACCTACCGGTTGCAGCAATTTAGATTCAATCGCAGTCAACTGCCTAAACCCAGTTACATCGAGTAGGGGTCAAATAACATCTTGTTATGCCGTGGTATAGCCTCCATTAGTTATGTAACAAACAAACTGTTATTGGACCTTGTTAACTTAGCCCCGTACCTTGTTTGGTTAACCAACCTTTCGATTCTAAAAACAAGTAATTGTCGATACATCAATGCCATTGGCATTTAGCGGCTGTGGTTCAAAACCAAACATAATACTTAGCTCATACATGTTTTCAGTGATGCTAATTATGCTTGACATCGCAACGTTGGTAATAATTAATGATCAAACGAACTTAACAAGTGAAGTTCGATCACAATTATGTGAACAGCTTCATTCGACGCGATTTGTTGTTTACATATTGTAGTAGCATCCCCAAGCATCAGCCTTCCACGGATTTTAGAGTTTTATACTGGTATCATTTAAAAAATAAAAAGTAACGGATATCCCTACCACCCGTCTGCGCTGTGGCGGTTGGAACAGCCATGCTACTCATTACGTTCAAAGCAATAACAAAACGCAATTATTTCACATTCTGATTGTGGGTAGGGCAAACTAGTGCAGCTAAAATATTACTGCAAAAAGGGCGGGTTGTTACAAATCGCGTCGAATGAAGCTGTTCACATAATTGTGATCGAACTTCACTTGTTAAGTTCGTTTGATCATTAATTATGTTTCACAGCTTCATTCTTTGCGATTTGTTGTTTACATATTGTAGGATGTTCAGAGCAATAAATGTGAAATAAGGCGCAAAGAATGAATGCCTTGGAATGGGAAAAAACCAATGAGTAAGTAAAAACAAGTTTGATATGAATTTGTTTATTGTCTTATACATAATATACAACTGATTTGTACTCGTACATAGGTAAGTAGGTACATGTAAACACTTTTAATGATCTTATTTTTTAATTACAGGTTATCAGCAGAAGACAGAATCGTTCGAGCAAATTGGTTACAATCAGTGATTATTTCTTTATTATAATATTTCGCAAATACACACGAAGAATCACTCCAACCTGCAGTTTTGCGTATCAAATCAAGATTTACACCGAGCTTGTTTGCTGTTGTTGTTGCGCTATGGCGAGTGCTATGAGCAGTGAATAAAGAAGTGTCTATACCACTTTTGTGCAGTGTTATCTTAATCCATGAACTTAAAGTCTGAGAGGAGACTTTCGAATGAGGTTTCTTATAACTTATAAATAAATAAACATTATTCGAATTACGGAGTGTAACAGTTTTTTTAATATACATTAAAAGACATCTTGCTGGACAGATTTCAGGCCGTTCATTGAAATAAGGGAGTCTAAGAAGTGGTTGTAGAGAGGTGGGCCGTGAGGTTTTAATTAAATCAGGAATCTTTATAATAATTTCTGAATCAGATTGCATGTTAATATTGGAAAGCTTTATCAACGAGAAGGTTTGTACTCTATGAGCACAACATAAGGCCAACAAGGTTAGTGTCTTTTTTGAAAGTGTTTCTAAGTTAAGGCCCTCATTAGGCCATTGATGGGCAAGATAGTTGAGTACTGTACTTGGGTTCCAAGTGAGGTTATACTTTGGTAATGAGGGTCTTAATTTGAAAACACCTTTCATGAATCTCTTTATTTGATTATCGTCAAGGGGGCAACCTAACAGTAACGATATAGCCGATTTGTAACTATTTATAGTGCCATATTTAGCACCCTTGTCAAATATGTAGGTTAGAAAATTTATTATATTTGGTATTGACAATTTCATATAATCGTGGTCGTGGGAAATACAATAATCGATATATGCTTTTATACAAGGGCCGTATTGTTTATATGTATTATCTGATAGGGAGGATAGAATAATTTCTATCGATCGTGGTGACAAAGACTTACTTAGTAACGTTTCCCTGATAATTTCGCGGCAACCAACGACAGGGTTCTGTGTAGGTTGTGCGTCGATCTGAAAGGAGACGTTAGCAAGTTAGCATCAGGTTTAAAATAGATGGCCTCTGAAACTGTAAGTTTGGTAAAAAGGGGAAACCACGGCTGTGTTGGCCAGTTAGGAACTACGAGTATACCCTCAGCTCTGTCAATAATAATTTTTTGAAAATGGAGGAAAAGCATAGAAATGAATATTTTTCCAGGAAAAAGTGAACGCATCTATCTTCCATGCATCAGGGTCGTTCTTCCAGGTAATGTACATGGGACACTTGGCATTACAACGACTAGCAAATAAATCAACCTCGGGTATACCGAAAGTATGTTTTATTTTTCTGAATGCATAATCACCAAGCTCCCATTCCGTATCAGAGAATTTAGTACGAGATAACTTGTCAGCTTCGTGATTCTCTTTGGTATTGATATATGAGGCAAATATAACAATTTTACGCTTTTCACACCATTGCCATATCTCTCTAGTAACGCGATTTAAATGAGGGAATTGAATGCTACCCATTCTGTTTATACACGAAATGGCAGTAACATTGTCGATTCTTAACAGTATTTCACAGTTACGAAAGTCATCTGCAAACGTCTTTAATGACAAAAAAGCTGCTTTTAACTCTAACTCGTTAATATGCAAAGAACTTTCGTTCTCTTTCCAGTAACCATAAGCTTTTTTACCATCGCTGTATCCTCCCCAACCAGATTTTGAAGCATCTGAAAATATCTCAAGTTGAAATTCATTTAATCTAAAGGGATTAAAGCCCATATCAATGTTTTCAATCCACCAATACAAATCATTGTGTAATTCTAAGGGAATTGTTATTGTAGCTTCATAGCTAGAATACTTAAGTAAACATAGATATTTATGACGCTCCAATAGTTTAGTATATACCCAAGAGAATTGGATAGCAGGGCAGGCAGAAACTAAAAGACCTATTAGTCTAGCAAACTCTCTCAATTTACATTTACGCATTCTAAGGAATGACAATAATTTCTCTTTAATTTTATCCTTTTTTGAATTTGGCAATTTCAGAACCATTCTATGAGAATCAAATGTAAATCCTAAAAATTTGCATATTGTTTTCGGATTAAAGCAACTCTTTTCGCAGTTAATAATAAAACCGAGATTTTGCAACACCGACTTAGTAGCCATTACGTTAGCTTTGCATTCACTGCGGGTTTTCCCGATACACAAAATATCATCCAGGTATATACATGATATAAAATGTCGAGATCTTAGATATTCCATGACAGGTTTCAACATTTTTGTGAATACGTAAGGTGATGTACACAAACCAAACGGAAGACAATTGAACTCAAAAATTATTCCATTTAACATAAATCGCAGGTATTTTCGGTGTGGTTTATATATTGGAATCAAGAGGTATGCATCTTTAATGTCAATTGAAGCCATGAAACAATCATTGGTGATTAATTTTGAAGCAGTCCTATAGTCCTCCATTTTAAAATGTTGTGTTTTAATAAATTTGTTTAGGCATTTCAGGTTTAAAATAAACCTTTTTTCGCCGTTAGGTTTGGGTACCAAGAAAACACTGGAAATAAATTGATTGGGATCGTCGTGACATTTTGATATAGCGTTAATCTCTAAAAGTTTATTAATAGCAGTTTGGAAGTCAGCTAGTTCAGAATCTGTTTTGGGATACACAGCTGGGCAATCATTTCTAGTAGGGGTAGAAATAAAAGGAATTTTATATCCTTGAGTCCACTCCAAAATCGTAGGATCTCGGGTAACTAGAGCCCAATTTTGAGTAAAATATTGTAATCGACCAGCGTACTGTACGTCGTGGTCCTCCTGTAGCTCCGGCGACGCGGCGAGCTCGGAGGGCGGCGTGGGAGACTCGAGCGAGTGGCGCGTTGCGGCGCCCGGGAGGGCCCTGCATCGCGCTTGCTCTGACTCTTCCGATGCAGGGTCTTGAAGTTTAAATTGTCTTTATGTGGCCTCGATTTATTCAATGTAAAATTGCCCTTATTAAATCTGTTATTAAATGGCTTTGGTGTATTTTTTAGTGTATCCCCACTTTTTTGGATAGTTTTTGCGACCTTTAATTTTTCAGTGACGTTGTCGCCGAATAGGTTACCGTCCCTAATAGTATTAGACAGGGTCTCTTTAAGATTCGTATTAATCGATGAAATGACGAAATACCTTCGAGTTTTCGTTTCCAAGTAATGATTGTCGCATAAAATGCGACAAGCGTCGCTTATAGGTTGCAAGATCTTTTGAGCAGATGACTCCTGATTAAGCAACAAATCTACAGCTTGGGCAAGAGCAGACAAAGCTACACCTAACTGCTTCTGCTTTTGCATTATCGAATTGTCCCTTTTTACGAGAGTTTCCGGTATTGCCGCTTTGGCCTCAGGATTAAGGACGGGAGCCGTCAATAGGTTACAGTTGCTAGGCACAAGGTACTTTTCTAACAGTTTTTCTTTAACCTCTTTTTGTAAACCTCTAAGCAGGATCTCGTTCCACCTACTAGCAACATCCTTGTGTATGCTTTTACCTAAGGCTACTTCCGGCTTAGGTGCGTCACCCAACAAAGTTAGAATGTCCTCGTCTAAATCCGGGTCTTCGGGTGACGAGGCTTGGAGATTATTGGGCATCAGAATCTGACCTTCTGGTGTATCTTGAGCAGACGATGGGCCTGGACGCGGAGACACTGGATGTGTTCGTTCTCGCTGTGGTAAAATTCGCCGCGATGAATTGGCTGCTTGTGGCGGTGACACGCGGCGCGGTGACACGTGGCGCGGCGACACGTGGCGCGACGAAGAGCGGCGCGGTGACACGCAGGGCGGTGGCTCCACGTGGTCAGATTCCGGAGAGCTTCGATCGACGCGTTCATCGGTATCGACGAATATATCGTCTGAAAAGAACATAGAGTTCTTTATCTCGTTCAGCATAGCTGATTGCCATCATAAAGCAAAGCAAACCCGGGGCGGTAGGCTCGTACTTTAAGGCAAAGTGTTACAAAAATGACTGTGGCGTGACAGTAAGAGCCCATAATTAGCAAATACGCATCACTTTTTTTTTTTTTTTTTTTTAAATGGTCTTAGCATTGAGCGTTAGGGAAGTAATCTTAGTGTGACGATATAAGCCCGCAATTAGCAGATACGCGTCACCATGAAAGTTGAAAATTAGGGATGTGAACTGGAATATCAAACTCACCATCTGATCCACTTTCTGAAGAAATAACTCTTGAACGATAGCGTGCGCGTTTTAGCAGATTTGCTTTTAACTTTTTAATTTCATCCCTAATCTCGTTGTCGCTGTCTTCCCTTCTCCGTTTCTTCCCCATGTTTGAAGTGCGGCTTGATGGAGACGTGCGAAGGCTTGAGCACGGAAATGCAGAATGAGTAGCATGGCTGTTCCAACCGCCACAGCGCAGACGGGTGGTAGGGATATCCGTTACTTTTTATTTTTTAAATGATACCAGTATAAAACTCTAAAATCCGTGGAAGGCTGATGCTTGGGGATGCTACTACAATATGTAAACAACAAATCGCAAAGAATGAAGCTGTGAAACATAATAACAATACGTTGTTGAACACCGATAAAAGTTTAAACTATTAATACAAAGATCAAAGTTTAAAGAAAAATAAAAGTTTACTAAATACCTACGTAGGTAGCTAAACGAATTGTACTTGTTCTGTTTCCTTCTGTAAACTTTTCCTCATTTTGTTATTCGCATTTATTCCATTGATTTGTAAGCTTTGTGTAATGATTGAATTTTTCCTTAATTGTATTTTCCAATTTATAATAATAGAATATTTACTATTTGTAGAAAAAGAGTGTTCGTTTGAGTATACAATTTACATAATAACGAGGACGGGTGTCCTTAAGATCAGTATACAGCTAAACATTATTATGCTACAGCGTAACATGTTACAGCACTATTTTACATAATAATATTACAAACAATAACATCAGGTACGGTTACCCGACCGGCGCCTTAGGCGATAATGTTACGTTATACTTTTAAATATTCAAGGTAAGCATTTGCTTTAATTACAGCCTTAGGCTTAATAACTTTGAAACGCCTATGAGGCTATGACATTTGGTATGTAGTATATGATGTATTAAAGGACCATTAATTTTGCTGTCCGCTCAATCATTTTTATGGAGGTTATACGTAATGACTAAAAGCTTTGTTAATCGTTACTGTTTTGTTCACTTCCTTTTGATCTAGTTTATATCGTTGGTTTTGATTGTTATTTCCAGGGTTTGTAAAATGCGAGCAAAATTTATTGAAGTGCTAAGACCGTCACTAGTTTCAATCGATTTTGCTCGCGTTTTACAATCCTAGCTATAACTAACTTATTTCTTATTTCTAACTGGGACGTTTATTCAGTGGAGCTTTGTGTTATTTATTTATTTTATTAGAAATTTATTGCACAAAACAAAAGTCACTCCAAATGGCGAACTTAATTTCAGATGGCATCCTCTACCAGTCAACCACAGGACAGGGCCAAACAGAGATACTTCAACAAGTTAATCTATATTACACACTAATATTATAAAGGCGAAAGTTTATGAGTGTGTTTGTAGGTTTGTTACTTCTTCACGTTCGATCGGCTGGACCAATTTTGATAAAATTTGGTACGGATACGGAGGTGCTGATGAGCGGACACGCTGGATTAACACATTTTAAGCTACTTTTTTAAAAGAAGGTAGTGTTCCCGTGGAATTAGCGGGTATCACCGCAGGGCGCAGCTAGTTCAGCTAGTTGCTAGTTCTATCACGGCATTATATAGAAAATGAGACGCCTTTTTTTGAATGTGTAAAAACAAACATCCTTTTTACGGTTATATAATAGTGTAGATAAATTTATGTTGATGATAATGTCATTGGATTTTCCATGAAGCGTTTACAATGATATCTCGCTCAACCATACACGAAAGCCGATGAAAATAATCCAATATACTGGTTCTAAAAGTTTCTAAAGCCATTTAAAAACTATAAAACTGCTCATGCCTCTGCTGCCCCATGGAGATAATATTACTCTTTTCCGACTCTAATATGATGAGTCTAATAAAATGGCTTAGTATTCTACACACTTACATGTCGATGAGGTAATATAGTTTAAAAATGCAAAGACAATTTATAATAAGTAGTTTTATAATGTGGAACGAACGTATCAACTTACGTAGTATTTTTTTGCATAAAGTTAGAATATGGACCATAGAACATCGCCGTTCTTAATTAAAAAAAATGATACAACCACACATACAGTGCGTGAGCTGTTAGAACGCGATTTGTTGTTTATACCTGTTCCACTCAACATTACGCGATCCAGATAAGAACCTCTGAGTTTTCACCGAAACCCGAATCACAATCTGAGAGCTCACGGACTGTATTATGGCTGGAATTAACTAAAGTAAGCGTTATTCTTGGAATAGAAGTTTGGCCGTTTGCAGACTAAGTAAAGTTGAACAGGAGTTAAACTTCACGTTTATAATGACATATAAACCACTTCGGAGCTATCACAGACTTTATATTATGACATTAGGACCCAGTAGGGCTACCATATCTTGCCGCGACTTCGTTTGTCGCACGACTTCTGTCTTGTTCGCACGTTATCGATAGGAAAGTGACAGGTAGTATTTGTCGAGCGACAAAGATTCGCGTGTCCAAGTTATGCAAGTTATATGGTACTAGAGGTCCTTGATGAATATCCCTTGCATTACATACATTCCGAAGCAAGCAAAATACCTTTGCCACAGTGAAACCGCGGGAGGAATCCGATAATGTATAAAATTATTCAAGCAGTGAAATATAAACGGCTGTGGAGTTGATGACGTACGCTTATTGGTAAAGTCGGAGCAGTTTACGAGGCAACGACGTTTTCTATTATACTCATAATATTTATGAGCATGAAATTACTAGGCTGGAGCGCTTTCAGCATGCACCTGCTATAACATCATGATCCAGGTAGTCTTTATTGCAGAAGTTTATTTAAGAAAGCAGTTAAGACCAAATTCTATATCCCTTCAGCGCGCAGTTATTTTCATTCTTTACTAACGTTAAAAATAGAAAGAAGAAATTCAAGGTAAATATTTTAATTTTTAGCTTTTATTTTAGAATTGTAAGCTATGACGCATTGCATTAAGAAATTCATACGCCATTTCAGATTTTGACTTTTTTCGGCACCATTATTTAAAATATACGCTGTAAATCGATAGTTACGATGCGCTACACTTAACATAATAATAATAATAATAATAAAAAATTAGGAAAAAAGACAGAATCTTTAGGTACGGTGGATGGCGCTGCGATGCCGCACTAAAGCTTGTAAGAGGTGGAGCAACTGGTTGATAAATTAGATAGGTACTTTAGTCAGTGGTACTTATAGAACAATTATTGGTAGTTCGCTTGTCTAGCCTGATAGGCACGCAGACGTGGGTCCAAATCCCGCATAACGTTATAGCTAGGTATATTAAAAGCATAACATTTTTCAATATAATTTTAAAAGCAGCAATATAATAATTATGAATCAATAACTTTTTTAATATTTTTATATACATCATTCTGTATGTTTAAGTTACCTTTTAATTTCATTATATATTATAAGACGTATTGTATTGGGTTGTGGCGAATTGACTATTATAACGTTCAAACGTATATGATGTAAGAATTTCCCTGATCTGTTCTCAAAACGTCAAAATGCAAAGCCCAAGTTCACAAAGTGGCCGAGAGGACACATTATTACACGCAGAGGCTAAACTACTGAACAATTGGACTAACCGCTGCCGCTCCGACTTTTGTTCGGAATTGCGAGGATTGCACTGTTTGCTGTGTTTGTATCACAGCAATAATAAAATGCTACCTCAGGGTGCACCTGGCATTTATGAAGTACAGGAAAACTGAAAGCTTACCTCAAACACATTGTTATTTCTGGAGTTCGAAATGTTTGAATAAAAATTAGGGTGTATATATAGCTGGCTCAATATTACAGAGTTCTATGTTTCACTTTTGACGAGTTCATATTTGAACATTGTCATAATGATATGAAGTCTAATTTTAACTACTCTGAAAATGTAACATAAAACCCTGTAATATTGGGCCAGCGATAAGTGTACACGGAAAGCCGGAACACATTATCTTAGGCCGTTTGGTTCTCTTCAATATTAGATTACTGATTCATGCCTAAATCATAAATATAACCGGAGGATGCAAAAATGAAGGCCTAAGAACACGTTGTAAATTGATCCACACCCTAACGAGCTCGTTGGAGCGTATGCGCACGTAAAACATGGGTTATGTTCTACGTGCCTCGTCATTGAGTGACCATCGATGCACACTTTTATCACCGCCACTAAAACCGTGTAATTCACATTTAAAAGCATCCTCGTTTAAATCGAACACAATACGAGACGGACATGTTAAACGCATTGCTTTAATGAAGGAGCGTTCATTTTTCAAAACGAGATGGCAGTAAAAGATACATCATAAGACGAGTCAGGCTAAGCCGATGAGACAGGCTCCTGCGGAGCTATATATTTTAACACTGAGATCGCTCGGCAGGTGGCCTTTATTACCAATAAGTCGTTTTTCACCGTTTGCGAGCATTCTTTTGTTTTCGAACACTCGAACTCAATATGACGAATTTGATTTATTGAGAGAATTGTACTCTTAAATTGAATTGAAATTGTGTTTGATTTACAAGTCGGCATCAAGATAATTAAATTTCTTGTTCTCGTAGGGTTATCCGATTTAGTAACTTGTGTATTGAACCATCACTACTATAACATAGTACGTAAAGGATAAGTTCAAAACTGCCGAAGTTTTAAGATGGGCAATTGTTGCTGCAAATGAACAAGTAGGACGAAACTTTGTTGTCGAACTGGGAGTTTGTTCCGCTGAATTTGCTGAGTGTAGTGGCCAGGCAATCCCAGGAGGTATTGGTTTGGTGTCGGACAATAAATGTTGATTTTTTCTTGGCTTCCTTTGTGCCAAGAACATTGTGTATTCTCTAGCTGTTTTCTACGTGACACAGGACAAAACACGAATTGAGAAAATGTTAGTGGTTCTTAAGTCCAAGGGAAAAGGTTTAAACATTTTTATTTCTGAAAACTGATACGCTGGTACATTTGTCTCGTCTGGCGCAATGCAGTCGCATGACATATCGCTGAAATTTCATTACGTTTAGTCGCTACACGGTTTGTGGGTTTATTTATGGTTTGAAACAATTGCAAATCTTAAATTGGGACATAAATCCTTTTTACATATCTTCGCGTTTGCAATGTAGTATTTTAGATCTCGGATAGCTATCGGATGACGTGGTTGGCGCAGTTTATTGCAGCTGTCTACGACGGTCCTGGGTTCGAATCCCGGCATGGGCAAATATTTGTGATGAATTTGAATATTTATTCCTGGGTCTTGGATGTTTTCTATGTATTTAAGTATGTACTTATATCGTCGTCTAGTGCCCATAACACAAGTGTGGGACAAGATGAATTTGCCGTAAAAATTTTAACAACCGTCAGTTTATATTTTACTAGCTTTTGCCCGCGACTACGTCCGCGTGGAACTTGGAAGTATGGAAGCAACCTCGTACAACACGATAGATATCCATATCCACCTAATCACCATAATTAATAAAAGGGATTATTAAAAGCGCCTAAGCAAATGTAAGAGCAATTGTGCTTTTGTTCTAATAATTACATTTCCTACAGGGTCATCAATGTCATCATGAATTACTTACTCACTTTTCAATCTTTTTAGGGATAATTTCCAGGATGAAAACTATCCTATGTCCATCCTAGGATCTTAAACGATCTCCATGGCAAATTTCATCAAAATCGATTCAGTGGTTTAAGCGTGAAGAGGTAACAGACAGACAGACACACTTTCGCATTTATAATATTAGTATGGATCTAGTGAGATACACTAACCTACCTGTCAGTTTAAAATCATACTATAGTTTATAAACTAAATTTAATTGAGGCCCAGTGCGTACAGTCAGCGTCAAACGTAGTGACTGTACCTATGTAGATGATAATACAGTAATTATAAAGATGCATCTATCCTTGTCTTGGGCCGGTTTAATTAAAATGGCCATCAATTAGGATCGGCTTAATTAACCCTATATTGGCTCGTGGGCTTGAGTTGCCGCGCTTGGGAAGTAGGTAGATTATATATGCATGTGACAGGAAAACTTTCTGTCAACATTAATATTGAAAGGTTATTTCGAAGGTCGAAAATGGAAGTTTTATACTGCGCCATCTAATCTCGTGTCAAACAATATTTGAAGGAGCGGGACAGCACGATACGAAGTTCGAATTTCGAACATCGGAGTAACCCTCTTGATTATTTTGTTTTGTCGTATCGTAACGTCAGCAATAAGACAACATCTTCAGCAACATTTTAAAATACTTCTTATAATTATTATCAAAATGTATTTATTCATATTATGTATTATTTATTCAATATATAGACAATCAACGAAATCGAATGCTATTATTAACTATTTTATATGAGCTCGTTACGTATTCCTTTGTTCAATGGCAACATCATTTTCATCGTACTATTTAAAATATTCCTGTATTGTTGTTCACTTTTTGTTTTCATATGTATTCTATTTGTATGCGAAAATAGAATACATATGAAAATTAAAATGTGAGAGAATTGAATATTCAAATAGGTATGTATTCAGAATCAGAATCAGAATCATAATTTATTTGCTAGAATACAGTCAAGTGGATGTCAAATACATTTTCGAGGTACAGTGTATTCTGCCTGCTAGTGGGCATGCAAATATTATAAAATTAAAAATAATACTAATAATGGACTAAAATTAACTAAAACATGGTATTTTTCCTATAATTACGACTCAGCAAGCAAGAATAATAATAATAAAATGTCAACTTATACTACATTACACTAAATTTAATAAAGATGTGGCATATAGTCAAGATATTCTTTCACTGAGTAAAAAGCATTTTGTATCAAAAAGTCCAATAAATATTCTTTAAATTTAGGCATTTCGGATTCTCTAATTAATTTAGGTAACTTATTATACAATATTGGTGCCATGCCAAAAACACTTTTCGCTCGCAGAGCTGTTTTTGATTGCTGACAATTGATTTTATGTCGCTGCCGTACACTATTAAAAACATAAAATTGGTTAATATTTAATTTGACATACAAAGCAATTTCAAATATATATAAACATGGCAAAGTTAAAATTTTTAGTTGTATGAAATATGGTTTGCATGAATCAAGCATCTTTAGTCCACAAGCAGAGCGCAAACACTTCTTTTGTGCCTTAAACACCAAATCCCGATCGTTTGAGTTACCCCAGAACATGATACCATAACGCAATGTAGCTGTTACATATGCGTGGTAGGCCGTGAGTACCTCAGTCTGACTTACAATTTTATTTAAATTGTACAATGCATATGAGAAACTATTTAACTTCTTACAAATACTGTCAATTTGGTTAAACCATGTCAACTTATTATCTAATTCTACAAATTATTGCCAGTGGTATCAATGTTTACTAGAGATATATTGTCACGTTAGTTTATTTGTCGCAGTTGTGAGGTCACTGTATTTTAATATGTGAAATAAGGTAAATGTCCCAATGTTTGACATGAATGTATTAATGATGAAGGGTGTCAAGCGTAATGCTAAAAGTATTATTTTTATACTCGCAGACTTTAATCTGTCAATTATAAGTTCACAGACAAAATCACAATAACGCACTTTTTAATCCTGTAACAAAATTCTATACTCTATGGTACCCGCTACATAACTTTAATATTCATAAGACATCTCTCTACACAACTCTAATAATTTCAAAAAGAGAACATAAGCTTATTTGATGCTCACTGATTGGTTGAAATTACTTGTCAAATAAATTCACCAATCACGAGGAACCCGCCATGGCCATCGCGATCATGCTTTTTTTAATAGGTCCGTTTTATTTGAACGAAAAAGGTTACATCAAATATAAAAAATCATATTGGACATTTGACGATTAAAGTAAAAAAATGTTTTTCTGAGTTTTGCTCGTATAAAAAGTATTGTATGCAATAGTTACACAATTAGGTCTTAAAGTCTCGTACCTTACATAGGCCACTCGGCAAGCCTCGTGACCTAAACGCGGTACTCGACTTTAAGAACCTCCATTGTGCAACGATTGCATAAAATACTATTAACGCCCTTCTGGCACATGTGTAACTATTTTTACACATGAGGCCCATGACATGACCCAACAAGCACACCTTTATTTTAATTCAATTTTTTTAAATGGTTAGAAATGTCTTATTTACCTTTAAAAATTACATTTGTATAATTTTCGTACTGATGAGTTCGCTTTTTGAATACGTACAGTGATGTCAATGTTCTAAATCTAAACATAAAAAAGTTTAACCTACTGTACTTGATCCAGTATCTTGTGTAGTACCGGGGCGACAAGCTTTTAAAGATTAATAGGTCCCAAAATAAATCTTAGAAAATATATTTTTATAACTAACGGAAAAAAAGCGTATTGCGGGTGTAACTTTATGTATGTCCATTTTAAGTAAGGCCTTTACTGACGAAGCGTGTTGCGGATATTATTTTGTATAGTACAAATTTTCTAAGCTAAGCTTATACATTTAAGGACTGAATACCATTGAGGATAAACCACAAATTAAGATAGCGAGCTCGTAGTAAAAGCAGATTGTAACCACCTTGGAAGGTTAATATAGATTATCGACTCTATTTCCTTGAACAGGAAACTACAAAATACACTAACAGAATAATGGTAATCATAACTTTTTTGGAATTTTACAACCGTCCGACTTTCCACGAGAACGTATTGTCTTAAAAAAGGACTATGAACTCTCATCATCAACCATTTTAAACCTATTCAACAAGGAATAAGGTTGAAAATTCAATATCCACGCAATGTAGTTCTAACCTTTTTTGTAAGTTGGCGCTTACGGGAACAAAAGCAGATAGGATTGTATTAGACACAATGCCATTGTGAATGCAGGTAAGTGGATGGGCTTAGCTTAGAAAAATTGTACTATACCTGTATAGGTTATGTTGGCGAAGCTTGTCGCGAATATTATTTGTATAAAAAATTGACACTAACGTATATTATGAACGGACTGATCATGTAGGTATATCTGTTTGCAGCTGAGTATACTACGACTACTGAATAAAGCTATATAAGGTTGGACGGGTGGACTTATACTATTACATAAAAAGAGGCTTCGATTTGCAGTGGTCGTGACAGTAAACTACTTGATTTTCGCAAAAAAGCACTTACTTTTTTTTATCACGATGCAGTAAAATTATCTTATCAAACTATCGTGAGTATTAAATCAATGTATCTATTAAGTAGTTTACACTCATGTAAAATTATCAGAAACGGCCCAAATTCAATCGGAATTGGCAGAAATTTAGTTTAAAGCTATGCTTTTTACAGACTTTACCTGAATATTTATGGAAGTATTAGTAGTAGTGGATCTATGTAATACTCCTTTATACACGCTGTACATGTTAAGACAGATAGCCAGCGGTTAGTTCGATTACTGCGTTATTTATTACACAACCGACCAGCTAATTAAACTTCGATAGAAAGTGTATTATAAAACCAGAGCAGTTTATAACGACTACCCGGTCAGTATCCATGATACCCGTCTGGGCAACTATCAGTGTTGTGTTTCTATACATACTTAGGTTGATGATGTGTTTTGACAGACGAAACCACTCGCACAACGATGCTACGCCACTGTTGTAGGGCGATATATAGCGTCACCCATCGCTCTCTAGCAGAACTGCACAGAAAGAGATTATATCTCGCGCGAAAAAGAGTAGCGTGCTACAGTTAAATACTGTTCTTCATCGTTTCGCTCTTTTTTTTCTGTACTTTGTGAAGCCGTATATGTACTGCCGAAGCAAGTACGCTTCGTTTCGTTCTTGTCAGAGAGCGGTCTTAAGGCGACTCCGTACGTGGAATGGTGATTTTTAAAGTCCTAAGGCTCGTAATCTAGCCAACGGAAAAATCTGAAAAAAATATATGTTATTTTTGACTATTTCTTCTAAAAAATTATAGTTGGATTTTTTTTTTAAAGCAATAATTAATATGGAAAAAATAATGTTGAAATAGGGTCGTTTTCAATTTTCAATTCCCTAAGGCTTCTAAACTACAAGTGATATTTACACGGCTCTTTACCAAGAACATTGACAATTCATTGATCTTTAATCGTATTGTTTAAAAGTTAGTAATATGGAAATTCGGTCTAATAAAGCATCAAAAAAACTGAATTTCCGCGAGCGCGGCCGTGCCCGGGCTGCGAGCTCAGTGTAAATCTAACCGTCGAAGGGGAAGGCTGTGTCACTTGCTCTCGCGATCCATCTAGTTACGGAAAATTGTTATAGTACTGGATCCCGCGGAGGTTCGATCTGTCTTCGTGCGTTTGAAGTGTATTTTAAGAGAGTGTAGTTCGTTTTTTCACACGACTACGCTATGCGACATAACAAAAATCACTCATTTTCATATAGAATTAAATTCAACAGTTTTTTTTCGTATTTAGGTATCTATTAATTTTAAGTACTTATAAAAAAAATTGTCATTGCTTAGCATTCCCTTACTTAGATACTTAGATATTCTCAGTCATGGGCCCACACCAGACAGGATTCCCAGAGGTGTGGGTTTTAGGGCCCTTCTCTGTGTAATATTAGTACCTTAGGTATTTCGGTTAGTAAAAAAAATCTGATAATACAGATATTTAAGTATGATAACGTCTAATGATCTTTATTAATTCAACCCTAAGAGATATGAATATCGTAATGCAGAACAAGTATTGTTCGTTTGAATACCATTGTAATATTCGGTAAAACGCTAATTTACGAATACGAATATTTATTGTAAGTATTCACATTCGTTGCGTCACTAGTACAGTACATGACATATGATATAAAAATACATTATCAAAAATTACAATAATTTTCTAGTTCAAGAAGGCAAGTGACAATTTTGGCATGAGGGCTTATTTATGTAAATATAGTCAGAATACATATTTGCATCAATAAATTTCCCACTTCATATTTAAATCTAAATGAGCGTTATAGTAGGGTACGCTACGATGCTAACTCGGGATTCACTCGAGCGTCATAGAGACCTATTGGGTTGCGAAGCTTAGATGATAAAAAGAAAAAAATGTCATATAAGATATACCTTTTCATCGGTGGGGGGAGCGGCTACAGATTTTCAAAAATGTAAAAAAAAACTGTTGCATGGACATACTCGAGCGCGTCAGATATTGATAGCATCCATGTCCTACACATTTTTAAAGATGTACGCATGTTAAACTGATTGTTTCCATGATGGGGGTGGTCGTGCTTAAGGGTTGAAAATGAAAAAAAAAATTTTTTCGTCGGGCGCGTCAGATTTTCTAAGGGGATGATAAGTGAACCTAAGAAAAAGCTCTTATATAATAATCTGACGATTTGGATGTGACGCAAACTCGCAGTTATTATTAGAATGTGCAAAAAAATTCGCCATTTTGAAATACTCAAGCGCGTCAGATTAAGATATATATGGTTCATCTTTATGACGAGACGTGCTGTCTCATAATCTGACGATTATCTGGCGGGATTCGCCTAATCTGACAATTAAAAAAATTAACAGGAACTTGTGACTCAGAGCACTCTCCTGAAACAGGAAAATGTGACTCGGAGCACTCCCCAGAAGCAGGGGCATGTGATTCGGAGCTATTCCCAGAAACTTCCGATGCACTGTCATATACCATTATACGTTGCCGCTGTTGTAAATACTGAAAGACTCGCGGTATTTTTATTGCTATAAATAATTTATAGCACTGTGCGTGATTTACTTCATTTAATGAAGATTCTCTCGAAAGTTCAAGATTATCGTATGTTGTTCGGGATTTTCGGAGAACCGGTTTGCTCCGACTATATTCTAAAATATTTACACATTTCTGTTATGTTTCTAATGTAAATTTACTTAATTGATTTTTGTAAAGTAGTTTTACCACAAAATACACACTTTATATTAATATCACTCATAGTACAGCTGCCGGCAAGCTTTTAGAGCATAATCTTGACTGCGCAATAGCCGATTTACGTACAAATGTAGGTACATGCGCAAATCTGCCATTTTTGTTCTAAAAGTTGCCGGCAACTATTAATATTTAATAGTGCTAGTACTTTAGTGTTGTAAACAACATGATCAACTGTCATGGCGTCATTGGCAACAGAAACCAGAGTGGAATACAGGCATCACGTAACTGCACGCATTATACTTTATCGATGAATTTTTGTTACTTCGGCTAGTGGAAATCGTCAGATTATATATTTTCCGTTATCATTGATTCATTCCCTTTTAAATAAAAAAAAAATTAGCCACGCTCGAGAATGTCGAGATGAAGTTTTTTTTTTACAACTTTGTAGCCCTCCGCCTTCTTTACGTCACCTTTAAATTGTCAGATTAGAGGAATATACACGTTTTAGCATGTAACTAACTCACCCTACCTTAATCTGACGCGCTCGAGAATTTCAGATGAACAATTTTTTTTTACTAATCTGATCTTTTATCCTTGACGGGCGGCCATATATATGGGGCTCATATTTGGTGGAAGTACTTAACTGGGTATAAGGTATCCCCCTATATATTAATCTGCCGCGCTTTAGGTACTCCCGAAATCCCCTCTTCGGCTCTCCTACTATTAGTAATTATTGACATATCCGCCGGGCCTAGCTAGACATACCTAGCCTGGCCATAAGTTCTGTTCCAATTGTTTACCGTTTATAAAATAAAAACCTGATTTTTATTACATATCGTTTAAAAGCCATATATTAATGATCGGATTAACAGTTGAATTAATGAAAAAATATAAAACTTTATTTAGACTCATCGTAATGCCCGGACTTGATTTTTGACTAATGCTCAGAATTTTTCTCTCTAAGTTTGCCAGAGGGCAATGAAACGATCTTGGATCAAATTAATCGATCGCGGAAGGAACGCCAAAACCCAAATAGCTTACGTAACTCAGACAACCGCTAAACTAAAGTAGGGCTGACACGTTTGCCGCATGTCAACCGATCTGCAGATCAAGAAATCTACACCCACCCAATAAAATTCGGAACTTCTAAGTTAACGTAAAAAAAAGATACGGCTCTTTATGCCGCAAAAAAACGTATCTACGCTGGAAAGGAAAATTATCCAAGAGACACGGAGCTAACTTTACAGGAGATCTAAAAAACTACGTACTTTTTCAAAAAAAAAAAGTTATTAAATATTCTGTGGACTTACTTTTTAAATGAAGCATTTTATAATTATAAACAACATCATGTTCTCTACATGTCACTTTTGTTATTTTGTCTATTAATGGAATAATTTAAAATTAAGCATCGCTTACGCAAAATGGCTGTCAAAATAGAATTAGGTAAAATTATCTAAACGACACGTTTCCCGAGAAATTAGTCAGGTAAAATAGTATAATCTATTACACAACAATCAACACAGTTAACAATATAATATAATTAT
Source organism: Apotomis capreana (assembly GCA_947623375.1). NCBI lineage: Eukaryota > Metazoa > Arthropoda > Insecta > Lepidoptera > Tortricidae > Apotomis > Apotomis capreana. The sequence continues at coordinate 7,354,536 of OX392506.1, read as the reverse complement.
GTGCATGCTCATTTTATAGTCTGGTAAATATATAAATGAACATAAATCAGCATGAAATAAATCAAGAAAAATTATCTAATCGCCTTTGTAGGAAATATTTCAGACATGAAAAGCTATTTATCGTACAATAAAACCTCACGATTAATGTTTTAATTAAAGGAAAATATTTATTTTCAAACATTAAAATTAATGAAGTGACATTTTAAGTTCTCTAAGACAAAAACTTATGGTCCAACTACGCAAATACAAAAAAAACTGCTTTAGAAATGTTAAAGATTTATTCATCAGATATCACGTGAAATTTCAATTTTATCAATTTTTATGTGTGATCTGCTGAAAGATTTCCAGTAGTTCTAGACCAATGTATGGTAGCAAACGATAGCTATGACTAATGAGAACAGCACGAGAGTTCTCAAAACTGCAGTCACTCGGTACTCATTAAGGAATTTTAAATCACGAACTACGTGAAATTTCAAGTTTTACAATTGCAATGAGATAATATCATATCCTAACAAGAACAACAAAACTACCGGCTACAACTCTGTGTTGAAGTGACGTCTCGTAAGACACTGTTTGAGTGAGATGGCGTTTGGGTCCATCAAGCGAGTCCAAAGTAATGCCTTAGCGCCACAGACACAGATTTACACCGCAGATGGGCCTAACGGCCTTTATAAATATATTGAATTACTACTAAATGTGTGATATTTTATAAAACAGAACCGGTAAAGTTGTCTAACTACCAATTTAACGAAAATATTTGTTTTTTAGTACATTCTATGCGAAAAATACGACTCAATTGTCATTCAAGCAATTCAAGATAAGCGACAGAAGTCGATCAAAGTCATATCAGGTAAAAAAGGATAAGCGACAATGGTTTCATACTCGTAGTATCAAAGCAGGTGTAAATTTGGATAAATGCCAATAGTTAAGATACGACAATCAGGTAATTTAATCTAACTATATTATTATTTTTTATAGAATCTTATATCGATTCTGTTTAATAATGTGGAAATACCTCATTTTTACTTTTTGGCTAATGCGCATAAGCATTTTAAACACACATGACACAGAGGGCGCTCCAGTAGCGAAGAATTATGGAATCAAAGATTTAGTGTGATTGACGTAACGATATGATAGCTCAGTTGGTAGAGCACTACGCCGGAAACTTAGGGTCGCAGGTTCGAGTCCTGCTTACATTGCAGTGGATCACATTCAATTTTTCTTTCATAATTTACCTTTATGTTAATTTTATCATAAAAACATAGGTAAAATGCCTCAAACGACATTAAAATATTTTACGATCAGGTAAAAACAGTTAACCAACAAGTGCAAGGTTAGTTGCAATAAAGAAAAATTACCTAAGTTGTTTGATCTGTTTTGACAAATAAGTAAAAAAGCTCTAAGGTTCATTATTATGCAATAAACTTTTTATGTAATCTCCATTTTGCTAAAAAAAACCTCGAAAATCAAGTTGTTTAGTAGAAAAAAAAGTAGAGATTCTCTAAATCACCGACGGGATAAGCGACACAAGTCGTCAGACAGATGTATACGAGACCCAACCCATTCGATGCAGAAAAATCTGCCGATCCCAACAGTGTGTATAACTCAATATCCCCAAAAATGTCGCTTAGATAAGTTCTCTTTTCCAGCATCGGCATATTTTGACACTCAAGTAAATTAACATTTATCGGGTATCCATTGACCTTGAACATTGAAATTAGCCAAAAAATTCGTCTAGTAAAATATCGTCAATATCAACAAGTATAGGGGAAAATCTGAAAACATTACTAATGTAGTCATAAAAAACTATCACTGTTTATAAGTAGGTAAAGGACGTAAATCCGTTTTCCAACGGTAAAGTTGAGTTTGTCACTCTATTATTTATAGTTTATCTTTTCATTAGAGCAGCATGACCCGGGGGATAAAGCTGTGCCTCCACTACTATGTTAAAATATCGGTTCATCCGCTGGGTCACGATATGATTTATTTATTAAAAAACGATATTTTTTATTTCTGCATGATTTTACACGTATAATCAAGAATCTTGTCGGCATTTTAACTATTTTTGGTAGGTACCTACACATACAAAACAAACTAAAAAGTATTTTTCGATGCGAGACTTCCAAATGGCCAATTTCACTTATTTTTTTGGAAAATAGTTTTAACGCATTTTATTTTTAATATTCTACTGTAGTGGGTAAATAGATATTTAGTAATCCGCAATAATTATATCATTGTTTAAATGATTTATTTTACTTCGAGATTTTTCAATGCCTTTAAATATTATAAGGTTTGTTGATCTTCAACTCTCGCTCGGACTATGCGAGTGTATGAAGCTGCTTGGACGCCACTCAACGAGATTATGAACGAAGTAATGTTCCGGGGGCGCACGGTCGGCGGGGGGAATAACGTTAGGCTCCGCCCAGATCCTCAAGGACGTTGGGATTAGGAGTCGCCTTAAATACTACGGGTGTAGAAATACAGAAGAGCTACTCCAAAGATCGAAATTCGCATTTTGGACCATGATGACATTCCTCCCGATCTCATGTCAATCAGACGGTACGATACGAAATTCGAATTTCGAACATCGGAGTTCGGCCAGGAGGGTTCTTTGAACGAATAAGTTCTTGATGGATGAGTAGACGGAAGTTTGTTTCTTAAACCACGTAGCTTAATGTAGAGCCTTATTCGACAAGGCTTTGTGATATCCCTAATTTAACAATATTTCGGCGTTATCATGCATATAATTGAGTTTTTCCGAGGTTAAAATTTAAAAAAATTTATGGCTCAGTAACTAGATTTGTTGCTTGTAGTTGTCGTTTAATACTTTAGCGATTTGCTTCACAATCTTTACTTTACATCTATCTAAATAAAGTATACAAGGAAAATGTCATGTTGCTAGAGTAGACATATAATGCCGAGATCTTTTCCGATTAAATCGTAACTTAAAATAAAACAAATTGATGGGAATCAATGCGCGAGCTACTGCTACGATTTGTAGCCTCAAGCGCCACTAATGTAACGACTGTAATCGAGATATAAATCCGAACTACGTCATTAAAATAGTTCCCTGAGGTGAAGTTAATCAAGGAATTATATCGACCACTTTGAAAACAACTTATTTGCTACCGATTCTATGGTCTCTTAAATCGTTTTAGAAATCGGCTGAGTTACACCACCCACCTATGTTGGAGTATTTATGGGTTCCACAGCTGTAATATTGTGAGTAAATTGTAACATTACTTACCGAGGAAGTGTGGCTTTTATCAAAGTGTAATGCAGGGCGTTTTATATCAACGGATGCTATATCTTCTTTTTTGCAATATCTTAATATCACAGTATTATGTAGGAAATCTAGCCATTGATGCTTTGCTTACCGAGACTGGCATTAAGGCTGCTTCTCAACATAAGCAGAGCGGAGAAAATGAGCCAAATAAACTGCGTCTTGTTGAAACCCAAAAAATGGTGCGTTTAAATCTGAGGAATGATATTGGTCCATTTTACATACGTCCTCTCCGCTCGGTGTGTCTACATGAAGCTCCGTGCGTCTGTCAAGACAGTCTAAAAAGTTGATACTTTAAAGGAGTTGTGCTAAAATAAGAAACATTGGTTGCTTTTCTCATGTGCAATGTGAGGGGCTTCGACTCGTTGTTGAATTTTACGCCTATCCAAATAAAGTATATTATGACAATGAGGAAGAAACTGTCATTAAAATAAAGGTCTATCAGCACATATTGCTGAGGAAGAAATGTAATGGCAAGATTTTGGATAAAGGTCAGTGTCATACGCCGAGTTGAGGCTCTGTATTCATGAAATTGTATACAAAACTTTCACAGTTATCGCGCTATGATATAGTATGAAATTCACTTTCCAAATGAGTCTAGGTACTGATTAATGTCTATCATATTTCAAATCGAAAGCAAACACTTAATACTACTGGTGTGTAAAATTGCTACCACCAGCTCTTACTAAGTTGAAACTGCAGTATCCTCTGATTTACGTTATACTATTTTTACCATAAAACTTGAATGATCAATGTAAATGTTGGGATTTTAGAATTATGTCGTTAGAAGTTTATTCAATCGTTCGATGTTTGTTCACCTTACTGCGTGTTCTACGAACATGTTTATGATGAGCTTAAATCATGATGTATGGAGAATTTATTATAGAAAAACGAAAGGAAATGATAAACTTAGCGTAATAAAATTAAATATATACACTAAAGTGAGTTCTTAATTGAATGAAGGCTCCGGTTTCTTGCATAAATATGACTATTTATTGAAGATATACATGTATTCAGAGGAAATGATTGGAACGGGACAATTTCCGATCACTAAATTTCACTGAACAAGGATTTCACTATACCCTCCACACGAAGGTAGCTTAGAAATATACCTGTTCTATAAAGCGAATATGTGGTAATCCTACTATGTGAACACAGCAACAGGGCTAGTGAGTTAATGCGTTGAATAAAACTTTGTGTACTCCGAACTTCGTGCTACAGCAAGCCGTTTGCAAAATTGCATGTGAAAATTGCCTTTACCGTTTGCTTCAATGTATCTCTGAAACTTACGTAACTGAAAATGGACTATTCTCAGGATATTCTCATTGTAGATATGTAAAGTGTGTCTTATATCATCGAGTTTTTTAGTATTCAAATTGGTTGCATCGGTGTAGACTGCCAAGTATCAATTTATTTTAATGGTGTCTGAGTTTACAAGTTTTTTTTAATAATAGCCGTACAATGGCCAAGAATTTGCATTCCATGAAATGAATAAACTTGCTTAAAAATAACATTTTCTTAAAAAAATAGGAACGATTCGATAGCTTTTCTTTTATCCGATTTAAAAATGGAGGATTGCTGTTCTGGATTTGGTTGTATTTTTTTACAATATATGCTGAATAACTAGAGTTGTTGAGATATGAAGCACCTAAGGTAATCATGAGTCGCAAATAGAAGCGCCACTTTCTCAGGGATGTATAGCAACTTGTCGGGTAAGCATACTTTGTAACTATCAAGAATGCTAACGTAAACTAATGCTTACTTTTTGTTCTAATAGTTGCTCTTGTCAATTATTGGCGGCAAAATGTCGATTGCCCGCTACCGGTTCTCACGAATGAGCCTTAATCATTGACTACCATTAGATGTTTTATGTAATTGCACTATCTTACGGTTTAAACTTGTTGGGGAAGTTAGATGCAGTTGTATACATGTGCGTTGCTGGCCTTTCAGGTGGGAGTATGCTCTTTTCTTGAAGGTTTTTTGAAGGTGGTATCGGTCCTCATCCGGAAATATCGCAAACGACAATTCATTCCACTATGCAGTCGTGCGAGGCAGGATATTTCTAGAAAAACGCACAGTTGTGGACTGCCAACTATCTAAGTGGTGAGGATGAAAAAATGATTGCGTAGAACGATGGCGGAAAGATGCGGCAGGAATCAATCCGAACAATTCCTCGGAGCACCCTCCGTTATGGGTGGAACGAAACGACGTTATTTCCTTTAACTGTGGCATTATACAGGCTTAGAATATTATTTTCTCCAAATAAACTTTATTAATATCTCTCACCGTTTTCCAGTTATAGCATGTTAAACTTTCATACGAAAAAGTGTGTGTGTACAACCCTATTTTAGAGTGCAATGACCTCTTCATAACACAGTTAACTTTTGTAAACAAACTTTTTACAAATTGCCTAGCCATTTCTTATCGGTTTAAAAACCTTTGAAAATACCCTTAAGATTGTTTTTAGACTTTTTAGTTGACATGATTGATAGACGTTACATTGACTTTTTGTATCGTATGCTGTGTGCAAAAATGCCGGAATTAAACGCTAGAGGCTATTTGAATTTGCTTCTTTTGTACGCGGAGTGCGATTACAATACTGGAGAGACTTTGCGCCAATACCGGAACAGGTATCCTCCTCCTCACCCAACACACTCTAGTACGATATTACGCGCTCTTGACCGTGTTGGTAACAATCGTCCTATTGTGCCACGAACGGGTCAGGATGACCAGCGCGGAGGACGCGTTATTCAACATGATGTCAGATTGGAAGAGAGAGTGCTGCAGTACTTCGAAGATTATCCGAGGTCAAGTTCAAGACAAGCGGGCCGACATTTTCGTATGACTCATACGAAAATACTCAGAATACTAAAACGTGAGGGCCGTCACCCTTACAAAATACAAAGAGTCCAGGCATTACTACCAAGAGATTGCCCCGTTCGCGAAGCCTATTGCCGGTGGCTACTGCAAAAGGTGTTAGAAGACCGAGACTTCATCAAACACGTAATATGGAGTGATGAAAGCTTGTTCACACGGAACGGTATGTGGAACAGGCATAACGAACACGTGTATGCCGAAGAAAATCCGTTTGCCTACCGTTATACGGGACACCAGTATCGTTGGTCTGTTAATGTTTGGGCGGCGATACACGGGGATACAATAATAGGCCCTGTATTTCTGCCTCAGACTTTAAACAGACACGGATACATGGCTCTGTTGAGGATAGAGCTCGACGACTATCTGGATGAGTTGACGCTGGCAGAAAGAAGACGCACTTGGTTCCAACAAGATGGAGCACCAGCTCATTCAGTAGTCGAAGTACGTGAAACACTGAATAATGTGTTTGAGGATCGCTGGATCGGCCGATATGGGCCGCACCGTTGGCCTCCTAGGTCTCCAGATCTCACACCCTTGGATTTTTTTCTGTGGGGCACCGTAAAGGACATCGTTTACAAGACTGAGTGTGAGACGGCTGAAGAGATGAGGGAAAGGCTAAGGGTGGCCTTTGAAAGTCTTCGCAGAAGAAATAACCGACACAACATCTTGTCGAGGGTGCATCGCCACACGCGGGCACGAGCAGCGGCGTGTATCGTACGCCACGGCGATACTTTCGAACACCGGATGTAAATGTAGGTAATTGTAAATACTCCCAAACGTCAAATAATATTTTAAAAAAACTAGGGTTGTACATACATTAAAAAATACAATTTTAATCGATTTTCGTTTTTTTTATTATTAAAAGAATTTAACTATTGCAGGTCGATTCTACATGAAATACATAGCATTATAGTTTCAGGAATGAACATCGCTTCGTTCCACCCGGTATAAGCGACTAGCTGTTGCCCGCGACTTCGTCCGCGTGGAACTCTTTAAATTTTTTACATCTTTATTAGTTTCAGTTCAGATCTAAGTAATGTTGAAATTGCTAAACGTTCTTTTTTTGCATTTTTTTACGAAATAGTAACGAACCCTTGGTACGCGAGTCCAACTCGCTCTTGGCCTTTTATTACTTTTTTCTTTTTCGGCTAATTTGCTCTAATTATTTACGCGGTATCATCATACAATCAGGTACATCTACGAACGAATAGCTTTACTAAATTTGATGAGTTTAAGAACGACGTTTATAAATTCTTTGATTCGAATAATAATGCCTTTACACAAAGTCTCAAGTACCGCACTCAAGAAAATGTTTGTTCTACTTACAAATTTTCTACCCTTTTTTCACCACCTTCGGGGCTGAAATTTCAAAAACGCTGAAATGACTTTTCTTGTATTTTAATAATATGTTTTTATATAAAGTTTCAAGTCCCGCACTCAAAAAAATTTTTGATCGTCGTACATACTTTCAACCCCTTTTTAACCCGGTTAGGGGACGAATTTTCAAAAACGCTGAAATTAGTTTACTTTTATTTTATTTTAATACTTTTTTTACGAAGTTTCAATTTCCTAGCTTAAAATTAAATTTGAACCCCAAGACAAACTTTCATCCCCCTTTTGACCCCTTAGAGGTTGAATTTTTAATAACCATCAATTAATGTTATTTTTTTATTCTTATATATGCCTTTATAAGAAGTTTCAAAGAATTTGTAATGGATTCAAACTTTCAACCCCATTTTAACCCTCTTAGGTGATGAATTTTTGGAAACGCTAAAATGACTTTTCTTGTATTCTAATAGTATCCCTTTTCACAAAGATTCAAGTCCCGCGCTCAAAAAAATACTTGATCTCCATACAAACTTTCAACCCCTTTTTAACACCTTAGGGGATGCATTTTCAAAAACGCTGAAATAAGTTTTCTTCCATTTTATTTTAATACCTTTTTACAAAGTTTCAAGTTACTTGCTTTAAAATAAAACTTGTATACCATACAACCTTTCATCTCCTTTTTAACCCCCTTAGGGGATGAATTTTTCAAAATCGCTTCTTATCTCTTGTACACTTTATAAATGCAACCTACTGTACAAATTTCAACTCTCTAACATTTGTAGTTTCGGCTCTGCGTTGATGAGTCAGTCAGTCAGTCAGGACACTTGCATTTATATAATATATAGATAAGATAGATAGAAGATAGATAGATAAAAGATGCAGAGAGAGGCTAGATCTCTACGCAGCGCCAAGGAGTTATGGTGATCTGAGATTTGCTGGCAAACGACGATACGAGTCGCTCTCCGTTGAATGCGGTCAGGAAGAAGAAGCTGGTAGCTTGGGCACCCCATCAGTAAAATGAAGAAATGAGAATGTCCTTTTGTAAGGTTTAATTAAGAATACAATAATGAAAGGTGCTCGTTTTATAGTGTCGATTGGTTTAATAAACAATAAAACACTAGACCATAATAATAATAAACTCTGTGCAAAAACAAATGAATACAATCGCCGGACACAGGCGACGATCGTTTTAAATTATATTATTCCATTTGCTACCGAAATAAATACTGTTTCGATTAGATTCGTTTGTATAAACGAAGAGTCGTGGGTAACAATAAAAGATAACAGAATTGCCTTTCGAATGAAGGGTTTTCGACGCCCTTTAAATAACAATGAGGCGAATGCTATTATTTTATTCGCTGCTTATAAAGCTGTTCGAGCCACTTCTTTAAGTGTTTTGTTGAATTACTTTATGTTTCAGAATAAGTATGTTAAGATATAGAATAAAAACAGAAGGTTCTCTCTATTCATTTTGGGAAAACGTCGGTATCCGAGGATTGTGTTTTATTATTTTACTAGCATTAACCCGCGGCTTCGCTCGCGTGCCTATATTATATACATCAGCCTACCGGAACAATGCTTTTTTTTTTCAGGTTTTAAAAGTAGGCTATTTGTTAAGTTAGGGTATAATCTGCAATCTGCATTTCCCTCATGCATATCCGTTTTTTTTAATCTATTAGGATAACGCGGGTCTCTATCCATACCTCAAAAGCAAAAACAGAACCCCCTTATAGGATCACGTGTAGCTGTCTGTCAGCCCGTCTGTTACAACCGATTTGCTGCAAAACTACTGGACCGATTAAGTTGCAATTTGGCGCAAATGCTTTCAAGAATTTTCATGACCACAAATAAAAATTCAAAATCGGTGGCATTTTCGTAATTAACGTCCCAACAAACCATAAAAATTACACCCATACTCATATTTAGTCATTTCAACCCCATTGCACCCCAACAGGCGAGACGGTATTTCACGTCCACCACGTTTGTTTTTTTAAATTGTTGTTGTTTTGGTAATCAGCGACCCGATAAACCATAGAAACATTACCCTTGTTGATATTCAGACTTTGTCACCATATTCTCCTCCTTTATGGGTTGAATTCTCAAAAAACATGAAACACGTGCTTACTCATTTATCGTTAGAAATACTCCTTGGAAGTTTTCAATAAAATAGTCTAACTAATATCTTTTCCCTATACAAACTTACGACTCCCATTTCACCCCTTCGGGGGGGTGACTTTTGACAAATGCTTCTTTTATTGCACCCCTAGACTTTATACGGACACGTAGGTTCCAAATATGGACTCTCTAGAACCAGCGGTTTAGTATTTAGACATTTCAACCCCATTTCACCCCAACAGGGAAGATGATAATTCACGTCCGCCACGTTGGATTTAAAAATCGTTGCGGTTTTCGTAATCAGCGACCCAATAAACCATAAAAGCATTACCAATGGATTTTCAGACTTTGTCACCACATTTCTCCCTTATAGGGGTTGAATTTTCAAAAAACCTGAAACATGTGTTTACTCATTTATCGTTAGAAATACTCCTGTAAATCTTTGATCTTTGTTGATCTTTGTATTCATGGTTTACTCCTGTAAAGTTTCGAATAAAATAGTCTAACTAATCTTGTTTCCCCATACAAACTTTGAACCCCTATTTCACCCCTTTAGGGGGTAATTTTTGAAAAATCCTTTCTTAGTGCACCCCTACACCTTATAAGGAACCTACGTGCCAAATTTTAACTCTCTAGAACCAGCGGTTTAGTATTTAGACATTTCAACCCCATTTCACCCCAACAGGGAAGATGGTACCTCACGTCCGCCACGTTGGATTTTAAAATCGTTGCGGTTTTCGTAATCAGCGACCCGATAAACCATAAAAACAATACCCATGCTGATTTTCAGACTTTGTCACCACATTTCTCCCTTTTAGGGGTTGAATTTTCAAAAAACCTGAAACACGTGTTTACTCATTTATTGTTAGGAATACTCCTGTGAAGTTTCGAATAAAATAGTCTAACTAATCTTGTTTCCCCATACAAACTTTGGAACCCCATTTCACCCCTTTAGGGGGTGAGTTTTGAAAAATCCTTTCTTAGCGGATGCTTACATCATAACATCTACCTGCATGCCAAATTTCAGCCCGATCCGTTCAGTGGTTTGGGCTGTGCGTTGATAGATCACTATGTCAGTCAGTCAGTCAGTCACCTTTGAGTTTTATATATATAGATTTATAGCTTGTGTAATATGCGACGCAATTGGTCGTATAACGAAGCGACACGATCGACAGACAGCGACCGACGGGAGCGCTCCGAATGTACCAGAACAAAGGTGGAAAGCGGAGCCCATCGCCCTGGTGTGCGCTGGTACGTAGGCTACTAGCGCGATCTACGGCGCGTTATGAGCCCATTTTGGTAAATATTACGGCAATTTCAGTAGGCCCAAATGTTCCAGTACCGTTATCGTCGATTTTATAACTTAATCTCAAAACTATTTAATTCTAGTTTTTGTTGAGTTTGACTTTATTATTGTAATAATACTTTCAGGGCCGGCTGGGATCTGTTATTTTAAGTAAATAGACCAAAGTTGCTTTAATTTGGAACGAGGCCAGCATGAAGTTAACGTCTACTTTTCTTTAATATTAATGACATTTCTTAAATATTTAAAAAACTGGGACGAATCAACTTTATGAATCAGCAGGCGATTGCAATGCCAATTGTAATGTTCAGTAAGTATCATAATTATAAAATATGTACATAGAGAACACTTATATATTAGTACGAATTTTACAAACAAATGCAAAAGTGTGTGTACTGAACACATTATTGATTGTCTCTTCTTTGATACTAGTAAGGAGCTTTTGATTGGCATGATTTGCTAAACATACTTAGATAGAAAATGGGGACACATATAGGGTGAAATAGTCAACGATTGGTACTCAAAAGTATCTGTCATTAGCATCAGCTTTTGTAGATATCCACTACTACCTTAGTAAAAGGATGAAACTTACCATCATCATTGTAAATGACGAGTTTACACAAGTATAGGTACTTTGTTTACGAAAAGATGCACAACTACAACCGAAGTCACGGGAAAACGTAAGTAGTTATTTTATTTCAAAAGTTATGAAAAGAGTCAATCTCACCTCATTTTTTTCTCAGCTATAACATTTCGTGATTTCAACGTCCTAAAAAAGCCGAGTACAAGGTAAAAAACGCGTTCCTACGTCGGACAACAGAAATTGTGGCACGAGACACATTGACCGTTCCTTTGTGTCGTTTTATTACCGACCCGAGCGCCCGATTATTTCGTTACACCAAAACAAATCCACAAAAAGACCTTGTACACAAAAATCAGACTTACTACTCTATTCTAAAGTCAGGAATCCCATAGCTTTTTGAGTGTTTGCTTGCTTATCATTCATGATTCATTTGAATGTAACGGGCAAAAGGAGGTTTTCAGCGGAGGTTATAAAGTTGTTTCTTCTATGTGGACGGGGAGAAGTTTTTGCCATGAATGATATAAGTAGTCCAGTTAAATTAGACTTTTAACCTTTGGTATTTTTTAAAGCCTTGGATTTTGGTAAGTGCATTAATAAGTTAATTAAGATATTACTGTGTAAAACAAAGTTAGAAAACTTTTTCTTTGTACTTTCTTTCTCTCCTGCCTGGCGCGATGGACAGCGAATTTCAGAATAGTAATCTTTTTAGGTACAGCTGTGCAGTGTCTTTTGTAGAATAACCTAAATTGAAACACCCTATCATGAGACCCACATTCAATAAGTGATATAGAAAATGCAATTAAAACTGAACATAACCACAAAATTCGGAATTGTTACCTTTGGTATTTGCTGAGATCTTGTCACTTTTTCCAATTAAAGCTCGGAAACTAGTGGTCCTATATCCACCAAACCTAGCTAGGAATCAACACGACGGACCAATCTTTCGATAAAAAAAATCACTCAAATTGGTTCATCAATTTGAGACCTATGATACCACAGACAGACACGCAGATACGCAGATACATAGATACACATGTTAAACTTATAACACGCCTCTTTTTTGTCTGGGGTTAAAAATATTAGTAATATGAATTGTATTTTTTTAATTGCTAGAAATATAAAGTTTTAAGGTATCTACAAGGTTATTATCTTTTTATTACATTACATAACAAGGAAATATATTTATACCTGAAGCTAAGGATGTTTAAAACTTTGAGAATTACTCTCATCGGACATCTATTATCCCCAAAGTAAAATTTAGACTTAAGAGACTTTAAAACTGTTAAAAGTTGACATTAGATTTCAGTGCGTGTTGACTGGACTATAGGTGTTTTATAGAGATAGGCGCAGGGCACCCGCGCGCTGTCACGCGCCGTATTGTCGATGGTCGACAAAAAGTAGACGGTAAAAAGGTGAGACGACAGGATGCCGGTGATATAGAAAGCCCAGTTTGATGTTCGTTGAACTTTCATATATAGTGTGATATCACAAGCTGATTGACACTTCGATTAACTAGTTTCCGTAAAACTAACCAACTTATTAATTAGAGCAATGGAGAGGGCTATGCTCGGAGTTTCTTTGCGAGATCGAATCAGAAATGAAGAGATCCGTAGAAGAACCAGGGTAACCGACATAGCCCGAAGGATAGCAAAACTTAAGTGGCAATGGGCAGGGCACATCGCTCGTAAAACCGACGGCCGCTGGGGCCATCGAGTTCTTGAGTGGCGATCACGCACCGGACGACGCAGCGAGGGTAGGCCCCCCACAAGGTGGACTGATGACCTGGTGCAGGTCGCTGGAGTCCGCGGGATGCGGGAGGCGCAGGACCGGTCATGGTGGCGTTCTCTGGGGGAGGCCTATTGGAGGCCTATAGCAGTGGACGTCTTTTGGCTGATAATGATGATGATGATGAACCAACTATAGTCCAATCACGTATGGTTCAAAACAAAACTGATTTTATATGCTTTCATTTTTTGTTTATTGGATTTGTTCATCTTAGATCTCATCCGTAATAATAAAGTTGTCATACTCATATATGGTTAAGTAATTTCGAAGTAATTGGCTCCTATTTTTGTAGGCTTGTCACTAGTAATTCCTTAAAAAAGGGGAGTGACAGTAAATAGATAAGTCTGTTTACACAATGTGAATACGATGAAATACCCTATTATACTGCATTCAACCAAACTAGAATAAGACTTAAGTACTCGGGAGTTTAACAGACGAAATGACTTGGAAATTTGACATGTTTCAAAGAATAAACCATAGTCTGTGTTGGCCAAATCAAAACTAATTAAAACAAGTCAAAATCATACAAACAGTGATCACAAGTAGGTCTATTCTAGCGATAACTTTGCAAAATATCACGAAGACTAAAACAGGCATCTCTCAATCTCATCGAAACTTCATAAACTCCTTAATGTCTTCTTCAATTTGCTCTCCAAATCGGCGTTACGTCTAAAATTAAGTTATCTGAATCCAAACTTATAGGCAAAAGTACTTACGCCCATATTCATCAACTGATATTATCTTATTCGATATAGCAATACGCGCGTTATGGCTACTGAGACTACCGTGGAAGGTAATAAACAAATATAGAAGTATTTTTACGGCCGCCTTCCTAAGCTTTTAGATTAGTGTAATTAACACCCACCATTTTAAGTTTATCGATATTTATGAGTACTAGTCCAAGACACCACTGTTGGTAGGTTTACCTCATCTAGTACCAGAAAAAAAGAAAGTCCAGGATAGGTAGGTACTATTAAAAAAAGTTAATATTCTTTTTTCATAAAATACACTTTATCTATAATCTAAGGTGGTGAAGCCACCCCGTGAGCAATAAAAGCCTGTGTTGTATGGTGCTGAGTATGACTATGTATTTACACGCTGGTAGGTTAAAACTTAATCCGCTGGCATAAATTAATTCTGAGGTACCCAATAGTTTTTATTAGAAGTTAGTACGTGTTAGTAAAAATTTAAAAAAACAATGTACTTACCTCGAACAGTTTACATTCAACAAGTTTATTATTAACTGTTATTGTTTAATACATATATAATATGGTATCCACGTTTTAACATATTCTCTGTTCTCTTTTACGTGGTATCTGTCTATTAGGGCATATAGAAGGAATCAGGAAACCGGACATTCTCTGTAGTACCATCCTAAAATTTTCCGGTACTGCAGTATAAATGTCTGCTAGATCAAGTAAACTTACCGAAGGCCGCATCCGGGTCTATACGAAAAATCAAGTCGCAGTGCGGTACGGAATAGTTCAGATGTTAGGCGATAGGAATTCCACACGTGATGATTGATGGGGTGAGATAAAGTAATAAATTGTCTTCAACTTCGAATAACTAACATATCATTTCGGATCTGGTTTAGCATTTAATTTATCACCTGAGAACGGGTAGGTGATGATATTTAAAAAAATCTTTATTCTTTGTTACAATGTTAAGGACTTTTGATTCACTTGTTTTGTGTTCAATAGGATTGCAATCGTTTTCCTTCGTGTGGTTAATCTTAAGCACTTTGATCCATTTATTTTGTGGTCAATAGGGTTGTACAAGAGTGTTTTTTTTTATCGAATTAAGTATAGCATCAGCTAGTGCAACTTGATACAACTGTTCCTACTATGTCGTATCATGAGCGACTATATTTAATCTATGTTATAAATAAATTTTAAATAGATACCTATACAAGCCTAAAAGGATAATAGTTTAAATAACAATCATAAACATTAAAGCGAGAGAGAGCGAAGAAGAAAAAGCGAAGACGAAGGCGGAGTGGAGCCACTATGTTGTGTCAATAATATGTACATCTATAAAAAATCTGTACCAATATTCCATTAACATTAATCTTTGTCCTTGAAAACTTGACGACTCCATTTTTTTCTGTATTCCTTTTAAGCCCGGTTTATATTGACATTTTGTTAAGTATACCCATTTATGCTTTTGACGAACACTAACATAATATTTCTGATTCACAAAAATAACTTGATAGCACAATGCTATTAGTCAAGTTTCGATAAAGAAGAAATAAGAATAATATACACATAATCTCATTAAAAACGACTGTTTATATTCAAATTTATCCGCGGGGGATATTAAAATTAATTAAATAGTATAAAATTAATACAGTATTAAAGGAATCACTAATATCACAGACATCACAGTTGTCTTAACGGGCTTTAAGAGAACCAAATTGAAAATCTGCCGTGCTACAATAAAAGGTCGTATCAATATATGGATTTCATAGCAAGATACAACTTTTTACCATATCACGGCAGAAATGGACTCACAACTGGTTTGTTGAACCTAATTAAGAAGGCGATTCGCAATTTATTTATGGACTATAAAGATATACTTAGAGAGACCGCGGTGATACAATCTTCTTAGCACCGGAGTTTAAAGAATTCGACTACATGGTTGGCATTTTACTGCTTTTGGAGAGGTAAACTATTCGTTCTATCGTATTTTGACGATTAAAAAGGCAAATTTTCTATAGAATAGGCTGTTTGGGAAATTATATGTAAAGTAAAATGCTACCATATTTTTTTTTATAACCTAGGTACCAGTCTCGCGGCGGCAAACGAAAACTTAGGGCCGGTTTCGCTTACTTTTTCTTCAGTAGCAATACTAGATAATGCAGGTGCTCTATCTTCTTCAAATGAGCAAGCCGGTGTGAATCGGGTTGTAAGAACGCCACGCCACAGTAACTTATGATAAATGTGAAATGCTAATTATTCAATAAACGAAGCTAATGCCTCTAATTTGATTGACATATAGTCATTTCAGCAATGTATCTGCAATACTACGGACATACGGCCCATATATACCTACCTACGAGTAAAATTTTTACTATTCAAGTTGCATTAAGCGCCTTTATAGTCTGCTCATTGGTAAACTACTCCGAACAAATGTAAAATGTAATATAACCCCTGGATATAGCTGCTTTATGATAATTGAATTTAATCTAATAAAAGCCATCGTCATTCTTCTTCTAATTATCGAATAAACTCGCAAATTTTAACTAAAAAATAAACATATCTCGAAACAACTTTTGCTGCATCAAAAATGTCCAAGCTCCCGTCCAGGATCCCGTTCCTCAAAGCTAATTTGCTCACACGACAAGCCTCTTGATGCAACGGGGATTTAGGGACAGGTTTTGAGAGCAGAAAACAGAATACCTTTGTACTTTTGCACTGCAACCGTCCTTTGTGTAAGGGGGTATTAGTCAGTATTTTTTATTCCGTTACACAGTGCATTTGTACTCGTAAAATACGATTGCAGGTGAAAGCACCGGCGCCGAGAGGATCACACCGGCTTATCGACAAAGTCAAAGGAAATTGGTAGAACGCTCTTTAAACATTCCTTTTTATGTGGGAGCCATTATAATATGAACAGTCACAACGCCACTCGTTTTTAAAATGCAAATTCGAGTAAGTGTTTGTGTAAAAGGATAAGATTTCGCGGAATGATAGTGGCGCTCGAGAGCACAATAAAGTGTCTACACTTTTACAGCAG
Organism: Apotomis capreana; assembly: GCA_947623375.1. Taxonomy (NCBI): domain Eukaryota; kingdom Metazoa; phylum Arthropoda; class Insecta; order Lepidoptera; family Tortricidae; genus Apotomis; species Apotomis capreana. The sequence continues at coordinate 7,337,526 of OX392506.1, read as the reverse complement.
TAATAAGATTTCGCTTTGAAATTTCGTTTTGGTGTTTTTAACGGTCGGATTGCACTACTAAGGAATTTTTATTTGCAATTGAGAAATGCATTCGAGCAATATTGAATGAAAGCTAGAAACAAATTGATTCTCTAAGGTTGCATTCGACCAAACTTTTATTCCGAGAATAACGCTTACTCTCGGACAGTAATGTAAAACTAATAGGGGTTCTGACATTACTATCCGATCTTGGAATAAAAGTTTGGTTAAATAATCTAACCAGTTTATTTTTACCATGTTATCCTTGCAGGTCCGGGGGTCCCTTTGCACTGGTGTCAACTGTCGTGGCGTGTCCTTTAGAACACGCACGAAGAGTTAAATACTACCTGTCACTTTCCTGTCAATACTGTTCGAGCAAGACAGGTGACGCCAAGTCGCGCGACAAGCAAAGTGACGTCAAGATATGCTAGCTCCGCTGCTCTTCTAATAGCACAACTGTGACACGCGACTCTTTATCGCGCGAGATATTTCCCTTATCTTCAAAATCGACTAAGCACATGGTCTATAAACCTAAAGATATATTGGAAACAATAGTTTCGAAATTGAAATTGACTATAATCCGATATCACTGTCCAATTAAACTCCTGCAATTTGAAGTATTATACCTAATAATAATAAAATTCGATTATAAATGGTCAAACATTGTTGAACAATTATATTTCACCAGCGATTAGAAAACAATAAGAAATTACCGGTCGCGCCGACGCAGTGAGATCGCAAGAAACAATAATGAAATGATTTATTATCCGCAGTTGAAACAATAAGCCATAGTTTATTCCGACGTTTTACTATTGGTGCATGCGTCATGAATTATGCTTGGTCTTGATAATTGCTAACTTTGTAGGTAATAATTGTTCGGTAAGCCAGACGTCCACAAAATGGTCAAACTATAACTTTAATTTATTTAATTTAATGAATAAATTCTTAAAATTTGATTGCGCTTCCGCTGGGTATACGTTATAACTAATGTAGAAGTTATCTTTTTTACTTGACAATAAAATTTCCATTTGAGATCTTTCACCGAGCAAATTGGAGTCAATTTGCAAGCAATATTTCCGTATGTTTTCTGTGTCAACTCACGCAAGCCGATTTGCCGGTCAATTTGAAAGCCAGCATTTCCCGTTGATGGTATCTGCTCGCTGACAGGCGACAGGCGGCCCGAGGAATGTTTTCCCGTAGATATTCCATGTTGCTAGTTTTTATGCTACCGCCTTGATACTTTGTGCCGCTGCCGACAGAATAGCTGCCAGAAGATGGAAACACAAATGGTGAATAAATATTTATGTACGAGAACAAATAAGTTCGACGGGAAAGTTACAGAATAATGAATAGAGGCTTTGTTGTGTAACGATTTCCTGATCTTTAGATATGTTAGCGTCAGGTATCAAACAAACACGGTAGTTATTGCCGATGATTGTTGCGTTAGATTGACAAGAAATTTCCCACATTGCAACACGAAATTCTGTACCTTCCTGCTTATTATTTGTTTTGAATAAAGTCCAAATGAATAAAAAAGTATAAGAACTCCCGAACATAGTTTTAAGTGTACGCTTATTGCTGAGTATGCTATGCAAAACTCATTACTTTATTGAATGGCTATGAGTCAGGTATGATCAGATTGCTTAGTTCAAAAACTCCCGATTAGATCTCAGCCGGTACAATCATTAAGGACGCCGGATGCCGCGAAATTGGTTCTCGCCATAATAATAGCATAGTTATTCATATCTTATCAATGGGTAATATAATATCTGTGTTCTCCAAACGAGTTTAATCAAGGTTCTTTCCCCTTTGTTGTAATAGTCAAAGTGACTTATCACAACAATCAATTTGCCTTCGTAAGCTGTCTATTTGTTTAATGGCCTGCTATAGACGTGGTAGCGGCTAAATGTTATCAGTGCTTGTCAATCGTTTCAAGAGTAGCCGTCGGAACCGTTAGCATAGTTTTTTAAATAATATTCTATTTGTACATACGGAATTTCAAGCAGGAGATCAAGTGATATGCTCGCTTGGAGAGTAATGCGTCGGCCCGGATAAATATTCTGTTGTGTCGGAACTTTGTCGTATATAAATCGTGCTGTATCTGCCTGCGTTGTAATGTGGCTTTTAATTCCATTAAGTGTATTAATAGTGAGATAAGAATGGGGGTATTTAAAAGATTATAATCGTGAAGAATTAATATTATGGCCGCATATCTGACACTAGTCGGGGCTTCCACCTACGCTCAGTCTGAAACATGGACGCAGAGGTTTGACTAATTAGGTATTACGTTACTTGATAGCTACATACAGCGACAATGTCGTATTACAGCCGTCAGGAAGCTTGTTTGTCTATACAATCGTGTGTCCTTATTTTATTAAATAAACCGACTGATTTATTATGAAACGCTAACCACTCCGTATTATGGAGAAAAGTTATTGATAGGGTTTAATTTACTAGCTGGGTCATTGTCATATTTAGGTTCGCGTCTTTGCGGTGGACACCTACAAAGTTAAGGACTATAGGCCTAGTTTTCCGATCAAAATAATATTATTATAAACGACGTTTCCCTTTCTATTGGTTGCGTGTTAAAAACATAACTTCTATGCACATACGCTATTAACTATTGGCCACCGAAGAGACAACTTATTGTGTTTTGAACTGACAATGACCCAGCTAGATGTGAATGTCCTATGTTTGCCATTATTTTCTTCGAAAAAACGCTGACTAGACATTTCTTCTTCGTATGTACCGTGTTTATGATGTAAGTTGAAGTTTTTTTTGGATTGTCGCTTACAATCTTTTGTCATTCAGGACTTTTCTTATAGCGTTAAATCTGAAATAAAATGTTGTCATATCCTATATCAACAAGTCAAACTATTCAAAACAGATTCCCTTTCGTCCTTGAGCAAGCCATAGAGCCACAGACAAGATAAGACAGTCCAGGGTGGGCTGAATGAGTGGCTTGGTTATTGACTCGTGCGCCGGCCAATCCGTCGCGAGGACGGAGGCAGGTGCGCCGTGAGCGGGAGCCGGGGAAAAAAACAACGGAGTGTGAAGCGCGGGGCTTAAGGTGGACTGGGGTTCTGTCGATAATTATTCTGCCACCTTGTGTAACTTTTTTTCATTTTTTTTTCAACATTAATTCGGAATCAATAAAAAGAAACAAATGTTCATAATGTAATTGTCAAAAGTAATTTTGGTAATAAAATATTAGATGCCTCGTTTTTCGGTATGATATGTTTACACTACTCTTCAATTTTTTAATTATTCTTTTTGTAACACTATCACGAGTCTAAGTATTTTTAATGTGGCTTAACGCCTAATTTTATAAGTAAGGAAATAGATAAAAAATTAAAGTATTCGACGTGGCTTGGAAGACGGCCAGTTTAAAGTTGAATTAAGCTAGATACTTTTGTGCTATGGCTTAATTATTAAGACACCACAGACTGGAACTCAATATATCGAGACGGAATTGCGGCAGTCCACAACGGCGGTAGCGGAATGGACTTGACTAAGTTTTAAAAGAATGGCCAGGAACCGCTTAAAACAGAGAAAATTGGAAGAAGAGGGCGGAGGCCTTTGCCCAGCAGCAAAGAGCGAGCTTGAAGTAATAATAATAGTTACTTTCGAAACAATAACAACAGTTATGTATTAAGAGCGCAATTTTAACTTATCTTTAGGATTCAGTTATTGTACAAAATACGAACCAAGACTAGGGTACGTAAGGATCTACTATCACCACGAATTATTTGAAGATCCCAACTAAATATTGGGCATCTTATAAGGTCAAAAACTTCCTTAACACAGAAAACTGAGTCTGAGTAATTTTAGAATACACGTTGCTTATTTAACCAAATGCGTCTGCTAACTCATTAATAGGTAGTAGTGACCGACCGAAACACGTTTTTCTGCCGAAACCGAAACCGAAACCGAAGGTTCGGTTCTGATTACAGTTTCGGCCGAAACCGAAACCGAAACCGAACCTTTTATAAACGTGATTAAAACGTTGTATAAAATGTCAGCAGGTCGTTCTTTCTAGATCTAATACGAATACAATGAAACATGTCGCTGGTATAATTGACCGATGGAGCAAAGCATTTCAGTTTCAGCTTGGCCCAAAATTCTTTCGTATCGTATGTGCGGACGATTGGATGCTTTTTGGGGTGTTCTCGCCTGGAGGTCGTATTTCTTAACCGATTCTCATGAAGTTTTGTGAGTAGGTTTTATAAGAATATACTAAGATTCTTTTTGTCGATTAGAGTAATTTCAAGAAAGTGAAGATGTATATAGAGTGGTGTGGGGGTGCAAAAGGTAAAAAAGTACAAATTTCAGCAATTACATAACAATCTCACGTTTCACTTTTGTTCAATTGATATTTTAACATTGACACTTGGTGTTGGTTCAAATTAAATTACCCAAAAAAAACTGTAGCATTAACAGGTGTAATACTGTACTGAGGCAGCGATCTTTTAATTGTCGATGGTATGAAATAAAACAAGTTTAAAAACATAGCAACAAAATAATTGATTGAGTTTAAATTATTATAATTGCAATCAGGTGGTCTCGTAACGCTAACTCAAACGTACTAATTTTATTACATAGGTACACGCAACAATGACGAACTCTAAAGTCATTTCATGAAATAAGTAAACCTCCTCACTTTTATCCTAAAAACCAATATCGCCGTCAATTTGTTTGTAAATTTAAGAAAAGCGTTAAGAATTACAATATGAGATGATAGATTCATAACAAAAATAAAATTAAGTAGTGATGATTTTACCCCACCTATCTCCGCTATTTTGAAAATTTTGAAAAACTGAATCGACAAAAAAATACTATACAGGGCGTCCCAAGACTGGGACATCAAGGGAAAGTACCTTAAATATCGTAGATAGGATATTTTGCTGTAAGAAGACTTATTTCTAAAATAACAAGAAAGACAATTTCACGAACGTCGCGTTGCTGAACCTGACATTTGACATTAACTTATTACTTATATTATTATCATCTATGACTGTACATACACAAACTGCATGCATACAGCGTGCTGAAAAGATGCAATGTCAATGAAGTTTGACCACGAGGAAGTATAATTCCTCGTGGTCAAACCAGTTGGACAAAATAGTTTGACTACGTGGAAGGACCCAGATTTTCTAGGAATTACTTGCTTCGTCTGGGTAAAAAATATTTTTATGCTGTCAATCGAAAGAATTGACATAAAATAATAATTCTTCCTGAGTGACATAGTATCTTAAAAGAAAGGAACAACGTAAAATGTTTGAGTCAAATTTCAAGAAACCTATTTTTTGCCGACGACGAACTATTAAGCAAGTAATTCTTAGAAAATCTTTAAATGCATAATTACTAACTTTCAAAAATAACATAGTCTTCTTTCAGCAAAATATCCTATCTACGATATGTAAGGTACTTTCCCTTGGTGTCCCACAGTCTTGGGACGCCCGGTATACTTATCGAACATACACACAAAATTTCATGAGAATCGATTGAGAAATTCGACATTAAGGCAAGAACAGCCGGTAAGCGCATGGACATCCAAACGTCCGGGCATAACGGAAATGCTTTGCTCGCTCGGTCAATTACGAGGGGCGTTCAATAAAAAGTGAGAATGAGATGCAAACTCTTTCAATATTAGGAAATTAAATACTGGCCGGTAAAGTTAATCTAACTAGAGTATTGCTCATGAAAAAAAAATCCAACTGCTTCTTGTTTAAAAAAATAATACGGCCATTTCTTTGCAACGCTATGGAGTACGTGAGCGAAAATTGAGAAAATTGAACTTCGCGCCGTTACAAATACTTGTGTTTGAAAAAAAAAATCTACGGACCAAGTCAATTTAGATCTGCGGGACACTTTAGGGTCTAATGCTCCTCCGTTTTCGACAGTCGCACGTTGGTGCGCCGAATTTAGACGTGGAAGAACATCGACCATGGACGAACGCCGCTCCGGACGCCCTACTACAGCAGTAACTGAAGAAATTGAGAAAAAAGTCGAAAACTTAGTTTTGGCGGATCGTCGTGTCACGGTTCGTTTTATTGCTGAAAATGTAAAGATTTCAACGGGGAGCGTGCATAATATTTTACATGAACGCTTGGGTATGAAAAAGATATCTGCGCGTTGGGTACCAAGAATGCTTACTGACACGCAAAAACAAACTAGAGTCGAGATTTGACAAGAAGCTTTGGACCTGATAAAGCAAGACCGGAAACTTTTTCTGGCGCGATTTATAATAATGGACGAGACATGGCTCCACCATTACGACCCTGAAACGAAACTGCAGTCTGTGACATGGAAAAGGCCATCATCTCCAACTCCGAATAAATTCAAGGTGGGCCCATCTGCCGGTGCTGCATGGGCTCTGTTTTTTGGGATGATAAAGGGGTAGTAATGATTGAGTATCTCGAGCATGGAGCCACTATTACGGGCACTTTATATGCTAAACAAATAGCAACATTGCGCAATGAGATCCGCGAGAAACGGCGAGGTAAACTCTCGAAAGTTGTGCTGTTCCACCAGGACAATGCCCCGGCACACAAGTCCGCCGTTGCAATGGCTGCAATTCGTAATGCTGGGTTCGATATCCTTAAGCATCCTCCGTATTCACCGGATCTCGCCCCCAGTGATTTCTACCTATTTCCGAGATTGAAAGAATACCTGAGAGGCCAAAAATTTGAAGACGACGACGCGGTAGTCGCTGCAGTACAAGATTTTTTAAGTACTCAAGATGAGACCTTTTTTTTAAATGAAATTTTAAGTTTAGAAAAAAGATATACTAAGTGTATTATGCTAAAAGGTGACTATGTCGAAAAATGAAACGACATTTAATAAAAGTTGTTTATAACATACTCATTCTCACTTTTTATTGAACGCCCCTCGTACTTAACATTATTCGGGGGACAAACACAAACGTCACCTCACTGAGCAAAGTGATTCAGCGGCCGGCAGAGTCAGACGAACGACGCCATATTGCCAACCGTGCCGACTGGCGAGCGCACCCGACGTTAACCGAACGCGACCCGAAAGTACGATGTTGGAAGTTTCGGCGCGGCCGAAAGGTTCGGCTGTTTTTTGGCCGAAACCGAACCTTTGGCCGAAACATGATTTTTAGGCCGAAACTGGCCGAAACCGAAACCGAAACTTCGGTCGGTCACTAATAGGTAGTATATATATTTTCAAAACCGACCTCAAAAGGAGGAGGTTTTCTATGCGGTGTGCGGTAGTAGTTTTATTTTCTTTATGACTTCAGAAGTCTGTCATTTATGGACTGAGTTGTTTTTTTTTGTTCGAGAGTAGGTATCAGATAACGAGATCCATGAGGAATCGATGGAACTCGTAATTCATTCAGTTGTTCTCAGAAATACGATTTCTTCTCGTTAAGTCGGTTATTGAATGTGAAAAACTCATTATATTTCAATTGATAATTTAGAGCAACATAAAGTTGTGCAACGGAACCCCAAAACGCTTTAAGCGGAACGTTTATAAATAGCGTCAACGATGCATGTTAACCTTTCAAGAGGATGGCTCGGTTTGTGGTGCAGCGGTGAAATAAAAACACGCCGTAAAGGTCGGCGGTTCAGGATTAATGATTATAATTGACTTGTACGAACAAGAGGATTCTTTAAACGTGTTGTTTATATGTTTAGGTATGCGGGAACGTGTGATATTTTTAAGCACTTGAAAATAATGAATATGTAAGTATGTGTACGCATAATTGTTATGTTGGTTTTTATAACAATATTAGTGATGAAGCATAAATGTGAACGGATATAGAAGAAGAGGAAGACCAGAGAAAAGATGGACGGATTGTGTGAAAGATGATATAAATAAGAAGGAAGTAAACGACTAGATGACGAGTAATAGGGAAGAATGGAAGAAGAAAACATGCTACACTGATCCCATATAAATCGGATAAGGTTGAAGCCAGACAGGCACAGCGTAATTTGAGTCGCGTAATTTCGGTCGCACCATCATGTCACGTGTTCACGTCACACTGTATGGCGCGACCGAAATTACGCGACTCAAATTATGCTCGTCTGGTTTCACCCTAAGGGCAAGGGAACGGTGATAGTGATATTGGCGAAAGAGACCAATGGAAATCAAAGAACTTTTCCTAGCAGTGGGATATAATAACGGGCTAAAAAAGTGATATCATCGTGAATTTTAGTACTATCAAATTAAAGTACATTTAAAGTGGCTAATGATTTCGCTAAAGCAACTACAAATGTCAGGGCGAGTAGATAATTATATATCTCATTATACTTACAAAATTTTCTTTCAAATAATTATCTTCATGTACTCAATGTGGTCCAGTTAGGTAGAAACAACTTCGACAAGGAAGCTGACAGAAGAATCAGGTTGGGCTAGGCAGCATATGGGAAGTTGCGCCATATTTTTCAATCATCATCACTGCCCCAGTGCCTTAAGTCCACCAGACCAGTGCGTCCTTCCGGTCCTTATTTATGGGGCCGAGACGTGGACACTAACAAAAGGCCTCGTCCACAAATTACAAGTTGCTCAGCGAGCTATGGAGAGGGCTATGCTCGGAGTTTCTCTGAAGGATAAAATCCGGAACCAGGAGATCCGACGGAGAACCAAAGTGACCGATATAGTCCTAAAGATATGCAAGTTGAAGTGGCAGTGGGCGGGGCATATTTGTCGTAGAGCCGATGGTCGATGGGGCAGACGAGTTCTATAGTGGAGACCACGAACGACACGCCCTGTAGGACGGCCTCCCGCCAGGTGGACCGACGACCTAAAAAGAGTGGCGGGAAGCGGTTGGATGCGGAAAGCTGAGGACCGGGTATGGTGGCGCGAACTGGGGAAGGCCTATGTCCAGCAGTGGACGACTCCGGGCTGATGATGATGACGCGAATACCAAAAGTTTGTATATTTCAGTTATATCTAATGGTCTATAATCTACTCGTATAAATTCATTCATAATTTAAGAGCTTCGCTCTTGTCGGTGGAGTAATCGCCACTCTTCCCTATTTCTTGATAGTGTTTTGGTCTCCTGATACGACATAGTTAGTGCCCACTTTCTATTTCACTTGACTAAAAAACGTAATTCTTGGTCTTCCTCTATAAATAAATAATGTAAACGTATAAATAAATAATGAGATATTGTTAAATTAAAGATTGCAAGGCTTTGTCTTGTAGTGTTCTCTTACCTTGGTAATTCCTTTAAGCGATGAAATTCGGGGTTCCCGTATATCCAATGCTCTGTTTATCTCTCTAGCACGTTGTTAGTTCGGTATAATTCGCTTGCTTCGTTGATTTATTAGTCCCTAACTTACTGAAAAATCAATTTGACGCGGGCTGCTACTTACATTATTTTTCTCTCCTCCTTTTTTCTTTTATAATAACGATATACCTATTGTATAAAAACACTAATATACAATTTTAGCTTTGTTATGACATTTCTGTTTGAAAAAAATGTCATAGCAACGTCTTGTCTTATAAAATTCTCCATTTCACGTAATTTTACTACCAAAGCGGTGAGGTTGGATATATTTGAGCTAGGTCGTATTAACTTTATCGTTTGGCTGGTGCCTTAGTACTTCTTAAAATTCAAAATTCATATTTTTATCTATTCTGGAACATTTTGTCAGCGAGCCTAATATAAAAGCGCTGCCATCAGCTCAAAATTCAGTCTTCTCGTGCCTCTCAACTAAGGAGGAACTCGAAATTGGTCTGTGCAGGGCCATCCCCAAACAAGACTACTGACTCGCTCGGACGCTGAAAGGCCTCTGCTACAACTGCATTTTCGTCCATCTGCTGTCACTACGAATACGCCCACCTGCTGCCACTGCGTATCTGCTACCGCTGTGTATGCGACCGAGTATACGCCCTCCTGCTGCTGTTGCGTATACGCCCTCCTGCTGCTGTTGCGTATACGCCCTCCTGCTGCTGTTGCGTATACGCCCTCCAGTGCTGCCACTGCGTAAACGCCATCCTGCTGTAACTGCACATACGCCTTCCTGCGACCACCTGCTACGGACTGATACCAGGCTACACGGTCATCGCCTCATCTGCAACCCACCTGCTACGGACTGATATCAGGCTACTCGGACATCGCCTCATCTGCAACCGCTCGGACCTAGGACTTCCAACCTCCCCTTTACTCCGTTATCCCACTGCCTTGGTGACTGAGTGAAAATAAAGAACCCTAACCCTGAATTTACTGTTTTTCTCTTTCTACTTCTTTTCTCCTCTTATCTTTCTCTCTTTCACGTCTGTTATCCTGTCCTTCGACTCCTCGGAGGACCGGGTAACACGACAGTCTAATTATCGCCCAATTAATATAAAGTGCTCAAATACCTAAGATGCCATCACGTCAAATGCCATGTCACGCTACGTCCAATTAACGTTGTTTGCCAATATCATCATTCATCAGTAAATTAAGTTTTTTGTTTAAAGTATAATTGAATTTCTAATACGAATTCCTCGTTTATATCGACTCTTGAAATGACCACGGTTGAAACCGAACCGAATACCTATCATTGTACAAGGGTTCCCAAACGTTTTTCTTACTGTTTTAGTATGTTGTCTCGGCGCCGCAGTTTTAGTGGGTGTAATGATACCTCAGTTTAGTATCAGGAAAACAGTAAAAACTCTTTGTTTTCTATGACGCATTGGGACCCAGTCAAAGAATATATATACTAACGTAAAAAGAAGAGATGTCCTTTCCTTCTGCAGGAGAACAAGGAGATTCGAGGAAGAAGGCTGTATGGGAGCGCCACCGGGACAGTAACCGTTGGCTCCAATTGGGAATTGGGCTGAATGAACGCAGTCAAGCGATCGACAGCCCGCCTGTTTCCGGCCGGGCGTCCCTACACCAAATCATCATCAATCATCATCAACGTAAAAAGAAACGACAGTGACACTTGTGTGCAGTAACAAAACTCGCGGCTATGTTTGCGTGTCGAAGGGCGAGTGCGGGACGCGCGAGGTGGGGAAAGGCATTCACGTGAATGCCTTGTCGAAGGTTTCGGCATTACAAGGTCACCGACGCCTCAGTTACACCGATAGGACGCGGTCACGCCTGTGACCCAATGGCGCACACAGTGTGTGTTTCGAAATTATTTTTATTATCATTACAGGGCTTGGTTGACCCGTTAGAGTACGTGTGTGGTTTAGTTCTACCTATTCGCAAATTATCTAATCGCATAATAAGTGGGCATAGCTACAAATCCAAGCATTTAAAGAAATGAGTATTGATTACATAACACTTCACCTAATCTCATCTGGCCATAAATTCAATGAGGAATTAAGATATCCCTAATTTAGCAATAAATTGGCATTATCACGGCCGTGTAACGAACGTATATATATATATTTTTTAATATGACTAGTTGGCATTTTAAGAGATATAACTTACTTTAGCAATGTAACCATGTTACACCTATCAAAATTAAGTGGCTATATTGAACTCAATAAGAACATTGTCAAGACCACGTACAAAAGCAGTACCATGGTACGAAATTCTTTGAGCGCGAGTCCTAATTCCTAATCGTACTTGGACTTCATTTAGTTTTTGACGGAATTAAAGTACCAAACATTATCACAGTTTTCAGAATTACTACCTTTCGAAATGAGCTTTCACAGGCATTTTGAAGCCTTCAAATTTCACCTCTTAAGAACATTCGAAGAAGTTAACATTGGACTCAATATTGTTGGCAGTAGGGTTTATACTGATCTCTGTTTTCCTTATTGTAGACTGCAATTAAAGGTAATTATTGACAATAATAGTTTTTGCGTTAGAGATCGTCTTCGATCAAACCCTTTAATGGTCGTCAATTGTTGTTAATTAGTGCCAGAGAATGTGAAAAGCTTGTTTTGAGACCGGATTGTTTTTTCCTCAATACCGATGGAATGAGTGCCATTTAACTATTTCATTCAAAGTTTTTTGGTTTAATTACTGTGATGCCGCATTGGTCAATGAGAGATTTTAGACTTCAGACGTACTACATCGTTTATTGTATGTATTGTGCGAATATTTGTGGAGTCTGACTTAGTCACAGTGCATAGAGGAATAATTTATTCGTTGGGGCAGACAGGTTTTCGAGGCTTCAAACAAGGTGCACCGACGACCTGGTTAGGATCGCGGGCAGGAATTGGACGAGGGCGGCGCAAGACCTCTGAGAGAGGCCATTTTGTCCAGCAGTGGACGTCTATCGGCTGATATGATGATATGGGTAAGGCCGCGGAAAGTTACCAATGTGACATAGAAGCAACATAAAAAGATTTACGTTATGTTATGATAAAACGTAACATAAGTCGTTATAAAGCTTAGATCATACTGGAAAATATTCCCATTAAATAACGTAGCTAAGAAAAAAAATCAAGTTATAAAATTATTAGTTTTTACTGCCTGTAAACAAAATTTTCATGGCTCATTAAAATCAATATAATGAAACACGCGTGTGATGGAAATAATGAAGCCCAAACCGCTCTAGTGTTTTAAAGCCTCTCATTTTGTACCAGGTGGCAGTAATTACTATTTGTTCACTGCTGTTACCCAATACTAGTAACAAGACGACCGTATAACAATAAAACAGCTTTAGAATCAATGATTCTACTGTGACTTGAGGTCGAAAATAATTTTTTTTCTTCTTAAAACAGTTTTTTTTATTAAGATGTTGTTTTTATTTATTTTATTATTGTACAGGAGTTTTGTTCGACTTTGTATATTTTCGGGTCATTAAAAATCTAATAAAACTCATTTAAGTTAGTATATTCTGTGTGCACTTCCCTTTACAACATTTATTCGTTATGTTACGTAGAAAATACGTAACAATTTGCAAAAATGTAACATATTCGCAACGAAAGTGTAACGTATTTTTGAAAAAAAAGTGGATTTTCATGGTGAAATAAAGACATTTTTAATACAATAATACGTGTCACTTGCTTGAAAACCGTTACGCTTTAAAATCACACACGACACTTTGGGGGTACTTTCACGAAACTATGACTGTGTCTACTTTGAATTGCGTTTGTTGACAAACTGACGGATTTGGACTTGCTCATCGGTGTTGCCCTACTAGAATATGAGTTGCCAGTGCACGTAAACGTATTTTCGCCAAAAAATATTTAAAAACAAGCTACATAAAGCGTCACGAAAGTATTCGTAACACAAGTGTGGAATCATGAACCATTAAAGTAAAGTAAGATAAAAAAATAAATTTGTATTACCATACTTATTCTGTAATCGGTATTACTATCGCTATGTCATAAATTTTAGTTTAAAACGAAATTATGACCATGAAAGTTAAAATATCATGAAAATAACAGAGCACTTATGATGCGTGGTCGAAAAAATTAACCAACTTTCGTTACGTTTTGGACGGAAATATATTTTTTGTTTTTTTTTTTAAGGGGTTTATATCAATTATCTATCTTGCGACCACGAGATTTCCCATCCCTACATATAATAAAAATATTTTTGAAACTGTAGGGATTACCATTTTTTTTTAATCAGCTGGGTAAATTTAAAACGTCCAAATTGGTAACTTTCCGCGGCCTTACCCATATATAGGGATCGGACGATAAAATGCAAATGACATAAGGAACATGACTAATGGAGTGGGAATCGAACTCCAGAGCACGCTGCAGTACTATTCCGATAAAATTGACGAGTATGAATCCAAGGCTAAGGACCACGAAATGCGTGTAAAGATTGTAGAAAACCAAGTCAGAGACGCCACTAACTCGTACAAAAATCTCGCGATGAAGAACGAAGCGCTGGAGAAAAAAGTCGCAAAAATTGAACAAGCCAATTATAATAACCAGCTGGAAATATGCGGAGTCGCTGAGAACATGAACGTTGACGTGTTGAAGGTGGCTACTTCTGTGTGTCAGCTGCTTAAACGTAGCCAAGATGACATCATCGGAGCATACAGGAAAAGCAAACCCATCTCCTTAGGATCCCAGCAAGCCGAACGAGCAAGGATGGACGCACCGATCACGGTTCTACTACGCGAAGGCAAGCGCGACGGCTGGTGTGCAGCTGCGAAGAAAACCATGATAACTACCAAGGCCCTGGGTTTAGAAGGAGAAGTGAGAGTGTATCTACGGGAGGCGCTGACACCTACTACATCATATTTGTTGTGGAAGTATAAGAAAATACTGAAGGAAACAGCAGTATGTGAATTCGTTTGGTGTACTGGTGGTCAAGTTATGGCCCGAGAAAAAACCGGTGATAAAAAGATCTTTTATGTTAACAAGGAAAGCGACATTGACCGTATCCGGAAGGATCTATGCAAAACTTGATTAGGTATGCCTAACCTATACATATAATTGTATTCCTCCAATTTTTCTCCTAGTTGTCATTATGTCATGTCCATAGCCATATATTTCTCTATAATTATATTATGGATCATAGGCACTTAAATACAAATACATACGAGTCAACCCATGACTCATGGAATGACTTCATGCTAGAAATTCCTTATAGAAGAGATGATTTATTATTACTTCATGTCAACATTCGTTCTATGATAAAAAATCATTCTCAATTAGAGTATATTATTACCAACAGCTCAACCACAATACATTTAATTATTGTTACAGAAGCTAACGTTAGTGATTTAGTGTCAAGTTTGTTTGAATTAGATGATTATGTGATGTCCACAGCGCTGCGTAAAAACAGGAAAGGTGGGGGCATTATACTATATGCTCATAAAAGCATAACATTTGTTAAAATCCCTGTAGTCACTTTAAACCTTGAGTGCTTATACGAGATGTTCGTATGGTGAAGTAGAAACTATAAATGGCTACAAAGCCAAAGTATGTTCTATTTATAGACCACCTGACTTAAACAAGGGCCTATTTGTTAAAGAGTTAACACATTTTTATCATCATGTCCCACTAATTCCAATTATATATTAGTAGGTGATATAAACATAGACATAAGTATCTCAAACAACACTGTAAGATCCTATCTTGATAGCTTGAACGAATTGGGATTTGATTGTGGCATTTCTCAACACACCAGAGTTGAATCCAATATAAATGGGACATCAATGTCATGTATTGACCATATATTTGTGAGGGAAGTGTGTTGGAGCGGGGCAAGCGCACACCAGGTGCTTACCACTGTTGTGCGTGATGCCATAGCCGACCACTACATCACGGGACTTGCCATTGTCAGCCCTGATTTGGTTCAGGCTACCAGGATCGAATCTAAGCTGAATAACAAGAAAATAAACTTAGAACTAGAACAGATAGACTGGACTCCTGTACTTAGTTGTTATAACCCTAACCAGGTTATGGATCTCATCATAGATAAGTTTCAATCTATATATGATAAGTGTACTTACCTCTCCAAGATTAATTTAAATACTAAAAAAGAATGTAGCTGGATCTCTGATAGTTTAATACACATGTGCAATAAGAAGAAAGAATTGTTAAATATTTTTTTATGTGATACTAGTAATATACAAAACAAAATCTTATATAATAAATATAGAAACCGAACCAACAGAATGATAACTAAAGCTAAAAACACATCAACTAAAAAAGAAATATGTAACAGCTTCAATAATCCTAAAAAAATGTGGTCAATTATAAATAAATTAACAGGTAGAATCACAAAGGCAGTTGATGACATACTATTGAAGTCCTTCAGACTGAAAGCCAAAGAATTATGTAATAAATTTGCTGAGGAGTTCGAAAGTAATGTCAGAAATGTAATTATATCCTGCAATAAACCACTACTTGACGAAAGCACATATGTAAACACTACTACTGTAACTCTGCGTTTAAGTAAAATTAATGAGGAGTCGCTACATAAAATTATAAAAAATATTGATGATAAAAAAAGCCCAGGTAGTGACAAGATAAGAGCCAAAGATCTTAAACACATATCTGTACAAATCACGCCTGTCCTTAAACACTTAATCAACTTATGTATATCTCAAGGGGTATACCCAGATAAATTAAAAATAGGTATAGTGAGGCCCGTGCATAAAAAGGGCAACTACACAGATACAAATAACTATAGACCCATAACAATATTACCATGTGTAGACAAAATCATTGAGAGATACCTTGGAAATTCAATCAATACCTTTTTATTTAATAATAATGTAATACATGATAAGCAATTTGGTTTCCAAAGAAATAAAAGCACGTCCCTGCTGCTGTCAGCTTTTACAGATGAGATTAATAGATATTTGGATAGTAGGCTACATGTTATTACTGTAATGATTGACTTCAGCAAGGCGTTTGACACCTTAAATTATGATACTCTATTTAATAAAATGCAACAAAATGGTATACAGGGTCCTGCTTTGGAAATCTTAAAAAACTACCATATCAATAGGTATAATGCGGTGAGCATAGCCGGTGAACTTAGTGACATGATACCGACCATACATGGTACAGCTCAAGGATCAATTCTAGGACCGACTGAGTACTTATTATATGTGAATGATATGTGTAAAATATTTCATCAGGGCTCAGTGTACCAGTTTGCTGATGATACCTGCTTAATAGTAGCTCACAAAAGCTTGGAGACGGCGCAAAGTATGATACAATACAACTTTAATATACTATGCAAGTGGGCTCACGATGTCGGGTTATCCATTAATTATAAAAAAACCAAATTAATGCATATACACTCACCATTCTTAAAAACCACATTAACACCTAAGGTTGTGGCCCATGAGCATGCTTGCATGCACTCTGGAAATGTGTCCTGCTCTTGCGCTGATTTAGATATTGTGACTGAACATACCTACCTTGGGCTAATAATAGACAGTAAACTTAATTGGTCTCCTCATATTGATCATGTATGTAGTAAACTCAGATCTATATTATCCAAATTATCTATACTTAAAAACAAGTTGCCATATAGCACTTTAAGATTGCTTTATATGGCGCTAGCCGATTCTGTCATAAGCTATGGCCTGTCTAGCTATGGTAGAACTTATAAGACACATCTAAATAATATATATAAACTTCAACTAAGATTATTAAAAACTATGGTACCTCTTAAGATAAAATATAAATATAGATATAACTATGAAAGTCTGTTCAAGTACTGTAGGGTGATGCCTGTACATGACAAAGTAGATCTAGCTATCGTGACCCAATATATTAATAATATCCCCTTGTTAAATAGAAGATTCAGACCAGAAAATTTACGCAATCTAACAAACATACCAGCATTCACAATTCCTCCTTGCACTAATGAATACGGCAACAGAGTATGGACGCAGGCCTTACCACGCGCGTTGAACAGACTTCCATGTGATTACGATTATGATAGTAAATCTACTAAACAAGTTATAACCTCGTATAAAAAAATGTTAATAGATAGCCTTCCCGATTAGTAAGTAATAATTGAATATTGCAAATTTATCAACATACTATATTTTCCTCTACTTAGGTTCGATATAATCTTAAAAAATTAAGATTAGAGTCTAAGCTGTAATTGAATGTCCGTTTTATTGAAATAAACAGTTCAAATTTTAAATTTTTTTTTTTTAAATCAGTATTAAATTTTTTATACAGTCGACAAAGTCAAAGACGATGTAGATTAAAACTTTAACATAATTAATTTATCGTGATACATTTCGTCTATAAACAATGGTTTTATTGGATAAGTATGACATTGGAGAGTGTATACATTTTATTGAACCCGGGATTTTGTGAATTTGAGATTGCATTTTTTTATGTAACAGACACTAATACGATTGATGTTCATCCAACCTATTTCGTTATATAAACCGAATGCAACGCCGAAATAGTAATTAGTGTGCCAACATAAATTTAGTATAATTGTGCTTATAATTATATTGTTTTTATTACTCTTAGAAAGTGAAAAAATGTGACGTTTTCAATGATAAGGGCCCACTTAGGACGTGTTTTATGGGTTATTGGTATAAAGATGCAAACAAATTTCGTCCTTATGGTAAGCGACAAAGTGGGCCCTTTCCATTGAAAACGTCACAAATGGTCGAATGTAAAAAAAAATCACACTGATTTCTACTCAATGGAGTAGTGTGATTCTTTTTAACATTACGAGGGCTAATGAGTCCTGTTCCTTATGTAATTTGCATTCGATCGTTGAATCCCTAATGATGAGTTTGTTTATTCCTGTTTAATTTTTAATCATCGTTCCGTAAATAAAACTTTTCGTACAATGGGCGGCCTTCTGACCATGAGGCAAATTAAACCTATACTAGTCAACCGTAAAGTAGAAAAAAAAACATTTAGGATTCATAATAATAGATAAATTCATTTCGTTTACGTAGAATACTTACAAGTTATGGTCACCATTTATCCTACGTAAAATTTATAAGTTGCATGGTAAAGACCATATTGTATTTATAATATGGAAATATATTTCCCACGCGCAATTTCAATCTCCACTGACAATAATGCGTTACGTATTAGCACCATAATACATTAATTTCGTAATGCTTTAGGCTGTAATTTGATTAGTCATCATAATGAAGTTTTGTATTGAAATCGTGACCGTCTATAACGACCGTGACCGATCCGTGTGATGATGTCCCATGACCGCAGACTTGTCCTAATGCCGCGTAACTAAACCTCCCAATGAACCTTAAAGAAACTTGGTCTACACCTATAATTATTGTTAAATTACTATAACAAGTTCAGACACTATAGGTAAACCTTACTATGTAGAGACAGCGATGATACCGGTGCAAAATCAGTGATAATATTTCATAACATTACTATATAAATGAGGTTATGGCGCCGGCGGGGTAGCCTCATCCAATCCACCGCTCCGCGGGAGTTACTGGTAATACTAAGTACTTCATATTTACATAAAAGAAAATCTGTGTAGGCCTTACACTATGTATTATCAGGCCTATTATGAAACTAGTCTTCGGCTCGTTTTATAAAACTACACTCCTGTCATTATGTAACAGTTGCATAAACTACTATACTGCACGATTAACCCAGAAATCCATATGAGAAAGTAGAACTAAGAAACTTACGAAAGCAGGGAAATTGTTAAGAAAGTACATACTTAAAACCATTAAACTAACTTTCTTACAGAGCGCTGCAAATATACTAAAGCTGAAAAACGTTTTCTTTCCAGCTAACTGCTCTTTTACTTTGGCCCCTTCTTTTTAAGTGAGAGACTTTCGTGAACAATAGGGCCAGAATGGTTCGTGTTGACATGTTGCCCCTTTCTCTAATCCAACTACTCATCGTCCGGTAAAAAATCAACTTTCAGCTGAGAAAATCGTATCAAAAGTATAATAAAATAAGCAGAGACAATAGAAGCCAAATTTATTCAGCGGCTGCGTTGGAATTATCTCCCTATTTAACGGCAACGTGAAGTGAACGCCGATTGCTATAAACAAAAATAACTCCTATATTGATAGGAATTTGGTAGTAGTTTGAAGAACGGGTGGTGATTTTATATTTTGGGTTGGTGGCCCGGCTTCATTTAAATTATAATGAGACAATGAAAATGCTAAATTTGTCTATGTGCTACCATTTTGGTTTACCTTTTTCCAGATAAAAGGACATGCGGACGCCAATTGGGTTCGAGTCTAAAATAAGCCACACAAAAGTTAGGGATTGCACTCAACTCCACCCTCTGGATCCGGCTGGATTACCGGATCCAGACGGATCCGGCATCATTTTACAGCCTCTTGCAAAAGTGGGGAGTTTCTTCTAAAATTCTTGCTATATTACAGAATACTGTTTATGAGTGATGGTATGCTATTTTCGGGTAGGTACTTGTCGGGTACAGTACCACTCCATTCATAAACAGTAATCTGCAATATAACAACCCCACTTTTGCGAGTGTCTACACAGTCTACAAAATGATCCCGGATCCGGCCAGAATACCGGATCCAGTACACCAGATTGCAATCCCTAACAAAGAAGGTTCAATATTGAAAAAGATTCATACGGGCATGATTGAAATTTGGTTGCAATAAATAATGTTTTCCGTCAGTGAACGCTCTCTGAACCTGAACCTCTGATTGATCACGCTACGGCAACTCATCAGTATTCATTCATTCAATTTCAAGTGCCCTTTTACGATACACAGATGTACTTACATGGGTGACTACACTCTTGAGACAAATCAGACCGCGTTTAACTCAAGTGGTTTCTGGCTTAATCGTTAAAGTATCTTTGAACAGATGGTAAACTCTTGTCCAAACACCGGACTTTCTCTTGAAGTAAGAGATTGGACACATTTCGTAATTTTAGATAAAATTGTCTTGTTTTGACGTGACAACGTCTTAATTTAAGTTGCGCTCGGAGTCACACATGAAAAAATGTAACGCCCGCTCACGTCTGATGAGTGAGAGAGACAAAATATATTTCTATAGTTAAAATTTGTGCAATTCTTATTTTCATTCATCGAGCATTACTGTAACAAGAGGGAAGAGGGCGGAAGAGGGAAGAGGGAAGAGGGAAGAGGGAAGAGGGAAGAGGGAAGAGGGAAGAGGGAAGAGGGAAGAGGGAAGAGGGAAGAGGGAAGAGGGAAGAGGGAAGAGGGAAGAGGGAAGAGGGAAGAGGGAAGAGGGAAGAGGGAAGAGGGAAGAGGGAAGAGGGAAGAGGGAAGAGGGAAGAGGGAAGAGGGAAGAGGGAAGAGGGAAGAGGGAAGAGGGAAGAGGGAAGAGGGAAGAGGGAAGAGGGAAGAGGGAAGAGGGAAGAGGGAAGAGGGAGGAGGGAGGAGGGAGGAGGGAGGAGGGAGGAGGGAGGAGGGAAGAGGGAAGAGGGAAGAGGGAAGAGGGAAGAGGGAAGAGGGAAGAGGGAAGAGGGAAGAGGGAAGAGGGAAGAGGGAAGAGGGAAGAGGGAAGAGGGAAGAGGGAAGCGGGAAGCGGGAAGCGGGAAGCGGGAAGCGGGAAGAGGGAAGAGGGAAGATGGCGGACATAATTTTTTCTTAAAAATCGATATGGGTGTCATCTCCGAGGTTCCTCGGGGTTCCGATTACGAAAATGACATCCATTTTGAAATCCAAGATGGCGGACATTATTTTTTCTTAAAAATCGATATGGGTGTCATCTCCAAGGTTCCTCGGGGTTCCGATTACGAAAATGACATCCATTTTGAAATCCAAGATGGCGGACATTATTTTTTCTTAAAAATCGATATGGGTGTCATCTCCGAGGTTCCTCGGGGTTCCGATTACGAAAATGACATCCATTTTGAAATCCAAGAAGGTGGACATTATTTTTTCTTAAAAATCGATATGGGTGTCATCTCCAAGTTTCCTCGATGTTCCGATTACGAAAATGACATACATTTTGAAATCCAAGATGGCGGACATTATTTTTTCTTAAAAATCGATATGGGTGTCATCTCCAAGGTTCCTCGGGGTTCCGATTACGAAAATGACATCCATTTTGAAATCCAAGATGGCGGACATTATTTTTTCTTAAAAATCGATATGGGTGTCATCTCCGAGGTTCCTCGGGGTTCCGATTACGAAAATGACATCCATTTTGAAATCCAAGATGGTGGACATTATTTTTTCTTAAAAATCGATATGGGTGTCATCTCCGAGGTTCCTCGGGGTTCCGATTACGAAAATGACATCCATTTTGAAATCCAAGATGGTGGACATTATTTTTTCTTAAAAATCGATATGGGTGTCATCTCCAAGTTTCCTCGGGGTTCCGATTACGAAAATGACATCCATTTTGAAATCCAAGATGGCGGACATTATTTTTTCTTAAAAATCGATATGGGTGTCATCTCCAAGGTTCCTCGGGGTTCCGATTACGAAAATGACATCCATTTTGAAATCCAAGATGGCGGACATTATTTTTTCTTAAAAATCGATATGGGTGTCATCTCCAAGTTTCCTCGGGGTTCCGATTACGAAAATGACTTCGATTTTGAAATCCAAGATGGCGGACATAATTTTTTCTTATAAATCGATATGGGTGTCATCTCCGAGGTTCCTCGTGGTTCCGGATACGAAAATGACATTTTGTGATTTTGAAATCCAAGATGGCGGACTTAAATTTTGACGTGATAACGTCTTAAATTAGGTTGCGGCTCGGAGTCACTCATGAAAAAATGTAACGCCCGCTCACGTCTGATGAGAGAGAGAGACAAAATATATTTCTATAGTTAAAATTTGTGCAATTCTTATTTTCATTCATCGAGCATTACTGTAACAAGAGGGAAGAGGGCGGAAGAGGGAAGAGGGAAGAGGAACAAAATATATTTCTATAGTTAAAATTTGTGCAATTCTTATTTTCATTCATCGAGCATTACTGTAACAAGAGGGAAGAGGGCGGAAGAGGGAAGAGGGAAGAGGGAAGAGGAACAAAATATATTTCTATAGTTAAAATTTGTGCAATTCTTATTTTCATTCATTGTTCCTATTGTGCAATTTAATAATATTCATATCAATAAATATTCTACCGAGAATAAGACGTTGTCACGTAAAATCTTCCTTCGCCCGTAAAACCGACTTTACAGGCAACCATTTTTTTTCAACAGTAAAGTAACTTGGTTTCTACAATAAATATTTGTACTGAGAAGGCAAATAATTTTTTAACATAACAATGACCTAGAGTCTAATTCGGTTTGATTGACACACAGCCTTTTGAGGTGTCATCATAGTATCGACCATGTGACGAAGATACTGCCTATATATTTCGATTGTTGCTGTTCAAATTGCTCTGAGTGACATATAAATAAGCCTAAATAAGCAGCGCAGCACAAATAGCAAAAATATGTATACATATTTCCGATATACTGCCGTAATAAAGCAATTAGAAAACTAAAGACATCGCGAAGCTTCTTCGAATTTGCCTTCATTTCTTCGGCACCTCCTAGGCCAATGTACTCTCAGAGCATTTGTCTACTTAACAATTTGCAGCTAGCACTTAGCGGTATGCGTGGGAACCACGGCGTTTCACGTCACGCGGCGAAGATTCACGGTAGTAGACAATGACAGGAACCTCGTTCGTTCCGACGATTTGCTACGGAGCGTTCGCGTATGCCGCATCTACAAATGTTCATTGTTTCATACAAAATGACCGACCCGTGAACACGAATTATATACGCCGCAGAATTCTCACAGTAGCGAAAGTGTGGAAAATGCGCCTTGAATCGCCGTTCGGTTTTTGAAAGCGATATTGTTCGAAACTAATGGTTTTTTTTGGTCTTTACAAAACTGCCGTGCTATGAGAAAAGGTCGTATGGATTACTCATATGGAAGGTCATATGGAAGGCTATATATGAATTTCATCAATATACGACTTTTTACTGTATCACGGCAGAAAAGCCGTCCGAGAAATCAGCCTACATTTTAGTTTATTGGATATTTATGTAATATCGGGCGAGTTGACGTGAGTAATTGACGCGTGTGACTGGCTACGAACACGCGCCCATTTGCCCGAACAAAAGCAGAAGGCGGAGCCATGGCAGCATGCTCCTTGGTGCGCGTTGGCGAGTAGATTAATAGCATGGTACGCAGCATGTAGTTAGACTCTCTTATTGTTTTCTTCCGTCTTGTCTTGTTCCGATTCCGACTTTGATCGTTCTATCGCAGTGGGATACCAATAGTCCGATATTATTATAACTGCAATATTATTCAAAATTGTATTCAGTTTATGTAAAATAACGAGTGGAATTATCTAATATCTGTGACTCCATTTCAAACACGTGGGCGTTCTTTAATTAAGACGACCATTTGACTTCACACATTCTAAAAACCTCATTACTTAAATAGAGCTTTCGTCGAAACATTTCGATGGTAAAATTATTATTACGGCGTAGGCGGCATAAGCAGAAATAAAATTTAAATTCAAACAGTAATTCAAATTTATCTTTATTTTGTCTTTTTTTGTCTTGATTTCGTACGTTTCTACTAAGTTTCATCCATTAATTTACTTACCTAATTTTTCGACATGTTTCGAATCAGTTCGAGATTCATCGTCAGGATAGCCGATCAGTGGCGTGAGTAAACTCGTTTCGTAGGTATTTTAATAGAGAAATGATAATGTTGTATCAGTGCCCTAAATGTAGTTCATTCTTAATCATATCATAAAATGTGACATAATTTTTATCCAGTTTATGTACCTATGTAGCTCCACCTGCACCCTTACGGAAGAATGGTATCCTGAACGGGAGGCGTGTATTAAAACCGAGGCCGATGTGAAGATAGCCTTTCGAAAATTTGATTAATGCAAGGAGTACACCACGTGGATGCTACCCCTACCACTGCGTCATGGGACGCTCACTGAGGCTTCAACTGCTAGATACTCAACCACAAAACAGATAGGTACAGAAATCAATCTACATACAAGCGCGCTCGAGCAAACGCACACCAGTCCAGACCAGTGCGAGCGCGAGTGCCATCCGCTTGACGTGTCCGTGAGTGCATATGTGTGCGTTTGCTCGAGCGCACTTTGTAACATGTAGATTGACTTTTGTACCTATCTGTTTTGTGACTCAAGCTTTTCCCCCTGCCCGTCTAGCACAACTAGGCTTCGCAAGTCTTGTCGCGCGACATAGTATCGCCCGTCACTCTCTCAAAGTACTGCGAAGAAAGAGATAGATAATGTTTCTCGCCCGAGAAAGAGTCGCGTTACACAGTTGAGTTTAGCTGCTACTATACCTTGAGAGCGACAATAATCTAGCCTACGCTGGCTAGACTGTATAATTATAATGGGTTTCAAATAAAAATGTCATATTGGGTTGTCCCTCTTTCGGGTCGAATAGAAAAGACAAACTGGCCGGCCACTGACGTTTCCAAATCCAACCCCGAGCTGCGAATCCATACTTCCCCTGAACAAACACCCGCCTTAAGAATACCCCCATGACCACTTACATACGTGATTGGGTAGACAATTTAGTTTAATACTCAAGCAGACACTGAATAACCGGGTTGGATATACATAATTAAAACGCTATGACACCGTGGCAATCATGCCTCCGTGCCTGCCAATGCAATGCGTGGATTAGCTGCGCAAACATGTGCACGTGTTGCGTGTGTCGCTATTTTATAATAGGGTTGGCACAGAGTTCTGAAACCTTTTAACGCGCTTTTATTAACTTTATCTATCCAAATATAATAAACCCTCAATGATGTGTTCAAGAACCGCACATTATGACCACCATAAAAATTTACTGTTTTGTAAGCACAATTTTTTTTTCTGTAAAAATGTTGTATTATTGCTAAATACGAGGGTGACACGGAAAGTTTTTAGAACAGGCCACCTGTAAACGATATAATAAAAAAATAAGTTTAGATTTTGAAAATTCATCTCTCTGCGAATATTATTGTGTATGTATTTAATTCGTTTGTCATTTGTTTTACGATTTGGCGGTGAATTGAAAATTGTCTGTGTCACGTCGTCGGCATGAATTTTAGGAGACAAAATTTTCTTGCAATTATTTTTTATGACTTTCGATGTCATTAAAGTCAAAAAGAAAGGTATGATAGACTTCGATTGGCCTTTCATGGTAAAGCCCCATTACGTGCCACTGTTTACAACTGATTTAATGAGTGTATCCGTGGTTGCGCTAATTTCACCGATGATCTGCGTGAGGGCCGGCCTTCGACGGCAACGACTGCAGACAATATCAGTGTTGTGAGGCGTGTGATAGAGACTGACAAAAGAATGACCTATCAGCGGATTCAGACGAGCTTAGGTATTGGTATGAGTCAAGTGCACAAAATCCTCCATGAACATTTGGCTATCAGGAATCTTTGTGCCCGGTGGATACCTCATAATTTGACAGAGTCCCAAAAACTCTCTTGTGTTGATTGGTGTCGTGAAATGGTTCAAAGATTTAACGGAGATGACTCAAATGTTGTTTTCAACATGCTTACGGGTGACGAAAGCTGGATTTACTGTTATGGACCTGAAACTAAAAGGCAGTCTGCTCAGTGGGTGTTTCCTTCAGAGGAGTTGCCAGGTAAAGTGAAGAGAGGTCGAAGCGTGGAAAAAAAGATGGTGGCGTCGCTCTTCCGAATGACAGATCATATCGCGACAATTGTTATAGAGGATCAAAACACAGTTATCGCAGATGAGAACACTAACAATAGTTTACCACTTGTCTTGGAAAAAGGTCGGGAGAAGCGACCTCGCAGTAGGGTCCTCCTTTACCACGACAACGCATCGTCGCACACCACCAAGCAAACGATCGACTATTTGGCGATGTCAGAATTACTGGGTTACCCACTGTATAGACCCGACCTCGCACCTTGCGATTTTAATTTATTTCCGAAAATAAAAGAAAAACTTCTAGGAAAACGTTTTATGGACGCCGAGGAAGCAGTGGCTGCGTGTCAAAGGGTAGTCGAAGAGAACCCTAGGGACGAGTGGGCAAAGCGCTTCTCTCAGTAGTTCAATCGGATACAGCGATGTATTGATGTCAAGGGAAACTATTTTCAAAACATATAATAAAACTAACAACTTGCTAGTTTGTTCAGTTTTGATTTTCTAAAAACTTTCAGTTTGACCCTCGTAATAACATCGATTTCGATAATATTATTTATTCAAATTTCGAACATCTCTGAAAAACAAAGAAATTTGAGATGACGTTTAGTTCGAAATTAACTGTCAATTTGCAATCAAATTTGCCAAATGTCGCACGTACAAGTAAGATATCGAACGATAGGATAGTTGGCGCTGACTCTAGTTTGTCTCTGAATTAAAAAACTATGACAGCTGCCAGAAAACTTCATTACCGCCATTAGCGGGTTGAATTTGTTATAATATGCGACTCCTGAATGTATCATGGAGGCTTATGATATGTGGCTAATTAAGTAGTAAGTAGTAGATGTAATAAAGTACCTAGTGTATGTAACTGTACATTAGGGTGTAGCGAATTTTTTTTTTTTGGACATTCAACTCAAAACGACTCTAAAACGTTGCATGGGGCTGCCAGGTGTACGAGAAAAATAATAATAAAAACATTCAATACTACTTTTAGCCCTCTACTCATCTCGACTCTACTGTCATCTTGAATATTATGATCAAGCCCATATTGAAAAATATGTTTTTTTATCAAAATCTTGTTTTTTTTTAATGAAAGTCAAGTGATTTTTTTCTAAGCACATAATACTCGAAATAAAAGATATTTATTGCATAATAACAATTTTAATTTGGGTCACAGGTTCACGTAGTAGTTGCCGTAAGTATGAAAGAAGCTCAAAACATTTGAAGTTGAAACCCTTTATAAATCTAATACTAATTACGTAAAAAAAAAGATTTTTTTTACCAATTATGAGTAAAAAAAATATTTCTAGCTCAAGTAGAGGGCTGAAACATATTTAGAATCAATTACATATATGGGTGATTCTACAAAAAATGGGTAACTTGATGTTACAGGGCAATAAAACTATGTCAAATTTCGAGAATAATGACCGGGCGTCAAATGCCA
The DNA here is from genome assembly GCA_947623375.1 of Apotomis capreana. Taxonomy (NCBI): domain Eukaryota; kingdom Metazoa; phylum Arthropoda; class Insecta; order Lepidoptera; family Tortricidae; genus Apotomis; species Apotomis capreana. Next base: position 7,310,136 of record OX392506.1, on the reverse strand, counting down.
ACTCGGTCAATTCGCGTGTAGCTGACACTGCGCAAAGCGATATCACTGTGCATGCCGAACCGCGGCCCCCCTGCCCTCTCCTCGCGGGGCCTCCCGTCAACGCTTCATCGAAACCACGTCGTCGTTTTGCTGACGTCGTTTCTGCTGGTGAGCCTGTTCCAGCCCGCCGGAAAGCCGCGCCCTCAAAAGCGCGTGAAGTTCGGGATCCTCCAAAAGAGGAAACCCCTCGCACCAGTGTGGACAAGGAGGGTTTCACAACGGTGTCAAGAAAGCGTAAGACACGCAAGAGTCAGTGTGGTACTGCAGAACCGGTTGGTTGTGGTCTGCGGGTCTCCACACCGAGCAAGGCGCTGTACGTGTCGCGCCTGCATCACACTGCCACCGCTGAAGAAGTGACGCAGTATGTTCTCCAGAAAACCGGCTACTCGCTGAGGGTGTTCCAGTTGCATTCGCGCCACTACGTGCACTTCAGCTCGTTTGTAGTGCGCGTACCGCGGCCGCTCCAGAAGACCGTCGCGTGTGCTGATTTCTGGCCGAAAGGTGTCGTGTTTCGTCGGTTCCGGGGCAACCTACCAAATACAACACCCGAGATGTCGGAACAACGGGGCCACGCTGTTTCGCCGTCAAAATAAACATTGTTCGGTTCATGACGCATTGGTGTAAACTGTAATGTTATGTAACCTGTTTTTCAATAAATAAATATATAAATGTTTTGTTACATTTTGTTTATATTTTTAATTCTATTTGAATACTATTAAATACCGTTTATTTGGTCACCTAATTTCAGCCATTAATTTTAAATACAAATTTGTGATACTCTACAACTTATCCTTAAAACGTCAGTACTTTGGCATGTCACAACCTCAAAAGTGGGCAATCAAATGGTTGTGTATTAAATATTACCTCTAATATAAGAAAACTTACTGGTTCACTATAATCTGTGATGTATTTAGTAATATGTATCACAAATTTCATAATATAATATTCTCACTGTTGTTGTAAAAAATATAAGAAACTTTGTGTTCAGTTTTACTCGTCAGTCCGCTGTCTGTTGTTCGAATTGGAATTTCGCGCTGAATATCGGCGACTCAAATTCAAATCCGCGTTAAATTTCAAGATTGATAGTAAAGTTAGCAGCAGGTCGCGCCATTTTACGGTAGTCATTACTGAGCTAGTACCTGAGTCATGGTTGTCATGTGAACACGTGCCGATCCAGTCAAAAAGTCAGTCCTATGGTAAGTCGTTATTTTCTTGTAAATCTGTGTTATACTTGAATTTATACATAGTCAACTTTGTTTTGTTAAAATGTAGCTAGTTGATATTCGAAAATATCAAAATAAATGTTGATTCTTGTTGAGAATTGTAATAAGTGTAAAACTGGCTTTGTGATGCTGTTCGTGCAAAGCTAGCCTTACGTATTGCATTGTCTATGCCCGCGCTCTTTTGTCTAGATTCAGTCTCCGATCGGACAGATTTGTTGGAACGTTCATGTTTTTTTGATGTTTTATTTTACAATGAATTATATTATAAATATTATAACTTGCGTGTTTATTACAAGCGAAGGCGGATACAAACCGCCACAAGTGGCGACCGTGACTAAAAAAAGTGATAAAAAATGATAGATCTACGAAAAGCAATTCGTGAACGGCAACAACTAAGAAGGATATTTAGTCGTTCTGGTACATCTCTCGAAAATGAATTACTAGAAGAGGACAGAGATTTTGATGGGATAGAAGTGGACTTCCTGTATCTGGAAGATAAAATATCCCGTCTAAAAGTATTGGACGACATCATACAGAATATCTACATAACGAGTGAAGAGTATCAAGAAGAATTGCATAGCAAAGAAGTAGATGACTCGGAAAAATATATAAGTTTATTTTTCACATACAAACAAAAATATCTGCAGTTGAAACAAAAGCAATCGCCGAAGGAAGAAGTGACATATACAGCTGTCAACGAAGAAAAAAGGAACTTTAAACTACCACAAATAGAAGTAAAGAAATATAACGATGACCCGAAAAATGGATACAGTTCTGGGGACAGTTCAGGAAAATACATGAAGACAAAAACATTAACGCTGAAGACAAGTTCCAGTACCTCCTTCAGTGCCTTAAAGAAGAGTCCAACGCGCGGGCTCTTGTGGAGAGCTTCTCCCCTTCAGCGGAGAACTACGAGAAAGCCATCGCACAATTGAAGAATCGTTATGGAAGAAAAGGATTTAATTAAAAAGAAAGGTGGGTGTTATGTATGTTTAAAGAGTGGACATATGGCAAAAGAATGTAAGTCATATTAAAAATGCCTATTATGTAAACGAAGGCATTTGATTGTCTTATGTCCAGAAATACACACCACAAAGAAAGATTATAAAGAAGGCTGGGGTGGACATTGCAAGATCCTACCACAAACACTTACAGATCATCTCTGTTACATACCTGTTTCTCAAAAGAGAGTATTATAGCAGAGAGTATTGTGGAACATTGTTAGGAATTAAAGATCCACAAGAAAAGAAGAAACAGGAAGAGATATTAATATATTTTGACGATAATATTTCTGAGACAGAGATGGGCCGATATGAAGTGAACCATTTGTGGAAGGAAAACATTCCAGCTGATATAAGGAAAGCCTTCTTAAATATTTTAGTGAAGAAAGAAGGCAGAGAATATTTAAAATTCCTTTGGTGGAAGAAAACAGAACTGTGTATAGATGTAGTAACATATCGGCATCCGAGAGTGGTATGCACAGAAGCTGAAGGAATCCTTTTACGTCGACAACTGTGTTCCAGAGCTAGAGAAATTTATTTCAAAGCCATAAGAATTAATGATATGGAATACTATTGAAGATGACTTGCAGTGCAACGTAAACTTGATACACAAAATTAAAGACAAGATTACGAAGAGAGAACTGCTAAGAGTAAACGTTATTTACACGGACAATGGCACCAACTTCCAGGAAACAGCAAATTTAATGAAGAATATCGACTGGAATAAAGTTGAAAATACCACTGCATCACGAACCATTATATGGAAATTTATTCCACCAGGATCTCTGTGGTGGGGAGGATGGTAGGAACACATAATTGGTACAAGATAATGTAATGATGTTTAATTTGTTTAGAGTTATTAACTGTACCTGTGATTTGTAATGTTGATAAAGTGTACTAACTAAATGTTATGTAAGTTTGAAATGTTTTGTAAGTTTGAAGTTAAAAACTTATGTTCTTTACTTATTTGTTTGCCCGCGGGAGGATGTTGAGAATTGTAATAAGTGTAAAACTGGCTTTGTGATGCTGTTCGTGCAAAGCTAGCCTTACGTATTGCATTGTCTATGCCCGCGCTCTTTTGTCTAGATTCAGTCTCCGATCGGACAGATTTGTTGGAACGTTCATGTTTTTTTGATGTTTTATTTTACAATGAATTATATTATAAATATTATAACTTGCGTGTTTATTACAAGCGAAGGCGGATACAAACCGCCACAATTCTAAAGAAAACCTCAAATTCATGTCTTTTTCATCAGTCCGTTGGCGTCAGTCCTTTGTGTGATATTGCGCCAAAAGACTGACGGGTTTCCAGGGTACTGACATTTGTCGCGTGTTTAAGCTGTTTTTTTTTTACTTTTTAGCTTAAAGCATTGTGCCGCCTCCTAAATAAACTAAATAAGTCTAAGGATACAGAAGGTATAATAAAAAAGGAAAGAAAAGCCAAAAGTGACCCAATGCAATTTTCAGAATACAAAGAGAAACAAAGGGCAGTCATTTTTTAATAAAATTAAAACTTGGGAGCAACGATTAGCTAGAAAAAAAAGGCAACTGAGTACACGCAAAATCTTTGTTCATAAGAATGCTCCTTCGACTACTGACAACGAAGCATAATCAATAGATGGTAAACAATTAAGACCTATTATGAACGATGACCAAAGAGTAAATTAAATGAAAGACAAAAAGTCAATAAAAAAGGTTGGACCAAGTAATGGGTTCAAAACTGAGAACTAAACTGAATAATCATCGTCCAAAATATAGAAGAGTCCAAAATAAGTCAAAGTAAGTGGTAAAATTTATGGAAGAAACTCCATAAACCATAATTGGAGAAATGATTAAAGATATGACTAAAAGGAAACGAAGGAATCAATGAAGACGGCCTTTTTAAGAAGAAAACTACATAAAGACATAAAAAAAGTTCAATCTACAAAAAATTCAAATTGTGTAGAATACCAAAAACAAAAGTGACTTATTAAAAAAAGGACGATTACTTAGAAAACGTATACTGTTAAACTACTTTAAATTAGTAAAGCCAGTTAAATAGCTGTTTGAAAGGTGGAGATAGTTCTTTCTCACAGTATTACATTAAACAGCTTTTTAGATTGTTATTTAAGTGAATAAAGACTAAGAGTACGACAGAAAATATCTGCTATTATTAGTTTCTAAGAGATATGTTTCTAAATTTTAAGAAATATCAGACATATCTAATGAAGTTGTGTATTTTGTCAGTACTTTGTCACCCTCGTCAGTCCCCTGGCAGTCAAATTCAGAAAAACCGAAATTTCTCAGCTTCTACTTAAAAAAATGACTGGCCCAATCACGAGCAGTATATTCTTTACATTACCTACCTTATGTACCCGAAATTGTAGCATTTTGATTTAAAAACTATCATATTCAAAATATCCCGAAAATTTACCCAAGTTTTGTATATTCGCCCATATATATATTCATTAATATCTTATCTAAAGGCGACATATTACAAAATGTTCCAGATCGATCAGACAACTTTTTTTTTCTCCATACATCTACGCTCCACCCTACTGTACATAATTAGGTATTAAAACACTCGTGTGATGTTATTATGAAACTTGCCTTCGGCTCGTTTCATAAACCCACACTTGTGTTTAATACCCTTCGTTAAGTACAGTCACATAAACTACTATCACTTGTAACAGTGTCTTTGTTTGTAAGTAATTATAACTATGTACATTATTATAATAAAAATGGACTTAATAGCGTTCAAAAAGTGATCATGGTCTCGCAGGGACTCGCTTCCCATGAACGCACCGCAACATTACGTCCGAAACGTACCTACCGGTAATTAATAGTACCAGAGTCACGTACGACGTTTTTCATCACACTTTGGAGGAAAAATAAAACAAAAGTAATAAATAGTAGTCAATACCAAAATTACTTACCGCCCTAGGGCGTAATACTTGTTTACGAGCAAGTGTGATGAAAAAAACTATTTGAACACGATTAAGTCCCGTTTTGTTATAAATAATAATATGACTAATGTGTGAAAATAGTGTAAGTTTAAATAAAATGAATAAATATCAGACAAACTCACACAAATCGATCTAGTCCCAAATTAAGTTCAAAAACGCTTGTGTTATGGGTACTAGACGACGATATACATACTTATATAGATAAATATATACTTAAATACATAGAACAACCATGACCCAAGCACAAATATTCGAGTTCATCACACAAATATTTGCCCTGGCCGGGATTCGAACCCGGGACCGCCGGCTCAGTAGGCAGGTGCTTACAAAAGGAGCCAACCGCCTCGTCTAAAAGTTTAAATCTATATAATTAATAACAATGTAATCAAAACGTAGAAGAGAACTAAATTTTAACCTACTTCTTATTGTTGTATTAAAATGAAACTTTGCGCATAAATGTAGTTCACGTGTAAATAAATACAATGATTTGGGATCTTGGAGCTGTTCTGATGAGGGAGATGAAGATAGAAGGCGGCTATAGAAACTCATATATAGCACAAGATAAAATCTTCCTGTATGGGCTCATTTCATTGATCTTGATGAGCAATTAACGTTCTTTAAAAGCATTCTCTAAGACATTCAAGTACTTGAGTGGGAGGGTTTTTAATTAAATTGTATAGTTTTCTTCCGCAATCAAAAGACATAGGATTCTGTTTGGATAAGGAAAATAGAAAAAAGGAATCTAGAAACCATGCAGTGGCCGATGTGCATGAACTAATTGATAAAATAAATGGGTCATGAATAAACCAACGAACTTGTGTAGGTACCTAGATAATGTTTTTATTCAATGTTTTCATTTCAGCAATCTTCTTTTTCCCGTTTCATAATGGTGCTACCATAATCATAATCGTAAATATTATTTTTTCTTTACCATGCTGATGTTAATAGCATTTTTTATCTTTTTTAGCCTACTTCTTGAAATCCTAAATGGTGGGCATTATGTGCAAAGTTTCTGCCAAATTATTTACTGAAAATCCGACATACGAATATGCGTTTTTTAGACAATCAGGTGACCACCGAAATCCAAAACGGTAAAAAAAATGCTGCAATCCTGTGTTGGTGCTATCCGGTTCAATTTATAAAGGCTGGGCGCTAATTCAAGTGTACTTTGAGATATCGTTAGATAAGGTAGTTATACCTATCGCTTTTAATACCCGATGCTTGCGATTCGAGCTGCATAAAGTGGCAATTTACGTTACAACCCGTCACTTCGGCAATCTCTCCGAAATAGAAGACAGATGAAATTATAGCCCAGGCTGGATATTGATTACTGTTGAGTGACTCGATCAGTGGCTATTGGCAGCCCTATTTTAATCCACCCGCGCTTCGCCAACCGCAGTGAACTATGACGGAACAAACAAAAGCTTTTAGTTACGGAAGAACATTTCACAGTTCAAAAGTTACGAGGATACTGATATAGTTCTCAGTTTTATCGTCAGTTTTCTTAGAAGTAGTGAAAACAGGGCCGTAATTACAAAATATATTACTTTGATCTCTCGAAGATAAAGGTAAAAGAGATAAAAGTAAAGGAGTCTAAGGTCGCCGCCCGTTCGTACCAGTTGCACCAGTCAGCCGCTCGCTATATACATTGTATTATACAACTAAACTATACGTGACTGTATTAAAATACTTAAACGGGTTTACTCACGTCGTAGAAGTCGAATAACGCTCGACATGTTTCGAATCGGTACGCGATTCATCATCAGGAGAGACGATCAGTCGCGGCGGCGGCCAACCGAACACGAGTGTTCGGTTGGCTGCCATCGAATAACGCTCGACATGTTTCAAATCGCGTACCGATTCGAAACATGTCGAGCGTTATTCGACTTCTACGACGTGAGTAAACCCGTTTAAGTATTTTAATATGTCTGAGACTCACGATAGTTTTCTATGTAAAATATACTTGACTATACCTAAAAATGGATCCCGTGGCATCGTATCAATTTATTTGAGCATTTTAACTGCATTCACTTTCTTATTAGTGCCGCGGAATATTTGTCCGTATGTGTCGTAAATAATTTTACACGTTATTATGTTCCAAATAGTGATGGGTCGCGGGAATATTCCCCAAAATGGGGAACATTGAACTTTTCTTAGTATTTAGAGGGACTTTTAGTACCAAAAACTTATAATTTGGCATGGTTATACATATATTAGTCATTTTGACAAATTGGTAGAACAAATTATGGCCAAGTTTATAAAGATAAATATGTTTAAAATTAATGCGGGCACTAAGACGGGCATGGTAATAGGTATGTTATGTAATCCGGTGAAAATGTATGTCAAAGTTGTCATATAGGCGAAGGGTCACTTTGATAGGTAGGTACTGAATAAATTAACCGACTTGGTTTTATATTGTATCTCACAACTCTTTTCGGTAGACGGTTGCGAGACTTGCAATTTTTTTACATGTAATGTTTTTGATAGGATCTCATTTCTTTTTGTAAGTGGTCCTCCTTATTTTTCCTTTAAGGACTACTAGCTGTGTATCCGCAACTGTCTTTCTTAAAGCCCACTCTCTGTCTGTGTGGGCTTTTCTCGAAAGTTTTGATAAAGCGATTTTTGACAAGCCAGGACGGTAATTACTTCTTAACTAGTCTATTATACTCCGAAATTGCGGAGTTTTGCACTTTATCACTACCGAAGTTGACATTAACTAAATGTAAACCACACAGACTTGTCACTCCCTCTCATGATCCATAATGATCCCTCTCATTATACATAATGATCCTTCTCATGATTCCTCTCATGACGGTAGTAATGATGAGGGTGGTGATGATGGCGGCGATGATGGTGGTAGTGGTAATGGTAGTGGTTATTTATTGTGTTGGGGATGTGCTTGTGGTAATGGTCGTGGTGGTAATGTGGTGAGGATGTTGATTTTATAACCATCGTCATCACCTTCACTACAAGCATTGTCATCACAATCGTCATCATCCATCACCACTATGACCATCACCATCCGAATCAACACCTCCATCTTCATAGCTAATCACCATTATCGGCATCATCATCGTCATCATCATCGTCATCGTCATCATTTTTATCATAAAGGTCCAATTAAATTAAATTAATAAGACAAAGACTTAAAGAGATAAGTACTCAGTTAAAAACTATGAACCTCAAACAAGACTATTGATGGCAAAAATGGGTTTACTCAAATTGTTCATCCCGGGTTTAAAAGACGAGTTTTTATACTTGTATTGGACACATTACAAATACAAGAATGAAAAAAATCTACCACTAAATTACCGTAAGGTCGGGTCAGGTTACTTTGGCTACTCGTCAGGTTACTTTATCTATCCGCTGGGTTACTTTAACAACCCGCCGGGTTACTTTAACTACCCGCCGGGTTACATAAGTTACTCCTTGGATTACTTTTTTGTTACTTTCCGGGTACTCTGGTTACTCCATGCCGGGTTACTTCACGACACAATTGTATTGTTGGAAGGTTAACCTTTTTTTAGGGATACGTAGCTCAGGCGGCAAAAACAGGGCCATTATCATATCAGTATCACTTTGTTGTCCGTCTGTCCATGACATTTTTCTTGATACCCGGTATATTATTTCAAATTAAATAAAAACTAAAAAGGAAACATATTTTGATAACTTAGTTATTATCACTAACTTACCTACTGTTGAAAAAAGTTGCTGATACGACTTGTCTACAAAATCGCATCACGTTAAAAATACGTTCGCTTGAGAAAGTCTTAATAAAGTAACAGTTGTATCAAAGTGGATCAAGAATAAGATAAAATGCTTGCTCTTACGGTTAAAACGTTAATTAAGAGCACCATATCTATCGCCAACCGGGCATCTGCAGAAAAAGATCTTCGATGACCGTGGGAGCGGCCGCGTCGAACCAGATGTTGGCGTAACAAGTCAGTCTTTTGTTTTCATTCCATTAAGCTGTAGTGTGAACGAATACTCTAGGGGGTGTGAACGTGTTTGTTTATCTATGTGGTGAATACTTTGAATATGGAAGCATATTTTATTTATAAACTAAAGCGCCACGCAGTGTAAACAAAAAGTGGCCTAAATGTTAATCCAGGGTATCAGCTACCTCTATAACGAATTTTATCAAAATTGTTCCAGCCGTTTGTGCGTGAAGAATTAACAAACACACAAAAACACTCGCACGCCTTTATAATATTAGTATGTGTGTGATCCTAGGCCCTAATTATGACATTCAGAACACTGAAAGACATGACTAATTGATATTGCTCAATCATGTTATTTTAATTTTAGCGAAGCGACCACCGATTCCAGGCGTATCAAAATAGAGGCAGTACCTACGTTTATTTCGGCGAGAAAGAAAAGTTCGTGACGGTAACAGTGGAAAAGTGCATATTGCAATTATATAATAGTTGAATTATAGTGACCAGATATCGGATAGGTATATTTCAATCTCAAACTGGATAAAAATCAACCACTTACTAAACTTCATCTAACCTACGAATTACGAAAAGGAGAAAGAATCCAGTTCGATTCTATTTTCTGTTGCTCATTCATTGATTCCAATACACTACTCTTCAGTAGATGAAAAATTTCAAAAAACTTGCCCTACCGTATCACGAGGAGAGAAAACCTTCTTCATTTATTTTTGAAGCTACAGCAAAATCTGTTCCTTATTCTGTACATTTTCATTCATTTCATTGTTGATATAACAAATACTACCTACCAAAACGTTGATTGATTTGAGTTGATTTATATTTTGACTTAGTTGTTCATTGATTAGAAATGTTTAGCTTTCACTAGCGCAAACATTAAATTAGATTGTAGCTATAATGTGACTACTTTCATAAATCGATTACTTTTACGACGTTACACTAGCCAGTAGCCAATCGAAATCGATAATAACTTTGATTAAACAAAAATTATACCATGGTAAGTTCTTAAGTAACTTGAAACACTTTCGACTCTTATAATAAATAGAAACTGTATCTTTAAAGTTAAACCAAGTTTACATAATCAAATCATGGGTCGAAGTCGATGGAGCTCTGCGATTACCAAATTTACCGATATCTTGTCTTTTCTCGTATCACAGAATTGTATCTTCTTGTCTAAATAGCGTTTAAAGATCTATTGATCTTTATCTTTATGAGAAAGTAGATTAATTTCATTACTGTGACTATGCTAAACTAGAAATATTCTATATAATATACTAGCATCAGCACTTAAAACGGCGACGAACAAACTTCAAATATATCTTCTAAGTTCTGAAGTTTATTAGCTACTATCAAACACAAATTTCCTCATCGTCATTTGGATCAAATACCATTGTTACCCAAACACCGAAGCCCCGCCGCCTATTTTATTAGAAGCTGTATATTCTCATTAACGTCAGGATGTTTGGGTATAGTTTAAGAGAGAACCCACAGTAGCGTCTTTTGATCATCAGCGTCCTGCCAGCGTTCGTGTAGCGGCGACGAAATGTCATTGATGTATGTCTCTTTTTCGCTGTGAGGGCGCTGGTGAGACGTTAATACTCAATATACAACGCTAACGTCACGGCACAGTTGCACCAAACCAACTTAGCGTCGACGCTGCTGCTATAATAGCAGAACGCTGACGCTCAAAAAACGCTAGTGTGGGGTATCTCTTATTCGCATCAACAGCCAATTAATCTCATTATAGCATTCCAAGCCACGCGTTTCGCAGATTACGAACCCCCAAATATTTAGTCTTTCCATAACTTTGTTTTCTTATTTGTCGACCTTTTATCGAAAGAATTTTAATTAAAACTCTTATTGGGTACACGCAGCTACTTCTCATGCAAAACATTCCATAATTATGCATATATAGATTAGTTAGGTAATTAAGTCGATGGAAATTTATGTACTTGACTTTCTCAAGGTTTCGGTGCAAAGTTAGGAAGAAGCTGTATTAAATAAACATGAGTCTACTAGCGATAAACTAGTATCGTAATTACGAGCAGTAATGGGAGCATGTATCTTCAGTGAACCTTGAATTAAAACGTCTATGAATACGAACTCTAGTGATCTAAATACTAGTTTGCAGAGATATAAACATCGACTCGATGTAAGAAACTCGCGACACCGGTTGAGCGGGGAACGTGTTCTGAGGAATCGTTCGATGAGACAAAAAATAAAATCGATTACGTCCTTGATGCTACTACAGAATTAAAATGCATTGAACGTTTCACACTAGAGACCAATGAGTAAAAATTAAAAAAGTAATTTTAATCCCTAAGCCAAAATGAAAAATAGCGTAAGTATGGTATGACCATAAATAGAAGGAAGATTTGCGATAAGAACAAGATATTGTTCGAAAAGACAAAAAAAAAACATTTAATACTGACGTAAAAATGAGAAAGAAATCAAAAGCGTCATTAGAAAATTAAAATGACGCTTTAAATTAAATTTAAGTCATAAAAAGAAGGAAAATTTGCGACAGATATAAATTAAACTTATCACTTAGTTGGACAGTGCTAAATTGGTGCAGCTGTTTGAAAAGTTATGCACGGAAACGGAGGCAAAAAGTCCACGAGCCGCGTCATACACAAATAAAACATCAAGACGGATTTGCGTACTGAAGTAATTTACTTGTAATTACGCCGATTGATGTTAGCTGGAGAAAATAATGATGAGGCAATTGATGAAATTGTCTCCAAGGTGGTCCATGCAAGCAAATTAATACAAGATTCTGATGGGCACTAATTCGCGTGTACTCTGCGATATCGCCAAATAAGGGATTACTCAGGTACATCGTCTGTCATTAAATATAACGCGATGTTTGCGATTTGAACTGTAAAACGTGACATTTTACGTTACTACCCGGTCTAGTTAAATTTGCGCCTGATATCTAAGGCATCCCATTTAATGAGGCACAAACTTAACGCAGCCGGGTTAGTGAAGTGGTGATATACTAGGTATATAGCAACTTCGGAGATCTCTTCGCGATATAACAGATATGTTTATGGAATTAGGGCCTCGTTTTAAAATTCAACGTTGAGGCCGAGAGACCAATTAATTACGTTCATCGCCCTCAGCTCAGTTGGAGCAATTAAAAAATCGGTCGTATTTCGGCATGAGCAATCCCTGTATTAGGAGTAATTGAGCTGATGGGCAGAATTGGATACGCTCGATTAGTTAAGTCGTCCTGAATAGGACATGTCGTAAGATCGTGCACAATTCGTTCGTCATACGGACCGGTCCGTGGGACCCCGTTATTCCTTGAATTGACCATTGCGTCCAAGGCCGGTGTAAATACTGTAAAACATATTATGTAATATGGACAATTGTTTATTGCCTTAAGGTATTCCTTGGTAGTTAAAGCATATGCGATGTGTCATTAGGGTTTTTGCTTGAGGTAACAATTTTTTTAATTTGCATTATTTACTCCCAAAGTGCTGTTTGTTTTGTTCTCTGTGACGATTTACCAAGAACCTGTTCTTCATTTTAGTAGTAAACAAAGCAGAAGAGTTCTCCAATACTCAGTTGTCGAAATTGCATCATAACAATGGTTTTAATAATTTAAAATTATTTGAGGGATTGATCGAAATTTAGCGCTTCAAATAAGCAATTCGTTTTCAATTTATTATCGCGCGATACACGTCATTTGCTTTATTCAAGTCCTCAACCGTCTACATATATAAGTTAGTAATTTCAGTCATACTCTCTCTTTTCATCTTTTCCATTTAGTGTCAGTTTGAAAGGGACAGCTTTATTTAATGAAATTTCGAATGTTTTCCGCAGTTGTTCGGAGTTTTCGCATCGATGCTTGACGCGGGCTCACCCCCGATCTGATTGATGGCGATGAAATTGGGAGTTTTATCTCAATTCCTTTACCAAAGTAAAAAGTTTTATAATACAAAGCATCCCATTAGTTTCGTTTTTAATCTATAGATTTTTTTTGATGTTCATTATCGTAATGACACGGGGTAGCACTTTCTTATGGTGTCTACTTTTACTAAATAAGCATAAGGCGACGATTTTTTGTAAAAGTATCAAGTTATACGGAAATGCTACAACTATTACGAACCTCATAATATTTTCTTTTCTTGATTGAGTACCCTATTTCAATCTATTATTCGTCTCAGTATTTTTCTAATCTATTCCTTTCCAAAAATCTAAAGCATTGTTCAAAAGTTACTTGACAAGATATTTAAAAGTAACTTTCGGTTAGTAGTTACTTAGAGAGATAAATTCAAATAGATAAAAACAGTATGCCTCTCAGTTTTAATATTCATGTCTTTATTTAATTCAGTCCACAGGGCTCTCACATTTCACAATTTCTCAAATGGGCCACATATTAAATGGGTGTCAATCCCATATTAGTTCAATTTAGATGTTAATGTTGTCGTATCAACCTCATCGGCGCATAATCTAGGAGTTTAATACAAATTTATGTGTGATAAATAATATGAGATGGCTTCAAATGACAGGGATTTAAAAATATGTAGGGCTTTTTAAAACGTGGAATTAGTACGGAATAGTGATTCCATTTTTTCATCTATGTACTTATGTTAAAAACTCGATTTTCATCTCCATCAACATCATTTCAACCCACATTGCTGAAGACACGTCTGTACATACACTACTTCGCAAACATCTTATATAAGTACCTCATACAAAATTAATGCTATAATGCATCTTTGGTCATCGGAATTTTATGATATTTCACTTACCTAAATTAAACTAGCCGCTCTGTGACCGGTATCACTGCCACTTTGAATAATATCGAAAATCTGACTAGACAAAAATCTATATTATTATTGAACCTACGCACAAAATGTCCACTCATAAAATCCGTTTTAGGAAAGTAACCCGTAGGCGAGAATAGGCGGAAATCTGGACATCCGAAATTCGTACATACATAAATAATAAATTCATAAAAAAGATAAATTTATTTGTACATAAATAATTGGCTAAGCTGAAATAGAGACGCTATCGCTCGCTCAGTCAAAAATAGAATTAATAGTAACATAATGGTAAGTATTGTTTAAGGTTGGTGCAGCAACAACAACCCATTATACAATGTGCCATAAACTGAAAGGGTAACTACATCTGTTTCTAATGAAGCTATCGGAATAGGTAGCCTTTTCACTCTAGTATGTCGCATAGCATATTTATTTACGACAGCTGACCTAGATTGCGCATCTGTGACCTATCTAAAAATAGTATTCGCATTTATAGCATCGTAAATAATATCAAGTGTCAAGTTGGTTTGACCCACACATTTCGTGGTTTGAAATATCACACGTGTTTGTAATATAAAAATGAGGACAAAGTTAAAATAACGCGAGGCTCTCCTTTATTATATTTCTATGTGTATTGTCATAATATGATGTCTGAAGTATTTTTATCTATAAGTACACTAAGAGGTGCTACTTATTCCGCGTATACGTATTTTCATTACCGTAGATGGATAAAAAGTATCCTATAACCATCTTTGGATGTCCAGCCTTGTACCCAAATTGGTTAAAATGAAATTTTTCCAGCCGTTTCGGCGTCATGAAAGCTCAAAGAAAATTTTACCAATAGTCACAAGACTGTGCGGTACGGCAAGCGATTTATCCTGACAAGATTTTTCCTGAACTAATGACTCCTCTCCATAGAAAACTGAATTTCAACACAATTTTAGGATGATATACATAATATACATGTATAAAAATTAATTGTGAAATGGATGTATATAGAAACCTCAAGAAAAGTCAAGGTCATCAGTAAAAATGTGTGGGCAGGTATATGTCACACGCATTTTGCACACACGCCTAAAATATTTGAGGAGCTCCTTCCATTTCTCAAGGATCGCATCATCAGATCTGAGTACACCAAAATTTTATAAGACCAATATGGAGATGAACCTATTCTTCAACAAAAAAAAATAATAATTTGCAATACCGGCATGACGAAGTTTTGAGGTAACAAACGTTAAAACCAAAAACAATCCAATAACAACAAATAAAAAAAAAATACAACCGAACAGAGAACATAGTCTTTGAAGTCGGCGGAAACGGGACTTATCATGGACACCTTACCATTGGTAATTTATCAGGGTCCGTAAAATGCAAGCAAAATTTTATTCACTGAAGTGCTCTGTAGGATCGTCCCTAGTTGTCATACTTCATTTCAATCGATTTTGCTCGCATTTTACGATCCTCGGTAATTATCCAACGTTTCGACTGTTTAAGAGTCTGGTCGTCGTGGTCATGGTCTGAAAGCCATTCCAATAACGACGAGATATAATTACTATCAGTATTAACAAACTAGTGTAAAAGGTAAAGTGGGTATGGGTAGAATATAATATAGAAATGCCTATATATGTTTGTAGGTATACTAGTTTTCCTACAAACCGTAAGAGTAAAAGAAACGTAATTAAGACTTATACGGATCTAGCAGAAATTTTATCACATACCTTAAAATGTATAGAAACACAGCAATGCCATTTTAACCATAAAAGTGTTTATAAATCAATTAAAGTGCAGAAAGACTTTAAAATATTAGTAGAGATACACGTAGCAGTATTTATCTTTTTGATCGATTAGATTTCAAATACATAAACGTTTCCATAAATAAGTTTCTTACTTCTAGATTTATCCTGTTTGTGTCTTGTAGTGAAGAACCTATTGTATTTTAGTAGTAGATCTTTTATCCTGCGTTCTCAATAACACACCCTAAAGGACGAAATTTCAGAACTTCTTTCGT
This sequence comes from Apotomis capreana, assembly GCA_947623375.1. NCBI lineage: Eukaryota > Metazoa > Arthropoda > Insecta > Lepidoptera > Tortricidae > Apotomis > Apotomis capreana. The sequence continues at coordinate 7,294,198 of OX392506.1, read as the reverse complement.
AGTCGCTCACATACATTATTATGTATATGTCCTTATATGGTTGTATGACTTAATTTCATCATTCAGATTTAAACATTTAAGTGGGATGTTATTTGCTATTAAGTCACTGTAAAAAAAATATCCAAGTACATGTACGGATTGTACGGAGGAAAGTATTTAAATCATTTTGACGTACAGACAAGAAAACCAGAAACACTTAATTTAGTCATCGGCCTATATCGTAAAGCCTATTCGATAAACCTAGGGTTTCCGCGTTTGTGTCGATCTGTGCTAAGTGATAAGAAACAGGCTAGTAAGCGCACTCGCTATCGGTCATCGAACCCCATTCCTTGCATGCGATTGAAACGAAAGCCGTTACACAAGGAGTGGCTGTAACGCAGTTAAAATAGCAGTCAGTATGTTAGAATGTTCAGCTAAAGTTATAGCAAAATCTCTGGCGAAATGAAGGAGACTCGACTCAATCTTCTAAATGCCAGTTATCTCTATTATCTCTGTTATATAATGACTGATCTGATGAAGCCGAAGAGTTCTTCAATGCCAACTACGTAAAACGCAGATTGAATTGGTTCACCATAATGTATTGAGTCTGCTGCATGCCTATTTTTGTGTCCATCGATACGTTAACTTCGTCAAAGTGAACTTGGCACAAAGATAATCTGAGATTAATGAGTATTCGACAACTCGATTTGGTCACAGGAAATAAACTGGATGACGTCCATAAAGGCACTCGTATCAAAGTGTGACTTGAATGCTTAAAATCCATTGAAACTCTGATGGTTTATTTGAACACGGTTTCCTTATCATGATAGTCAAATAAACATGTACTTTTCTGTTTACATCAAAGTACTATATTTATAGCCATTAGACATTATGCTGCCATACTGTTCATTCATTATTGTGATACTTCATGTCGCACAAAATATCAGCTCTCGTTATTCCGCACAGCCTACAATCTACGTACACAGTCAATAAAGCCCAACTGAGCCCATTTCTCTTACAACCGTTACATTCCGACATTGGGATTGGGACCAAACCAAATAGGTGTGAATCGAAAGGGAAGAACATTTCCGTGCGGTTTATTTCTTTGGCAATTTGAAAAATGCCACTTTATTTCTTTTTAGTATATAACACGTGTATAACATCATATAAATAAATATATAAAAGTCGGACAACCTCACACAAATCGATCTAGTCCCACGGTAAGCTCTAGTAGGCTTGTGTTATGGACACTAGACGACGATATAGATAAATCCATACTTAAATAAAAATATCATCCATGACCCAGGCACAAATATTCGAGTTCATCACACAAATATTTGCCCTTGCCGGGATTCGAACCCAGGACCGTCGGCTCAGTAGGCAGCTGCTTTACCACGCCAACCGAGTCGTCATAGAAGGTGGAAACTATTGAAAGCAAAGAAATATCGAGGATAACGAGGAAACATTTGTTATTGGCACAGTGTACCTAGAATGTATCGTAGGTTAAGAATATATTCATCAAAATGTGTTTTAGTGAGAGTTGTTTAGGAAATAAGTGCCTGGTTACTGTTTAATTGTATATAGATTGTAAGACTATTCTGTACTTATTTCTGTTTGATCTCCAATAAATAAAAAAAAAAACAATAAAAAATGGAAGGTAAACATCTAGGTATCTATACTATTTCAAAATTATCAAATTGTATTGAAAATCAGTTTTCTATGGCTCTCCATTATTTCAGGAAAAATATTACCTACCAGCGCGATTAAGGATTTGTAGGGGCGCGGGGCGCCAGTTGTACAGCGACGTCTACGTCTGTTGGTTAACATTTCTTTATAAGTGTATGAAACATGTAATGTCTCATTTATTTTAATGTGGGTACACCACAATTTTTTATTTAATACAAAGATCAAAGCTTAAAGAAAAAATTAAAAAGGAGCTACCTGGTGTAAGAAGGTTAAGGTGTACCTTTCAAATAAAACAATGCAAAGATCGACACACAGCATAAGGAAAAATTCGTCAGGTCTTCCTAGAGCTAGGGTAGCGAAATGGTTAACGCGCTGGACCGGCAATCCAGAGGTACCGGGTTCCCGGTCTCTTCCACCAGGTAGCTCCTTTTTAAATTTTTTCTTTAAGCTTTGATCTTTGTATTAAACGCTTAACATTTCTTTGTTCGGTCATCACGCCGAAACAGCAGAACCGATTTCGACCAATTTTGGTACAGGGATAGCAGGATATCCAAATATTGTTATAGGATACTTTTTATACGGTAAAGAAAAAAAGTATTTGGCATCTTCTTGTAATGTCGTATAAATGAGTTTAGTGTTAGATGAGAGAGCTACGTGGACAAGCTTTATAAGCCACAGAGGGCTAATAAAGGCTACCTACCTATATATACTTTAAGGCACTTCCAGCACTTAATTGGCTTAGAAAAAATTAAACAATTAGTGTATACACTCTGGTTGGGGCTTCTGACCTAGGATTTTTTTCGACCACGGAAAAGTACGTGTATACTTATATATAAACTTATATAATATCTATTTGCAAATATTATTCAAGAAATGGATCAATTTTCTAAATTTTTAAATCAATAAATGTTTAAATAATTAATTAATGTTGTTGCTTTGTGTCAATATTTATAAAAGTAATAAATGCTTATACATAACTCCAAACAAAGTAATGTTGTCAAACATGTCTCTAATAATTTTGACAACATACCAACGAGATTGAAAATAGATGTCATTGAGCAATTAACAACTATTAATAATCCAAACCACTTTCTCTTTTAGTGGTCGTAAACAAGTTTTTTTTACAATTTCTAATTGCGGAAAAATGGTGACGGAAGTACCCATTTTGTCACTTTCGATTGTGCGCGGCATAACCGAAAGTTCATGATAAATAACGATTAGTACAGCTTTAGCAACATTGTGTGCCTACTATTTCTTGTCTATTGCTTGAAAGAAGACAAGACAAACCAACAGTGCAATTTTCTGCTAATTGTCGGCCAGTACTAACACAATCAGCTTGCTCATTGGAGCGTGCCCAAGAAATAGACACACATATATATACAGATTCTTTTTACCCGGGTGCGTCAGAAGATGTATACCTACATCTTCTGACGCACCCGGGTAAAAAGATTAAGTTATCTAATAAGCAGCAAACACACTCTGAGCATGTAAAACGGGTTACCAAGTAGAAGCTATCTCATACCTCGAGGGGCCAAATTCCGCGACACGTACAGACGAGCAATTATGAAGCAGAAACAAAACAAGCACACTTATATCGCTACTCGTTTGTATTTCCCTAATGCCCTGTCGGGATAAAACATTAGTACAGTCAACCAAAAATGTGGTCTACCACTTTTCGACTCTATTTTACATGTAATAGAGTCCAAAAGTGGTAGACCACTTTCTTTGCTGACTGTACACTGCCACAGTACTTTTAGTAAGCAGAAGTATTGAGATATATATCAAAGCGCAAAGAAACTTTGTTCTCACCCTTCTTTTGATTGTGCATCGAGCTGATACTTTTGAATATCCATTATTACCTTTTTATTGATATTTTATTACCTTTCTAAATTAATTATCTATATCAGACAGATATGAAAAGTAGCTTAAAGAAACGCTTTGTTAACCACCGTACACTCGTATAATTACTAAATATTATATCCATAGTAGAAAACGGCGTTTTAAGACATGCTTCGTTAAGCTCCTTGTATAATTATAGTGCCTATACCAGAAAAGGGCGTATCCCGCTTGCAATAATAATGACGGCGACTATGACGTTCTATTTGCACGCAAGTGCAGAAACAACACGATTTGCGTGCCAGTTCGTAGCAAAGTAATAGAAACATTGCGTTCTAGATCAGGAACTGTGCAGTTAGTTGCATTTATCTTCTGTCCAGCTCATTTATTACCCTGTGACAGCAGGACGGATGCACAAACGAACAGCTAGCACCGCAGATGACGCGTGGCCTCCGGCGGAATTTTAATACGTTCCGTTCGCGTATGGGAAACAAATGAAACCCCCATTTCTCGTTTTTCTTCACATCATCGCATTTCCGCTCCTGTCATGCATGAAAATGCCTGATTTAAATATTCTAATGTTCCAGCTAAAACAAAAGAAAGCAAAGGAGGCAATTTAGAAGGCCGTTACAATACCTGTGGAGGTAAGTCAAATATCTTTGTATGTAAAATGATGAGTGTTTTACAGAAAATAATACTGGGATGTATAGGTACCGAAGCTCTTTTCATTTACTACTACTACTTACGAACTAAATACGAGTAAGATCCTCTTACTTCCATGTGTGGCAAGAAAAAAAATATGAACATAAAATTCTTCGAACATTTGATTTGTTACAGTCTTAATGTGACGAATGCTTCGCAAGGAAATTTACACAAGCTAAATGTGTTTTTTCTTCAACATTTGCTTAACAAAAGCTCAATCTGGTGCCCACGGCACGGTAAACTTGTCTCCATTATAAAGCCATTAAAGACTCCGAAAAACCTAAAAGCCCGGCGCAATGATTTAGCAATTCCGCGGCCATTCGCATGTCACAGATACGATATAAAAACGTTATAATTGTGTTTTAATTTTGTATTAATTTTCTTTCCGTGCAAAAACTGTTTTCCCGTTTCCCCTTGTTCACGCATATTTTATTTTTCATAACTTAGCATATATTTAATTATCTATTATTCATATTTTTTGTACCCCATTCTCTGAAACCTAAAACAAATACTTATGCGAAAAAGATGATACCCATATTTCCCCCATAATGCCGCGATAAAGTCGTGATAAAGCCAAATTGACGATATTGCAAAGCTCCGTTAGAAATAGCAGCCAGAATTTAGATATAGACCCAGATAAAGCAACATTAGTGCACATTTTAATCTTTATGCGTTCGGTCCATTAACTAATCTATAGGTAGAAATGCGAGAACGCGGCAGGTGCAGCATCAGTAAAAGCAAATTGCACCGCAACTTATCAGAAGCAAGCAAGGCTTCCCTGTGCCATTAGTGCTCGCTTTATAGTGTCGATAAGCGAGACACGTGCTTCCTTGAGCGAGGTCCTTGTGAACAGCTGATAAATCGAAGCCAAACCGCTCGCGAATATGATGTTCTGGTAGTTTTCAGGAGGAATATATACATTGAAAACTTAGAATTTATAGCATAAATGGCCACAATTCAACGTATCCCGCCTGACAGCTATCTATCCAAGACTTCGCCAGTATATTTCTTTCATAGCGATATGATATAATTATATAGTTTAAAAAATCTGACATGCATTATAATTTTGATATATTGAGCCACAAATCTTTAAAATGAAAATAATATTAAGTCCGTGGACATTTCTATTTACCCGTTCGGTCCGTCAACTAGTAGGTAGAATTCAATTGAGTGTGATGATTAGGTTGGTTAGGTAGATACCTACTTAAGTTTCTGAACTGTAAGTGCATCTTGATTTCACCAAATGTAGGTCTCGTTATCTAAAAGCGTCTAGATTGTGAAAACGATCACTTTGCTCACACGCTTTTTTCACAATAAACCTACATATTGTTCATGTCTAAACAATAGCCCTTGTGCATCGTTCACACCGAACACGTGTTCGGTTCCCACCGCTGACGCCTATGCGGGCACATTATCCAGACACCTGGAGGGCGACTCCGAAGTTTCAATTTTGAACCGCGTCATCCCTTTCGATCTCAAGTCAATAAGGGGCTTCTAAACGGGCCATATTTTGGTGCAATTTGTGGCCGGCCATTATTTGCATCTTACTCTAGCGTAGGGTGTCAGACAGAGACGGCCATAGTTGCCGGCCAGAAGTTGCAGTAAAATATGGCCTGTTTAGAAGCCCCATTACGCCAGTCCGAAGAGAAATTCTTTGTTTCAAATGGTTGTAGGTACCCATTAGATGCAAAATATTATCTTCTTTAATTAGCTAGGAAGTAACTTATCGCTAGGATGTATTGTAGGGTGAAGCCAGGCGCGCCATACTTAGTGTGGCGTGATCACGTGATATGATGTATGGCGCGACCGAAATTAGGCGACTCAAAACTCAAAAAATTACGTTCATCTGGCATCACCCATATAGAAGTTATTAGCGAAGAATTTGAAAAAGTCCCAAGAATTCGAGGTTTTGAAGCTGGTAAAACTTGTCCTAAGGTATTTCGTGTTACCATTGTTGATATTTGTATAAACAATGTAAAAAATAAATGTACTACATACTTCGATTTTTGCAACGTACCTACCTATCCCCAGGGCTTTGAACTGAATAACTTAAATTTGAATGAAAACGACGGCATGTAACGAAATTCGAATTTTGAACTTCGGAGTAGCCCTCCTGATTGGTTATTACCCCCGATAGATTATGTTTCTCTACATGTTCACTTCAATAGCCTTTAATCGGTTTTAAACGGCCTTTGATTGGGAATAATTGATGATTTGCATATCTAGACACGCGGCAGCGTGTCCAGCCAAGTTCACCGCAGGAACTGGCGAGCAGCAGCCGTGTGTTATATTACACGAACCGTTTGGAGCCACTTTTGACCCCCCAATAACTCCAAATCTATTTAACATAAAAAAATGAAATTTGGCTTATGTATTAAGATCCTTTAGAACAAGTAGATCCCCAAATTTCATTAATATAGGTTAAATAGTTATTGAGATATTAAAGTCCAAAAAACGGTATCTAGACACGCGGCAGCGTGTCCAGCCAAGTTCACCGCAGGAACTGGCGAGCAGCAGCCGTGTGTTATATTACACGAACCGTTTGGAGCCACTTTTGACCCCCCAATAACTCCAAATCTATTTAACATAAAAAAATGAAATTTGGCTTATGTATTAAGATCCTTTAGAACAAGTAGAACCCCAAATTTCATTAACATAGGTTAAATAGTTATTGAGATATTAAAGTCCAAAAAACGGTATTTTTATCACTGACTGACTGACTGACTGACTGACTGACTGACTGACTAGTAATCAAAAACCTAACCCACTTCCAGGTGACCTAGAAAGGTGAAATTTGGCATCCAGCTTAGTAATTGTGTGTGTATGCATATAAAAATCAAAAACAGTGTTTTTTTTATGTTTTTTTATTATTATTATTATTGATGGTTGTTGCCTCAGAACTCTGTCATTTATAAACCGATTTGGAAAATTCTTTTTTTGTTTGAAAGATATACTAGAATAGCATATACACTCACACGCACACACTTACACATACATGCACATAAAAATCCAATACGTACTAACTGTTTTGGAAAATTCTTTGTTTGTTCAAAACTTTCAAAAGATGTACTAGAATAGCACACAGAACTAATTAACAAATAATAATTAAGTAATTTACACATCATAATAATTTCTGTACAAAAAGTAATGATATCCCATCAAAAACATAAATGTAAAATGAGAGCCAAGTTCAATATCGCGTGCACTTCGCCGACAAAAGAATTGAGATCTGCAAGGGCGCCAAGTTCCTTGCCCTAAAATTTTTAGATACAAGGACATGCGACATACTCAATGCATTTATTTTACTTGGGGTGTAATTCAATATCAAGACTTGACTTGGCTAGTTTTAAAATATAAATTTATATTATAAATCAAAATCAATCAAATCATTAACCTATTTTCGTAAAGGTAAGTACGCAAGTTAGTGTACGTCTTGTTACTTATACTGTTAGCTTGATAATGAACTATGACTATGTTACTTTTATAAAATTTAGTTAGTTTGTGAAAACTAGCCAAGTCAAATCTTGATATTGAATTACACCCCAAGTAAAATAAATGCATTGAGTATGTCGCATGTCCTTGTATCTAAAAATTTTAGGGCAAGGAACTTGGCGCCCTTGCAGATCTCAATTCTTTTGTCGGCGAAGTGCACGCGATATTGAACTTGGCTCTCATTTTACATTTATGTTTTTGATGGGATTTTTATCACTGACTGACTGACTGACTGACTGACTGACTGACTGACTAGTAATCAAAAACCTAACCCACTTCCAGGTGACCTAGAAAGGTGAAATTTGGCATGCAGCTTAGTAATTGTGTGTGTATACATATAAAAATCGAAAACAGTGATTTTTTTGTTTTTTTATTATTATTATTATTATTATTGATGGTTGTTGCCTCAGAACTCTGTCATTTATAAACCGATTTGGAAAATTCTTTTTTTGTTTGAAAGATATACTAGAATAACATATACACTCACACGCACACACTTACACATACATGCACATAAAAATCCAATACGTACTAACCGTTTTGGAAAATTCTTTGTTTGTTCAAAACTTTCAAAAGATGTACTAGAATAGCACACAGAACTAATTAACAAATAATAATTAAGTAATTTACACATCATAATAATTTCTGTACAAAAAGTAATGATATCCCATCAAAAACATAAATGTAAAATGAGAGCCAAGTTCAATATCGCGTGCACTTCGCCGACAAAAGAATTGAGATCTGCAAGGGCGCCAAGTTCTTTGCCCTAAAATTTTTAGATACAAGGACATGCGACATACTCAATGCATTTATTTTACTTGAGGTGTAATTCAATATCAAGACTTGACTTGGCTAGTTTTAAAATATAAATTTATATTATAAATCAAAATCAATCAAATCATTAACCTATTTTCGTAAAGGTAAGTACGCAAGTTAGTGTACGGTTTGTTACTTATACTGTTAGCTTGATAATGAACTATGACTATGTTACTTTTATAAAATTTAGTTAGTTTGTGAAAACTAGCCAAGTCAAATCTTGATATTGAATTACACCCCAAGTAAAATAAATGCATTGAGTATGTCGCATGTCCTTGTATCTAAAAATTTTAGGGCAAAGAACTTGGCGCCCTTGCAGATCTCAATTCTTTTGTCGGCGAAGTGCACGCGATATTGAACTTGGCTCTCATTTTACATTTATGTTTTTGATGGGATTTTGTTATTCTCTAGCCTTTGTTAGTTAAGGTTTCGTAGTTCAGTTTTAGAAAACATTAGCAATAAAACCGGATTGGTTATAATCTCAGTCGTTATTCTTCATGAGTAGGGGAACTTTTAATAGATAAAAGTATAAGTACTTATTTAAAGAAGTGAACAAACAAGAATATTGTTACTTGATCACTTCTAGTGTGATATTATTGTGTAAATATTGATGCATAATGCAAATAGCAATCATAAATATATTCATCGAAATTTGAAATATTAACTTAAAATTTTTGGACGATTGTATAACGTTTTCGAAAACATACTGCTTTTGTGTATGTTTGTGTAACGTTGGATTTTAACTATGTTTGTTTGTAGGCAAGTAACGATGTTAATCCCGATCTTAAATGTCCAAATAAATATTTAGGTACTGTATTATTCAAAAATATCTGTCGAGTTATCCAGCATCAATAAATGTAACCCAATATTTCTGTCTCGATGATCCGATATCTCGTTTATTAATACGAACTCAACCCCTGATCTTCGGAAAGGTAAAATAAAAGACGTCGAAGTGTCATCGTGATAAAAACGCCCATGCCATGCGATAGTTGTGTACAACGATCAACACAATCTGCCACCTTTCGTGATCCTTATTAATTGAATATAAGAGTGTTTCTGTGTTAGCTTTGTCGCTAGCTGTACGATACCTTGTTACGTGAAGGGGACTTGTTATCCCCTACTCCAGTTATTGACAGCAATAAATACGAATCAGAAGTAAATAATCCTCTCAATGACAGCTCGTTATGCTCACTGTTGCGATGTATTTCGATGGGGGGCAAATTAATAAAGACAGTACGATGATATATTTCAATATCTTCATATTTCTGAGGACTTTATAGGAATGGTATTGGACGTTGATTGATTATTGATTTGTAGTCTATTATTTATCAACGTTATTTATTTATTTACTTATTCAAATTAGCTACACAGCATTACAGTATAAACCAAGGCACTGTGAACTACAAAATTACATTTAAAAAAAGCTTAAATCTAGTTTGATTTAGGCGACGTAACAGCGTGGCTCCATTGCGTCGTCTGATCTGGCGCAGGATTCGGCAGATTGCCCTGGAACCGTCGAAATACAACACCCTTCGGCCAGAAGTCTGCACTTACATAGTTGATTACCCATTGGCTGCAGCCTTAATTCAGCTCAAATTAATTATATAAGGGCTGTATAAACGCTAAACCGTTGCAGCTTAGCCAAAAATATGTCCGAATGTTCCGGATGTTTGATGTTCAGGTATCTATATTTCTGGCTCACCTACAGGTTGCATTTTTCAACCAATTCTCATGAATTTCATGAGTAGGTTCGATAAGTAATAGATTTATTTAACTTATGTATTTTTTCAAAATGGTAGAGGTTATAATGGGGGTTGAAAACGTAAAAAAAAGCCCACATACTTAGCTAAAACAAATGTAAATCCCTATTACAATCGCAAGCCAATGTTTTTTCAAGCCTGCTTGGAATAAACATCCCCTTACGTTAGGAATTATTTTTGCTAGTTACTGGAGGCCTATAATGGTTGCGTTTATATCGTGAAAAGTGACAAAGCATCTATTCCGTCACTCACACTTGCATTTTGTCAAAACGTGACGGATGCTATGTCACTTATTTATCGCGTGATAAACGCAACCATCATAGGCTCACTGGTGGTAATTAAAACAACAGTCTAGTAAACAAATATTAAACTTCATTAATAGAAAACAAAGAGTCATTTGGCGTATTTGCGAATAGCGTAATATACTAAAATGTTCATTGAAATGTGCGCCAGTGTTGTCAATGATAAAATTATAAAGTATGAAGTAGCTGTTTAACATGTAAACACTGCGAAACTGACATCGTTATTGTTTCGGTCGGAGCAGTTTTTTCATTCTTGTATGCTATTTAAACAGAGGTATTTTTCAAAAATGTGCTGTAAGTATTCACTTAAATTAGCTGGCGTCCTGGGAATATACTTTTAAAAATACTCGAAATAGTGCCGTAGCAGATATCAGTAGAAGAGGAGATAAGAAATTTGATTATGTGATACGATATGGAACGTCGTTCCATAAGTCCTTATTTTAAGGTAATGATTGACTTTTTATAGTTGTCACGTTGAGGACCGGGAGGTAGGTAAAGTAGGAAGGCAGAAACGGAAGAAGAGACAGGAGACAGGGCAGAAGAAGGTATTTATTATATAAATTAATAAAGGCACCTGTGAACAAGCAGATTCAGACTTAAGTTCTAGATTTAAATTAAGAGATATTGACCACGGAGTATGGTCTGTGATATTGACATTATAACGGTTATGAAATACATGGGAAACTTACATTTACGTGCCTTGTCTTTAATTTAATTATATATTTGTATCCGACAGAATCCAGCAACCTCAGATATCACAGCACAATAGCACAGTTAAACTTTGGATATATAGAACACTCTTGTGAGGTAAAGGTAAATTATAGACGGATGCTTAAGTAATTGAGGATGAGCAGGATTAAAAATCGTCTTGTAGGTATCTGTTCAGCTCGAAAGCTCTGAATAGAATGAAGCTTTTTTCATGGAACGGACAAGTGTGGAATTTAGAATAATTTTGAATTTGAATGTCAATTTTTAAGAACGAGTGTGTGAGTGTGTGCTGACTGTCCAAAAAGTTATCTAGAACGAGTTGTAACGCAACACGTTACATAGTGACATAATTTATTTACCGTTTCGCGTAGATTATGGTGACAAAGACATCAACTGCAATTAAAATAATAAAGAGGGATTTGAAGTGCCAATTCTGCTTCTATTAATGCAAGATTGCGTAAGTATTTGTTTGTTTTCGATTGAACGGCAACGGATTGACTGGCGTGATTTTCGACTTGAAGATTTTTACTAACTTGGATGGGATTTTTCTTGACTACAATAATTACTGATGGTACGCCTTGATGACGATGACGTTTTCACATAAACAAAGGAAGTTTTCATATACACATTTTTAAGCACACAATGATGAGCTTAAAAATCTGGTTTAATTCATTTTTTTTTTATCTGGTTTGATTCATAGTTTAAGCCATAACATAAATACGTACCCCTCCAACTCCCTAACAACCTAAAACGGCCACGTTTCATTTTACCAAAGGAAAGGTAACAGTGTAAAGTGGTGTAAGTCAAAATTGGCAATTTATCCCAGCGGGTCCCGCCGACCGGCCAAGCCAGATAATGTACGCTTCGGCCGAAATAACTCCCATAAATTGAGTTTAGTAACTATAACAGTTGGCCTGTATTTCTATCCCTAACAAAAAAGTCGACTACTCGTTCACAATTTTAGTCGGTGTATTGGCTTTATAGACTGATACAGAATTGTAATTGGAATCGACGCAATGTGTACCAAAACAAAAGGTTTATTGGTTTTCGCTTAGGTAGTAAATAAATCTAGCTTGTCAGACTGAATGAAAAAATGATGAAAATACAAATTAGCAATGTTGGCTGCCATTTGAAGTTCATCATGCTTATAAAATGTCTGTATAAAAACTTTCTAACTCAACAAAACGTATGAGATTTCAGAACTCATTGAGGTTTTCTTTATGGATACTCATACTAAAATTACCCTAATATATTGATATTATTTTGAATTTGACCTGCAAGACTGTATTATAATCACTTAAAAGTTAAAATCTCGAGCACTCCTTGGTCCCCTGACGAGCGGCCGACCACGTTCGCTGCAGCGAGTTATACAGGCTACTTACCACTAAAATCCTAGATATTCATCCAACGCAAAGGATTGAAACCTCAAATCTTATGCTACGTAGGGCTCTTCTAGAGCACACAACATTTTACTGCATTTTTACTAATACACATCGGTAAGGTAAAGCTCAAAGGTAAACACAGAACTCGTAAAATGTTTATGAGAGAAAACTCGGTGACTGTTGATGATTTGCCAAGTAAAATATAGAATATAAAATTGGATGATATGGTTTGAGTGCAGTTTTATGAGAATATTGAAGATACGAGTAAAGATTTTGTAACGGTATATTAGAGTCGAAGGTAGTAGGTCTAGGTATACAAATCTCTGTAATTAGGCGGAGCGATAACATGTACGTACATACAATATGCTGGATGAAATAATGAAATTAACTTTATTCTGTAAGTATGCCATAAGGGCACTTTTACACGTCTTAGTCTACCGATGAATTTGGAAGTAAAGGCTGCTGTTAAGAATTTCAACTGTAAGTTTTTTTTTGTAAAGGATACTTAACTATTATACTTAACAATATATGAACTTAAACTAATATGTACCTATTTAAAAATCTTAGACGAATAGGATTTACAGGAAAGATACGTAAATAATAATTATAACACGACAATGAGTCTTGATTCGCGGTTGTTCTAAAGTTACCGTAAAACAAACCATCTCTGTGACATATTACGCGAGAAAGTAGAATTTTTCAGTAGTTAAAGAAAAGTTTTAATCATTATAAATAGCTACATTTACAAAATTTTACCCATAAACATAATGTAACAAGTTATGTATAGTAAGTGCTACATAGCAAAGTAAGAACACACGAGCCGATAGCTTCAAAGAAACCTAATAGCCCAGAGCGATTCGCAAAGGCCGCCTTACCAACCAATGGTAGAAAGTAATAAGACTATTAAAGTTCTATACAAACTTACTGCTTTTTTCCTCTGACCAGACCAGGCCACGTATCGACAATTTTACGACGTTCCACGGCTTGCATACCTTGCTCCTGGTAACTTTATTTAGGAAGACCTTAATTCTAGACAGTAAAGGCTATATTAGGACGGGTAATTTGAGTAACTTTGAGTTTTAAGTACGCCTGTAATGCCTTGTCTGGGGGCACGCGACAAATGATCCGGGTGAAATTATTTTATGACCAAAATTTAATAGGAGCAGAGAATATGGAAACAGAGTGTCACTGGATAAGAAAGATAATAAACCGTTACAATATCCATAATTTACGTTTTAAATTCGTCATTATCGTTTTTATTTCTTGCATATATAGTGAGATAATGAGCAGTCAGAGATTTCCCTTAGATATAATGTAATGTTATTCATTCATTCATAATTTAAGAGCTTCGCTCTTGTCGGTGGAGTAATCGCCACTCTTCCCTATTTCTTGATAGTGTTTTGGTCTCCTGATACGACATAGTGCCCACTTTCTCTTTCACTTGACTAAAAAACGTAATTCTTGGTCTTCCTCTGCCTCTTTTCCCGTCCACTTTGCCTTCCAGGATGTTCACAAAGAAAGCATCATGTCGCATCAGGTGTCCAATCATCCGTCCTCTTCTATTTTGGATGGTTTTCAGTATATGTTATATTCAATATTATTTGACGATTATATAGCTTCACTAGCGCTGGAAGGTCTCCAATTAACGATGTAATTGTCATTGTCGACGCTTAAACGATTGAAATTTTTAATTAAGTGTTTTGCGTAAAAATTATAATTTTTTAGGTGGCGTGGCGTCCATACAGCTAAAATTTTACCGATTTTCCTTTTAATATTTTTATTTAATTTCAAAATTGTTACCGACTTAGATATCTGGTATCATGGTATTAGTAATCATACATGGTATAGTAATAGTAAAGACTATCGTGACACATGTTTAATAATTATAAAACTTTTAAATTCACGTAAAAATTGTTAAAAATGTGCTGAAATGTTTTAAACACATATGGAGCTCTTCGTCAGAGATGGCTATCCGTAGTGTTCCTAAACGGTAGACTAAATAGTTGGGTTCTTCCTTTTTTCTTTTTTTTTTGGTTGTATTGTTTGTCACGCATCAGCACGGATAACGGTCCCTGATGGTGAGCTCTCTATACGAGTTTGAAACATCTCTGGTAGCTCCATATTCTTTGATAGCAACAATAAGTTACGCCTCTTTACGTTACTAGGTTACCAGAATATTGTTGAACTTCATTTATGCGTGGGTTGACATCCGCATCCCACACGACACGTCACTAAAACTATTAACAAGCAATAAAATTACTGGCTGGTAAATTAAATATGTTTGATATTGTAACTTCTGATGATCGTGTTTTGTACCAGCTGGCTTGATTAAAGTGGTGAATTTCCTGAAAATAAACATTATCATAATTAAAAACTGGCAAAATGTTTTGTACAAGAATATTGCGTTCGGGTTTTTAATCGAAACCAGTAAGTAATGTCGAATACTGATAAAATTTATAATTAATGTGATTTTGACCTTTTTCGGATTCAAATTGTTACTCACAATGCGCATTTTAATAACTGTGATTATCAATAAAAAAAAACCGGCCAAGTGCGAGTCGGACTCGCGCACCGAGGGTTCCGTACAAACACTTTCCATCCCTAAGTGGTTAAGTTAAGTTTGCACCTGGTATGTATAGCGCCCCATATAAATTAGGTGCAAAGTTAGGTATTAAAAAAATTTTTTATGGTTTTCGTAATTATTCCTTTATCTATGCTATAAGACGTTGCTTCGTACCAAATTTCAAGATTCTGAGTTCACGGGAAGCACCCTGTAGGTTTTGATTCCCTTGCAAGTGTCGAAAATTTGCAAATTAGGTGCAAAGTTAGGTATTAAAAAAAAAATTTATGGTTTTCGTAATTATTCCTTTATCTATGCTATAAGACGTTGCTTCGTACCAAATTTCAAGATTCTGAGTTCACGGGAAGCACCCTGTAGGTTTTGATTCCCTTGCAAGTGTCGAAAATTTGCGGCATAAACGGCTGTATCTTTTGATTGCGTTGGCTTAGAAGTTTGATTTTTTCACAGCTTCAAAGGACAGTAGACTTGAGTAATTGATATAAATTTCAGCTTCATACGTCCACGCGTTCCTGAGAAAAAGGGTCTTGACAGACGGACGGACAGACGGACAACAAAGTGATCCTATAAGGGTTCCGTTTTTTCCTTTTGAGGTACGGAACCCTAAAAACCCGATCTGTGCTAAAATTAAAAAAAAATATTATCACAACCTTCATCACACAAATATTAAACCACACCTGGACTTGAATCCAGCTGGAGTTATTGTGGTTATAAAAATTGTATGTATTATATACCTACAAATAGTACCCGTAGTACAAGCAGTGCTTAGTTTGAAATGTGATACATCTGTGTATTATATAGCATAAATTATTTCGGTACTTTTTGTGTGCCATATTTCCACAATACAATACACAAAATGATAATAATACGTTTGTGTAAATAATACCCAGGTACGCATATTATATGTCCTTGGTACACTTTCACTAAGCACGCTCTAATGACAGCCTCGCTGTGTCGAACACAACCGCCTGATTGTCTCGAGGAATTAATTTCAATGGAGCCTTCGCAAATGTGTCGTTGTTAAGACAGATTATGCTGATGCCTGGAAATGTAGCGCGTTTCTGTTGTATAAATACGTATGAAACAACATGTATGTTTAAACAATTATATAGTTAGCTAGTTGCGCTGCGCAATGTTACCCGCTCATCGCACGGAAACACTACATTTTTCGGGATAAAAAGTAGCCTATGTGTTAATCCCAAGTATCGGCTACCTAAAATGTATCAAAATTGGTCCAGCCTTTTCAGCGTGAAGAAGTAACAAACAAACACATAAACATACTCATAAACTTTCGCCTTTATCAGATTAACGTGATAGTAATGGTAATAGTTTAGAAAATGTCCATTCGGAAATATCTCGATGATTTTTATAATTTAACTCAAGTTTTTTTGTTATCAAAAACGTATAATGAAAACGTTCTGAGGATATTTTTGGCTTTTTAGATAACTTCTGCGTAGTTAACTGCAATCTCATGCAGCTATTTATTTCTACTTTTGACATGGCTAACCAACGAGTTCGCAAAATATGTTACAATTCACTCGAATACATCTTAAATTTCAGGATCTGTTTACGATACGACACTCCTTTGCCAATGGCTGTTTTTGCTGTAATTTCTGTTATTTAACGGCTACTGAAATAGTCATAAAATACGGGCATAATTCTGTAGTATCATTCCTATAAATTACCTATACATGAACCAGAGCTACCTATCTTTTAAAATCTAGCTATCTTTATAATACGTGAATCATAAAAGAAGTCCTCAGCCAATTACTGTGCAGTTCAAAAAGAGAATCTTCTGTAGTAACGTGTGTCAGTTCTGTAGTAACGAAATATCAATTGTAAACAATAAACAACTGTGCTGGATCATGAAATAATCTGTTTTAGAAAGCACAAGATGGATTGTAAGATGTCTGAAACAAATCCATTGTTGAGTCAATATAAAATGCTGGAGGCGGTGAAAATTATCATATCATATCTGACTAAAGCGAAGACAATAGAACATGCAACACCTTATCAATATCAGCAGTCAACTAACTTTTGTATTGTTAGTTCAGTTCAATTCAATTCGTTAATAAACGAAGACGATACTTTTCAGTTTTAAAAACTTTTGAGATAGTTCATCATCGTCGTTATCTCAGTCAATTGACGTCATTACTGCAAGGTCTGACCCTCTTCTTCTTAGTCGTTCCCTCATGGCTGAGTATCATGACATGATCAACAGTAATGTCCCTCTACTTGGCTCGGTCAAGGGGTACAAGCACATTTCATGGTGTGTGCCTCTCTTGTCGAAATTCGACCTCTAGAACGCTTGCCTTTGATTTCCCCAGTACGAATTTCTTTCGAGATTTTACTGGATAGAATGCACAGTATGCCCAAAAAACTTGACTATCCTTTCCTGGCAGATTGTTGAGAGCCGCTTGGTGATGTTTAGCTCTCGCAAGATGGATTCGTTCGTTCTGCCTGATCATGGGAGACCTTTAAATGGTTCTACAATACTCGCATTCAATAGCTTCCCGTGAGCCTCACAATCCCGTTGGTACATCTAGTAGGTTGCTTGCCAGCGCAGCTTTTTTCAGTACGAGGTTGCCACTCGAGAACCTTTCTGCACCAGTGGATGTCGGTTTTATTAGTAATCTGCCCTGCCTATTGCTCGTCTTAGTTTAGTGATTATTCGGGTGCTGTCAGTAATAAAACTGCTTCAAAAAGAGGAGGGTATCAATTAGATTATAGGATATTTTTTGGTTACCTCAGAACTTTATCATTTATGGACCAATTTTGAGAATTTTTGGTTTTATAGTAGGTATCTTCAATAAAATTTGCCCCGTAAAATTTTGGTCAAGATCTATCAATAGAAATCCTCAAATATTGTAGACACATCTATGACGATTTCGGCGTTTTTTTCATAGTAACTCGCTACTTGTTCTGGGAAATATAATTTAGTGTATTTGAAGTCGGTTCTTTTTGTAAAAAAGTGATTGTTTCAGTTTTGCGGGTTTCATCACTTGAGAATCAATCTCTAGACATGATGATAACAGTAGCAGAAGCTTGTTGCAGATTATAAGAAATATATAAATTCGCATTTGACACTTAAATTCGTTAATTACCGTAAATAGCAGTTTATTATTATTTTAATGGCTCAAGTATTTGTTGTTCTAATAGGTAAGATGACGGTGTTGGCTCAGAAAGCCGCTGGAAACGCGGGTTAAAAGTCCACCCGTTGCATTTTAATTTTCAATATAAACATTTGGTTTACGCTAGCGGACGTAATAAAAGAACTTCTTATTGTTCGTGGTTATAGACCAATAAAGGTGTAAAATCCAAACATAAACCCAATTTGCCCGAATGTTTTCCTAGGGTTTCGCGCAATGTTATAGCACTATGGAACGTATCCGTGAATATAAAGAGAGGGTTACAGCCGCGACCAATTTCGTGTAATGTGACTATAAAATGCTGATTTCAAATCTACTGCGGCGGCGTTTTGAATCTAACTGGGGCGTTGCTAAGTGTGATTGCATTGCTAATTTGAAAGGACATTTTGGAATATATGTTCTGTACCCTTACCATGAGTTTACAGTGACTACTCGCTAGCGACTGCGTAGACGATTAGTATGGAGAATTGTAGTTCTACAAAGTAACCGCCAGGGTCAAGTACTATTCTCCATACGAATCGTTTACTCTGTCACTTTAACTTATAGTAAGGGTACTGGAAGCAAAAGTCAGTAACTGACCGAGCGAGCAAAGCGACTCAGTTTCAGCTTCGCCTGAAATTCTTTAGTAAGTATGAGCCGGAAAACAACGGGACATCCAAACATTCGGATGTTTGGATGTCCCATTGTTTTCCGGCTGTTCTCTCCTAGATAACACATTTCTCAACCGATACTCATGAAGTTTAGTGAGCAGGTTCGATAAGTATATACACCATACCATACTTACTTAGTATCGGGAATCATAAGGCCCAATACCGCAGTGGATTGACCTCAAACATTGTTTTATTATTTACAGGATGTGTTTTACAGACAAACGTTTCATCGAATTTTTATTTCATAGAAATATAATTTCATCAAAAGCATTTTTTTTTTGAAGCCATAAAATATTTTGGAATGTTATAACACACACTTAACCTAATCTATGGGTTGATTTTTTAAAGTTTTCCGAAAAATTTATGTATCCGGGGGAAAATTTGTCGTTGTAAATGCGCAATCTAACTCACATTCCTTTAGTCTATGAAATTAAACATTCGGTGAAGTGTTTGTCTATAAAAAGTGGTCCTCCCCGTGTGTGCCGCTACGACTGGACACGATCGAGTGCCGATTTATCCCGAACAAGGAAGAAAAAAAATGTCAGAATAGTCACTCAGATATTTATCAAAATGTCGAGTAGACCTAAAACACACTAGGAGATTAATTGTGCCGTAAATCTTACTATAAACGAAGCACATGTCATGAATGAATTGTAGATCATTATGGTGACGTTTAAGAGGATATATCACTACTTGTTTACCCATACTATCAGTTTACGTTAGGTTGGACACCTGGTAACTATGACGTCGCATACAAATGAGGTCCAAAGATCCAAACTTAACGTAACCGGGTCATACAAATCCAGGTTTCGTTCTTGTCTGTTTCCTCCTTCAAAACTAAATTAATCTTTACGATTTTATTGCAACTGAATGGCAAAAAAAATCTGTTTGGAACTGTTTTGATTTTTGCGCAAATTATTATATAATTTATGTGTACTAGGCATCCGTTTGCGGCGGAAATTTGGCCAAAAACAGACAGGCTAGGCCAAACAACAGGCCTACTACACAAATTGTACGATAATAAGCGCAAACATCGAATCGGTAAGACACAGAACATCTTCTTCCCATTCAGCTCCTATTCGTTAAGATTGGTTAAGTTTTGGAAAAGGAAACAGACGAGAACGAAACCTCGATTTATGAGCATTTCTCAAAAAGTTTGTACACAATTAAGACAGAAAATTAAAGTCAAATATAATTTTCCTATTTTGTTACCATTTTTTATTGTGATTTCCAAGACATTGATATCAGATTCAGATTCAGATTCAGATTCATTTATTTCATGTGAAAATAACTGTATACATTTGCATTAAATATTCAAAAATATAAGTATTCACATCATGATCGTCAAAATAAAAATATAATAATAAAACTAACTATAACAATGTCAAGCACAAGAAATGATAACCATAATAATAATAAGCAATAATCTCCCAATAAGGATCGTCATCACAACTTGTCATTAAACTAAAACAAAGCAAACAATAGAAAATAATAATCAGGTGACATCTCCTAATAATACAAAATAAAATCATCGTCGCAATACAAAATAATATAAAAATAGGCACACAACAGATATAAAAATAATAATTAGAAGTTTAGTTCCATGTACTCATTCACGGAGTACAGAGGGTTTTCCAACAAAATGTCTCTCAGTCGACGCCGAAATATTTCGTAAGATGGCTCATTTCGTAGGTTTTCAGGTAAATGCTCATAGTAAGTTGGGCCAATGACCCGTGGGTTTTTGCCTGAAAGCGCCATGCGACGAGGCACGGTTCTGAGTCGCCCGGTAGTGCGGAGGTGTTTACCTGCAACATGGACGCGCGCGAACTGTGAGATGTTAGTTCTTACAAATAGAAGTAAGTCGAAAAGATATTGTGAGTAGTGCGTCATTATGCGTTGCGATATAAAAAGTATTTTACAGGGGTGCCTAGGTGTAGCTCCGACAAGAGTGCGAATTGCTCGTTTTTGCATTATTAGAACCCTTTTTGCGTCAGTGGAGTTACCCCAAATAAGTGTTCCATATGACATGAGGGAGTGGAAATGAGCAAAGTATACTTGTTTTAACGCGTCTCCCGAGATTAGTGGTGCTAATTTTCGAAGCGCAAAGACAGCACCACTCAACCTACCACAAAGATTGTCGACATGGCACTTCCAGTTCAGGTTTGAGTCAAGCGTGAAACCAAGGAACTTACTCTCATCGCACAATGGCATTGGACAGGTGGCCATGCACGGAGGCACTTGAACCTTTCGACCAGAAAAGAGCATCGTATTTGATTTGCTAACATTAAGTAAAAGCCCATTTGCTGAGAACCAGATCTGCAACTGCTCACAAGCCTCAGCAACTTTTACACTGAGCTGCTCGTATGTCTTCGCAGAAACCAAACCTATCATCCAACCCAGTCAATATGCAATCAAATATCCTGTTCGCCGCGGTAGTAGTTGACATATTCTGTCTATATGCGTATTGGTTATCTGTTAACAGGTTATTCAATTCCAGATGACTCATTAAATGAGATGATAAGACAGATTCGACTAGTTTTGATATCGCGGGAACTATTGTGATCGGTCTATAATTATTGACGTCACACCTATCGCCCTTTCCCTTGAAAACGGGACACACCCTGGTACTTTTCAGCACATCCGGGTATGTACCACTCTCAAACATCAGATTTATCAGGACGACAAGTACGTCGGCAACAACTGGCCACAGACAAAGAACAACATTCATCGAAATGTCATAAGCATCGACTGTTCCGCGTTTTTTCAACATTGGGCGCAAAACACTATCTAACAATCCACGAGTGACGACTGGCAGAGTGAACGGGGGCACATCAGAAAAGTCCAAATGCCTATGAAGGTATGCTGTTGACTTCGACATATCGCTTTGTATTGCGTATTTTGACGCCACTCCAAGAAAGTGGGAGTTAAAGGTGTTAGGGACTTTGCTAGGCTCAATTTCAGTGTCATTTACATAATCGCGAAGGCTAATATTATTTGACGATTTTGTTTTCGTACCTACTTCCTCGTTAACTATACGCCACATCTCCTTAGGTTTGTTGCTACTGTCCGCAAGCCTATTTTCAATATGCGTTTTACGAGCTCGCATTGTTGTGGATTTAATGAGCTTAGAGTAGTGGTCTATACATTCCGTCAGTATGGGGTTGTTAGGATACTGACGCCTTATTTCATGGAGGTCACTGTGCTTACGTATTAATTCCGCCAATTCATCACTCATCCATGGCACATTATTATTTTTATTGCATTTAATCGTTTTCATTGGAAAGTGAATGTCCATATAATAGGTTATAATATTAAATAATTTATTAAATTTATGGTTTATGTCAAATTGTTTACTATATATAAAACTAAAATCATAATTTGCAATGTCATTATAAAATAATCGGATAGAATTCTCAGTAAACAGTCGACGCTCGACAACCGGTTTTGGATCAGTCTGAATGCCATACTTCACAGTCAAATCGAACCGTTGGGCGTTATGGTCGCTTATCGCAGTATTCACCGGCGTCCCTGTAAGGTCCTCGCTTGCAGATTATGAATAATTAAAAAAGTATAAGCATAACAGAACCTTTACCGAACATAACCCTAACATTGATATAAAATTACTAAAATAATTGATGTGACTACCTAGAACAGGGTTATTGGGATTAAATGGTATATATTTGAAACCTACAGTTTGAATGATTCATTAATAATTTTTGTTTCAAAAATCTTGACAAAATTTACGCAGATTTTTTTTTCAACTTATTTTCAACTGCACGCAATGAAAGCGTAAAATAGTTATGTTACTACCTAGAACTCAGGGTAAAGTATTATTCACCTCAAAAAGTTGGTTGAAATTATCATTATATTTGTCATAATATAAAAAAATATATATTTTCAAAGGTATAAGGCCTCTTAAGTTTCTTTCGTAGCTACCTCACTGCAGTAAACACGTACAAAGGTCGACAACAATTTTCGCATACTGAACATTGTTGGAAATTGAAAGGCTCACCGCGTCATGAGAATAATCGTGCGTTGCCAACGGATAACCAACCATTTTACTACCATGTTTAAGGAGAAATTGGAGCGGTTTGTATTTTATTTGTATCAAGGAACAGCCACGCTTCAAGAATCCTAATAATGTATATCGCAGTGTGCTCAAATACATTTCTTACATTTCAGACGTCGTGACATAATCCTATGAATTTATTTAAATACGCGTGTTGCAGATTTATTTTATTTAATCTCCACTGCACGGATTAAACTAGGTCATTTGGTAGACTTAATGCTACGACGCATTATATACCAATAAACCAGAGGGCTAAACAGAAACATTGAGTTGGTGCAGGGTCTAACGTTCGGAGACAGTTTTTACAAACCATTTTAGGAATAAATAATATACACAATGAGCTCGACGTGGAAGGTGGCGGAGGCGGAGGCGGCGCCGCCGACACGTACATACATGTAGCGAGTACAGGGTCGCGCTTACCTCTGCGTCGCGAAACATATCATGTCTCATTATTTTAACGTGGGTACCATATATTTTTTTTTATATTGAACCATTGATACAGCACGTTTAGTATAACTGTGGCACGCGACTTTTTGACGCGCGACAATCACTATACCTGGTACTTTTCTTTCAGTACCGTGCGAGCAATACAGGTGTTGTTGAGTAGCCCTGCTGTTTAGGCATTTAATTTTTTTTCTGATCTTTGTATTACCAATGGTTCAATATCCACAATACTTAAACTTACGCAAATACATATCGTCGGGGATAGTGCAATACCGCGTAAGTAACAAGTGTAGATAGGAATCAATATTCAAACAAATGCTAAGTATTTAATTTATTGAAATGAGAACTTTATCGATACCTGTTATTTACGCGGTATTGCACTATCCCCAACGATATATTTATCATTATCTTATGCCGATGTTCGCATCATATTGTCGTCCTTATATTAGCCAAAAGACATCCATTGCTAAACGAAGCCCTCTCCTAATTTTTTCCACAGCGATCGGTCGTGCGCAGGACAACTATGTTTTGCGATTGCGACTCTTGCGATATAGCGACCCGTCATCCCGTCACCCGTCATCCTCTCACATTTCTGCACAGAAAGATATAGGCAATTATCTCGCGCGAGAAATAGTAGCTTGTTACAGTTGTGATAAAGGTGCTGATCCAACCGAATTTCAACCGAAAACTCGGCTCAGCTTCCCGGTTTTTCCAACCTGATCATCGGTCCACCTTGTGGGATACTTATCCACGCTCCGTCTTTCGATACAGGGTCGCCACTTAAAACCTTTCTGCCCAAACGGTGTTTATTTATTTTATTTATTTATTAGGTTTGCCAACAGGTACAATACTATATAACATACATAAAAAACAAATGCAAGTACGAAACATATCAGAGTATTTACCCAATTACAGGCAAACACAACGTGCGTTATGAACAAAAATTCGCTTACGTTAATACTGACTTTATGTTCAATAGGTAACATAAAAAAAAAACACTAAATAGAATTAAATTTACAATGTTACAATATTTAAAAAGCTATTGCACTATACTTAAAAGACTAAAGTGTCATATTTACGTATACACAATTCTACGAATAGGTAGATAACTAGATGCATCGAGGGAGAGATCAAAACTACTCAAAAATATTTAATTATTTAGGCCAGCCTTAAATTTATATAAATTATTTTTAAACATATTCAAGGAAACGTTTAAAATGTCTATTTGACTTTCCTTGAAGAATTTATTGTGCTCTTTGCACATTCTGGGTATGATGTTATGACAGCCAACATTGGTCCTAAATGTCTTAATAGCAAATGGCCTGAAATTACAGATGCGAGCACGGGGTCTAGGAACAGTGAAGTTAATTTTCTGCAATAGCTGAGGACAATCTATACCACCGTTTACCACTATATAAAGTAAAACCTGGTCGGCGACCCAACGCCGATCTTCGAGGTTAGCTATATTGAAAAAAGTTAGTCTATCTTTATATGTGTACAGCGACTGGAGTTTTTTCTCGTGAACTGTTAGGAAAAAGAGAAATCTTTTTTGTACTCGCTCAACCCGCTGTATATTACATTTGTATTGAGGACTCCAGATATTACAACAATATTCTAGCAGGCTACGGACCAATTCAAAATAAGCAACTTTTAGGGCAGATATGTCTTTAAAATTCTTACAACTGCGCCAGATAAGGCCTAGAAGTTTATTCGACTTATTTAGAATATAGTCAATATGAGTGTTATACGATAGTTTACTGTCAAGCAATACTCCCAAATCTTTTATGTGAGAAACAGGATAGGGTCGTATGCGGAGGCGGTGGCGGCGGAGAGGATGGCCATTATCCCGGTGGACTATCCTGCCGTCAAGATCCAGGCTGGGCATCTGTCCGCTATCCAGGGCGCAGTACTAGCGCTCCTGGACGGTGCACCTGATCCCCTGCCGAGAATCGTGATCGGCAACATTGTGGGGGGCGCCCTCCACGTCAGTTGCCAAGGGAGGGGGGCCTCCACGTGGTTCAGCTCAGCAATCGGAGGAGTGGTGATTGCTGGACTGCACCTTAAGGTCGTGGACGCCAAGGATCTGCCGAAACCGGTCAAAATGGCCTGGAAGACGCGGATCGTTGGCGCCCAGGACCTAAAACTAATGCTCCGTGTGTTGCAGAGGCTTAATCCTATGCTGCATACGGAGCAATGGAAGATAGTGGACACCCTGATGTCAGACACAAGCACCCGACGCATCATCCTGATGGATCGGGAGTCGGCGGATGTCATCAAGGCGTCCAACTACCAACTCTTCTCGGGGGTCGATCTAAGCTCCTTCAAGCTCCTCGAGGATGTGGAGGAGAGGATGCATGGGAGGGCAGAGATCGACCATCGGGCAACCGAGGGTGTGGCGGCCACGGTGGGCGATGTGGCCGCAGGTGGGGATGCGAACCCAGTGGGTGGCGCAGACCTGGAGGGTCCAACCGATGACGCCGTAAACGTCGAGGCCAAGGAGGCACTGTCGGCAGACGGTGCGGAGGCTGAGACGGTAGAGGCAGAGGTGGGCACGGAGCCGGATGCGACGATGGTGGAGAGGGAGTGGAGGGAGGATTGTGCCGGGTCACCCATAGGTCGGGAGTCATCGCCGTTGTCAACGGTGGACTCGGAGGCCTTGCGAGATCTGGCTGATCTCTACCTAGGAGGCGACCTCTCCCCCATGTCCAGCGAGGCGCCACAAAACTCGGCCACTGATCTCAGCGGCCCCAAAAAACAATAATGGCACAATGGCGGGTGTAAGGTGTGTACAAATAAACTTACAACACAATAAAGCAGCCACAGCCCTTCTGGCGAGGCAGTTAATTAGCGATAAATTCGACATTGCTCTAATACAAGAACCGTATATTTATAAAGGGGAAATTAGAGGTTTGGGCGGAACTGGTGGTACCATAGTGTACCACTGTTCCGATGATAACATGAGGACATGCATTTACGTCAGAAATGGCATTGATGCTATGCCCTTACATGCTTTCTGTTCCAGGGATCTTACCAGTGTTAAGATCCAAAGCAAAGGGGAGGGGAAGGCTATTATCTTCTCGTCAGCCTACCTCCCTTACGAGGCGACGGACCCGATCACACAGCAGCTACGGGATCTTGTCGCGGAAGGCAACAAGGCGAACACCGACCTGATCATCGGCTGCGACGCAAATGCTCACAACGTCATCTGGGGCAGCTCGGATGTCAACAAGAGAGGGGAGAAGGTACTGGATTTTCTGGTGAGTTCTTCCTTACAAATTATTAATAAAGGCAATGAACCAACCTTTGTCAACGCAAGGCGAGGTCAGGTAATTGATATAACGTTGGCTTCTAATAACATTAGTAAAAGTATCAACTCATGGCATGTTTCTAGGGAAATTTCTTTATCAGATCACAGATACATATGCTTTAGGTACAACACGAAGATAGAAGTAGAAACTGTACTCAAAAGGAACCCTAGGAACACTAACTGGGAAGCATACAAAGCTGACCTAAAAGTGGAACTGGGTGATCCTAAAGGTAAGCTCAACTCTATTATTGATATAGAGTTTGAAGCTGACAAAATAGTACAAGCGGTATATACAGCCTGGACCGACAACTGCCCCGAAAAGAAAATTATGGCAAAACGAATACCCTGGTGGAACCCAGAGATAGCAAAACTCAGGAAAGAAACCAGGGCTATTTTCAATGACGCAAAAGCCTCAAATAACTTCGAGAGCTATGCACGAAAGCTCACAGAATATAATAAGGCTGTGAGAAAGGCAAAAAGAAGCGCGTGGAGGGGTCACTGCGACCAAATAGGGTCTATACCAGAAGGTATGAGACTAACAAAAGCACTAGCTACGTCGAAGTCAGTCCCGCTTACAACCATTAAGGGCAGTGACGGGAAAATGACGGAGACAGGGCTAGAAACCCTAAAAATTATGTGTAGCACACACTTTCCAGGCTCAGTGATACACGAGAGCGAATTAGATGATGTTTCAATTAGTGTAGTGGAACAAAGCGCAAGCACAACCAGACACAACTGGGACACGTCGAAAAAGGTAGTAGACCATAACAAATTGAAATGGGCAATTTCAACGTTCCAACCGTTCAAGGCACCGGGACCAGATGGAATCTACCCAGTACTACTACAAGAAGGCGCAAACGTACTCATTCCTCACCTGAGTAGACTGTACAGAGCGTCTATAGCATTTGGACACATACCACGAGTATGGAGAATGGTAAAAGTAATATACCTGCCTAAACCAGGCAAGGCAGACTACGGAGAAGCCAAATCGTACAGGCCTATAAGTCTGTCTTCATTTTTCCTAAAAACATTGGAAAAATTGGTGGACAGACATATAAGGGATGGTCCATTAAAAAGACGTCCGTTGCACAAACTACAATGTGCGTACCAACCTGGAAAGTCAACCGATACCGCGTTGCACCTGGTAACAACCAGAGCCGAACGGGCCATAGAAAATCAGGAAATATGCCTGGCGGCTTTTCTAGACGTAGAAGGAGCGTTTGATCGCACCACGTACCAAGCTATCAGTGAAGCAGCTGCAAGACATGGCATAGAACCGACCATCTGCAAATGGATAGGCAACATGTTAAACGCCAGGCTAATAAAGTCGTCTCTGATGGGAGATGAAATACTAGCTACGGCTACAAAAGGGTGTCCCCAGGGAGGAGTACTCTCACCTACTCTATGGAGTCTGGTGGTAAACTCCCTAATGGAGGAACTCAACAGTGGTCCTATCTATACGGTAGGATATGCAGATGATCTGGTGATTCTCGTAAATGGGAAATTTCCCAGTACGGTATCAGCAATTATGAGTGAAGCACTGAGGAAAGTGGAGAAATGGTGTAACAATCACCAATTATCCATTAACCCAGGCAAAACAGTGGTAATACCATTCACGAGAAAGAGAATTCTTAAGGACATGCAGGAACTAAAACTGTATGGACAGGTACTCGAAATGTCCAGTGAGGTGAAATATCTTGGTGACATACTAGATAAGGAACTCAATTGGAAAAAGCATGTTGATCACACCATAACAAAGGCTCTCAGAGTATTTGGGATGTGTAGATCAGCGTATGGTAAGACGTGGGGATTAAGTCCAAAGGTACTAAAGTGGATTTATACCATGATGGTACGACCAATCATCCTATATGGCAGCCTCGTATGGTGGCCAAGGACGTTGAGGAGCACATGCAGAGACGCCTTGACGAAGGTGCAAAGAACGGCGTGCATGGCTATAACAGGGGCGTTTAGAACTACGCCAACCGCGGCGCTAGAAATAATGTTAGATCTACAACCGCTACATATAGTGATACAGTCCGAAGCGCGCAAATCACTGCACAGGTTAAAAACAATGGACCTGTGGAGTTACTGCACGCCGAAGACTAAGCACACTAACATGGAAAGCAACAATTTTCTTGACAGAATAACAACCATGAGCTGCGATAAAATGCAGCCTAAGTTTGTATTCAGTAGGAACTTCAAGGTACAAGTTCCAACGAGGGCGGAATGGGCCGAGGGTCGCGAGCCACCTACAGCAGATGGTGAGGACATTATTTGGTACACTGATGGATCAAAAATGGGATCAGGTACGGGAGCAGGCATTCATGCAAAAGACTTCAATGCAAGTACAAGTATGGGAGGTTATGCGACTGTCTTCCAAGCGGAGACATACGCTATAATCGCCTGTGCCCAGGAGAACATAGATAGACTTACCAGAGGGAAGCACATCTACATACTCAGTGACAGTCAAGCGGCACTTAAAGCGCTGGGTGCGCCTAAAGTGGACTCTAGACTTGTGTATAATGGCGTCCTAGCTTTGAACAAGCTTGGAAGGCACAATAAGGTGCAACTGGTATGGATCCCAGGGCATGAAGGCTTCATCGGTAATGAAATTGCAGATGAACTTGCTAGAAAAGGGTCTGCGACAAGTTTCATAGGACCTGAACCATGTGTGGGTCTCTCGCAGGGAACCATAGCAACAGCCATCAAGGACTATGCCAAAAACCAGCACCAACAAGAGTGGAGGAAAATGGCAGGCTTGAGGCACTCAAAGCTATTCATGGAATGTATAGAATCAGGCTGGACCAAGAAATTATGGGAATACAGCAAAAGACAGCTCCGAATCATAACGGGGGTGTTTACTGGTCACTTTGGGGTCAAAGGACTACTGGCCAAGTTGGGACTGTCTGACAATACAGATTGTAGAATGTGTGGCGAGGAGGCAGAGACAATGAAGCACATACTGTGTGGATGTCATGCCCTCGCCAGACTCAGAATGAAGGAATTCGGTATTGGTTACCCAGAACCGAAGGAATTCCAGGCACTACCAACTGGTTCCATCATCCGATATATGAAGGTGGTGGAACAATCCTTTGAGTAGGCGCGATGGGGGTAACTACACAAAAGATCCCATTGGGTCGAAGTGTATCCGCAAGGACCCCTTCCTAATAAGATAAGATAAGATATGTGAGAAACTTCTTCCAAGGGCACGTTATCGATAAAATAGGTAGTATTTAAAAACGTTTTCTTTTTGGTAAATTTTATATGTTTACATTTATTAATATTTAGGGGAAGTTTGTTGACTTGCGACCACTTTAAAACTCGATTTAAGTCCTCTTGGAGGAGGTGGGAGTCCTCAACGGTATAGATAGTTTTAGTTATTTTAAGATCGTCTGCGAAAAAAGAAAATTCTGAATGGTGAATAACATTTGCCATGTCATTGATAAAGATAAGAAATAAAGTTGGTCCTAAGTGAGAGCCTTGTGGTACTCCTGAGGTTACATCAAAACATTCCGATGAGTATCCACTCATCACTACTTTTTGACATCTTGATGACAGATAACTGGAGAACCAGTCCAGTAACCTACCATATACACCAACATCGTAAAGCTTTTGAATTAACAAATGATGGTCAACTCTATCAAATGCCTTACTAATATCCGTGTAGATTGCGTCCATTTGAATTCCTTTATCTAAGGCTTCAGAGATATTGGAAACATGCAAAACTAGATTTGATACAGTTGACATTTTACTGCGAAAACCGTGTTGGTGTGGAATTAATAATGGTTTAACATGGAGTGAAAGAGCTGAATTAACCAAACATTCAAATACTTTTCCCATAACAGATAATAATGAAATCGGCCTATAATTCTGCACGTCGGCAGCATTGCCTCCTTTTGGAATTGGTATTACATTGGCTCGTTTCCAAATAGAGGGGAATACACCGCTAGCTAATGAAAAGTTAAATATGACATGTAAAGGTTTTGACAGCTGTGTTGCACAGCTAGTAATAAATAGTGCTGGTATTGAATCTGGACCTGCACCTTTATTTGTATCAAGCTTTCTCAAAGACCTTTCAATAGAGTAACGAGATAAAGTCAAGTTTCCCAAAGTGAGCGAGTTTGCATAGGTAGGCGCAGCTGATACATCTACACGTGAGTTCGTATTATCCTTGACTGCGAAAGCTGATGCAAAATTACTAGAAAAAGCCTGACAGATCGATGCTGGTGTTGTCAGTTTTTTACCATCGTATAGCATTTCACCTGGTACGGTGCTATCGTTCTTCCGTTTAGATTTAATGTATGACCAAAAAGCTTTCATATTATTTTTCGAGATAGATGATTCTATAGACTTTATGTACTCAGAATAACCATTTTCTATTAGCCTATGACAACGTGCCCTAGCCTCTTTAAATTCAAATTCATCAATAGGGTTTTTAAATCGTTTGAATTTATTGCGCAACTTATCTTTTTCTTTAATGCATTTAATTAGAGTTTTAGAGTACCAAACTGGGTAGCGACCAGATTTAGCTTTTGAAATGGGAACATGCTTTTTAATTATGCTCTCAATGTGCGAGTAAAATGCCATTGTCATCTTGTTAACGTCACTTAAGGGTACTAAGATATCATGCCAATTAATTTTGTCCAACTCTGCATTTATATTTACATAATTTGCTTTATAAAAATTATACTTATCAACATTGAGACTTTTTAAAAAGTCTATAACGGGAAAATTCAAGACTACTTCAAGAGGGGGATGATAGGAATCTACTTTCGACAGGGGATCTGCACTGAGCGTTTTGGTGAAATTGTTGGAACACAAAACAAGATCGAGACATTTATCATCTTTGTTTTTAATTAGGTTAAATTGCCGTAACCCATGGAGATACATAAAATCTGTTAGAAGGCTACTAAACCCGGATGAGCACATTTGAAGGCTGGCAGCCGTTGAATCGCCCTGATTCAGGTCAGGGCACCAAGTGAGACATCCCAAGTAAAAATCACCTATAACTAAGGTTTCGTCGCTACTAAATTGAGAGATGGCATCGCTAATACTATCAATATGATTGCCTAGTTTCTCCAGCGATACTGGGGGAGGAATATATACGACACAAATATTGAACAGCTTAACGGTCTTTTTTATTGGAAATGAAATCTGCACCAGCATAATTTCTTCATTACTTTTAAATACAGATAAGCAGGAAGATATTATTTTCTTGGAAACGGCAATAAGAATTCCTCCACCTGCGATAAATTTTATATTCGCTATTAAGAATCTCAGCATCGAAAACACTCTCGTTTAACCATGTTTCTGTCAAAACTATTATATCATAATTACAGTTTAAGGAAGCCAAACTTAACTCATTGAGTTTCCCCCGAATGCTTCTAGTATTTTGGTAATAAATACTTAAATGTGACATTTTTAACCGAAATAAAGAGAAAAACTTAAAACAAAGAAACAACAAAATATGAGTCACAAAAACTAAACAGATAATACAATGATCACTCTTTAAGGGACGCTATAACTTTAAAATTTTTAACCCAAATAGCTGATGATTCATCATCTTTCCTCAACAAAACACGGCCGTCGCGGGTCCATAAATGTTTGTAACCCTTTTCCCTCTTCAGTATGCGAGCCTCAGCTTGTAGTTTGCGATTTAGGGGTGACAAATGTTCGACGACGTAGACCTGGGTAATATCGCCTGCTAGCCCAAAGTGCGAAGAGTTGAGTTTGGATGAAGGATTCGTTTTGTTGAATTTCAGACATGCTGCCAAAACTTTGTCACGCATAAGACGCGATGGCAACTTGATTATGACCGAACGAGGTCTGGGAGAGTCACGGTTAGCCTTAGCCACACGAGTGCATGACAGGAGATCAGTTTCGTTAATAGGACAGGAAATAGTCTTGCTCAGTTCAAGAATGGACTTCACGAGGTTTTCATTATCACGCTCCGGAAGACATTGAATTTCGACATTATTTTCTCTTGCTCGTTGATCTGATTGCGACATCCTAAAATTTAGTTGGTCAATATTATCCTGTAGGCTCTGGTTTTCCTCGCGCAATGCCGCAATCTCAGCTTGCATGCCCGACAATCCTTCCCGTGCCTCATTGTACGCCTCCGATAAGGTACTTATCTCGCTTTGCATCACCTGAACTGTGTTTTCAAGCTCCAAAAATTTGGTTGACCAGTTATTAATTTTATTGGCCAGGGAGTCCAGCTTTATGTCGAAGCTACTCTTGAGATCTGACATGTCACGAGAAAGTTTGTCGAATTTTGTATTCATGTTATTCATCAATGCCTCCGTGTCAATACGGTGTGTTTTCTACAAGCAATGTGCCACGCCCGCTGCCAGTTAAGTTTCGCATTTGTCTTCTGTGTATTGTATTCTTTTGTGTATTAATTCTCATTTTACTTCGATTTCCTGTCGGAAGTAGGTCAAACAAACTGTAAACAACACGCCATCTCAAAACTGAGAGGAAGGAGATTATGTTACTATAACTTTTAATTAGAACGTCTTTGTTTAGAAAAACATTTCTCGCGTTTTTGTAAAAGTATCATTACTAAATTGATTGTTTTGCAAAGCTCCGTCGATTTGTAATTGTAATAGCCTATATACAAAAAATAACCAACTTCAACGAGAATAATTCTGTTTCCGAGAACAACAGAACTGCAGACAAAGCATCCGTCACGTTTTGACAGAATGCGAGTGTGAGTGACAGATGTTTTGTCATTTATTTAACACGTGATAAACGCAACCATCATTGGCTCGCTGAACGAGTTACCATAAAATCACCGAAACCATCATAGATAGACAATCAAATTGAATACCACCTCCTTTTTTAAGTCGGTTGAAAAGTTAAGCTTAGGTAAATTTTTACGTCCTCACTGACTTGATAAAAAATTATATGACACGTTCATAAAATGTACGTTTAATATTACGTTATCCATAAGTTTGTGAATGTTTGCAGTTTATTATGAACCCGTAAAATTATTTAGTACCTATAAAAATGCTCCGTTATAATTAATTTGCCTGTATTGTGTACCTAATTTATTTTTAAACTGCACATGTTCCACTAAAACTGTCCTCTTCTTTAGAATTTAGACCGGAGAGGCTTTTGCCCAGTAGAAGGATACATTTATAGGTACAGACTAATATAAAAATAACTAAAATCCAATTAAGATTAAGAATTCCTTAACACGCTCCATTTCCAAATGCTAAGTCGCATAGATACAAAAACAAACGTTATTGTGTCGTGTAGTCATCAATCTTAGGCCATTAGGCGATTAGATAGAATGCTCTTATTAAATAAATCGATATCTCGCCACCCACGCGCGGTCGACCGATCGAATTGGACCAACTCCCGAAATCTGGATCCGATAAATTGATCGAGTCTATTTTGTTTAATAAGATTAAGCCTTTCCCCATCCATCAACGAGTATCCGCGTCAAATAGATCCGAAAATGTGCGTCTGAGAATATGAACTAAACGCGATTTTACGACGTTAGATTTAAAGTTTGTTTTAATTGAATTTGAGGTGGTGTAAGCGTCGAAACGTTCGTTGTAGACTGTACTACGTTCCCGCCTTTGAAGCCGAGACATCGATATTAATTAACGCGTATGATTCTCGACTGATAGCTGCTGTGCACAAAAAATAATTAATTAATATATTTAATGGCTTCAACTCCCATTGGAATTTTCTCGCAGCAGGAGCTTTGGCACGAATTTAAAAAATACTTAGGTACATTAGGGTTTTTGACATTCTCTATATTTCATGTCCGTACATCGGACGAAAAAAGAAAGGTAATCGAAGGAAAGTCTCAAGTCAATAAATTATGAAATTAAACTTCGTTAATTTTATTATAGAATTCCAGTGGCAGAGGCCTCTAGCATGGCCAAACCAGCCTGGTAAAATGTCAATTACCTGGGTAAAACGGAGGAAATGTAGAAACGTAAGTAATTTACCGTTTCTAAGAATTAACGACATACCAAAGTATGTCTAAAATATCACCACCACCACCGACAGCCACGAAAAATCATCCTCGCGAAGAACTCTTTAATTTTTGTAATTTTTCCAACAGCAATTTTATAAGTTTTCATATAAACTGACATATTAGCTTCCGGAATGTGAAAAAATAGAATTTCTTCTCGTCGTATTTTATTTGGAGTGATTACGAATTATTTCGTATTGTCCCATGTAAGATACAACATTTAATATAAGATAAAACTCCAAACTGATCTGGTACAATCACGGAGTATATGGAGATGGCATTCAGCGCAGTTTGTTCTAGCACCGCTGTAGCCGACTTTTACACGCACACAATTATATTCGTATAAAAATAAGGTTTTACAACAAACAGAAGTGAGTTGACATTGGCTGAGCTAATGTGTGCGTATTATGTGGTCATACACTACTACGATCAATGTATCGAGAATTTTAGTCCTTATATGCATATCAGACAATGTCTTTATTTTTATTATAACTTAAATAGAAATAAAATAAAAGGCAAATGAGACCTTGTGATTCAGTAAGACAAAGCCTCGAATTGACAAGAAATTGATTTCTACTTCCGTCAATTCAGTAGTGTCACTTTTGATATTAACGCTGGCTAAATATCGCAAGGTTTTATGTTAAAATTTTAAAACATTTAAAATTGAACCCTATCCTTGTAACACGGGGTCTAATTTTAACGACCCAGAAAATGTAATGTAAGCTCTGCCAGCGGTATGCATCTAATGATTCTAAAGGTTAAGGGCGTGATCAAATCAAAATAGTCGATATCGATAAAATAATAATATGTTTAGGCTTATAATATGTGTAATGCATGTTGAAAATATTTATTTTGTATGGTCGTAAACGTCGTAAATTAAATTATCAGACCTTTTATTTTCTGGCGACGAAATCAAATGGAAGCGTCCATCTCAATCTTTCTATCGTTCAGAATGTTTACTTTACATATAGTGATATATGAATAATAAAAACATCACCTTACAACATTTGGAACAGGTAGTAGGTAAATTATAAACGGAGTAGATTTATTTATTTCATCATATAAAATGTAAACAAATAATTAAGGGACAATAGTACACAACTCGACCTGGCCTTATACTAACCAATAGTAGACGACGATATAAACAATATATATAGATAACATCCATGACCCAGGAACAAATATTCGAGTTCATCACACAAATATTTGCCCTTGCCGAGATTCGAACCCAGGACCGCCGGCTCAGTAGGCATATGCATTAAAACTGCGCCAACCTCGTCGTCAACTGACTAGCACGTATTACATTGTGGATTAGCAAAACAATAATACTGTTTTAATCTAATGATTTAGTCACCCACTGCTATTGATTTCGCTGTAATAAAATTACTTGTCTGAATTAAAAAAAACCGGCCAGGTGCGATTCTGACTCGCGCACCGAGGGTTCCGTACAAAATTTCACTTATCCCATCTTAATTGGCCTGGTTGAGTTAAGTTTGCATCTGAAATGTATGGCGCCGCATACAAACGAGGTGCAAATACTTATAAAAATAATGTAATAAGTAATGTAA
The DNA here is from genome assembly GCA_947623375.1 of Apotomis capreana. Lineage (NCBI taxonomy): Eukaryota > Metazoa > Arthropoda > Insecta > Lepidoptera > Tortricidae > Apotomis > Apotomis capreana. The sequence goes on along the minus strand of OX392506.1, from coordinate 7,257,780 downwards.
TTTAATCTGCAAATTCTGAGTTTTAGTAATTATTTTTGACATAAGTAACAAATTGAAATATGTAACAATTAAGTATTTGAATATTGTTTTATTTTGTTTGTATGCCTTGTTGGTAGAACATAAGCAACACTGTATATACCGGTATCACCTAATTTATTACTATGTTCTTGCAATAAACGAATTTGAATTTGAATCAAACTTAACGCAACCGAGTTCTCCAAATATGATTTACCTATTTATTTATTTAATTAATCTTATTAATCTTTATTGCACAAAAGAAAACGTATCGTACAAAAGGTGGACTTGATGTTTGAAAAAGGACTATATTTTTTAAGATTTTTATTAGTTAGTATTTGTAGTCAAGTATGTGGCGATTTCAGATTTTTATAAGTATTTGTAGTACTTGCCAAATTTCATAGTTCTAGGTCATCGGGAAGTACTCTATCACTTTGATTCCCTTGAGTGACGAAATGTGCGTTTTTGGCGACAGAAACGGCCGTATCTTTTTTCACGTTAACGTAGAAGCTTTCTTTTTTTTTCACAGCTTTAAGGGACCCTAGACCTGAGTATATATACATATAGTGTTAATTTCAACTCGATACCTCCACGCGTTCTCGAGATAAAGGGTCTTGACAGACAGACAGACAGACGGACGGACGGAAAACAAAGTGATCCCATAAGATTTCCGTTTTTCCGATAGAGGTATGGAACCCTAAAAAACAAGGTGATAAAGTGTAAATTATATTATTAAAATGGACAAGTTAGTATGAAACACGAGCGGCTCACATTAAAACCTCCATACAGAATATCGACAATTTATGGTTTAGACTTGTTCCCCCGCACTAAATTGTCAGACGGACGTATACATTGCGTGCTCCTAAAGATGTTGCGTGAATAGTTGCTATGTCAAGCTAGTAATGTATAATTGTCATAATGCACTGCAATATTTTACGAAATATTACAAAATACCGAATTTTATTACTTTCCAGTGAAATTAAACGGTATCAGGTATCTTTTTGAGTATGCAGATTTCGCCTGTGACGATTATAATGGCACAATTCGGCATATTTCTATTTTTTTGGCACATAATTACTCAAGCACGTTCGTACGGTAACTAAGTGACTGTTGACATCACGTTGACATATCTTTGGGTATTTGGGCATATGCTCGGTTACGCGTGCCCCGCCCAATACCCAGTCTATAGTATTCTTATGGTCTGTGGGTACAATAGTAAGAAACACAAATGTAAACCGCCGGGCGATTAGTAAAGTAAGGAAAAGCTGGCATTATTCCCTAAGACTGCATGCAATTTGTTTCGCTCAGAGATTCCTCTTTTTCAAGTAAAATGGAGAGCAGGTCACAGCTGCGGTGAACACCTTAACAAGATAAAGTAAGGTACTTCAGAGAATACTGCTGTTTCAAGCTCTAATAGCAATAATATGTCTGTGTGTCACAATTCTATTTTTTTACTTGGTCAAGATAACATCTGGAAATTACAGCAATGTACTCCATATAAATAATAAATAAATAAAAAATATCGGACAACCTCACACAAATCAATCTAGTCCCACAGTAAGCTGTAGTATACGCTTGTGTTATGGACACTAGACGACGATAAACATACTTATATAAATAAATACATACTTAAATACAAATAACATCCACGACCCAGGCACAAATATTCGAGTTCATCACACAAATATTTACCCTTGCCGGGATTCGAACCCAGGACCGTCGGCTCAGTAGGCAGTTGCTTAACCACTGCGCCGCGTCGTCAAATATTCTAGGTAATATTCTAGGTAAATAAGGGTTATAGTTAAAATAAACACTAATGGAATCTTTGGGATACAGAAAATGCCTTTTCACTGTGACCGAAACTACTAATACTAACATGAGCATAATACTTTAAAACGACAGTAATACTTAAGCTTTGTGGAGCCAAAGGCACCTAAATGTATGCAGTGTTGATACAAAAAAAAAAATCTGTTTAACCCAATTGGTAGGATGACTGGTATAGAATGCCGCAAGGTAGATACTTGTGTATTGAACGTTAAAAACAATGAAAGAATATAGTAAAACATTACGCATTTGCGTATTCTCCATAGATTCCGCACGCGTCCATAAACAGCAGCCAGAGGGCGCCGTGCGCGGCCCCGCCCGCACCGGCATAAATAAACAACCGTGTAAATCGCGGCTGAGGTGCGCGTGCGACGCTAAGGGCTAGTGCCGCGGCGCGTTCCTGAATGGGACGTTAAATTATATTGGATGTATGTAAACACTTTATCGTACACAAAACATGAAATACATGCAGAAACGACGAACCTATCACTTTAAGTAATCTCATCCAGTTTTTCGTGTGCTCATCCACCTTTGAGTAACTTAGTGATAAGATCAAACGTAAATGGTACATAAACTACGCAACAAGTATTCAAATGGTAATTTGAAAGAGACAAAATACCTAATAATATTCATGAAAATGCAAATACCAAAATAGTGAGATAAAGAGAGAGAGGTGTGCAAGAGATGAAAATCATTGAATTAATGAATGAATTAGTCTCTATCCACATTCGTTGCTCCAGTTGTGGTTGATAGAAGTATTTTTTTCTCTACTTACTTATCTTTGAATTGAACTCTAGAATTTGACGTACGCGAAACCTATAAATATTAATTTAACACAATCTTCTTAATCTTCAATGTTTTGTTTCAGGGCGTACACTGGAATAGACCCGAAAGGCCGCCTGCGCAGCTGCGCGGATAGTGGTCATGCGAGATGGATAAACGATAGCGGCCGACGCTACATCGAGCCCGGTCTATTTTACCGCACAGATTTATGAAATATCGCAACTAATGTTAGCCTGGGTTCATATTTTTACGTTCTACGAACTACATTAGTGCTGGATTATATTGATTTAAACTTATATGACTTTCATATTATTATAACAATAACTAAAGTAAACCTACTGAAGTCCGGTTTTTATTGTTATTTCACTCTCCCATTCCGCTTTTATATACTCGCACTTGTACATTTTTCAATCATTTATAGGTAGATATATGTATATCATAGGTATCTTACACACATTAAAACACTGGGAAACCTAATGTCGTGTCTTAGAATGTTTATGTTAAAATTTTAACATAAGCATTCTAAAACACAAAAACCGTGTTTAACCAATTAATTACAAGAATGCATGTTCTGGATAACACCCCTGATATCACACCACAAAAATATAAATACAAGAGCAGCCGTGCCGTACGTAGAAAGTTTAATATCAACGCTTTAGAATGATACAATGACGCAAGTGTTTGCCTTCCTCTCTGCAGATAAAAGAGGACGAGTTCTTTGTGCGGTTCGTGTCCTTTTGATGCCGAGTGCGATGTCTTCAAAGAGGAACTTATAAATATCAAGTGTACAATATGCGAGTTCTGCTATATTAATAATACAATATTACTTTTATTATTAGCTGCGTTGCGCAGTGTTACCCGCTCATCCCATGGGATCAGTACTTTCGGTATAAAAAGTAGTATATGTGTTAATCCAGGGTATAAGCTACCTTCATACCAAAATTTATCAAAATTGCTCCAGTCGTTCGAGCGTGAAGAAGTAAAGAACATACAAACGAACACATACTCACAAACTTTCGCCTTTGTAATATTAGTGTGGCAACTCTGGCACAAATAAAATTGATTGACACGCGAGCGCGGGCGAGCTTTACCTATAGACCCTAACGTGTAATGGTATGGAAAGAGTATCGTACATTTTACTTTTTTGCTAACATTAACATTTGTCATAAGCCCGAAAAGAAAACTCACTCATTCATGTGTATAATTGATAATTTTTCAAATTAGTGTTTGAAAAATAGTTTTGACTGATTTACTGGCTTCAAGTAATTCATCGGCCTAAAAAAGCGACGATCAAACACAAATATTTAAATTGAATTGTAAATTACTTAACGACATGAATTAACATGTCAATTTAAATTAAAAGTGACAAAGGCACTACGAATAAACCTACCACTTGACCACACTTGACTACCAAATGACACCTAACAATTATTTCAAATTCTGATAAACGGCTGACGTCAAGACGTCGAACGTAGTAATTTGGCCCGTCATAGCGATTAACATATCGCTGCCCACGTCTTCAAACCTATCGGAAACTAATAACAGTGTCCCTCGAGATTTCTTAACCAACCGGTATTTTATTTATTGTAGGAAACATTAATGGAGAAATAAGTTTTTACAAGTTTTTGTGTGATTTAAGTAAGTATTGATGACAAAAATATGAACTGAAACTACAACCTGATTTTTGATAAAAAATAGACTTTACAAAATTTGTTGGAGTTCATGTTTCTTTCGTAATAACCTCAATTGAAAATGTATAACACCTCCGACACAAGCTGATCATCATGAGACCGTAATTTAATGAGTGATGAAAATGCCACTAAACTAAAAATGAACATAGTTACAAAAAGTTTGAATTATTAGCTTCCATATTGGCTGAGATCTTATCACTAGTTCCAATTAACGCTGAATATCTTGGAGACTACTGGACCTATTTCCACTAAACATAGCTAAGAAGCATCTCAACGGACAATTCTTTCGATAAAAAAAAACACTCAAATTGGTCCATCCGTTTGGGAGCTATGATGCCACAGACAAACACACAGATACACAAATACACAACTATACATGTTAAACTTATAACAACCCTTCTTCGTTGTGGGTTAAAAATGGAATAGATCATCGTTTTATATGTACCTACGTGATGGACTACTCACACGAAAAACATCAACTATATAGTCCAAGATTGATGACTTTGTTTTATTAACATCAACTCAGTTATCCCTCGCTATTTGATTTAGCTCGAATAGGAAAGAGACTGCTCCCTTGCTAACAAATTAATATTGATCTGTGTTCCAAAAAGCCTCAAAAAACTCCGACTGCAATAAACCAATTGCGTCGAACCGTCCGTATTGTACTTTTATTCGCAGACGCGGCCGAAGGACTTTGTGAGCTATCCAATATAGCTCCGGTTGGTCGCATTTGCTGACGTTCAATTTAAAATTCCAATCCTTAAACTTTGTTATATTTGACAGATCTAATATTATAAAGTCAGCATTGAAACAAAAGAAATAGGTCCCGAAATCGAAAAATACATATATTATGTTTTGTGGATTGCAACGAATTCACTGTTAGGTAGATACGGTTTGGAAACATGGATCTCGGAACGATTATAATATTTGATGGATAATTTACCCAACCAAAACAGAAAAGTTAGATTTTAAATAAAGCAGAGTTATTATACTCGTAAGTTGTGAATTTATAACACATCTCTTGTCCACAACAATTACGTTAGGTACTAGTTTTTTCCATAAAATATAACATGATGGATATTTATTTACAACGCGGATCATGCAGAAGACGCAGCGTGGGAAGGCCCCCCAATAAGGTTGACTGACGACCTGGTAAGGATCGCGGGCAGAAATTGGGTGAGGGCGACGCAAGACCGATAGTTATGGAGAACTTTGGGGAAAGCCTTTGTCCAGTAGTGGACGTCTATAGGGTGATATGACGATGAATGTTTATTTTCTAATCACAAACTATAGCAACATCCACTTTGTTGGAATTTACCTAAACACACCGGATTCAATGCTTGAGGCATTTAATGCTCCCTCACCGTGCCTGTATTTAACAATAAATGACATTTCATTTATTTTTCGTCACATTACAGGCGAATGCTAGGGAGTCCCCCAGGGCATAGTTTTATGGCATTTCTTATTGATTTGAGCTCAAGTCTGATTCAGTTTCTTTCGTGTGAGTAGGTAATGATTTATTAAACAACTAACAGGAAGTTCAAAATGACCGTAAAGAATTGATCATTGAAACTCAGCCGTCAATTGAAATAATTGAAGCAATTTAGTTTGATGTGGATGACTTTCAGACTTATAATTTGATAGCCTCTATGTAACCTCGGGCGACAACCTACAAAAGTGTTGATGTGCAACGAATTTGAATCATTAAGTTTTTTGTGCATGCTTCTAAACATGTAAATTAAAAGTAAGTGTCTATGATGTTTTTAGATCGCGTTACCGAGTCTTAAGAATATACATGAATTTAAACATAGGTATACGTTAAATTTTGCGAATTTCACGTCAATTGCCAGATGTTTCTATGTAACAAAACAGTTCCGGCTTCTTTGTTCTGAAATTATCTTATATAAAAACTTACCCATTGCCACCCATTAACATAGAATAAGTAGGTGCGCCTAGAACGAGAGTCTTCATACAACAGATTTGCGAAAGATGAAGCCGCTTTTGATTTTATGTGTGAGTGTCTAAGAACCAATCATAGAGACGTTGACGACGACGACAACGACGTTGAAAGATGCGCACACGGACGAAACTTAGCCCGTGGCTAACCAAAACTAGCTTCACTTTGAAGCGTTAACTAGGTTTCTAGGCGTATTTATTCTAACCCTATTTCATTTTTCTCGGATTCACAACGCACCACGAGTCGTGTAAGTAGTCTATGCCCTAGCGCACACTTGGGTGCTTGGCTCCGCCTTCTGCCTTTGAGAGTTTAAAATTTTAAATCAGTGCGCATTCATAGTCGTGCCACACATGACACAAGTGTAGGTCGGTCCTAATTGCGTCGGTTTTTATAAAAATAAGCAATAAATTACTATAATTGTAGAAACGGTTTAAACTAACGTAGAAGATATCAGGAACGACCCAACACGGATAGCTGTCCCTGATGAAGAGCTCCATATGAGTTCGAAAGATGTCGGGCCGATCTTGACAATTTTTACGTGAGTTTAAACCCTTTTTACGAATGATTTGACAATAGGCCGACAATCAAATCATTTGTGCGCCGAAAACCCCGGGTATAAAGATATCTCACGATAGTTTATAATATTCGCAATATAATGTAGTTTACAAGCAGTTTTAGCGAAGATCAAAGAGATAGCCTCCTGTATTATGTTATTCTGTGCTATCACTCCGTAGTATAAAACAAAGTCGCTTCCAGCTGTCTGTCTGTCTGTCCTATATGCTTAGATCTTTAAAACTACGCAACGGATTTTTATGCGGTATTTTTTATATAGATAAAGTGATTTTGAAGAGGAGGTTTATATCTATAATACATGCATAATTTATCAGCCTTGCACCCGTGCGAAACCGGGGCAGGTCGCTATTTAAAGATACTTTAAATAATGAGTTGCTTTGTGAGAACACCAATGATTAACAATTGACTTAATCTACGTTACTCTGCTTAACTGTACAATTGTACTGAATGCAAATTTGAATACTATATTAGGTCGCCGGATACGTATTGATGCAGCAACGAGCTGATTCCGCCGATGCAATTGCAGAATATATCCTTCAACTGTGCGCGCTATACCGTCTGGCCAAATTCGAGTAGGTATTTCAAACAATTTACAATCACACTTGTAGTATTGTTTTTTTTTAGAAAAAATGTAGTAGATTAAATTTATGAGTTACTTAGAACGCCTTTGTGGATAGCTTTTTCATTATATTTGATCTACTTTGTATTAGTCAGCGATATTTAAGACATTATAATTAATTGTAAAGGTAATGTCAATCAGCAACGACGAAGGGCCTGACATGTTTCGAACTCATATGGAGCTCTTCATCAGGGATATATAGCTATATAGCTATCCGTGCTGCTATACGCGACTTACGGCCCACTGCACTGCACTTTTAATAATATTAATGCAAAGAGTCTTGAAATGTAAGAATACATTGATGTGTTACATCTCATCCAAAAACAAACTTGAAAATAAACCAATAAGGTTCTCAGTCCAGTAAACAGCCTTTTGTTTAAAATGTGCCCAAGTAAACCTGCTTTCAGTGCCCGAAATCCTTTCTTCGAGTCCAGTGGTTTCCCACATAGTAATGTCCCGTGAATAAGCAAATAGTTGTACAGATTGGTAATGGTTTTTTGAGTGCACAGCTAATATTATTATCTCTCTAGTTGGTTGCTTCCCGTGTTTATGTAAACTTTACCGAGTCACTTTACTTTTCGGTTATTTACAGTAAGGTTTTTAATTATTTTGCGCAGTACTGCGTTGTTTTTAAAGAGCTGAATAAACATACTTAAAAATGTGAGAATTTTGAGTTTATCAGTTTGTCTAGCGAAACGCAATTTTAATGTTATTCAATATAAATGTAATATGTATCTAATACCTACTCTATAATAGTTACGATAGATTCGTTAACCTTTCTTTTCATAGAATTGTATTTTAGACTAAGTTTATTTAGGTATTGGTACAGTGAACAAAATAATTGTGTAAGATGGGGTGACTCGATCTCGAATGATTATAAGCTGCAGTGCGGGGTGAGGCAGGGTGGGCTGTCTTCTCCAAAACTATTTAATTTGTATGTCAATCAACTCATTGAGGAGCTGAGCAGTACCTATGCCGGGTGTCACATAGATGGAGTAGCTTTGAACAATTTCAGCTATGCAGATGACATGGTGCTGCTCGGCCCCTCAATCGACGCAATGAGAAGATTGACAATGATATGTGAGTCGTATGCTGTGTCCCATGGACTAAGGTACAATGTTAAAAAAAGCGAGGTGATGATTTTTAAGGCGGGTAGAAAAACGTACTCGACCGTACCATCAGTTACTCTCCACGGCGTCCCGTTAAACTTCGTCACCAAGTTTAAGTACCTGGGTCACTGGGTCACAGACAACCTAAGCGATGATGCCGATATTGAGCGAGAGCGTAGGTCGTTGGCTGTCCGATGCAACATGTTGGCCCGCAGGTTTGCACGATGTACTGTACAGGTAAAGGTCACGCTTTTTAAAGCGTACTGTCAGTCTTTTTACACGTGCAGCCTGTGGACAGACTTTACGCAGAGGGCATACAACGGCCTGCGCGTTCAATATAACAACGCGTTCCGGGTGCTGATGGGGTTGCCGCGTTTCTGTAGCGCCTCTGGTATGTTTGCAGAGGCGCAAATTGACAGCTTCTCGGCGATAATGCGCAAAAGGTGCGCGTCCTTAATGTGCCGACTGCGCGGCAGCCCCAACATCATTCTGAGCGTGTTTACAGAGCGCGGTGATGCTCCTATGCTCGCCCGCTGGCAGAATTTGCATACCACAATCGTGGGATGAATCGTGGATTTTTTAAAATTTTATTTAGTCTGTTTGTCTTGTCTCAATTTGTATACTAACATTAGAATAAGTTACCTATTTGTACTGACACTAACAATCTTATGGACAATAGTCTGAAATAAATGATTTATTATTATTATTATTATTATTAAGATGAATTTGCAGGAAGATTATTTAAAATTAAGTAATATATTAGGTACAAACTAGATAACATTTTTTCACAAGATAATAATATCAATCATAACTTAAAGTAGGTATAAGATAATAAATAAGAGACTATGTGTAATAGACGTAACAATAACCAACACTATCAGTTGTGGCTATTATTAAAAATGATTTCAACTGAATCGTTTTACTGCAATTGAAGAAACTGCTCGCAAATAACAGGTTTTTTCATTTTCCACAAACAATAATGCATTCGCGATGTGCCACGATAGTCACGCTTGCATAACGTGGGAAGTGTTCTTTGTGAGGTTAGAAATCTACATTTATTTATGGTTATTAACATAAAAAGTATACGGGATGCGTATTCGAGATTGGCTTTGTGATCTTAAGTTTTATGGTCCGGGTATTTAGCAACATTAGAAATAAAAGCAAAACATATATAATATCTTCTATAAACGATTGAAAGAATTGGAGGAGGATCTTTTACATATTTTCTCAAAATTTGGAGGACGAAACAATCCAGGGAATTTCCTTTTATTGACAATATTCGGTTTCAGCTACAGTTTGTCCATCTTCCTAAACGTGGCTTAGAGAAACGTATTTTATGGATAATATTAAAGGTTCCAGAAATTTGAGGAATATTTAGTCCCGTTTCCTCTTTGTTTACATAAGTGACAGTCTTTCTCTCTCTGTGTTTCAACGTTATTTACCTAAAATTTGTCGTTACCAGTAAAATAAATTAGTACCATTAAAAGTCCATGATATGGTGTGGGCTAAAAACCAAGTTGTTGGGCTATATTTGCAAACCGTCTCAATGCGAAAATTTATCTATCATATAACATTATCATTTCTATAATATATAATATTATAACGTAATAATAACTAATAAGCACTTCTACATAATAATGCATAGTATACAATAGATGCATAATAAGATAATGCCTAATTTCCTACCAGCCGATAATACTGATAACCAATCTTGATGAACCCTGTCATGGTGTCAAACTGACCGATGGCTATCACGATTCTGTTCATTACATTAAACTATAAAATTACAAACCATTAAATCAATAATGATAATGACAGAAGGTAAGGCTCGAACTCCAAAAGATTTGACAAGATTTCGACGAGTAGCATTAATTGAAAATCTTTTTCGTTAATTGATTATCACGGAACTCTGAATTCTGATTAGAAGCATTCTATCTTCGTCCTCCGGGTAGGCAAGCACTTGTGATGTGACTCCTCTGGTGTTGCAGGTGTTTATGGGCGACGGTAATCGCTTTCCATCAGGCGATACGTTTGCTCGTTTGCCCCCTATGACATAAAAAAAAAAAAAATATTGACTTGGTCTTAAATAACTGAAACTATTGTATAATAATCACTTTTTCAGACTTCATTGAGCGAAATTGAATTTCTCGAACAGCGCTTAATTAATTTCGATAAAGTTTATATAGACCTCCTATTAAGTATGATCTACCAACAAAAAATTATCATCAACATCGATATTTGCCGGAATGATCGCGTAATATACATGCAAAAAACAAACACACAGTCAAATTAAGAACCTCCTCCTTTTTTGAAACCAGTTGAAAATGAGAAACAAGCGTCACCTAACAAATTGTTGACTAAAAATTACGTCATTACGGAAAACCTCTTGTTCAAGGGGTGAATTAATATACGCGTAATATTGGACCAATTGTGTTTTGAAACCAAAGAGAATATCAACGCCGAATAAATCACATACGAAAGGAGTTTCGGGTTGGGTAATACGGGGGTTGCATTGCAACTGATCGTAGCTCCTGATGAGGAATCGCGTACCGTTTAGAAACATGTCGAGCGATATTTGACTTCTACGACGTGAGTAAACCTGTTTCGCATGTATTTTGATATGTCTAAGACTCACGGCAGTTTTCTATGTAAAATATACGCCTGTTGCGCGCTATTTCAGTAGGTATCTTAATGGTCTATCAGCGTAGTGACGTGATGAAAAGATTAACAAGTTAATAAATAAGTATTATCAGTATTGAGGATCTTTAGTTTAGCATAAAACCGCGATTTAGCACCCGGGAAATATACCTATTTAACTAGTGGTGACATATGAACTTCTTAATTGGGTTTCTGAATTTTGCCTTTTATCTTTAACGTTTATTAAAATTTATACTTTGAATTGCCTTTTCCGTTATCTCGTTCGGATATAGCTTGATTAAAATTTCATATTTTTTAATGGACGAGAGCACAAACTGCATAAAAGTTTTGTAGGTTAATTGTTATTTAAAAGTCGTGGTACCAACTAAGTAATAAATATTGTACGGATTTACTTTTAAAAAGCTGGATGAATGTACTTACTTAGGTACACAAATATAACCAAATTGTAATAAAGGCTCTAAATGAAACAAATCAAATCAAATCAAATCAAATTATATTTATTTGCAAGAATACGGTTACAAGATCTTAAGGCTACAATAAATGTACATGCGAATTCAACCTGCATGCAGGTGTGCAAATTATTTAACATTATTAAAATGTAATATAAAACAAAAACATCAGGATCTTCCAAATCTAGAATATAAATAATACATATACAGTTCAATTATTTCAAATATTCCTTAATGCTATAAAAACAATTATCTTGAAGCCATTTAGACAATTTACGTCGAAACACAATTTTATTTTCTATTTTAATGTCATCTGGCAAATGATTATATAGAAGAATACACATATTGTAGCAATTCTTCTTGTACATGGACGTGTGACAAGGAGGCTGATATATTAGGTTTCGGTACTGAGCTCTTTGATGTCTTTTACTGGTCTCTGAACGATGACTAAAATACTGTGGATTATCCTTAACTAGTAGACAAGCGGCTTTTATGTATAGACACGGAAGTGGGAGTATATTGAATTTTTTAAATAAAGGTTTACAGCTGTCCAGGAACCAAGCATTATCCAAAGCACGAATACACCTTTTTTAGAGTCTGAAGGCTCTCTCAATGTCTACGGAGTTGCCCCACACTAGCAACCCGTAACTTAGTACCGATGCCACGTAGCCATGATATGCCGTGAGCGCTGCTTCGACTGATACCGTCTGTCTCAGTCGCTTCAGGGCAAACACGAACCGATCCAGTTTTTTACATACGTGGTCCACATGGTGTTTCCAGTTTAAATTTTTGTCAATATCTAAGCCTAAAAATGTAACGATGTCAACTGAATCTACTTTTGAATTGTCATAACCTATTTCTAAGGGCTGGAAATTAGCATTATAGCGACCAAATTGCATAGCCTTTGTCTTTTCAATGTTAATTTTAAGATTGTTGCTTTTCAACCAGGCAATGGCGTCCGATAACGTTTTATTAGCATTTATCTCTAGCTTATTCTGATCTTTATGGTCGCCTTTTACTATCAGGGTAGTATCATCGGTGAAGTTATGCAATCTTGTTTAATAAAATGTGGGAAGTCATTAATAGCGAGTATAAATAGCAATGGTCCAAGAATGCTGCCTTGAGGAACACCAGTTCCATTGATCAGAAAATTTGATCTAAATATTTCTCTGGTCAGACAGTTATTACTATCTCGGACAAGTTTGGTAATTTCAATACACTGCTTTCTATCTCTCAAGTAACTTTCCACCCAGTCATAGGCTTTACCTCTTATGCCATAATACTCTAGTTTTTTCATTAGAATAGCGTGGTCAACAAAGTCAAAGGCTTTGCTCATGTCGAGAAAAATTGCCATGATGGGGATTTTATGATTTAGGCTCTCTGAAATTATTTTTATAAAGTTGAAACAAGCCAACGTTGTAGATTTTCCCTTACGAAAACCAAATTGTTTAGGTGATAATATGTCAAATTTATTAAGGAAATCATTAAGCCTGTGTAATAATGCTTTTTCAAATACTTTGGATAACACTGGAATTATCGTTATTGGTCTATAACAGCAACAACTCTAAATACTTACTAGTATTAACATTATATTTAAACAAAAATAAGCAGCCTTAAAAACGTAATTACAGTCGCAAATTATTCTGCCTTTGCTCCGTAACCATGTGAATTTAACAAACTAATTTTTGAGTTCCTCAACAGGAAGGATCCAAAGAAACAGAGAGACCCAGATTCGTAACAGTATCCTTATGGCCTACTGACAGAATAAAGTAATTTATACTTTAATATAAAAATAATGAACAACCTGAGTGCTCCCCGCATATTTTCAGTACCAAGATATCAAATAACGTTAAAAGCTTTAATAATTTCGTCTTCAACACGCCACGATCGATGTTCTGCTTTGTATGACAGGCACGTAAGACCTGGGGCTTAATTCCACATAAATCACTCTGATATCTTAGAGTTTTCCGAAGTGGTGATACCTAGTACCTATATCAGGGCATATTTTTATTTTGTTGTAGTTTTTTTTTCTCAGATTTCAATAAAATTTGGTGAGTTGGTAAAGTTGCTTATTCTGAACAAGGTAAGCCCAATTTCACGATATGTCCTACAAAATTTTCCACTGAGTTACAAAAAATCACATTTTTTGTAACTCAATGGAAAAAAAGAAACTACAACAAAATAAAAATATGCCCATCACCACTTCACCAATCCGGTCGCGTTCAGATTGCATCACATTTATGAGCGACGACACAGATATCAGGCACAAACTTAACTTAACTTAAACACGTTTTAATGACAGTTAAAAGGCGATATTACTGAGATATACCTGAGATATAGGTTATTTGGCGGTATCTCAAAGTACACTTGAATTAGCGCTCAGAACAAAATAAGATCACGAGAGCCTTATTTTTACAAGATTTATTTCCCCGAGTCGAGTCTAGGCCACAAATCAGACAACTTTTGAAGTACCTTATGTCTACAAATTCTGTCGTTGCAAGATGACCCTTATTTTATTCCAGCTAGGTTTTGTTTCCTAGTCAATGTAGAAGAGTTGTGCACATATTGGGAAAGTTATTCTCTAATGTCTTTGTAACTCTGATATAATAAATAATCTTACGCTGGATATATTTTATAAAGACCATGTTTCCAGATTCGTAAGATTTTAGCGCCATGTGATATGTTATGATTTTTACCAGTTTTAACTGTTTTAAGTCAAAGTGAATACTTATTACGACTTTAATTTAAGCATTCACTGCCAGCGACGCATAGATGAGTTTACCGTCATAAAGTTTGTACCTAGGCTACGCCCTCTGGCAGTGAAAACGTTAATTTTTAGAGTTCCGTACCCAAAGGGTAAAACCGGCACCCTATTACTGAGACTTCGCTGTCCGTCCGTCCGTGTGTCACCAGGCTGTATCTCAAGAACGGTGATAGACAGTTGAAATTTTCACAGGTGATGTATTTCTATTGCCGCTATAACCACAAATACTAAAAATAAAATAAAATAAATATTTAAGGGGGGCTCCCATACAACAAACTTGTTATAGATTATGGTACGGAACCCTCCATGCGCGAGTCGGACTCGCACTTGCCCAATTTTTGGAAATTATAATTATCTAAATGAATGCTCTAATTTTAATGTACCTACTTTACAACGTCGCGGTAAGTATAAGTTGTTATTATTACGATTTTTAAGTATAAAAATATAAATTCTTCAAGCAAACCCGTAATTGGTACGCCATGAAAAAATTATAATTAACGCTAGTTTCCGAATTGATAATTGTTTTTTTTTTCAAACTAGGTTAATAAATGCTATTTTTCCTTTTTCCAAATCTCTGAGAACAATGAAAAAATATTAGTTTTATTTTTATATAAACCTGTATGTGGTAGCATACTCACGGTGCGTAGATAAATTGATCTTTTCCGTTTCACCGCGTGATCGGGCCGTTTAGCAGTATTAACCTCATTATGGGATTCTTTCTAACAGTTCCTTGGCTTATCTTCACACTTCTGTACACAAATAGCTGTTGGGAATTGATATGAACAAGCCTTTAGCTTTTTAGTAAATGTATACACTTACCTATCTGGTAAACATTTAGTATCTTTATTTTATGCTAGACTGACATTTCATTTAGTAGGTATCTGATACTAAATATTTACCACATAAGTGTAAACATTCACTACTAAATACAATACAATTTATTATCGTTATTATTCATTTAATTTCATTTTTATTTATTATTTTTTATAAATAAATGTTTAATTAACAAATGTACAGTATATCATAATTTATTTATATTCTTATTATACTAGTAAAAAACAATAATAAGTACTACAGACAAAATACTGAAAATGAAAATGTCACCCTGTTAAATGCTATCAACGCAATTCGTATATTTTTTAGAGATGCCACGAATAGTGAATTGGCCGAATACCGAATACCGAATATTCGGCAACGCTGGCGGCCGAAGCGCCGAATATTCGGCCGCCGAATATTCGGCCAAACGAGTTGGATTTTTATTTGGAAACAGTTCGCCTAGATCGGAAGGAAAAACAATACCCGAACCTTTCGAAATTTGCAAAAGTTTATCTTTCTTCGCCTGGAAGTAGCGTTTATAGTGAGAGGTTATTTTCTGAGGCTGGTAACGTTTACGATGAAAAGCGCAATCGTTTGCTACCAAAAAATGCTGAAAAGCTCGTTTTTATCCATCACAATAAGTTGATCAGTGGTAAGCCACTGATTAATTTTAAGTACTAAAATGTTGTAATTTGGAAATAAATACATAATTTTGAGTAAAATAACGTGTCTTTTTTTACATGATTTGCTATTCGGTATTCAGCCGAATAGTACGCACTATTCGGCCGAATACCGAATAGCAAAAAAGTGGCCGAATAGGCCGAATACCGAATAGTTGCCGAATATTCGTGGCATCTCTAATATTTTTGACGTGACAACGTCTTTAATTAGGTTGCGGCTCGGAGTCACTCATGAAAAAGTGTAACGCCCGCTCACGTCTGTTACGAGGGCCGGTTGTCCCGCTAGGGGCCATCCATAAATTACGTCACACGTTAAGGGGGAGGGAGGGGGTCGACGAAGTGTGACATTGTGTGACAAGGGGGTGGGAGGGGTCCTAAAATTCGTGACGTCACATTTCAAAATCTATTATAAGTGTTAAAACACGAACTTTAAACTATTACTTTACGAAAACCTCAAAAACATATACAACTATATGTGTGTTAATATAAGATACCAATTGTTTTGTCGACCACTCGCTCTAGTATCATCGTTTTATGTGTTGTTAATTGTTTGATTTGATGTTCATTTCATAAGTTCTCGTGAAGCGCGTGAAGTTCGGGATCCTCCAAAAGAGGAAACCCCTCGCACCAGTGTGGACAAGGAGGGTTTCGAAACGGTGTCAAGAAAGCGTAAGACATGCAAGAGTCAGAGTGGTACTGTAGAACCGGTTGGTTGTGGTCTGCGGGTCTCCACACCGAGCAAGGCACTGTACGTGTCGCGCCTGCATCACACTGCCACCGCTGAAGAAGTGACGCAGTATGTTCGCCAGAAAACCGGCTACTCGCTGAGGGTGTTCCAGCTGCATTCGCGCCACTACGTGCACTTCAGCTCGTTTGTAGTGCGCGTGCCGCGGCCGCTCCAGGACACTATCGCGTGTGCTGATTTCTGGCCGAAAGGTGTCGTGTTTCGTCGGTTCCGGGGCAACCTACCAAATCCAACACCTGAGATGTCGGAACAACGGGGCCACGCCGTTTCATCGTCAAAATAAACATTGTTCGGTTCATGACGCATTGGTGTAAACTGTAATGTTATGTAACCTGTTTTTCAATAAAAAAAAAAAAAATGGAAATAAAACCGATTTAGGAACCGCTGTTTTCTTTCAATAATTTCTAAATGTAAATTTGCAAAATATGTGACGTCACACTATGGAGGGGGGGAGTATCCCAAATGTGACCAGCTGTGACAAGGACGGGGGGAGGGGCAAAAAATCATGAAATTCGTGTGACGTAATTAATGGATGACCCCTAAAACTCGAGAACGGCTGAACCGATTTGGCTAATTTTAGTATTGAAATATTTGTGGAAGTCAAGGAAAGGTTTAAACGATGAGAAAATATTGAATAAATGAGTGAAAAATAATAAAAACGATAATTTTATATTCCCATACAAATACAAACTGTTCGTACTTACCTGTCAAACATTTGATGTTTGTTCCGTCGGTTCGGTATTTTTAGAATAATTACATGTAGATCTAGACTAAATAAGGGTTTGGAATCGACAACATACATGCATAATAGTCTGATTATCGCATATTTAGATTTAAAACATGTAAAATAATGACACTATAATGACATTAATGACACATGTGATGGGTGCGTTCAGAAAGTAACACTTAAAATGTTGTTAGGGAAATTGTGAATGGATATGATACAAATAAATATTCTACCGAGAAAAAGACGTTGTCACGTAAAATCTTCCTTCGCCCGTAAAACCGACTTTACAGGCAACCATTTTTTTTTTAATATTATTTATTTATCTATTTCAAGGGGTCGATGCAACTAACTCTTTAAGTCTGGTAATAGTGATTATGGTTAAAAATCACTAGATTATAAGCCTTCTTCAAATAACTGGATTTTAACACTTAAGCCTTAAAAGTTTACAGGTCGCAATTCATAATTTGATATCGAAATTTCGCAACTTATACGAGTATTATAACAGTAATTACTTCATCCACTCTTTGTCTATAGTTTCGAAACCGCAATTATAATACATTGATGCTATCGCTATTGTGGCCAACTCACAGACAACTTAACCTATAGACCCCGCTTATAAGGGCGCCCGGGTGAGCCAAGCTTAAGCTCAACAAACAAGATGCGCTCACCACGCCCCCAAACGCTCTCTTAGTTCGCGATCGACTGTTGACGAAGTAACATGCAATATTCCACTGCTTACTTGGCTTATTAAGTGTTCAAAATATGCCTTATTGTATGGAAAATGCAGCAAAACATCTAGTCTTCAAAACTATGGGATTTCATTTCACGATTATGCTATATTTTACTATTTTACAAAGAATGTAATAAGTTATAAATGTAGGTTGGTAACCTAGCGACGCGTTAATGTCTTCTGTCAACTGTCAACTGTCTCTTACTTTCGCTTGCTAATTTTGTAATTCCGTCTTTTTCTAACCTTTGCAGTGTTTTTAGTAGTGATGTGACTGATTAATTACTTACGTAGGTACGTAACCGATACCCTTTAAATAATATTGAACTTTTTATAGAAGATAAACTTTTTTATTATTGAATAATCGAAATGTATGTTAAGTAAATAAATGTACAAATTATGAAACCATAAATGTCTAAACTGCTGAATTTCGATGAATTTTAGAAAACAGATAGTTGAAATCACGGAGAAAGACTACTTAATATCCTGTATAAATACGATACATCTATACATAAAATAAAGCTGAAGTGGCTCGAAAATCTCTACATGGAAGATATTCGAAAGAAAGTTGGCGGGGGATACTTAGAATCCATAACAGAACACGTTCCAATAGTTTTTAGAATTTTTATCTGTTTATCTTTTTATCCGTTTGTTTGTTTATCAGTTTGTCTGTTTATTCGACCGCGCATTACGTGAAAACGCCTGAACTGATTTTGATGAAAAATTCATTAATCTGCCGAAAAAATCCCCATTTTTTGTTTGCTTGTTGGATTTGTAATGACAAAATGTACAGCGAGATTACAGTGTAAATGCGATTTTTTATGAATAGAATAGATTTTTTTAGAAATAGCCTATGAGTATCTGGAAAGTAGCCCTCTATCGACCTTCTACATTTCTTTTGTAAATATAATACATTATTCTCATCATTACTGCTTTCTCAGGCCTCCTATCCCTCCCATCCCGTAGCCAATTATACTTTCGGCATATGCAAAATACACTGGCTTAAGTGTAGAGTTATTACTTAACTATTATAATGCCTTTAAGGAGTAAAATGCACTTGCTGATTTCTTGGAAATGTTGTGTTTATGATTATGCCACTATAAATTAAATTCTAGATCGACATTCAAGAACCAAATTGATAGAAATTGAGCAACCAAAATCATCGCAATCGAACGCTTTGATTAAGTCACATCCCTGAACATTTCATACCTTGGTTCATGTTGTTAAGAGTTTCAGATACAAGTCCAGTTATAGCAGTTTTTTTTATTTCTACAGAAACCATATTGTCTATTAGAAAGATATGAATTGTCATTAAGGTATTTACCGAAGGACTGCCTTCTTTCAAATATGGGAATTACTTTAGCATCCTTAAGTACATCAGGAGTACACCCCAGCTTTAATATGCTCGTTGAAAATGTTGCACAGTGGTATATATACGTAAAATGTCAATATTGCAGCCGGTATACCATCAAGGCCGTATGAATTTGTTTTATTTTTAACCGACTTCAAAAAAGGAGGAGGTTCTCAATTCGAACTAATTTTTTTTTTTTTTTTTTTTTTTTTTTTTCTATGTATGTTACTCGATATCTCCGAGAATCGTGAACCGATTTTCAATTTTTTTTTTTTAATCGAAAGGGTATAACTCCGAGTTGGTCCCGTTGGCACTAAGTCGGGATCTGATGATGGAATCTTGGAGAAATCGAGGGAACTCTTCAAATGTTATAGGGACATGTACGGCGCTTTCGGTAATTTATTGATAAAGTCAAGAATTTACATTCAGTAAATAGGATTTGGCCACTAGAACTTTTATATGAATCACTAAAAAGCAAAAAAAAAAAAAATTTTTAACAAAAAAAGAACCGACTTCAGTAAAACTAAAAAACCAAAAATAACCCGTTCAAGTACAGATTACATTTGACTCACCCTTCGAAGTCGGTGCTAAACCTCGCATAAACTATAATATAAATATAAGAACTGAGTGGTTTGGGATCGACTTCGAAGGGTGAGTCAAATGTAATCTGTACTTGAACGGGTTATTTTTGGTTTTTTAGTTTTACTGAAGTCGGTTCTTTTTTTGTTAAAAATTTTTATTATTACCATCAGTAACAAAGTTATCTATTGTTGAAGCTGTTTCTGTTGTAGTCCGTTGTTGGCTTCATTTTATGTTTCGCGAAATATTTGTAACAATTCCTTAGTATCGACACCTTTTGGTCTGAAAAATCAATATTAAAGTCGCCACATAATATTACGACGTTTTTGTTTTTAATGGTGCTTAAATCTAAAATTATTTTTTTGTGATAGTATGGAGCAATGATTTTACACTTGACTGAGGACATCTGTAATGAACAATTACATATGGAGTTTTAATTGCCCTATATTTACGCTTAAACCACACATTTCTCATTCTTTTTCGATATTATGAACATACATCTGCATCGAGAGTGTGCAATGTTGAATCAGATTTCAACCTTTTAATAAAGAAAAGTGTACCACCACCCTTAGTTATATAGAGGGAACTTTCAGCTGCGATACAATATCCATTTCGATTTATAGATTGAAACTCAAGCGGTTCAAGCCTCATCTCCGTTAAAGCAATAATGTCTGGTTTCATATTTATTGTTTTTTCTAATAATAATATGAGTTGATTTACATTTAATATTTTTAATTGAAACGCATTTTAAACCATTCTCGTATTATTATTGATTCCAATTAAAAACATATCTACAGTTTCCGTATTCTGCAGTTTCTTTTTCGAGTGTGTCCCATCACTATCAAAAATGGCGCGCATCTTGCACCGCATGCGTCATTGCTCGCTGACCTTGAACTAGCCAATCACAGTGCACTTGTTGCCCCCCTCACCCCGCCAATTTGGCAAAATGAGATACTAGAGAAAGTTTTATGAAGCGGGGTCTATAGGGTTAAGTGGTCTGTGGGCCGTCACTCGATTGAATTCTAATCAAGCGCATGATATGCGAAATTTTTGACGAGCGGTTGATTGCCCAACCAGACCGCTGTCCCATACCTAGATCTATACCTACCTAGAGAAGTATATAGATAAAACTCTAAAATTGTATTTAAACCCATTTTCGTGTGGAGAAAAGTTATGATTGTGGGAAAATCGTTAAAATTTTTCATTTTGCTATATTAATACCAAGATCAACACGCAAAGAAAAAAAATATTGCGCTCATACGTAGTCCTCACCGGGACTCGAACCCGGTATCTTTGGATAGCTGGTTCAACCGGTAATTCAATGATCTATATAGCAATTAAAAACGTGGTGTTAATTTACTCAAATTAAAAAATCATTTCGAAAAACATAAATGTGTTTGGAAATAAGATATTATTTTTTGATTCTGTTCTTATCATCATCATCTCTCAAAGAAGTCTGTATAATGTCCAGTCATCCGCCGCATCATCAAAAGGCTCATGGGTATAATCAGATCTTTCCCCTCTACCCTACAAGTCTTCCAGTACAGGGTCGGCACTCAAAAACTTTTCTGCTCCATGTATTATAAAATGCAAAATTAGTCTTTATAGTATCATATTTAAATTAGTCTTTAGTGCATATTAACTTTTTCGTTTGTCTATCTTCTAGGCTAAGTATATCTTTTTTTGTAAAATGCGAGCAAAATCTATTGAAATGACAACCAGTGACGGCCCTAGCACTTAAATGAACTATGCTCGCATTTTACGAGCCCTGGTAATACGTAACTGGTGAAGATGACATTAAATTTATTCCACCCTGTGTTTTACGACTACAAACACTGCATGCTAAACACATGGATAAAATAAAACAATTGAAACGAATTATATCGCGTATATTATTTATTTGAGTCTCCCTGACGAGCAGTCCATTAGGTGAGTAAAAGCTGCCTGGGAATAGTAATTTATTAGAAATGTATGTCAAATATGACGCAATTGGTGGTTGGCTGTGGCAAGGCGATCGACCAACGCGTGTGGACCGCTACGACCGGCAACGAATGCTTGTCATTTTCATCCCAAACAAAAGTACAAGGTAGACCTGAGCACCCTGGTCGCGGGTGCCAAGACGCTAGGCTCTATATTACTATAAAATAAAAACTGGCCAAGTGCAAGTCAGACTCGCGCACGAAGGGTTCCTTACCAATATTGAACAAAAAACACGTTCTTTGTATAGGGTCCTCCTTTATATTTTACTTATTTTTTATTTTTATTATTTGTTGTTAAAGCGGTAACAAAAATATACATTCTGTGAAAATTTCAACTGTCTACCTATAACGGTTCATGAAAAAATGCCCGTTGAACGAAATATCATGCAAAAAGCCCTATTTTTGCATGGGACCCCCCTTAATTATTATTGTTTTATCATGAATAGTATTTGTTGCTATAGCGGCAACAAAAATACATCTGTGAAAATTTAAACTGTCTAGCTATCACCGTTCTTGAGATAAAGCCTGGTGATAGACGGACGGACGGACAGCGAAGTCTCAGTAATAGGGTCCCGTTTTTAGCCTTGGGTACGGAACCCTAAAAAGTAATATAAGACAATCTCACACAAATCAATCTAGTTCCACAGTAAGCTCTAGTAGGCTTGTGTTATGGGTCCTAGACGACGATTAACATACTCATATCAATGACATGTATAGATAAATATATACTTATATGCAAATAACAGACAGGCACAATTATTTGGCCTTGTCGGGATTCGAATTCAGGACCGTCGGCTCAGTAGGCAGCTTTACCACTGCGCCAACCGCGATCAAACATTATGACATTGCTTGCCTAAGTTGCCTATATTTTACCACTACAAACAAAACTCTAACCCAGATATATCTACGCATAAACACATTCCATTAGGCGAGTAAAATGTTCCAGAAAACCAATCCGTAACAAACTACGGGCAGTAAGTAGTAGTTTATCAGGCGGGCACGTTTTGTCTCCGGCCAAAATAAATAAACATGAACGTTCGAGAAGGCCAATTAGTGCGAGTGTGGTGTTGCAGCCAGGACCTCGGGGCCGGGCCGCAGGCGCCTGAAAACACGTCTCTATACTTCGGTACTTTACACCAGATTATCGTAATTCTGTACTGCCATAGTGTAGAGTATGTACAGTCGAGTTCATTTACATCTACACACTTACGAGAACAAAAATATCTGAACACGAGTTTTGCTTCTGACAATAGGGTCGTGTTCAGATATTTTTGTTCTCGTAAGTGTGTAGATGTAAATGAACTCGACTGTACAATTATTGCTGAAAATAATGATGAATTATATTATACGTTCGCGTTTTACACATGTTACTAAGCAAGTCGCTACAACATTAATCGAAGAGAACAAAAAAAAACATTTTATTACAGTTTTAGGAAAAAATGCCAAGTATTTTACTCCAATTGTTAAAACCTAGTATTCGGCTCTACAACACTACACTGCTGAACTTGCTCGCAAGTTTATATGTCCGACATCCGCCCTCAATTTATGCGCATGTAATTGCAACTTCTTCGTGGCCGCAGCGGCGATCTTTGCCACATTTTTATTAAACTCTCAATTGTTTTCAACCGACTTAAAAAAATACATCTACACAAGTGTTTTTAGCACCGTTCCACTTTTGTTGTGCGCGCTTTCGCCGAACAGAGATGCCACGACTTTGGGCGACCAGCGGTGCGGCGAGCGGTTGAGCGAGAGATCCGAACGGTGCAGCCATACAAGTGAGCAAGACACACGACCGCGCAGCTCTGTCGCGCCAAGTCGTGGCATCTCCGTAACGGGTGCCACGTTCCACGAACAGTCGCATCGCATTTTACACAAACAGCTAATAAAATATAGTTCTTTTAGTAGAAAAAAAGTGTTCTATTCTGTCCTCACACAACATTATAAGAATAAAAAATGATTTTAGTTATGATTTAAGCCTAAAATAAAAAACCCAGTATTTTACACCAAGTACTAAAAATCCTAGTATTCGGCAACACAACCCTACACTATCGAACTTGCTTGCAAGTTTACACGTTCGACTGCTACCCTCAATTTATGCGCATGTAATTACTACTTGCTCGTGGCCGGAGCGGCGATCTGTGCCACTTTTCCATTAAACTCTCCATTGTTTTTCGATTCTCTGTGCTATCTCGTAGATCTTTTGGTGCTAGTGTGTAACTGGTCCATATGGTGTAACGAACGTTGATTAATTTAGATAAGTTTGTTTAGAATATAAATATAACTAATGCTAATGCGCTAAGTTAACAATTTTTTAAAGTGGATAACCCCTTATCCGTTTAAAAATGCCGATTGTTTTAGACATTTTTATCTATGATCAAACATGTTTCAAATCAGTGTTACTACTTAGAACAGAGCTCTTGCAATTAATTGGTATTGTATTTGAAAACTACAGTTGGAATTTTTCATTGATAATTTTGTTTCAAAAACTACTCGAAATTGACAAAATTCACGCAGAAAACTGTTTTTTTTTTCAACTTATTTTCAACTGCACGCAATGAAAGCATGAAATAACTATGTTACTATTAAGAACTCAGGGAAAAGTATTATTACAGTTTAAAAAGTTGATTGAATTTATCAATATATTTGTCATAATATATGAAAAAAATAAATTTCAAAAGGAATAATGAATAATAAAAGTTAGTTATATTTCTTCTTGTGAAGTAATGTAGCAACAACTCGAAAGAAGTATAACAGATAAAGTATAAAGTTTAAATTAAAATAGGATTAGGTACAATTAAGTAAACTAAGTTATAGCTGTAATAGAAGTTCAAAAGTTTATGTTCTCCAGAAATATAGAGTTCGAAGAGATTAAAATATAGATAAGTTAAATAATAATGAAGTCTAGCGTTGTTATCAATGTTCCACAAATACCTAAAACACAAACACAAGTTGTAAATATACACATTACACACAGGTGCAGATTGACAGGATATTTGCGAGGATATGGAATACTATCCGAACAATAACTTAGTCCACTTTATAGCTATGAAAAATCACGGTTCCCGTATGGATGAAAATTTTCAAAAAGCTTGTTAGGGTTCCGTAGCCAAATGGCAAAAAACGGAACCCTTATAGATTCGTCATGTCTGTCTGTCCGTCTGTCCGTCTGTCTGTCCGTCCGTATGTCACAGCCATTTTTTTCCGAAACTATAAGAGCAATACTGTTGAAACTTGGTAGTTAGATGTATTCTGTAAACCACATTAAGATTTTGATGCAAAAATAAAAAAATAATAATAAACACTGGCGGCTCCCCATACTTAGAACTGAAACTCAAAAATTTTTTTTTCATCAAACACATACGTGTGGGATATCTATGGATAGGTCTACAAAAATGATATTGAGGTTTCTAAAATATTTTTTTTCTAAACCGAATAGTTTGCGTGACAGACGCTTCCAAAGTGGAAAAAAGTTGGTCCCCCCCCCTCTAACTTCTAAAATAAGAAAATGAAAAATCTAAAAAAAACATATGATGTACATTACTATAAAAACTACCAACGAAAATTGTTTTGAACGAGATCTAGTAAGTAGTTTTTTTAATACCTAACTTTGCACCTAATTTATATGGGGCGCTATACATACCAGGTGCAAACTTAACGGGATGGAAAGTGTTTGTACGGAACCCTCGGTGCGCGAGTCCGACTCGCACTTGGCCGGTTTTTATTAGTAGGACTAACCCCATTGCTAGAAAGAGGTTATAGAATTTTCTATAGGTCTTATACGGATACCTTGCGGCCGTGATATAAATTTCTCTAAGAAACTCAAGAGAAAGCACAAAAAAAAAATTATAGCTACAGAAAAATCTGTAATTTATTTCCAGCAAATAAATAAGTTCAAGGTTTTTTAAAATAAATTTTATTTCTCATTCCAATGCTGCACAAGAAAAACAGCGGCAAAAGCCTAGCCTACATGTAATTGTAGGCTAATTTGCCCTCTGCAAAGAAACAACGTTAGGCCAACCAACTTTCCGATACAAAGCTAGTAATCGTGTAACATCTTTTTTTTTTCCTTTTTTTTTCACCATGGCTTGCAATTACTAGTTCTCAGTTGCACCTGCCACTGGTTCCCAGTTTGACTTCTTTCTTACTGAAAACTAGTTTGCCGTCTTCTACTATCCTATTTTTAAGTTTATAATAGGTCTGTAGACTGGGTGTTTTGTGTTTACAAGTTGTATCGGTTACTTGATTCAATTCTTTTTTTATTCAATTTATAGGTTTGTATGGATTTGTGTCTATGCGTGAATTTAGTGAAAACATAACGGGGTCCCCTTCATTTATAGACAAAGGGTTCATTAAATGATTAATTTCATCGAATTGTCACTTCATAGACATTTTTTCCTTGGAGTCATAAATATTTCATAAATCTTGAAAATGTCATCCTGTAGATTAGATTAGATTTGTTTTATAACAATCCAAAATATTTTACGGTTTAAATAATAAAACATTTGTTCAAAAGAAGGGTAAACCAATTATATAGTATTCTTCTAGTTTTAGGTTTTGTTTTTCTTAAATGTTTTTAATCCTTCTCGGTACAAAGAACGCTCGGATGTCTTGAACCATCAAAAATTGGGCTAAAATTTTTAATTCATAATGCAGTGTTTAAATATTATATCATAATTATCTTATATTTGTCAAAAAATCTTAACTTAATAAAAAATAATAAATAAATTCTCAATGTAATTATTTACAGAAAAAAATGAAGCTGATATCTAATCTATTGATCAGCATACCATATATTACTCCCATACACTTGTTGTAAGTACTTATAATTGAATTCAAATGAAGTCACGCCAAATTAAGTGAAAAGAATTAATAGACACTACCAAAACGGTAATGATCGGGCCCAGTCTTTATTAAATCTTCACACCTCTATAATGTTGCCATAATTTATACTTTTACACGTGAAACTAATTGGGTTTAAGTTATAAATTAGACGTACCAGGAAACCGAAGATGGTTGCCCGTCGCCTCGCTACGTCCAACAAAAAGGTATATTTTATGGGCATGTTAATTGGTTAAAGACGCCTAAACTTTTATTTCAACTGGTTTGAAATAAGATACAACCTATGCGTTATTCTTCCCACTAATATTCTCCGTTTAAATACCTATTTATTAGCATAACGTGAGAGAATAATTTATATTCTAACATAAAAATGGCCGGTGTGGTGTAAAATTTGAAATTTAAATGAATGTCTAGTCCACCCTTGGTACCATATGGAAGGCGTGTCCTTGCTAAGGAAAAATTGCATCAATTTATGCGTCGGAGTTTTCATTCAGCTACGTTTTAGAGATCTACATTATTATTAATGCCACTGGTTAATCACAAACATGTCGTCCAAGAAAAATAAGTAAAGGGACAAAAACTTGACACACAATAATAAATCATTCAATGAGTATCTTTACAAAAACAAATAAATGTCTATATTTGAAACATATTTTAGTAAACTCTGTGACTGATAGATATTGCAGAAATGGTAAAGTAAGTAAATTTTAATTTCATAAGACATTATGGTTTTGTCGGTTTACACAATACACTTCCATACATTTCAGTAGAAATATGTTTTTACTGTCAGAACAGGTTCAAATCTGTATTTTTAATACCTAGCCTCATAAAACAATCAGCAAAGTTTAGCAATGGACCACTTTATTTTAGGAACTTATTAATTAGTAGCGTCTATTAACATTTATAATTATAAACATAAAAGCTCTAAAGGTAAATGCTAATTCTTAGAACCTAATGGAATTGGTCCCCAGGGGTTCTCAGAATCTAGTTTAAGAGACAGTGAACTAGGTTTTAAAAGGCCCCTGTCTGTGTAGGCGCGACTCTACATGTAGAATATCGTTTCGTTGTGATTTTAAAACAATATGCTATAATGTAACTTTGAATAAATATGTATATAGTGAGAGTAGTATATACATATAATATTATGTAATAAGTAGGTGAACTAAAAATGTGCAATTTTAATCGCGTCTAATTCTTAAAAATTAAGTTGTACTAGCGACTTTTACTCTGTGTCATATTCATTAATTTATTTGTTGCGTTCATTGTAAGTTTAAATATGTCGATATATATTTATATTACAACAATTTAATTTATAACATTTCTCAATAGCTTTCATATTCGAATCGAAAGAAAACGCAACCTTACTACTTATGTTGAGAATTTCAGAGTCATATTATTTGTTATCTTTTACATAATGTATATCGCTTGAAATTGGGTAAATTATGGTTATGACTTCCTAGTCATAAGCATACATAGAGCTCCTGCTCTGCTGTGCAAATGGTTTTTATGTGAGACGTATTCGTAAAGAACTTAATTAGATACAAAAACACGTAACTTATACAACGATAATAATTTATTATAGTTCCCAATTCGAATTGGTATAACCTTTCAAAGCGTTGAAATAAAGCGTCGTAAAGTTAACGTGGTAGGTGGTAGGCATGTCACTTCATTGGTGGCAATCGTAGGGATATATTTCTTATAGAAACTTCAACAACTTCATTCACTTCAAGAAGGTCGGTAAATATAAATTGAGCGAGATGAAAGCGAGGATTGTGTGCTAGGGACATATCCCTAGCAAGATTGAACGAGCACGATGGTGCGTAGTCACATACCTGGGAAAAATTTGCTAGAACGCCTGTCAACTCTCATTTGCACATATACCTATAAATATACGTATAACTCTGCTACGCATCGTCGCATCGCTCAATTTCCTCACATATATTTAATCGTTTTTCGGGGATAAAAGATAATTTGCAGCCCAGGCTCGGGGTCGTAAGCCTGTGACTCTGCCACCGTGACCGTAGTGATAGGTTTTGAGTATTGCATGGCATGGTACTTAGTTCACGGTACTCCCATGCTAAAATCCTGAGACTGCCCATCCTACTCTTGAAATGAGATTGTGAGTCAAGTTGTCGCTCACCCCTTTTCACATCTTCACATACATAGTAGCAAGGCTCAGCTATGGCAACGAGGTCTGGTCGAGAAAAGCCTAATATTTTTTGAACGTCTAGCATTACTTTGTCACGTGACTCTATGTTGCGCGACAAATACTACCTGTCACTTTCATTTCAATACCGTGCGAACAAGACTGGAGATGCTTAGTCGCGCTGCAACCGAAGTCGCGGCAAGATAATTATGCTAGCCCTGCAGGATCCATCAAGTACTGTCAACTTTTGACACTGTAACCTCATTACCTCACATCTACTTACACCAAAATCCATAATAAATTCCCAAGTCCCTCTGCCCATCATTATTCATTGGGCTTTATGATTATAATGATCTTAATGATGGGTTGTACTGATTCCTTTCATCATTCATTATTTAGTGCGCTCAGCATGATATTGTATTAATCGATTATCAGTGTTCCAGCTTTGAAAACAATAACGCGTCCTATTATAAAATTCCTAATAGAATTATGCTGATATTATATGTAATAGTAAATGATTACTAAAATCATTAATTACAATTTTCTTATCAATAAGTACCTACGATGCCTTAGACAAGTGAACACTATCTTTTATCTCTTCCAAAAGCCGGCTGAGAAATGTATCTTATGGTTGTTATGGCGACACGAACGACAGACACATGTGTGCGGCTACGACTGGCTACGAAACTACGAAGGTGAGTCAAGTTTGAACTAACAAAGGTGAAAGGCGGAGCCGAACATTCAGTTGTGCGCTTGTGCGTATCTTCTAGCGTGATTCGTGGCCCGGTAAGCCCGTTTTTTTCGAGATCTTACCTACGAAAGAAAAAGTATCTTCGTACTAGAAAATGAACTACCTAGGTGATACTGACTGTACATATTACGTGATATTACCCAATTAAAGACTGCATTGATAAACAAATCATGTGACGTTTCCAGAAGTCACCAGTTAAATACTATGTCGCCAGAATGACAGCTTATACAGCAGCTTATATGCAGCGAATACAGATGATTTATGCCTTTCTTGTTCTAGAGACCGTGGAATCGTTATCATTTTTATGCAAATCAGACGGGTGCTACGCTTTTAAGCAAATAGATTTATCTGGAGAAAGCCGGACCGCACACGATTTTACCCGACGTGTAGTACGATTTTATCGCAAAATAAGCGTTGTCTCAGGTATATCGCCTATACTGTCGGTAAGATGCTATGTTTGCGATTTATAGAAATGAAGTAAAGGAAACCGAAGAGAAAAACGGTCTAGAATCGTCCTCGAACTTTGTCTAGACAGAAAGTTAAGACCAAGTAGATGGAGCACACAGCCTTTGTTTTAAAAAGTCAAGCACGCAGGTCAGCGGTCCTGGGTCGAATCCCCAATGTCAAATATTTGTGTGATGGGCTCGAATATTTGTTCCACAGTCATAACATCCATGGATGTTCTAAATAATTAAGTATATATTTATGTATATCGTCATCTAGTACCCACGACACAGGTGTACTAAAGCTTAAGCGAGTGTGAGGTTGTCTTATTTATTTAATTTATTTAAGTCGATGAAAATATATTATAAACGTCTGATTTCTAGTTAGTAGTAGTGTGACTAACTATGAGAATCGCGCGATTCAATCTCTAACATACAAAAGGATTCAATCTCTAACATACATGTAGTATGTGTATGTATATCGACGGCAAAAGGAGGAAACGCTGTAAACGCCAATGAATTCCCTTAGCGTCTCCGCTTTTTGCCGTCGATATGTAAGTGTTAAAAATATGAAACCTTTACCCACAACTGAAAAGAGAAAATGGAAAGTCAAATCAGGAGCATTGAAAACGAAGTAGTAAGCAAGATAGAACGGGTTGAACGATTTCTAGGCATGATTAAAACAGGAACATGTAACAGGAACATTATAAGTGAATTTAGTGGATGAAGGCACGATGAAATCACGCTAAACCGGAATAAATAACTTAAAACATTCAATACAAAATAGCCGTTATTGATACAATATGAAACCGCAAAATGTTGAAGCGGATCGGTTCTTCATAAAAGTATTCCAACGCTGTTGTACGAAATAGCGAAGTTGAAAACCGCACCGCCTATTAGTGGCTTTTAGACGAACTTCCAAAGATGTGGTAAGATAAAAGATTGTAAATGAAAGGATTCGAACATCACACAACAGAGATAAGCAGTAGCTTAACTTGATGAAAAAAGTTAATGCACTGCGGATTCAATGAAATTGTGAGTGGTTTGAGGAAAAAGAATCTTAGGTATGAAATCCCCCCCTTTATAAAATGCTACCATGATACATGTGCAGATCAATGATATTATGAGTCAGGGAAAATTTGTATCTATTTGACCGTAACCTAACTATTACTACTTAACTGAAGTTAGAGTCATTACCATCATTATCATGAAGGCGAAGTCATTCAGAAGTATAAGCCTATCATCCTTCGTACTGAAAACACTGGAGAAGGTGATAGACGCTTTCGTAAGAACACAAATAGGAAATAGTGGAAAGCCGCTACATGGAAACCAACACGCATATATGGCGGGAAAATCCACGGAAACGGCTCTACACAATTTGACAGTAAGGATCGAGAGATCACTGGAAGCAAAACACTACGCACTGGGATGCTTCTTCGACGTGGAGGGAGCCTTTGACAAGGCAACCTTTGAAGCGGTGGAAGAAAGTCTAAAGAGAGATGGCATAAATCCTACCATCGGGACCTGGATAGGTAAAATGCTAAGAGGAAGGGCTGTAATGGCGAAACTCGGAGGAGAAGCGAGACAGATAAGACCGAAAAGGGGCTTTCCACAAGGAGGATGTTTATCACCACTGATGTGGTGCTTACTTCTAGACTCCCTAATTGAGAGGACAAATAAAGGAGGTCTATACGTGCAAGCGTACTCGGACGATGGAGTCATACTGGTGCGAGGAGTGGCACTAGATGTGGTCAGAGACATAATGAGAAGAGGAGTGATGGAAATATTAGCATGGTGCAGGGATAGAGGACTGGATCTAAACCCTGATAAAACAAAACTGATATTATTTACCAATAAGAGAAAAATAGAGAAAATAAAGCCTATCAGCATTCAAGGCAAAGAACTGGAAGTAGTCAAGGAGCTCAAATATCTGGGAATAACGCTAGACAGTACTCTCAGATTCAAGACACACATAAGAGAACAATCGGCAAAGGCCATAAGAACGCTCTACCAGTGTAAGAGGGCGGTCGGAAGGAAATGGGGCCTGAAACCAGCTATGATACACTGGATTTACAAGGCGGTGATACTACCGAGAGTACTATACGGTGCCATAGTATGGTGGCATAAGGCCAACATCAAGGAATACCATAAAGAACTATCAAAAGTACAAAGATTGGCATGTCTTATGATCACGGGGGCAATGAGAACAACGCCCACGCAGGCGATGGAGATCATGCTCGGTCTCAAGTCACTGAAAATAGAAGCGGAGAAGAAGGCCATGGAACAATGGTACAGAATGAAAGCATGTAAGGAATGGAGAGGAAGCGTGGTGGACAAGGGACACGCACTTATTCAGAGGGAAGCAGGCTCGAAGATGGGGATGCTTACCCAAAACAACGACCTCATAAAGAGACAGGAGATGTTCGACAAGAAATATAGGATACACATTGGAGAAAGGGACAACTGGAAAATAGAGGTTGAACACCCCGTGACTATATGCTTTACGGATGGTTCTCGGCGGGAATCGACAAAACTCGCAGGAGCCGGCATAGTGATACCGAAGCTGGATAAGAAGGTACACATACCTCTGGGGAGGTACGCTAGCGTATTTCAGGCAGAGGTATGCGGCATAATGAGATGTGCACAAATAATAGATGAATGTTCACAGGAAGTGGGATCTGTCGTTATATACGCAGACAGCCAGGCTGCACTAAAAGCGTTAGACAAACAGACGGTAAGCTCGTCCTTGGTAAAGATATGTAGGTATATGGTAGAAAAGATAAACTAGAAGAGGAAGAGCTGAGGGACATTAACCTTAAAGATGTCCTTTCCTTCTGCAGGAGAACAAGAAGATTCGAGGAAGAAGGCTGTATGGAAGTGCCGCCGGGACAGTAACCGTTGGCTTCAATTGGGAATTGGGCTGAATGAACGCAGTCAAGCGATCGGCAGCCCACCTGTTTCCGGCCGGGCGTCCCTACACCAAATCATCATCATCATTATCATGATAAGCCGAACGATATTCACAACTGGACACCCTTTTGAACCTTTAGTAGAACGGTCTTGCGCCAGCCGTATCTGACAGGTCCCTGCGATCTTCACAAGTTCGTCGGTTTACCTGCTACGGGCTTACCCTCGCTGCGTGTTCCAGTAAGCGGTCACAGTTTCAGTAGGTATCTTGAGTCCCACTTGAAGTATCTCTGTTTTGCTCTTTGGCTGACTGGTCTAGAATGCCATTTGGCATTAAGTTCGCCGTTTGTACTTTTTTTTGAGCAATACAGTTTAATTTAATAAATGTTTCTGCTTAACGGGCGTTAGTTCTACGAATGACGTGCATCGGCTGTCACTTTTATTGCGGATTCCTTGGAAATTAAAGTTATTTGAAATGTTTCAGGGCACTACCCGACCTACAGTGGAATTTTGTGTGGGATCAGAACCCACTCGCCTAATGGGATTATATGCGCTCCACAGGATGAAATTAAAGTCAAAATACTGACAACTATGTATTGCGTTGGACAAGCTGTGGTTTTCGAACGGGCCGCAACTCGGCAATTTCAAGCTCCAAAGACTCGCTTTTTGTCCAGTGAACATTGATAAAAGGTGAAATTCTCTTTAATAATAGCATCGAAGTAAGGGTCAATGACTTTATTATAGAGTGTGGTTACTTATAATGCCTTTTAGGAATGATATTGATAGCTCGGCTCAATTGACTGTTGTGTTCACTAAGTGTTGCGGTTGTCATACCATTTTCTTTTACCTATTTCGTGGTTTACTTTTATTGTCTGTTAATATTCTATGAAAAGTCTAAGATCGAGGCATGAATTTAAAATAAGAGCGTCTAGACGTCATTTATTTCAGAATATTTACTGTGCGGACCTCAGACATTACAATTTGGTTAATAGCTAATGTATGTTCTTTAATACATTTTAGATAATTCAAAAGGTTGTTTTCAATTGTTTTAAATATTCACATAGTGAAATAAATGATGTTCGAGGAATCTAGCTTTGCATTTAGTTTATACTTAGATAGCAAAAATAATATACGATTACGAGCTAGATATAATTAAGTAGTTTCTACCTAGCCTAGTGTCTCATCATCATATCAGCCGATTGACATCTACTGCTCCCCCAAAGTTCTCCACACCGATCGGTCTTGCGCCGCCTTGATCCAATTTTTGCCCGCGATCTTAACCAGGTCGTCGGTCCACCTTGTTGCAGGCTTTCCCATGCTGCATCTTCCTGTCCGCGGTCGCCACTCAAAGAGCTTTATGCCGCATTGGTTCTACGAGCAATGTGCCCCGCCCACTGCCTCTATTGAGTATCTACAATCTAATTGTCTACTGGACTAAAAAATAATTTTTCACCTCACTCGCTCGGAAAACCTCCGTTTATAGGATGAAATCTGCGTGCAAAAGTCTATTTTATCCGCTAGCGTGCAAATGTCATTTGAATTTCGAACACGACGATTTTGATTCTCTGTGGTGCATGTAACTTTTTTATATTTAAGACTCCTTCAACGCGTGACTGATTTCATTAGTCGATAAATCTTCGAATAACCAATTAACGCACGCTAATAAAGGGCGATCTGGACAGGCCGGCTAAAATCATATGTACGTTTGAATACTTCTTTAAAAAAAATACACCTACAATATCACGTCCAGAAACCTGGTTTGTGGTTACAGATTTTTAAGTTTTTATTTTCTCTACACTTTATTTTATGTTGAATATGTTTATAAAAACGTTATATAAACGTTATATAAACGTTATACGTATATGTACATATTATGTATGTGGTTATATTAATAGTAAGTATTTCAGTTTCATTTACATATTTTGACTAGTAAATATATAAAATACAACACATATTTTAATATTTATTTGTTATAAAAGTTGGAACATAAGAGTGTAATTTCTGAACGCACCCGAGAAAAAAATTAACAATTAGAAAGTTGGAAGTTTTTACAGTTCACGTAAACAAAGTAAATTTGTTCTGTGGAGAATACATACTGTTGTCTTACTTTATTTTTCTATATCGAAAACAAGAAAGTTAAGCCCAATTTGGAGTATTTATTCAATGCTAATAAAAGTTGAAGTGGCAATGGGCAGGCCACATAGCACGCAGAGCAGGTGGCCGATGGGGCCGAAAAGTGCTCGAGTGGAGACCTCGGACCAGCAAGCGCAGCGTAGGACGTCCACCTACAAGATGGACAGATGACCTTATAAAGGTCGCCGGAAGGCGCTGGATGCAGGTCGCTTCCAACCGGTATAATATGGAAGTTCAAAGGGGAGGCCTATGTTCAGCAGTGGACCTCCTATGGCTGAGATGATGATGATGATGATGATGAATAAAAGCCTGCATTAAAACGAAAAAGGATTTGTTATAATATAAATATTTGGAGACGATAAGTAATTTACCGAAACTATAGGCGTTTTTAAAGAAGATAAAGCCGAAATAATCTTGTTCGGATCCCGTCGTCAAATAACTTCCAAAGCAAGTGTTATGGAAAATACTTCCGAGTGGCCAACTAATCCTTCCCAGAATGCCATTCTCCCACATTCACAACAAATGTGTCAGGTAGTTTCAAATACAAATAGAATATAACAGTGCTTAAGAAAAACTCAACGATAAAATATACACGACGATAATACAAATTACGGCCATATTACTTTTAATTTTTAATATGTGTGCTTCTCTCGTATTTATTTGGTTTGGATTTGAGTGTGTTATGTTTTAAATTTGATGTGTTAAATAGAAGGAAAAATTAAATATTTTATGTTTTTATTGTTTTTCTTGAGTCTTGCATTTTCCTCGCTGTAGTGAGGTGAAAAGTTGTGTGTTCCGCATGGCTGCAAAATTATTTAGCTTCTCGTGTCTTGAAAAAGCCTCGCTACGCTCAGGAATCTATCTTTGGACCACTCGCTTCGCTCATGGTTCAATCTTAGATTCCTTCGCTCGCCCAGCTTTCAATTTAAACACTCGCGCCAAATAACAACTTTGCAGCCCTGCATAACAAATAGCTATTATTATGGTAACTTTTAATTATGGTAAAAGGGTTTATTACACTAACCATTTAGATTTTCAATCTCTCATTGAGATGAATAAATTGAATATACTTTAGTTTCATAGAAGTAAAATTTAAAATAGTTAGTCATGTGACAAAGGCGTAAGGAAAGCGGGCAAGTAAAGCTAAGTAGGTACACATATTTTGAAATTCTATATACATTTTGATATACGTCGCTTATTAGTGTCACACATAATAATATCCTTTATGTCCGTGATATTGCTAAATTTGATACATCGCAATTTCTGGTCAAATAAAGCTAATTGCACACCTAATCGCTCGGCACCGGACCAGCACCACCACCACTCATTAGCTCGCCCGGCGTCAACCAAATGCTAGCACGACGGGGGACGCCCCTTCGGCGGCTAACTAGCGTCACAGATTATATACAAGTTACTACGTAAGGGCTCATTCAGACGAACGGCACTTTCCTTACAGACGAACGGCACTAGTACAACTGCAGCCGTCGCCACCTGTTGACGGCTGCCGTCGGTAAGGAAAGTGCCGTTCGTCTGTATGAGCCCTAACAGATACCCCACTTGTTTGGACGGCAGGCGTTGCCATCGCTATCGATGCCCCCTCCCGCGGGTGACGCAACGTCATTGGAATGTGCGCTAGGGGTTGCCTCCGTTATGTAAACGCTAGCTTTTTCTCGTGCCTTCGCTCGTTTGGTCAACCAGTCTAGTCAGCAGAGGCGTGGCGTCCAGACAACCCGATTCCCACTGGGTTGCCCACTTCAAAACGATTAAACACCATTCTCTACACGGTTTGAACAGGGTCTTTTTCTTTAAAAAGACCCTGTTCAAACCGTTTGGTACCTTTGCATCCGACCGTTCCCTCTTTCCGCTTCTCTGCTTTCCGTTCTCCGCACGCCGCTCTCCGCTCTCCGCACGCCGCTCTCCGCTCTCCGCACGCCGCACTCCGCACGCCGCTTTCCGCACGCCGCTCTCCGCTCTCCGCACGCCTCTCACCGCACGCCGCACTCCGCTCTCCGCACGCCGCTTTCCGCACGCCGCACTCCGCTCTCCACACGCCGCTCTCCGCACGCCGCTCTCCGCACGCCGCTTTCCGCACGCCGCTCTCCGCACGCTGCACTACATTCTCCACACGCCACTCTCCGCACGCCGCTCTCCGTTTTCCGCACGCCGCTCTCCACGCGCCGCTCTCCGCTCTCCGCACGCTGCACTACGCTCTCCGCACGCCACTCTCCGCTTTCCGCACGCCACTCTCCGCTCTCCGCACGCCTTTCTCCGTTTTCCGCACGCCGCTCTCCGCACGCTGCACTACGCTCTCCGCACGCCACTCTCCACTCCGCACGTCGCTCTCCGCACACCGCTCTCCGCTCTCCGCACGCCGCACTCCGCTCTCCGCACGCCGCTCTCCGCTTTCCGCACGCCACTCTACGCTCTCCGCACGCCTTTCTCCGCTCTCCGATCGCCGCTTTCCGCTCTTCCCTCTCCGCTCTTCCCTCTTGTTACAGTAATACAAGATGGTTTTTATAGTGCGGTACTCTAAGATGTTCTAGGCAGGGACTTAGACTTACAAAAAGTCTTATCTTATTTTTCCTAATATTAATCGAGAGAAAGTTAATCGAATTAATTAATCGATTAAAAATTTAATCGCTAAAATTTAATCGACAATTAGGTAACTTAATCTTTCGAGATTAAATCAATCGGAACTCGTACGATTAGATTAACTAATCGTCAATTTTAATCGTTAATCGAGATTAAAAAAGTTAATATCGGAACTCGTACGATTAGATTAACTAATCGTCAATTTTAATCGTTAATCGAGATTAAAAAAGTTAATCTTAATCGTTAATCGATTAACTTTTGCCCATCTCTGCTGGGAGCGCGGAAATCATGTTTTTAGGGTTCCGTAGCCAAATGGCAAAAAACGGAACCCTTATAGATTCGTCATGTCTGTCTGTCTGTCCGTCTGTCCGTCTGTCCGTCCGTATGTCACAGCCATTTTTTTCCGAAACTATAAGAGCTATACTGTTGAAACTTGGTAGGTAGATGTATTCTGTGAACCGCATTAAGATTTTGATGCAAAAATAAAAAAATAATAATAAATATTGGGGGCTCTCCATACTTAGAACTGAAACTCAAATTTTTTTTTTTCATCAAACACATACGTGTGGGGTATCTATGGATAGGTCTTTAAAAATGATATCGAGGTTTCTAAAATATTTTTTTTCTAAACCGAATAGTTTGCGTGACAGACGCTTCCAAAGTGGAAAAAAGTTGGTCCCCCCCCCCTCTAACTTCTAAAATAAGAAAATGAAAAATCTAAAAAAAACATATGATGTACATTACTATAAAAACTACCAACGAAAATTGTTTTGAAAGAGATCTAGTAAGTAGTTTTTTTTTAATATTTTAATACCTAACTTTGCACCTAATTTATATGGGGCGCTATACATACTAGGTGCAAACTTAACTTAACCACTTAGGGATGGAAAGTGTTTGTACGGAACCCTCGGTGCGCGAGTCCGACTCGCACTTGGCCGGTTTTTTCGGTTTAATTATTAAAATAATACAGATTTTAAAAATGTAAGACGTATACATTATAGTTAACATCTCGTTATGTTATTATTAAAAAAACTGCTAACTTTCCCTGCAGTATTTATGACATACTCTAAGGGTTTATGTTGCTTTTTTGAGGTAACTTTAAAAAAAAACTATCGAGGAAACTACAAGTAATCGTGTTTCTAAAACATAACGAATAATAGAGTGAATCTTTAAATATTTTACTTATTGATTGTATAACTAAACATCTATATAATAAAATTGAAAATGCCAGAACGGGATAACGCACTAGGGAGGAAGCGAGATGGCGCCTTACAAAACTCGACGTTCTTTTAGATCACGTTTCTCCAATACGATGCACGTTACCGCAGAAAAAACTATTCAAATCTATTGTCTAAATATGAGAATGGAATAAGAGCGTAAAAAATACCGTTTTCACTACGTATTACCTTCACAATCGGCTAAAGAAATCTTCATAAAATTCTTCATTTCGCGACCGTCGACCATTTCCGGCGATACTCGGTTCTTCTCGCTCTTATGGCTCAGGTTCAAGAAGCCTAAAGTTTCTTTTCGCTATATGACTTAAGTTTAAGTAGCCAAAAATTTTGGCGTCATGTTGGTACGCCGTTATATCGAAGTTTTTTACTCGAAATGTAATGACTACGCACTTTGCTTGACGTATGTTGTTTTCTCTGTCAAACTAAATGTCATCGGCATTGTCATTGTCAGCGAATTTTCTGTGCAATAAGCAAAAAGTGTTATGAAAATGCCGAGAATTGAAAGTATTAATTGAAAGTATTATTGGCTTCCGGTTTG
Source organism: Apotomis capreana (assembly GCA_947623375.1). Lineage (NCBI taxonomy): Eukaryota > Metazoa > Arthropoda > Insecta > Lepidoptera > Tortricidae > Apotomis > Apotomis capreana. Next base: position 7,218,150 of record OX392506.1, on the reverse strand, counting down.
TGACTTAAGGCGACTCCTAATCCCAACGTCCTTGAGGATCTGGGCGGAGCCTAACGTTATTCCCCCCGCCGACCGTGCGCCCCCGGAACATTACTTCGTTCATAATCTCGTTGAGTGGCGTCCAAGCAGGTTCATACACTCGCATAGTCCGAGCGAGAGTTGAAGATCAACAAACCTTATAATATTTAAAGGCATTGAAAAATCTCGAAGTAAAATAAATCATTTAAACAATGATATAATTATTGCGGATTACTAAATATCTATTTACCCACTACAGTAGAATATTAAAAATAAAATGCGTTAAAACTATTTTCCAAAAAAATAAGTGAAATTGGCCATTTGGAAGTCTCGCATCGAAAAATACTTTTTAGTTTGTTTTGTATGTGTAGGTACCTACCAAAAATAGTTAAAATGCCGACAAGATTCTTGATTATACGTGTAAAATCATGCAGAAATAAAAAATATCGTTTTTTAATAAATAAATCATATCGTGACCCAGCGGATGAACCGATATTTTAACATAGTAGTGGAGGCACAGCTTTATCCCCCGGGTCATGCTGCTCTAATGAAAAGATAAACTATAAATAATAGAGTGACAAACTCAACTTTACCGTTGGAAAACGGATTTACGTCCTTTACCTACTTATAAACAGTGATAGTTTTTTATGACTACATTAGTAATGTTTTCAGATTTTCCCCTATACTTGTTGATATTGACGATATTTTACTAGACGAATTTTTTGGCTAATTTCAATGTTCAAGGTCAATGGATACCCGATAAATGTTAATTTACTTGAGTGTCAAAATATGCCGATGCTGGAAAAGAGAACTTATCTAAGCGACATTTTTGGGGATATTGAGTTATACACACTGTTGGGATCGGCAGATTTTTCTGCATCGAATGGGTTGGGTCTCGTATACATCTGTCTGACGACTTGTGTCGCTTATCCCGTCGGTGATTTAGAGAATCTCTACTTTTTTTTCTACTAAACAACTTGATTTTCGAGGTTTTTTTTAGCAAAATGGAGATTACATAAAAAGTTTATTGCATAATAATGAACCTTAGAGCTTTTTTACTTTTTTGTCAAAACAGATCAAACAACTTAGGTAATTTTTCTTTATTGCAACTAACCTTGCACTTGTTGGTTAACTGTTTTTACCTGATCGTAAAATATTTTAATGTCGTTTGAGGCATTTTACCTATGTTTTTATGATAAAATTAACATAAAGGTAAATTATGAAAGAAAAATTGAATGTGATCCACTGCAATGTAAGCAGGACTCGAACCTGCGACCCTAAGTTTCCGGCGTAGTGCTCTACCAACTGAGCTATCATATCGTTACGTCAATCACACTAAATCTTTGATTCCATAATTCTTCGCTACTGGAGCGCCCTCTGTGTCATGTGTGTTTAAAATGCTTATGCGCATTAGCCAAAAAGTAAAAATGAGGTATTTCCACATTATTAAACAGAATCGATATAAGATTCTATAAAAAATAATAATAATTATAGTTAGATTAAATTACCTGATTGTCGTATCTTAACTATTGGCGTTTATCCAAATTTACACCTGCTTTGATACTATGAAACCATTGTCGCTTATCCTTTTTTACCTGATATGACTTTGATCGACTTCTGTCGCTTATCTTGAATTGCTTGAATGACAATTGAGTCGTATTTTTCGCATAGAATGTACTAAAAAACAAATATTTTCGTTAAATTGGTAGTTAGACAACTTTACCGGTTCTGTTTTTTAAAATATCACACCATTAGTAGTAATTCAATATATTTATAAAGGCCGTTAGGCCCATCTGCGGTGTAAATCTGTGTCTGTGGCGCTAAGGCATTACTTTGGACTCGCTTGTGGACCCAAACGCCATCTCACTCAAACAGTGTCTTACGAGACGTCACTTCAACACAGAGTTGTAGCCGGTAGTTTTGTTGTTCTTGTTAGGATATGATATTATCTCATTGCAATTGTAAAACTTGAAATTTCACGTAGTTCGTGATTTAAAATTCCTTAATGAGTACCGAGTGACTGCAGTTTTGAGAACTCTCGTGCTGTTCTCATTAGTCATAGCTATCGTTTGCTACCATACATTGGTCTAGAACTACTGGAAATCTTTCAGCAGATCACACATAAAAATTGATAAAATTGAAATTTCACGTGATATCTGATGAATAAATCTTTAACATTTCTAAAGCAGTTTTTTTTTGTATTTGCGTAGTTGGACCATAAGTTTTTGTCTTAGAGAACTTAAAATGTCACTTCATTAATTTTAATGTTTGAAAATAAATATTTTCCTCTAATTAAAACATTAATCGTGAGGTTTTATTGTACGATAAATAGCTTTTCATGTCTGAAATATTTCCTACAAAGGCGATTAGATAATTTTTCTTGATTTATTTTATGCTGATTTATGCACATTTATATATTTACCAGACTATAAAATGAGCATGCACATATATTATATTGTTAACTGTGTTGATTGTTGTGTAATAGATTATACTATTTTACCTGACTAATTTCTCGGGAAACGTGTCGTTTAGATAATTTTACCTAATTCTATTTTGACAGCCATTTTGCGTAAGCGATGCTTAATTTTAAATTATTCCATTAATAGACAAAATAACAAAAGTGACATGTAGAGAACATGATGTTGTTTATAATTATAAGATGCTTCATTTAAAAAGTAAGTCCACAGAATATTTAATAACTTTTTTTTTTAAAAAGTACGTAGTTTTTTAGATCTCCTGTAAAGTTAGCTCCGTGTCTCTTGGATAATTTTCCTTTCCAGCGTAGATACGTTTTTTTGCGGCATAAAGAGCCGTATCTTTTTTTTACGTTAACTTAGAAGTTCCGAATTTTATTGGGTGGGTGTAGATTTCTTGATCTGCAGATCGGTTGACATGCGGCAAACGTGTCAGCCCTACTTTAGTTTAGCAGTTGTCTGAGTTACGTAAGCTATTTGGGTTTTGGCGTTCCTTCCGCGATCGATTAATTTGATCCAAGATCGTTTCATTGCCCTCTGGCAAACTTAGAGAGAAAAATTCTGAGCATTAGTCAAAAATCAAGTCCGGGCATTACGATGAGTCTAAATAAAGTTTTATATTTTTTCATTAATTCAACTGTTAATCCGATCATTAATATATGGCTTTTAAACGATATGTAATAAAAATCAGGTTTTTATTTTATAAACGGTAAACAATTGGAACAGAACTTATGGCCAGGCTAGGTATGTCTAGCTAGGCCCGGCGGATATGTCAATAATTACTAATAGTAGGAGAGCCGAAGAGGGGATTTCGGGAGTACCTAAAGCGCGGCAGATTAATATATAGGGGGATACCTTATACCCAGTTAAGTACTTCCACCAAATATGAGCCCCATATATATGGCCGCCCGTCAAGGATAAAAGATCAGATTAGTAAAAAAAAATTGTTCATCTGAAATTCTCGAGCGCGTCAGATTAAGGTAGGGTGAGTTAGTTACATGCTAAAACGTGTATATTCCTCTAATCTGACAATTTAAAGGTGACGTAAAGAAGGCGGAGGGCTACAAAGTTGTAAAAAAAAAACTTCATCTCGACATTCTCGAGCGTGGCTTATTTTTTTTTTATTTAAAAGGGAATGAATCAATGATAACGGAAAATATATAATCTGACGATTTCCACTAGCCGAAGTAACAAAAATTCATCGATAAAGTATAATGCGTGCAGTTACGTGATGCCTGTATTCCACTCTGGTTTCTGTTGCCAATGACGCCATGACAGTTGATCATGTTGTTTACAACACTAAAGTACTAGCACTATTAAATATTAATAGTTGCCGGCAACTTTTAGAACAAAAATGGCAGATTTGCGCATGTACCTACATTTGTACGTAAATCGGCTATTGCGCAGTCAAGATTATGCTCTAAAAGCTTGCCGGCAGCTGTACTATGAGTGATATTAATATAAAGTGTGTATTTTGTGGTAAAACTACTTTACAAAAAACAATTAAGTAAATTTACATTAGAAACATAACAGAAATGTGTAAATATTTTAGAATATAGTCGGAGCAAACCGGTTCTCCGAAAATCCCGAACAACATACGATAATCTTGAACTTTCGAGAGAATCTTCATTAAATGAAGTAAATCACGCACAGTGCTATAAATTATTTATAGCAATAAAAATACCGCGAGTCTTTCAGTATTTACAACAGCGGCAACGTATAATGGTATATGACAGTGCATCGGAAGTTTCTGGGAATAGCTCCGAATCACATGCCCCTGCTTCTGGGGAGTGCTCCGAGTCACATTTTCCTGTTTCAGGAGAGTGCTCTGAGTCACAAGTTCCTGTTAATTTTTTTAATTGTCAGATTAGGCGAATCCCGCCAGATAATCGTCAGATTATGAGACAGCACGTCTCGTCATAAAGATGAACCATATATATCTTAATCTGACGCGCTTGAGTATTTCAAAATGGCGAATTTTTTTTGCACATTCTAATAATAACTGCGAGTTTGCGTCACATCCAAATCGTCAGATTATTATATAAGAGCTTTTTCTTAGGTTCACTTAACATCCCCTTAGAAAATCTGACGCGCCCGACGAAAAAAATTTTTTTTTCATTTTCAACCCTTAAGTACGACCACCCCCATCATGGAAACAATCAGTTTAACATGCGTACATCTTTAAAAATGTGTAGGACATGGATGCTATCAATATCTGACGCGCTCGAGTATGTCCATGCAACAGTTCTTTTTTACATTTTTGAAAATCTGTAGCCGCTTCCCCCACCGATGAAAAGGTATATCTTATATGACATTTTTTTCTTTTTATCATCTAAGCTTCGCAACCCAATAGGTCTCTATGATGCTCGAGTGAATCCCGAGTTAGCATCGTAGCGTACCCTACTATAACGCTCATTTAGATTTAAATATGAAGTGGGAAATTTATTGATGCAAATATGTATTCTGACTATATTTACATAAATAAGCCCTCATGCCAAAATTGTCACTTGCCTTCTTGAACTAGAAAATTATTGTAATTTTTGATAATGTATTTTTATATCATATGTCATGTACTGTACTAGTGACGCAACGAATGTGAATACTTACAATAAATATTCGTATTCGTAAATTAGCGTTTTACCGAATATTACAATGGTATTCAAACGAACAATACTTGTTCTGCATTACGATATTCATATCTCTTAGGGTTGAATTAATAAAGATCATTAGACGTTATCATACTTAAATATGTGTATTATCAGATTTTTTTTACTAACCGAAATAACTAAGGTACTAATATTACACAGAGAAGGGCCCTAAAACCCACACCTCTGGGAATCCTGTCTGGTGTGGGCCCATGACTGAGAATATCTAAGTATCTAAGTAAGGGAATGCTAAGCAATGACAATTTTTTTTATAAGTACTTAAAATTAATAGATACCTAAATACGAAAAAAAACTGTTGAATTTAATTCTATATGAAAATGAGTGATTTTTGTTATGTCGCATAGCGTAGTCGTGTGAATAAACGAACTACACTCTCTTAAAATACACTTCAAACGCACGAAGACAGATCGAACCTCCGCGGGATCCAGTACTATAACAATTTTCCGTAACTAGATGGATCGCGAGAGCAAGTGACACAGCCTTCCCCTTCGACGGTTAGATTTACACTGAGCTCGCAGCCCGGGCACGGCCGCGCTCGCGGAAATTCAGTTTTTTTGATGCTTTATTAGACCGAATTTCCATATTACTAACTTTTAAACAATACGATTAAAGATCAATGAATTGTCAATGTTCTTGGTAAAGAGCCGTGTAAATATCACTTGTAGTTTAGAAGCCTTAGGGAATTGAAAATTGAAAACGACCCTATTTCAACATTATTTTTTCCATATTAATTATTGCTTTAAAAAAAAATCCAACTATAATTTTTTAGAAGAAATAGTCAAAAATAACATATATTTTTTTCAGATTTTTCCGTTGGCTAGATTACGAGCCTTAGGACTTTAAAAATCACCATTCCACGTACGGAGTCGCCTTAAGATGGCCGCATGCCTTTAAGTTTAGTTATTCGTTATTTATTCATTTTGGTTGTTCAATGTGTAGTATTGATAGTCTATTGTGCAGTGAACTACCGTATGAGTGAATAGTTAATGAAGAATTCAACTTAAAGCGTACATAGCCCTTCTTGGGTCAAGGCCCGGTAGACCGCGTGGTTCTTTGTAAATCGCTATCACTTTACAAAAAGCTCAACTCACCGTACAACGTTCGTCAACTTTGACACTGGCAAAATTGACCCAATGGGCAGTAGCCATTTTTTTTTTATATAAAAATAGAAAATAGAAAAAGTGATTATGTTATTAATTTGTATTTTGATTGATCGACCATCACGGTTTTATTCAGATTGACCACCACGGTTTCGGGAGATGGAGGAATGGCGATGGCATGTTTAATTTTTGTTAAATTTGAATTTAACAGATTATGTATTATTATAAACACAAGAAAAATATCCTTGCAAGGCAATGTACTCATTGTTCTGCATCTCGGTGCGTAGAATGCGATGCGATAATGTTGGGTTAGTAAGACCTCAGGGGTTGCGGTATAGGAAAGGTGGGCCAGTTTTGGGACTTAGAAAAATTTCGGTGTCGTGAAATTTATGTCAATATAACACCTCATTTTTATTAAAGTATCCTTTAAAACATCCTATAATAAGCATGTTTTGTTATGTAAACTTTTTCTCTCAGATCAATATTTACCGAGATATTGGGGTTTTTAAGGTAAAAATGCTGTCTGAAAATATGGTACATGGGTTGAAAACCGAAAACTGTAGGTTAGGTTAGGTTTGTTTTGTGACCATGTATAGCGGAGCGAGCGTAGCGACCGGAGCGTCAAAATGCTTGCTTACATGACGCTCATAAATAGTGTACTATTATTACGTACCTACATCAAAATATGTTTATGCATTTGAACCCCAATATCTCTGTAAATATCGATCTGAGAGAAAAAGTTGAAAGAATAAAATATGCTTATTTTAGCGTAATCTACTAGATTCAATCTAATTTAAGCCCAAACCAACAAAATAAAAAAATAAAAATAAAAATTACTGAAGCGGCACTGCCTATTAATGGTTATTATTTTTACTTTTGTTTATTAAGCTTTGCTAGGCTTAGATTTGCTTTGAGTAACATGTATGTATTACTCTCCAGTCCATGTAAGTATACAAATATAAAATGTGTTGAATCCCTTTTGCTTATAATTAATTTTATTTCGGAAATACAAATATGAGGACTAAACGCAGTTTCCTTTTAAAAAGCTTTTATTTAACTTGCAATGACAGTTTCCTTTTTTCATTAAGTATATATAATAAAAAAAAAAAACAAATTACATGTTCAAATGTTACAAATAGGAAGTACATATTTCATTTACGCGAGCGAAGCCGCGGGCACGTCTAGTTCAGTAATAACAACACAGCATGGAATCAAACCAACACAATTAATTCGAAAAAAAGCTAGGCGCCCCCATAAAGATTTTTTCACCTCACTAGCTCGGAAAGGCCAGTTTGTTGGTTTGATATCTATTGAGAAAATCGCTTTTTATCCACATGTGGAGAAAGAGTTTTGACGTTTCAACGCAGCTAAAGTAAAATTTGACATGAGCTTATTTTCTGAAAAATCCCGCTTAAAATACCTACATGAAAGCTAATTAGACCTTAGTTTTAATAAATGGCAAATTGGTTGATTATTGCAGATATTTTTCAAAGATATAGTACAAACCCTTATTCTTTTTTCCTCGCTGTAGTGAGGTGAAAAGTTTTGTGTTATACACGGGCGAAAAGTTATTTTACGTCTCGTGTATTGAAACACTCGCTACGCTCAGGATTCTATTTTGAACCACTCGCTTCGCTCGTGGTCAATCATAGGATCCTTTCGCTAGCTCGTGTTTCAAATAAACACTCGCGGGTAAAATACAACTTTCCCCCCTTGTATAACAAATAACTATTAGAGAAATACCCAGACTTTAATAGTTACGCGTCAATAGTGCCCCAGTAAACGTTAATTCTTAAACAAAATCTTTTATTCCGGAGGGTTTAATGTGTTCTGGAACAAATGAAATCATTTTCAATCGTCTTTGTTGCCACAAAAACAATATGCCCGACTTTTATTTTTCGACATCGTACAGCACAGGTTGCGCGGGAAACGTTAACTGTACGCCGTCCGCTCGCCGCGAGGCGTGGCAGCCCACTGGCATTTTGTCGCGCCGGGTTGCAACTTAGAGATTGGAATGTTTCGCGCGGCCGAAACGCGTGGGGATAGCCTGCTAGCGTGACGTTTACTTGACGTAAGTGGCGTGACATGTTTTCTACTCACAGATAATAAAAAGTTAAAAGTACAAAAAATACAGGACGGCCCTAGTTAAGCCGGTGCCAATCCGGTACCGAGTGGTTGCGGTGTGCGATAACCTTTACCTTTTTTTTTAATCTACGACATAAAACCAATCGTTAACTTCTAGTGTTTTCTTAAAGGCCATACCACACATACTCAATATCTCACGTGGTACTAAGACCGCTCTCGGTTGCGAGCATTTAAATTACAATCGAACTATAACATTAGAATACATGTTTATGTAAATGGCCGCTAAATGGTCGTTTTGTTTGAAAACGAGTCGTGGAACATTAAACTAATGTGCTTAATAATTTTCCCGGGCGCGTTGTTCGCCCATTACCATATCGATGGCGGCTGGTACGGGTCCAATAATTATTGTCTTGAAGGGTTAATGTGAGTTTTCGGTTTTAAAACCGTACTGGCCTTTGTCGTGGTCTAAATAGTATCCACTGTGCCCAGTGTCTTGTTGTTAAGCTATGTTACTGCGGAGCGATGAAATGGAATTCATTGGTTTAAGGAACTTCATACTAAGATGCCACCGTAAGGCATATAAATAAAGCAAGTGTTTAAGAAACTCTATGGCGCGAGTATGGTTTCGGTGGTCTAATAGGTAAGACGCCCGTGTTGGGCCGAAAGGCCGTTGGAGGCGAAGGTTGGAACCCGACCGAAGCATTCAATGTTTAAGGCGACTCCGTACGTGGAATGGTGATTTTTAAAGTCCTAAGGCTCGTAATCTAGCCAACGGAAAAATCTGAAAAAAATATATGTTATTTTTGACTATCTCTTCTAAAAAATTATAGTTGGATTTTTTTTTAAAGCAATAATTACTATGGAAAAAATAATGTTGAAATAGGGTCGTTTTCAATTTTCAATTCCCTAAGGCTTCTAAACTACAAGTGATATTTACACGGCTCTTTCGCAAGAACATTGACAATTCATTGATCTTTAATCGTATTGTTTAAAAGTTAGTAAAATGGAAATTCGGTCTAATAAAGCATCAAAAAAACTGAATTTCCGCGAGCGCGGCCGTGCCTGGGCTGCAAGCTCAGTGTAAATCTAACCGTCGAAGGGGAAGGCTGTGTCACTTGCTCTCGCGATCCATCTAGTTACGGAAAATTGTTATAGTACCGGATCCCCCGGAGGTTCGATCTGTCTTCGTGCGTTTGAAGTGTATTTTAAGAGAGTGTAGTTCGTTTTTTCACACGACTACGCTATGCGACATAACAAAAAGCACTCATTTTCATATAGAATTAAATTCAACTGTTTTTTTTTTCGTATTTAGGTATCTATTAGTTTTAAGTACTTATAAAAAAAATTGTCATTGCTTAGCATTCCCGGACACATTTGGATACTTAGATATTCTCAGTCATGGGCCCACACCAGACAGGATTCCCAGAGGTGTGGGTGTTAGGGCCCTTCTCTGTGTAATATTAGAGTACCTTAGGTATTTCGGTTAGTAAAAAAAAACTGATAATACAGATATTTAAGTATGATAACGTCTAATGATCTTTATTAATTCAACCCTAAGAGATATGAATATCGTAATGCAGAACAAGTATTGTTCGTTTGAATACCATTGTAATATTCGGTAAAACGCTAATTTACGAATACCAATATTTATTGTAAGTATTCACATTCGTTGCTTCACTAGTACAGTACATGACATATGATATAAAAATACATTATCAAAAATTACAATAATTTTCTAGTTCAAGAAGGCAAGTGACAATTTTGGCATGAGGGCTTATTTATGTAAATATAGTCAGAATACATATTTGCAGCAATAAATTTCCCACTTCATATTTAAATCTAAATGAGCGTTAGTAATTATTGACATATCCGCCGGGCCTAGCTAGACATACCTAGCCTGGCCATAAGTTCAGTTCCAATTGTTTACCGTTTATAAAATAAAAACCTGATTTTTATTACATATCGTTTAAAAGCCATATATTAATGATCGGATTAGGCGGTTGTCACACTGCTCCGCATCTCGCAGCGGCGTCCGTTGATGCGTTTTTTAACTTTGTATGTAGAATCATGATTTTGTATAGAAAAATCGCATGGAACGCCACACTGGCTCCGCCTCGACGCGCGGAGTAGCGAGACGCACGACGACTCGCGCGCTCGGACGGAGACGCGGTGCATCCCACAGGGTATGTCACACCGAGCTCCGCAGTGCCGTACGGATTTTAGTGCAAGAAGGACGTATTTAAGAAAGTATAAAACAAGATTATAGTAATTTGTAAACAAATAATTTAATTAAGTATTTAGAGTAAATATATGATCTGTGATTTATGCTCAATTAGTGAATAGTTATTAAAACTATTAAAGGCTGAGTGCTATTGAGGCCTGATGGTCTTACACTGGTTCCTTGGGCGAAAGGGCGAAGTCTGTTGTGGGATGCTACTTGTGTAAGCACTTTCGCAACGTCTCATCTTGCGCAGACAACGCGGTCGGCTGGAGGCGCTGCGGAAAACGCGGCTAAGCTCAAGCACTCCAAGTATTCTAACTTGAAACCGGTGTATGACTTCATTCCTCTGGCCGTTGAGACTGCTGGGCCGTGGTGTTCTGAAGCGAAGCAATTTATACGAGCCCTTGGTAAACGTATGAGGGATAGGGGTTGTGATGAAAGGTCGGGTTCGTACCTGGTTCAGCGTATCTCTTTGGCAATCCAACGTGGGAATGCGGCGGGTATCTTTGGGACGTTTGAGCCGGGTACTTATCAGGCAGTGCGTTAGTGTAGTTTTATGGTGCACATTGTGACGATGCATGTTGCGGATAATATACCTATGTATCTGTGCCATTGCTTATTGACGAAACTTGTGGTGGATACATCTATTTGTGATTGGACGAAACCTGTGCTGTGGATGCTGTGACATGTATTTTGCTAAGTTTTTGTCTTTTAATAAACTTAACCACTTAGAAGGCTGAGTTACTTATTCGAAATATTGTTTTTATTTAATGCCAAATTTATTTAGTTTTATAGTAAGTATCGGTTTTAATCATAATCAAAATATAGGGAATTCTTATAAAAGTATAATTGAAGATTGAAGTACATAGTAGATTATTACTTAAGTACTTGAGTGTAAGCTAAAGCTTTTCTTCGGCTGTAATAGAACGTCGATTTGTGTCCGCGCCAGTAATAATCACTCCAATTTTGCTTAGCAAATAATCAAATGCCGCGGTTGACATGCGGGTGCTATTAAAAAACGTTTCTTCGCGTTGCCTTAAATCTTCGTAATCTCTAGCAAAAGACCCATTTATCGGTCTGGTTAGTAAATACAATTTATGACTCGATTGTACAAAAACCAAGCTGAAAGTATCACCGCAGCGTTCTGAATAAGTTCCCTTTCCATTTTATCGACAAATAGGAACTGTTTTCACCTTAACGTTCGAATGTGAAATGAACGCGAGACGGAAGTAACGCGGGCCGTCGTGCATCGCAGCTCCGGCCGGAGATGCTGAGAAAACTCGGACGTTGTTGCGTTGTCTCCGCATGCGAGTCCGTATATAGCTCCGCGTCTCGCAACGAGACGCGGCGGCAGTGTGACAACCGCCTTACAGTTGAATAAATGAAAAAATATATAACTTTATTTAGACTCATCGTAATGCCCGGACTTGATTTTTGACTAATGCTCAGAATTTTTCTCTCTAAGTTTGCCAGAGGGCAATGAAACGATCTTGGATCAAAGTAATCGATCGCGGAAGGAACGCCAAAACCCAAATAGCTTACGTAACTCAGACAACCGCTAAACTAAAGTAGGGCTGACACGTTTGCCGCATGTCAACCGATCTGCAGATCAAGAAATCTACACCCACCCAATAAAATTCGGAACTTCTAAGTTAACGTAAAAAAAAGATACGGCTCTTTATGCCGCAAAAAAACGTATCTACGCTGGTAAGGAAAATTATCCAAGAGACACGGAGCTAACTTTACAGGAGATCTAAAAAACTACGAACTTTTTCAAAAAAATAAAAAGTTATTAAATATTCTGTGGACATACTTTTTAACTGAAGCATTTTATAATTATAAACAACATCATGTTCTCTACATGTCGCTTTTGTTATTTTGTCTATTAATGGAATAACTTAAAATTTAGCATCGCTTACGCAAAATGGCCGTCAAAATAGAATTAGGTAAAATTATCTAAACGACACGTTTCCCGAGAAATTAGTCAGGTAAAATAGTATAATCTATTACACAACAATCAACACAGTTAACAATATATATGTGCATGCTCATTTTATAGTCAGGTAAATATATAAATGTGCATAAATCAGCATGAAATAAATCAAGAAAAATTATCTAATCGCCTTTGTAGGAAATATTTCAGACATGAAAAGCTATTTATCGTACAATAAAACCTCACGATTAATGTTTTAATTAGAGGAAAATATTTATTTTCAAACATTAAAATTAATGAAGTGACATTTAAAGTTCTCTAAGACAAAAACTTATGGTCCAACTACGCAAATACAAAAAAAACTGCTTTAGAAATGTTAAAGATTTATTCATCAGATATCACGTGAAATTTCAATTTTATCAATTTTTATGTTTCCAGTAGTTCTAGACCAATGTATTATGCAAAGATTTCCAGTAGTTCTAGACCAATGTATGGTAGCAAACGATAGCTATGACTAATGAGAACAGCACAAGAGTTCTCAAGACTGCAGTCACTCGGTACTCATTAAGGAATTTTAAATCACGAACTACGTGAAATTTCAAGTTTTACAATTGCAATGAGATAATATCCTATCCTAACAAGAAAAACAAAACTACCTACAACTCTGTGTGGTATAAGTGACGTCTCGTAAGACACTGTTTGAGTGAGATGGTGTTTGGGTCCATCAAGCAAGTCCAAAGTAATGCCTTAGCGCCACAGACACAGATTTACACCGCAGATGGGCCTAACGGCCTTTATAAATATATTGAATTACTACTAAATGTGTGATATTTTATAAAACAGAACCGGTAAAGTTGTCTAACTACCAATTTAACGAAAATATTAGTTTTTTAGTACATTCTATGCGACAAATACGACTCAATTGTCATTCAAGCAATTCAAGATAAGCGACAGTAGTCGATCAAAGTCATATCAGGTAAAAAAGGATAAGCGACAATGGTTTCATAGTATCAAAGCAGGTGTAAATTTGGATAAACGCCAATAGTTAAGATACGACAATCAGGTAATTTAATCTAACCATGTTATTTTTTTTATAGAATCTTATATCGATTCTGTTTGATAATGTGGAAATACCACATTTTTACTTTTTGGCTAATGCGCATAAGCATTTTAAACACACATGACACAGAGGGCGCTCCAGTAGCGAAGAATTATGGAATCAAAGATTTAGTGTTATTGACGTAACGATATGATAGCTCAGTTGGTAGAGCACTACGCCGGAAACTTAGTCGCAGGTTCGAGTCCTGCTTACATTGCAGTCAATTTTTCTTTCATAATTTACCTTTATGTTAATTTTGTCATAAAGACATAAGTAAAATGCCTCAAACGACATTAAAATATATTTAACGATCAGGTAAGGGAGCGTTCAAGTATTACGTAACGCAATTTTTGAAGAATTTTGACCCTCCCTCCCCCCCTTGTAACGTGCCGTAACGTTTTTCTGTACCCCCCCTCCCGCTCGCTTAACGTTACGTAACATCATAAGTGACACAAAAAGTGACCATTTTTACCCAAAAGTCACAAAAGATATGTTAAAATGATTAAAATGACGACCAGACCGTAAAATAAACGACAACGGGTTGCCAACTTGGGCGTTTTAAATCCCATTTTTTTTATAAAAAAGAGAAGCAATGTTACGTAACGTGTTGTAAGAAAGACCCCCTCCCGCCCCTGTAACGCATCGTAACGTTTTACGAGACCCCCCTCCCCCCTAAATTGCGTTACGTAATACTTGAACGCCCCCTAAAAACAGTTAACCAACAAGTGCAAGGTTAGTTGCAATAAAGAAAAAATATCCAAGTTGTTTGATCTGTTTTGACAAATAAGTAAAAAAGCTCTAAGGTTCATTATTACGCAAAAAACTTTTTATATAATCTCCATTTTGCTAAAAAAAAAACCTCAAAAATCAAGTCGTTTAGTAGAAAAAAAAGTAGAGATTCTCTAAATCACCGACGGGATAAGCGACACAAAAGTCGTCAGACAGATGTATACGAGACCCAACCCATTCGATGCAGAAAAATCTGCCGATCCCAACAGTGTGTATAACTCAATATCCCCAAAAATGTCGCTTAGATAAGTTCTCCTTTCCAGCATCGGCATATTTTGACACTCAAGTAAATTAACATTTATAGGGTATCCATTGACCTTGAACATTGAAATTAGCCAAAAAATTCGTCTAGTAAAATATCGTCAATATCAACAAGTATAGGGGAAAATCTGAGAACATTACTAATGTAGTCATAAAAAACTATCACTGTTTATAAGTAGGTAAAGGACGTAAATCCGTTTTCCAACGGTAAAGTTGAGTTTGTCGCTCTATTATTTATAGTTTATCTTTTCATTAGAGCAGCATGACCCGGGGGATAAAGCTGTGCCTCCACTACTATGTTAAAATATCGGTTCATCCGATGGGTCACGATATGATTTATTTATTAAAAAACGATATTTTTTATTTCTGCGTGATTTGACACGTATAATCAAGAATCTTGTCCGCAGATTAACTATTTTTGGTACCTACACCTACACATACAAAAGAAACTAAAAAGTATTTTTCGATGCGAGACTTCCAAATGGCCAATTTCACTTATTTTTTTGGAAAATAGCTTTAACGCATTTTATTTTTAATATTCTACTGTAGTGGTAAATAGATGTTTAGTAAGCCGCAATAATTATATCATTGTTTAAATGATTTATTTTACTTCGAGATTTTTCAATGCCTTTAAATATTATAAGGTTTGTTGATCTTCAACTCTCGCTCGGACTATGCGAGTGTATGAAGCTGCTTGGACGCCACTCAACGAGATTATGAACGAAGTAATGTTCCGGGGGCGCACGGTCGGCGGGGGGAATAACGTTAGGCTCCGCCCAGATCCTCAAGGACGTTGGGATTAGGAGTCGCCTTAAATTTTTCGCTCCAAAAACATCTACATCGAGTATAAATCATCCATATTTTATATGATCGGACTAAGATGGGCTCTACTTTGTGGCGCTAGCCACGATTATAATATAGTCTACCAACCTATGTATGTGCATCAGTTCTGACTATTAAATTCACCACATACACAGAAAGCCGAAATCGCAAGATGACTACATCAGAATTTGACTGGGTTGTAAAATGACTACAGTATAGCTTGACAAATTCATTTGTGACACTGGTTGCTTGGGAACCACACGATGTAGTAATTTTGCGATTCTAGTCAGTGTTCTAGACCTCAAAAATTACATTTCTTAGCAGGTTTTCTTAGGTGGCGACGGTCAAAAGAGAACCATCTGCATAATCAAAAGTAGCTGACAATTTTACTATATACTGGCTTATGTCAAATTGCATACTAAAATGGTCAGCTGCTTTTGAAGCTGACTGTACTTACTGTTTTATTATATAGTGTAGTACTAGTACAAAGAAGCGCTTTGCATTAAAATTATGATAGACTCAACGTCGCTTGTCCCTACTTATTTTAATTTGCAACCGCTCTCGTAATAATATGCAGGGCGAGTAATGTTGGTAATTTAGACCGGTCGGTCTAGTCTAGTGCAAGCTAGGATGGCTTCGGTCAACTAGAAATACTGTCTTTGTAAAGCGTTGGAAGACGTGTTTCCAGTTGATCAAGATAAATTACTCGGTAAGTTAATGGTTTCTAAGGTTCCGTATTGTGAGAGATCTTTACAGCTGCATGACTGTTAGGTATTTAGTGCGCCCGCGCTATTTCCTACCCAAACACTCCTGTGGCGTGGAGACATTCCCGTTAGTGGGTTTGCAATCCTATACAAACTCCGTCTCACTGCTATTGAGCGCTAACCAACCCTGAAACAGTACAAGTCATGACTAATAGGTATTTTAAAAGAAAGAGTTATTAGGTATTGACTGTCTCTGTCATGGATTAAAATGACATAGTATTAACTACTCGGCTACGTAAAGGTTGTCTGGAAGAGATCTGCATCTGTCCGCTACATTTAGTACACAACATTCAAAAATATTTCGGCTGCAACGACAATCGAAGACGAGCAATTTGAACCTGCCGCATACAAATTGCCTAGTAATTTGTACGGTAATATTACTTGAACCGTAAGGCCTCAAATTGCACAATTTAATAATTACTACTCTATCACTATTTGGAAATACTACGTAACTTCAGACGCCGGGAAAGAAGAGCTTGCCAGGTGAGTACTTATAGACGGTAGTAGGTAGGTATATATAGGATAGTGATACGAAGCCGGCAAGCCCTTTTCACAGCTAAGGCGTAAGGCATGTATAGTGCTTCTCTCAAACATATGCAATCAAATAAATAAATACACCACTGAAGAAAATATCATTCAGCTGTTTAGTCCATTCATGAACACAGACGCCATGTTTAAAAAATAATTACATTAAAAATAATTACTTCCCGGCCTAGTCCTTCAGTTTTGTATGAAATTCCTTTACAGTCCTCTCGAGGTGTTCCGCCCGAAACGTGATACTTCGAAGCCTGTTATAACGCACGTTATGACGACATTTCATTGCAAGTTTGAAAAAAACATTTGGCAGCGTTTTGAGTACGAACCTCTTTGTGTGAGCAAGTCCAACTCGCGCTTGGTCGGCATTTGTTTTATTTTATAACTGTGAACAATTTATTAGATATTTAATACTGGTTTTAAATGTTGGGAAGAACCACTATTTCTCTCTTCATTCTTGCTAACGAATTAAAGATTTGGTGACGCTGAAACTATAGCAGTATCGTCGTTGTAAAATTAACGTGCTAATTCTGCCTCGTAATTTTAACAGCGATCAAAAATTATCACTTTTAAAAATATATTCGACTTCAACGAAAATAAAATTATATTTCAGAGAAAAACTGAATACTCGTCTCGTAGTCATAAATGTGTAATATTTGAGGTGTTCCCCCGATTCCTCATGAATCTTCGCATGTGGAATGAGCCGAGGTTTTTCCCGGGGCTACAGCACGCGGTTCTTCAAGAGGGGAGTAAATAGGTTCTTAAAGGGTCGGTAACGCGCGAGTGATGCTCCTGACGCCGCAACCATCCATAGGTAGCGCTAAGCAATAGGCGGGCCGCATGCTTATTTGCCACCGTCGTAGTATAAAAAATCGTCATCAGATCTTCACCAACGTTTCATTGCACTTACTTGGAGATGATGACTTAGGTAACAACCATACAAAAAAAACATACATCGGAATTAAGAACCTCCTTCTTTTTGAAGTCGGTCGATTTCGAAAGTGACCATCATCACGACTACATCACGTCTAGCATAACTGTGACACGCTCTTCTTTCTCGCGCGACTAATACCTACAATCTGTCACTTTCGTTTCAATACCGTACGAGCATGACAGGTGACGCTGAGTCTCGTGACAAGTGAAGTCGCGGAAACATATGCTAGCCCCACAAATAACAAAGTTCTGACAACAATCAATAAAGTACAGTTCACAGGCAGCTCTTGCGAATATAGTAAAGAGAGAACCGCAAGAAGGATCATATTTTATGAAATCTCTAGATATGAACATATATCTATATTATAAATCAAAAGATTGGATTTTATAATTGTGGTATAATGGTATTGATTATTTTGTTTTTATTATACTGGCTTTGCTCTATTTATGGCACTAGATCCATTAGAATGGAATAAATCAAATCGTGCGATTCGACGCGTCGTAAACGAATTATTGCTGTCCGCTATTATGCAGATTGCAGGTCTACATTCATCTGATTGGTCATGGAATATTAATTTTGATTAATCGACATCACCTATCAAATTGTTACGTTAGCGAATGATTTAGTTTGGCATAGGTATTTAGTCAATATAAAATAGTATGTTTCCATTTGCAGATCCGGATAGAAGTTAAGGTCGCTTGCATAGCTGAGAAAGTTGCCAGATTTATGTGGTAGTGGGCGGTTCTGCTTTTTTTTTGTCGTAGGGGGCAAATGAGCAAACGGATCGCCTGATGGAAAGCGATTACTGTCGCCCATGGATACCTGCAACACCCGAGGACTCACAAGTGCGTTGGCGGCCTTTCAGGAGTGAGTACGCTCTTTTCTTGAAGGTCGTATCGGTCCCAAAATATCGCAAGCGACAATTCATTCCGCAATGTAGTCGTGAGAGGCAGGAAATGTCTAGAAGAACGCACAGTTGTGGACTGCCAACTATCTTAGTGGTGAAGATGAAAGAATTGTCGCGTACGATGGCGGAAAGATGCGGCAGGTTCACATTGCTTGTCTTCGATTTTATGTTAAATAGATGAAAGAATGTTGCGTACTGAATGGAGCGGATAGATGAAGATGCATCGTGAGGACCCACACAAGGTGGTCCTAAGTATGATCCGGTCAGGATCACGAGAGATCATGGCTGAGAGAGACACTCCAATGCATCGGATGAGAAAACCGGATGATGTGGAGAGACTTGGGAGAGGCCTTTGTCCACCACTGACCCTTTATCAGTTAATACCTCATATAGAGATCTCGTACGCGAAATGAATAATAAACATCGTAATAATATTGTAATCCATACTAATATTATAAATGCGAAAGTGTGTCTGTCTGTCTGTCTGTCTGTCTGTTACCTCTTCACGCTTAAACCGCTGAACCGATTTAGATGAAATTTGGTATATAGATAGTTTCAGTCCCGGGGAAGGACATAGGATACTTTTCATCCCGAATAAATTTAGTGTTCCCGTGGGCTGAGCGGGTAACACCGCGGGGCACAGCTAGTAATATAAATATTCACAACCATTGGAACTAAGTATTTGCTTGGCAATAATTCAGGTGCCGCTAACTGCATGCAACCGCTAAGCCGTAACTCGAAAGGACAGACAGGTGTGGCTTGTTTTAGTTCGCTTGGCTCTGTTACTGTCCTGTGCTACCATTTGTGTTACGTTTGTGAAATGAATATTTGTGAAATGATTGGATACTCAGTTAGAATCGATAGCTGCCGTGGCAGAAAGATAAGTGTAAAGACGTAACATGACAAAGGTAGATCATTAGGATCTCGAGAAGCCATTGCACGAAAGCGGCCAAAAGGCTGATATGATGATATTGTTTCATGAAGATATTTTCTACAGGCTATGATAGACAGTCACTTGATATCATACTATACTATTATTTCATTCTAAAATTGTATTGAAGATCAGTTTTTTATGGAAAGGGGTCATTATGTCAGGGAAAATCTTAACAGCGCGATGCATGGTTTATATGGGCACAGCGTCAGCCGTACAGATCAATCCAATCTTGAGTCATTATCACAAATGCTATAATAGTTAAGAATATGTCAACACCGAAATATTTTCTATCCTATCTTTAAGAGGCCTTATTACTTTAAAAAAAAAAATGAGGTGAATAATACTTTTCCCCGAGTTCTAGGTAGTAACATAGCTATTTCATGCTTTCATTGCATGCAAATGAAAAAAAATAGAAAAAACTAATTTTCCGCGTGAATTTTGTCAATTTTGAGTAGATTTGAAACAAAAATTATCAATGAAAAATTCAAACTGCAGGTTTCAAATATATACTAATAAATCCCAAGAGCCGTGTTTTAGGTAGTAACATCATTAATGTATGATCAGAGAAACATGTCTAAAACAATCAGAATTTTAATAGGAATAAGGCCTCTTAATTTCACGGCATTCCAAGGTTATTAAAATACAGTAGCATGCTAAAATAAATAAAGCTTTCTGCAAAGCGATAAGAACGAAACTAATTTTGAAGTTTAATTTCCAGGGCGGTTATGAAATTCTGCACTTAAAAAGCTGAGTCCGTCTCAACATAATTATGATTATACTATGTTGAGAATGCGGTGCAGGGAGCAAAAATGTTATGAAAATCGTGAGCCACCTGAGTGTACGCTGCTTTCTTCATTATAAACATTGTCTTTTAAAAGGGAAGATGACTGATGTTAAATAACATACTGTAAGTAGGTAGTCGTATGAATAAAAAAATCAATATGTCATGAAATGAAAAAAGGACTTCGAAGTTTAAGACGATATAGGAGACTTTAATAAAAAAATCAGTTTAGCGATTCAGCGAGGAAACTCTAGCATCTTCGGCACTATGCGGGCCTTGTTTTAGATTTAGTTTTAGGTTTACTTACTGTTATTGAAAGAACAGTTTTTTTTTCAATAAATCTTTTCTGGGAATGGGGCTAGGAAACGCAATTAACAATTAAATTGTTCTCAAAATCCTCACAATTCAACACTATAATAACTTAGTAATGTGCCATTCCAGGGAATATTTCCCAAAAATCGAGCAAGAAGTAAAAAAGTGGCAGCGATAAATACATTCAAACTGAGGATTTATTAATTAAACCCACCTTTTATTATTTCTCAAAGTACTAGTACAGTCTCGAATAATCTCGATTACCAGAATATGTTTAACATTATAATATTGTTTATCGAAATGAAGACTAAAATCCTAAATTCATAATTTAGTATCGTTAGCGAATGATGCAATTTTATTATTTACTATTAACAATACGAATGTAATTCAGCGCGATAATAATCTGCAGAGTAAATTGGATCCGTAAATTGAACAATTTAATTAATGTAACAAGTGCCTCAACTCGTTATAAACGCCACACCCGCTAACCGGTGGTTCCGCAACATTAATTCAGGATTTAAATACCGACAAGTACTGTGTACCAACTCCTGACGTACGCTAATTCGGAACAGATAGGCCGAGCTGTGATCGTCGGTAACCTACGTAGCCACTACAGGACTGTACCGTAAGAGTCCACCAAATTGGTATGTTGCAAGAGTATTTCGCCGACCTGGGTGGATATAACAGAAGTGCGTTGTGTGCCTTCGACGTCAGTGAATATCTGCGATGATATTGGGATGGATCTGACATTTATTCCTTATTAACGAGTAAGAGATGTGAACGTGTATGTAAAATGACAGTTGTTTCAATCCTATTCTCATCTGGGTATGATTTTATAGAAGCCATTACAAAAATTTACCAATACAAAAAATCTAAGAAAATCATGAATAACGAGAGGTCAATGCTTAATTCTGTCCTAATAGTTGGCACGGTAAGTTTTTTAATTTAGAAGTATTCAATAAGAAGATTTAATTTGTTGCAAAAATGACTAAAGAGCCTATATTTACTGCGGGCAAGACAAAAAGTCCCATAATATAATTATATTTTTTCAACACTATTATGTCCAGCGGGCCTATGATGGTTGCTTTTATCACGCGATAAATAAATGACAAAGCATCTGTCACGTTTTGACATAATGCGAGAGTGAGTGACAGATGCTTTATCACTTATTTATCACGTGATAAACGCTACCATCATAGGCCCGCTGTAATATATTTGTAGTAACGGCTAATATACATACACCGAGTAGGTTAAGGATTAAAAGTGGTTCCTAATGGTGCTATTAGATCAGGTAGACTCACTGATAATCACATCTCAGTCTAAGACGCCAGACTAGTCGTATTTTAAAGTGGTCTGTACAGTAAATCACGCGTTTTATTGTACAGGGAAGGTGCGGCACCGACAATCGCAACCTTGGAGGACACTCCTTTAAATTAGCAACCAAAATTGGTATCAAACTTTAGATTAAGTGGTAGTCACGTTAACGTGACTGAAATTTTGTAAATGCTTTCAATTGAAGTGAAAGTGTGGCCTTTTGTTAGGTGGCGGAACTTTTAAACAATGTAGGTTAAAATTTTATTGTAATATCTATCCAAGAATGAATCAAGCTGCGTGTAACGAAACTTAAAAGAATAGATTTAAAGCATTCACTGCCAAGGGCGTGGCCTAGGAACAAACTTGTATGAAGGTAAGCGCAGATACATAGGTATGATTTGCTGGCAGTAAATGTATTAAATAAGTGTGGTGTATAGACACCTTTATGAAATAAAGGGTTGCCACCACCTGCCCGCTGCCGCCATTACGAAGACAGACGTCAACGGGAGCGGGCAGTTCGTGTCGACGATAATCTCGTTTACGTGTTTCATTGAACCTATTCCCGCCCTGAAACACTGGACGTCACAATGGCGACGAGGATTAAAAACGGAACAAGGAAGTGTACAAATAACCGATAATAATAATCAGTGGAATCCTGTTATTTAATTTCTGTAAAAGGAAAAGAAAAGGAAAAAGTGGGTATAGTGGTTTAGAATATTAAAGTACCTACAACAAAAGTCGCATAGCATTCTGACCAGTACTTTGTGCACTTATGTCAAAAAAATAAGCAGAGGAATTAGCCGTAGTAAGAGGATCTACTTATTGGAAATTGATGTTGATATCGTCAACAAAGGCGTCAAAACATAAGTGATAACTATTATTTATCAAGCTAGACAATCTAGCCCCGGTATAATCTGTTTTATTTACCCATAAATTGTGACACGGTCAAAACATGTTATTGTAAGAACAATAGATTTTAATATATTTGACGGTCACTTGGCCTACTAACACAGGTGAGACAATGTAACTTAACCGACTATATCGGGTATATCCTCTATGTTTTTCATTAATACATTTTCGTTATCAAATATAGCCATCTAAATAATAACAATAATAATTTATTGCGACCAAGTACTTAAAGCTAGGTACAAGGCCCTGTCAGGGCGTAGCAAACATTTATTTCATATTTTTGGATTGGCTTAGTTACTAGAAAAGTCTTACAAACTAGGTCATAATTACTCAGTATAATATATATTGCAATGAGCAATTAAATTAGTGATAATCGGTACGCTCCTGGCCTTATTTACTCCACAGGTTTGACTAAACGTGACACTAGGTCCGAAATTTCCAAAATTAAACTAGTTTATACATTATACAGCCTGTTACCGGCATGCGGGTATTATATTATCCATTAGTAATTGTTTGCATGTATTAGCTAATCATAATTATGTGAATTAACTGCACAATTAAATTTCTTAAATCCGTACAGTCAGCAAAAAAAGTGGTCTACCACTTTTGGACTCTATTACATGTAAAATAGTCGAAAAGTGGTAGACCACATTTTTGGTTGACTGTACATTCAATGTAGTGGGCGTACAGCGTAATTGTCGTTACTCGTATCACGCTGTCATTTAACACTCACTTGTCAATTTATTCACTGTACATCACTGGCAATTAAAATTTTGTTAGAAAGTTAATAAAGCCTGGATTTAAGTAAATTAATCAAATTAAGGTCATGGATACGTTAAAGATCTATGTTACTTTACTCTACTTCAAGAAAAGCCTACTTGGCGGTAACACATTGTATATGCTATATGGTAATTGGCGTCGTAATCACTTTATAATAGAGAAGATGTATGTACTTACCTAGTCGCACAGCTCGTACAACCGTACCGAAGACGTAATCAATATTTATGTATGAGTATAATACATATACCTGAAATGCCGGTAGACTCAGGCATGTAAAGGTGCCCTTTGAGGCCTACTTGCAGGATAAAGTGCATTATTTCATTATTACCTAAGTGTGACTAAAGTGTCTGCAATAACTACTACGTATTGCGAATATTATCTTATGTTTGGAAAAAATAATATGCAATTATTTGTATTTTATATTATGTAGCAATCAAGAAAACTCTTCGAGTTTCTTTGTAAATGAATAATCCGGGTAACAAAAAATGCAAATCAAGGTCTAATCCTGGGTACTGTTCGTTTTGCCCCCATACAAGTACTCGTACGTTTCCCTTGGCCAAGCCAACCGAAGAATCGACCGATATTTGGTAGTAACAAATAGAATGTACAAAATTAACGTAACTAATTGCCAATATATTTATGAAGTAGTGACATCGAGAGTAAGGTATGTGCATAAATCGGTTCCTCGTACTAACATACCGTTTTGACATTTCATTAAGAATAGCTGATTTGAGCTGTCATCAAATACCGTATTGGCACCTAAATAGAATTACATTTTAACTAGCCCGTCAACTGTTTACTCCTTGAGTACAGGGTGTCTGTCACTTTCATTTCAATGCCGTGCGAGCTAGACGGGTGGTGCTGTGTTGCGCCACGGGTGGGGTCGCGGCAAAATATTGTGCTAGCCATGTAGATGCTGCAAAGCATCGGAAATTCAAATATTCTTAATGCAATTAGTTTAAATAAACTACCCAAACATTTGGATACCTAGTAGCAAATAAAGGAACTGGGAACGTAATTAAAATATAGGGATATGGGAGGCAAAACCAACAGGATTTGAGGAAAACAAAACCCTATTAGGGTATCAAAATAAAATCGGTTCAGCTGTATCAGCGGTGAACAACTACAAAACAAGCTGTCATTGGTTGGCAATGACAGGCGGAAAGATCTCGTATCAGCCCTTAGAGTAGCCCGTAAAGGTACGGAAATTAACTACCAAACAAGCTGTCGTGCGTTGGCAATGACAGGCCGAGAAAATAGTTTTCTAAATTTTAAATTGTATGACTGATAAATGGCCGTAAAGGGGGTGCGAGTAATAAAATACGCTCTCAAACTATGACAAGCGCATTAGATCCTATTTACTGAAGGTCTCATTCGAGAGGCTGAACTGTCAAGTGAGTGTTGCGCAGATGACATCTCTGCACCCTTTACTGCACACGAAGCCATTTATGGCCGTTATAATTGTATGACTTTAAGTGACACCGTGTCAAATTCGAAAGTTGAATGATACTACAGTAATTCATGTCGTAGAGGGATTATTGCGAAATTGATTAACAAATAAAACATGGTATTGATTTATCTGCACTGGAACTAAATCGAAAATAAGTGTTATATATATTATACTCTATTAAATAAATCGTTGTCTAGAAGTTGAAACGATTTGACTGATTTGAGTTCACTATAGAATAAAGTATATAACAAAAAAATATATATATACTAGAAATAACGACTTATTTGTCATTTAAAGTATTCGTGCATTATAAATAAACGATTACGAGTAAAACATGGGTATTATGGTAATGACATTTTAAAACGAATTGTCCAGTTTGTGACGGTTAAAGCAAATCTTCGCTTAGAAATTGAGTCGATTTGACTTGAATGGCATAGTTCTCTGGAATAGGTAAATTATACTAGTAATTGTGAATAATTTGACATTTATTACGCATTGTGAATTAACTAGTATGAGTATAGGTAATTTTATTCCATGAGCAATTGATAAAAGCAATTTGACAGTTGATAGAATAGATTGAATATTCTTTATTGCACACATAAACATGGATAACAAGTAAAATTAGAATTACAATGGAGGTAAACAACATGCAGTCTAATAGCTAAAGAGCGATATCTTTCAGACAACCTTTAAGTAGAGTGTTGTTCTTGTCTTTTTAGGCATTTAATGCTAAATCTGAATATTAAATATAATGACAACCCTTTTAAATTCTCATATTCTGAAAGTTGGTCAATTGTTTATCTTAATAGCGGGTTGAAAGTGAATTTCCATTTTAGTTTGATTTTGCAGGGTTAGAAGCAATGTAAAAACAAAAGTAACATTTAACTTTGCATAGGGAACCAAATGCGCTACAGGGCAACTTGTACAGCCAGAGAAATCGCACGGTATTGTCTGGACTGGATGATATAAAGTAAATATTACGCGAAAACTAGAAAATAGTAGAATTCAGTAAACTTTTCCTGTGTAATAAAATAATATTGATATGTTCCTAAATTATAAGGAAATAGTTTCATATAAACGACAATTACTACGTCTTTCAACCAAGTCCAAAATACTAAAAGAAAATATATTTATAATACATAAGTAAGACTTAAATTCGATGTTAAATTGAAATCATCAACCTGGTGGCTGAAATTCCAAATTACGATAATTTATAGTTCAATCGAACATATTGCATATTGAGAAGATCATTATTCGGTAAAAGATTAAGTGAGAACTAAAAAGGAAAACCAATATTTAAAAATAAAAAGCGCAATATGAATGATTTTTCGGATGTCACGGGAAAACATTGCGTGAGGTACAAACGCTAAGTGTGCATTAGAGCAATGTTCCGGTTAAACAGAGGTCGTGTGTTCGAGTCACACTTGGATTTCACATGCGCGAAATTGTATGTATCCTTTGTATGAAAAAAAAAATATGGGTTTTTAACTACACCAATTTCAAACAGGTTTTACAAACTAAAATCTACTCGCATTATAAATGGCATGCATTTCTATGGGATTGTATCGATATTAAAATAACGTCGTATTAGTCTATGCATATACGCCATGCAATTGTTCTAGATACTCGTAGTGTTCGCTGGGTAGTGTAGTAGACACGTCAACACTACGTTAAAAAATACCTAGGTGTAGATACTGATAATCACATCTATTTCTTAATGGACCGAGTAGTACCTAAGTCGAAATGGACTGGTACTAACAACAAGTAAATAAAAGATCTACTCTAATGGGCTAAGTAGTAAGTCTCTGAAGACTGGTACTAACAACGAGAAAAGAAGTAAGTCTGGAAAGACTGGTACTAACAAGTAGTAAGTCTGTGAAGACTGGTACTAACAATTGGAAAGTCTGTGAAGACTGGTACTAACAATTAGTAAGTCTGGAAAGACTGGTACTAACAACGACAAAAGTAGTAAGTCTGGAAAGACTGGTACTAACGTCGAGCAAAACAATAGACTATTCTATTGAAATTTAGTAGTAAGTCTGTGATGACAGGCACTAAAAAAAAAACCAGAAGTAAACTGCGTAGCATATATATATATATATATGTTTCAGTAGTACTTGGAATGTGCACATTGAGATGATACTTAAAAAATAATAATATTAAAATACAGTTACAAACAAGGAATTGGTAATCAACTGATATACAATATAAAGTTAACGAATATCGCAATAAACTGATGTTTTAACGTTAATTGGCACCACTAACAGTAAGACTGTACTGTAAGGTCGCACCGAATGTGAGTAGTACCTCTACTTATGATAAACGCGTCTTCATAATCATACATGCATTAAAACGGTGCTGTCCCTGAATCAAATGGTAAAGTGAAATAAACTTCGGGTTAGACGAGGGTTTTCCAAATTGAAGACTTTGTTTTACATTAAGACATGCAGCGTTTATAATATTCATGAGCCCTCATAAGAGACGTAGGCAGCGTATATACCTACCTATCTATTCTCCTTGAGGTATACTCATTTGTATCTTTCAATTTAAATTTCAATAATGCAGCAGGAATTCGTGATTTCTTGTAAAGTTACTACGGTATTTGAAATTATGGTCGATATACCAATCAATAAAATTCATAGATATATATAAAAAAAAAAAAAAAAAAAACATTTTTCATTTCAAACGCTGACTTATAAACGCCGGTTTAGTATTCTAAAATACTTACATTTCATGAGAAGATTTTTAAATTCATACCAAAAATTGGAAAATGTATATTTCATTGAAAAAGGCAAACTGTGAGTTTTCTTGCGGCGCTTCTTTCTCACGGAGGCCTTAGTTGGAAGCGCTGGTAGATTCCTAAATTTTAGAAAATAATTGCTCTGCAGTAGATTCACGAGTAAATAAATATAACTTAATGTTACGATTGCCAAGGGAATTAAAATAATAATAACTGTGACAACACCAAATACAAAGTATTTAATAATTGCATTAATACATTCCGTTCTCCAATTAATAATAAGTAATTGACACTATTTTCTTAGTGCACCATGATTATGGAAAAAAAAAACAAATGAAAAGAGAAGAAAACGGAAACGTGAGAGTTGTTTAGTGACGTAAAAGTGAAGACAAATTATTGAACTTGAAACTACTAAAATAATAAGTCCTCACTAAAATTAACTTTTTATATGCATAGATTTATGATTAAAAGCCTTGTCTCAAACGGACAATAAAGTGAATAAAAACAAAACAAAAACATAATTCTTTATGACACATTTATTACAAACTTACAATACAGTTGTTGATAAGATTAAACTAGTGTTATATTTCAATGTACATTCAAATTCATGATTGAGAATTAAATTAGAAAATATTACATTTTTAACTACAGTCTAGTGACCGGGATATTGCTATTGTTGCGCATACCCGTTACTTTGAAATATTGTTGGCTGGTCTGCTCACTGCGCCGCCGACGCGAAATCAATCCACATTAATGGTGGAATTATCATCTTCGCTGTCTCAGCGAAGGTGCTGAATGTACGCGATGCGCCACAATAACCGTGCTCAGCTGAACCCTGAGTCTGAGCAAATGCTTCACGCCTTGGTGTTTGGCGTGGTTGTTGGCTGGTGTGGGGCGTCTGGATGTAGGCCTCGAATTTAGTTCAATTCACTCGGACGGAGCAGTGAGCGAATCCGCTAAGGGTTTGTAATTACTGATAATATAAATCAATCTAGATTCCAGGAATAAATAAAATGTACATGTAATGCAATCTCGATATGAGATATTAATAACTAGCAATAAGTAAGCTATCAATAAAACTATTTCAAATTTATCAAAAGAGGATGGTGTGGTGTATAGACACCTTTATGAAATAAAGGGTTGCCACCACCTGCCCGCTGCCGCCATTACGAAGACAGACGTCAACGGGAGCGGGCAGTTCGTGTCGACGATAATCTCGTTTACGTGTTTCATTGAACCTATTCCCGCCCTGAAACACTGGACGTCACAATAAGGATTAACATTTTTAGTAAGCCGTTTCTTTTATCTAAAATTTCGATATTTTTTGTGATTAGCTAACTATCACTTCACAAACTCGCAAATAAACCAAAAAACTACTTAAACAATTCGAATTAGTTGTTCATTTGTTACATTTTTAATAACGATACTACTTCAAATATGTCAATAGCCCTACAAGTAAAAGGCATAAAGACATACGAGTATGCTGCGCTAAAACGAAACCAATTTAATGAAGTAATCATTCAATGACAACTAGTAGATATTCATTATTTTTGTCAGAAATAGTACATGTTTTGATATCATGCATGTGGGTTTGGTGCTGGTTTCAGTTTCAGTTTTATTTATTAACCATACAGTAATATGCTCATTGATGAGGTGCTTGATGTAGTGAACGAGGAAAGGGGTATTTTAAAAACAATGGAGAACCGAAGAGGAAAAATGATTAGGCACCCGCTGAGACACGACGAATATAATTATAATGACTAAAATAGAAGGAAAGATTGAAGGGAGGTAAAAGAGAGGAAAACCAAGGAGAGCTTACATGGACCAAATAAGAGAGAAGGTGAATGTCGGTTCGTACCAGGAAGGAGAAGGCGCTAGAACGAGATGCATGGAAATTGCTCCACCTACAAGAGCGTAGCTCTTAAATTTATGATGATGATGAATATGCTCATTACATGGTAGTATAAGGAGCTGGCTGGTAGAAGATAAATGCTAGTTCGAATATAGTGAAATAAAAGAATGTCTTCGATTTGACGTATGACGGAGAGTGTCAGACGAAATAATGGTTTAGCTGAGGACGGACGAAGATTTGTAATTATAATTAAGTTGTAATATGTAAGTAAATGACGTGACGAACATCTAGTGCGTTTTCCCTGCCCTGTCTTCATATGTATAATTAAATTACTTAGGTAAGGAAATCGTTAATTTTACATTGGACATGTTTACAGAACGCCACTACAAATTTACGCTTTATGTCTTTGCTCCTTCCAAGCTTACTAAATAAACTGGTAGTCTGTTCACAACATTACATTGCTTACTTGACAGTATCTGTTTGAATACAGGAATTTTAGTCCGGTTTTCGCTTACCCTAGGTCCGACCGCAATCTAGTATGATTTAGGTACAATAAATAGCGCCCTAGACCGTTAATATAACGGAAGCGCGCCGATAGATATTATTAATGAAGGTTTGCTGCTAGGAAATTGCGCAATTTATATCCAAAGTAAAGTTATAAAATGTCTAGGCGATTTAGTTACGTGGTAGCCATCTATGTCTCCCATCTAGGACATTATATCCGAGCATAAACATTGGTCCATAGATTATGGTTGTGATAGTAGATTAGAGATGCGGGGTATTATTAATAGGCGGTTTTGTGATTGAGGTTATAGATTTTGTATCCAGTTTAAAGTAAGTTTGTTATTTAGAGACGCTGTTCAAAGAAATTATTACATTACCTACATACCAAGGAGGGTAAAATAAGAGAATAGCCCAGAACGCAGGTGTTTGTGGCCGCAACCGGCTATTTAGAATCACGAACGTAGCAAGGGATTTTAAGGTTATGGGGAGTATTAACTAATCTCACGTAAATAGAGCGATGTCAACTCATTGCGCAGTATAAATGACTACAGCTCAATGAGTTTGATGCCGCTCTTTTTACTTAAATCTAAGTAAAAATCGGTACTAACAATAAGCACAGATTTGATTATAGAGTAGAGACGCAATAGTACAGAAAATGGTAATTGGTTACATTCGAAAATTAAAAATTTGTTAGTTTCACTTCACGCTCACAGTACCTACGAGTATAAGCGTATTTCGAACACTTTTTTGCAGCAAAATCTACATATTGTTTTATATTATACTGCTGTGAATTTATTATTTATTTTCTTAGAGTGATGACCATGATTGTGCAATTAAACGTAATTTGCAAACTGAGCATATGATAGCAATGAAATGCGAAAGTTAATCGTATTTTAGCGGGTTTCTGTCTCGTTCAATTCTAACAATGTTTATAGAGCTTCTTGGAACGCAGAAGTTAATTTCATTCAGTCGAGATCAATTGGAATGACGTAACTCTGTGAGTTGTTGCTCTCGTAATTTTTTTAATGGCTGAAATGTGTACATTTATCTCCGCCATTATGAAAAGAAAAACATAAAATATCGGCCAAGTCCGCACGCGCGTGGACTCGCGCACGAAGGGTTCCGTACCATTATTTGTAAGTTTTTGTATG
Organism: Apotomis capreana; assembly: GCA_947623375.1. Taxonomy (NCBI): domain Eukaryota; kingdom Metazoa; phylum Arthropoda; class Insecta; order Lepidoptera; family Tortricidae; genus Apotomis; species Apotomis capreana. The sequence goes on along the minus strand of OX392506.1, from coordinate 7,186,816 downwards.
GGAGCCCCCGTTAAATATTTATTTTATTTTATTTTTAGTATTTGTTGTTATAGCGGCAATAGAAATACATGATCTGTGAAAATCTCAACTGTCTAGCTATCACCGTTCTTGAGATACAGCCTGGTGACAGACGGACGGACGGACGGACAGCGAAGTCCCGTATAGGGTCCCGTTTTTACCCTTTGGGTACGGAACCCTAAAAACTAAATTATTGACCCTGCTTACAAAATTACACGAGAATCTCTTCAGAAATGCCACCTATATGCGAGAACAGTCGGACATTCGGAACATCCAGAATTCGGACTTCGCACGCTCAGGCAACAAGCAATGATGATGAATGATGCGCTTTTGCTGTAAAAAATCAATAAGTCTTGTTCATGTACATGGATACGAGGGGCAAACCGAAATGATCGGGAATTTAAAAAACTATGTGCACTATATACATAAATTATATTTTATTGTTTTTCGAAGTATTCTCCGTTACATTCAATGCACTTTTGCATTCTTTTAAACCAGTCATTAAAACAATAATTCCAGTTTGAAGTAGGCATTGCCAAAATGGCCGATTTATAGGCTTCCACAGCGGCTTCTGGGTTCTCAAACCGCTGACCACGCAATAAATCTTTAATTCTAGGGAACGTAAAAAAATCATTTGGACTCAGGTCAGGGCTGTATGGAGGATGGGACATCAACTCAACGTTTTCGTCGTTCAAAAATTTAGTTGTTTTGTGGGCGGTGTGGGAGCTCGCATTGTCGTGGTGTAAGATGACGCGGCGTCTCGGGTTCCCTTGGCGAAGTTCGGCCAGCACCTCCGGCAAACAAACTGTGATATACCAATCAGCGGTAACGGTTCTTTGTTCTTCTAGAGGAATTGTGGCAACATGCCCCTTTTTTGAGACGAACGAAGCCACCATCTTCTTCGACACGCTTCCAGAACGCACAACTTTCGTTGGTTTGACCTCGTCATCGAAGACCCATACTGCCGACTGGTGCTTTCTTTCAGGCTCATAAGAATAAATCCAGGATTCGTCACCCGAGACCATATTATAAACGGCTTTTGACTTTCCTCCATTGTAGCATTTCAGAATAGATCGGCACCAATCAACACGAGCCGCCTTTTGCTCTTCAGACAAATTATGGGGTACCCATCGGGAAATCAATTTTCTGACACCCAATTCACCATGCAAAATAGTGTGAATTGCAGTCATTCCAATGCCTATGGTTGCCCGAATCTGCTCGTATGTCACATGTCTATCTTCTTTTAGTAGTTTTTCCACAGCCGCGATGTTTTCAGGCGAAACCGCCGTTTTCGGCCGACCTGATGAAGGTACGGTGCCAAGAGAGGCACGACCCCGTCGAAACTCAGCATACCACCGATATATTGTCGTCTGACTAGGTGCTTCAATGTCGTATATAGTAACAAGCTCATTGCGACATTCATCTGGAGATAAGCCACGACGAAAGTTATGGTAAATAATTGCACGAAAATTTTCACGCGTCAGCTCCATTTTGTTCATCGAGTTGTCAATTTAAAAATGGAATTAAAAAAATATATCGTTCTTTTTTTAAATTGTAAAAACGGCATCGTGATTGTAAGTCGCCAGTATGCATGTGACAAAAAAGGATTTAATGTAACTCAGTTTAAAGTACTCTATTCCCGATCATTTCGGTGTGCCCCTCGTATTATGGTAGGTAGAGGTAGGAGGTTGTTTAGTATTTTTGATACAAATCGCATTATGAAGTTAACTTAATAACATATGTTTTACTTGTGGAAAATGATAATTAATGAACAAGTAATAATTAATGAAAGTGATTAATTATTTAAATACAATTCAATGAAATTTATTTATCGACCCATTATTTTTAATTAATTAAAACGAAAGAGTAGATAGTTTATCATTTTGATTAATTAATATCAATTCACAAAAATATTTTTTCAATTCGTCAAATCAAGACATGCAAAGAGTAATTAATCAAAAGTTATATGAATGCGAATGTCATGCACATTGCATAGTTCATTTGTATTCGCAAGTGAGTAAGCAAGGCAATGCAGCCATAGCACCTCTCGTTTAATAGTAGAAGATCTTATGCCTATCCATATTCAATCGCACATACGACGTTCTTCCATCAGAAGTTCAATGCTCTCGGTTTCCGGCAACGTAATGCGACATGGTCGTAATTGACGATTCATAGTAGGTACGCGTCCGATTGATGGCGTTCAATTCTGTAGTACTTTGTGTCAGTACAAGGCTTCTTGCGGATCGTTTATTGAATCTGCATTCATAAAAGGCTCTCGTCTGAGTATTGATGGTTCATCGTGTTTGTCATGTCTGTGATGACATCTCTGTGAAAACATTTGTGGGTTAGTAATGAAATGATTAACTGATGTAAATTAATGCAATGCATACACAAATACTTTCTTGTATGTCTCATGTGTTTGTATTTATTTCTTGTAGTTTGGCCTAAAATTCTTTCGCATGGATGTTCTCACGTAGAGATCGTATTTCTCAACTGATTTCCATAAAAGTTTGTGAGTAGGTTCAATAAGTAAACCTATAGATGACTTTGTTATAATAAGATAATATAATAAAATAGTTATTGTCTATATTTCTAGTGGCGCCATCTCTTGAGTGATGTACTTAAGGTGTAGTGTCAGTTTTTGAACGAATAGGTAAACGTTAGTCTGATCCGAACCAACTTGCAGTTTTATTAAACTTGTGTTACCGTTGCTACCGTCTGCATACTTTTTTTAACATTGGACAACCTCACACAAATCGATCTAGTCCCATGTGAGCTCCAGTAGGCTTGTATTATAGAAATAAATACATACTTAAATACCTACATAAAAAATCCAGCAAATATTCCAGTTCATCACACAAATGTTTCCGTCGTCTACTGATTCCTTGCTTGACCGACACTCGTTGATAATAACCAAAATACAAAACTGTCTGCATTGCAGGTCATCTACATAATTTAGTCACGTAAAAGCTTAAAAAGTGTAGGTACCTATATTTGAAGCTCGAGTAATGTAAATTAATAATTCAATTCACAAGCACACATTTTATTTATCTGTCTAGCCACAATAAGCGCCCAACGTAGAACCACGTAAATGCTAAATTTGAAAGCCACACGAATTCAGAACGGCACTGCGCATACTGGCTACCAAAACTCAGCTATAGGCTCTATGGCTGTATAGATGCTGTACCTAGTAACGTCGCTTGAAAAATGAGGGGGACGTGTGAAAGGACGCGAACACAAAACAAATGGGCACAGAAGGGTCATTGCTTCACAATACGCTGTTGTTGTACGATTTGATGATTTTGAACTGAAGATTATTAGGATGATACTGATACTTGAGCATTGTTTGAATAAAAAGGTTTTTTATACGAGGTCGTATGAAGTCAAATGTATACTTTATTAAATTACACTATAAATTTATGTCATCCCTGCAGTACACTGCTATAGCAATAGCTGCAATAGCAATACGACCAATGACCATCGTGCGCCAAACCGCGCTAGTTCTTTTCAGTTTGGATGGTAATTTTTAAAGGTAATGGTGCATTTCGCGTATTCTTTTAAGCGGAGCAAAATCGTGCTCTAATATTTCTTAACGCTACATCCGATATGTTTTGTCTTTTGTCGATTATGCGGGTTGAATACGCCGAGCCTGTATCGGTAAAATTTCAATTGCTACTTTCCTCACCCTCTCTGTTTATATAAACTTGTCCCACATTTATATAAATTAGGCAATCGGCTGGCGGTACTCTTGAAGGACGATGATTTTATTAGATTCTAAGTATCTGTGCTGCGCTATGTTACCCGCTCATCCCACGGGAATACAAAATTTTTTTGGGGTAGAAAGTAGCCTATGTGTTAATCCAGTGTATCAGCTACCTTCATACCAAAATTTATAAAAATTGGTGCAGCCATTTTAGCGTGAAGAAGTAACAAACACACAAAAACACTCACAAACTTTCGCATAATTATAATATTAAAGAGTGTGATATTATCTATCGGGAGTTCAGGCGGTGACGGCATGTCGACTTATGAAGACTCGAAACCTGTCACACATCCTTAGCTCTACTGCATTACTGTTCTTACTTATTTTATGTTCGAGGACTAGCAATATCGTAGTAGAAGGTCAGCCTTCAATGGCTACAAATTGACTTGACACCCACCCGCAGAGAATAATGGCGTCAATGTTAGATAACAGTGTTTTTTATTACGTAAACGAATTTGTATTTTGTCCACTTTGTCAATGAAGATTAATAAAAACTAAGAGCTTCGTCTAATATTTTGAGACGATGAAAATTGACAGAACTCAGAATGAATTGCCAAAGTTGGGATTGGGGGAACCCTAGGAAAATATTTTTTTTTATAATCGTTTTTATCGATTCTATTTTTTTTAAGGTGGAAATACCACAATATTTTATTTTTAAAAACAACACGACAATGACACAAAGATAAATTAAGAAAGAAAAATTGAATGCGATCTACTACATCCTACTTATAGATTGTAGTAGATCGCATTCAATTTTTCTTTCTTAATTTACCTTTGTGTCATTATTCTAAAAAATAAATTAATGTTTTTGCAATTTAGTACGTCAGTAACTTAATGACATTCCATTTGTATTGCATGTTATATTCAGGGATTTTATTTCGATTAAGGGTTGCTTGCGATATCTCAAATAGAGTAATATCACGGCTTTATCACGACTTCGAGCTGCGTTGTGCGACATTGACAAATCGGTATTTTATAAGATACCCAAAGAGAGAGAACCAAAGTTACCGACATAGCACAGCGGATAAGCAAGCTGAAGTGGCAGTGGGCTGGTCATATCTGCCATAGAGCCGATTCAGCCGATGACCACTGGGGCAAACGAGTTCTGGAGTGGGACCACGAATCGGTAAACGTAGTGTAGGGCGCCCTGTAACAAGGTGGAGCGACGACATTCGTAGGATAGCGGGTGGTAACTGGAGGACGAGAGCTGAAAATCGAGCTCAGTGGCGTGCCATGGGAGAGGCCTATGTCCAGCAGTGGACTGAAACAGGCTGATGATGATGATGATGATAAGATACATTGTCATGTTAACCTACACGTATACGTACGTATTACATAGACCGTAAATATGTAGTAGAGACCAGTAAACAAAACACACTCAAATACTTCCTACAATTGTTGGCCCAGGGTCAACTTAACATCGCTAGCTAGCGAGTTTTCGGCAATATGTACTAGTGCTTGTGTTCAGCAAATGTGCACGGTTGTTTTAGGAAACAAAATTGCCCTAGAATAAAGTTGCAGCAGTTTCTTGCGCGAGAAATATTACCTATCTCTTTCTTCGCTGTACTGCATGTGAGAGAGTAACGGGTGAGGCTATGTCGCTCGACAGGAGTCGCGAACGTGAGAGTCAGAATGGCGGGTGTACCATCACGGATTTGTAAAACAATTATACCAAAAAAATGTACTCAAAATGTACTATTTTGTACCTACTTTAAAAAAAATTGCACCTCTCCATACAAAAAGTTATTACAATGTTTAGGTACACCCGCCATTCTGACTCTCACTCGCGAAGCGCTGCGTACGTGCTAGACGGGCAGCTGAGCATTTTCGTGTTATTTAAATCATATATTATTGTAATACTAGGCCTATGTTCAGCAGTGAACGTCTGTGGCTGATAGATAGACCCATTATAAGACACTCTTTCTTCTATCTACGAGAATATCACGTAAGTAATTGATAATCTCACGCGTGCCGATTTAATGTGTACTACACTTACATATAAGTTACAAGATACGGGTTTTCTGCTTCTGTTATGTTAACGTAGGAGGTTCACATTAATACTTTTATAAGCAATTTGTAGCATTTCTAGCCTAGGTTGAAATTTAACTTAGTGGACCATAATATAATACTGTTGCAAATGCCTAACCCCTCAATAGTTTTCTATCCATTAAAATAACACCCTTATTAGTAAAGATAACAACATCCAGCTGATCATAAATCTGATTCCCAATAACTTAACAAAATTAGCTCACGTGACCAGCACAATAATTCTCTACCTAAACAGCTTATCTAATTGAACTATTTGTATCCTTTCACTGGCGCGGACAAAGCAGGGTGCAGTCGTGACCGCCGCGCCCGCTACCGACAGTCCGACAAAGATTGCCAATCTGGCGGCGGGCGGCCATTTTGTTTGATATGACGGTTTCTAAAGGTACTGTCACGTTTAAGAGAATGAGGTCTTGATAATTTTTACACCACTCAGCATAATAATAGGCCTTGTAAAATAGATGATTTAAGTAGCATCGGAACAACACTTGCGCTCGTGACTAAATAGTCCTATTCGGAACTGAATCTCTCAGCCGCATTCGCGACAGGTGTATGCACCCCACAGATGGACCTGTTGGCGGCCCGCTCTTGATGCATCGTGCGTTTCTCCCTCAGCAACCTAAACCAGGTTTCGTCGTGCTTTGAATGGCCCTCATAAACGAGGTGTCGCCACGTGTCACCCTCGGCCAGCTATTCCCATAGGTTGCTAGCGATATTTTATACTACTTATTATAAAACTCTGTATTTGTATTGAAAATCAAATTCTACATAATTTAGAGGGGTTATGAATTCAGGAAAAATCTTCGTAGCACGATGCCTATGGCTGTTGAGCGCCATCTGTTGGTTAGAATTTCTTTATCTTCTCTTCACACTAACCTAGTTGGATGGATACGAACCAATTTTGATCGGAGACTTGTCACCCGACTATGTAAAAGAAATAAGTTGTGCGGAAAAAGTTGCGGGTAACCTTCTAGTAGTGTTATAAGAAGTTATAAATTAATAAACCTTCGAATGAATATATAACATATCAGCAAATTTTATATACCTACTTAGAGAAAGATTTTCTCGCCACGTTAGTATTTGATTGGGACCTGTAAGTACAACTTGATGCTATCACAAACATATCAAAGGCACCGTTACTTAATAATTGACTCTTCAACATTTCAATGTTAACAAAATGTGAAGCAACTTAAGATAAACATATTAATTGTATTGGTTAATAAACAACCAAAGTAGCGGGTTTTTGAACCAGAGTTGGGCACGTGGCTGTGTAACGTAAGGTACAAATAAGGTACGCAGTATATTAATCTGTTTACAAGGTGGATTTGCTACGCGCCGTGAATTCGCTTATAACCGACGTACATACTTACTACGCATATTTAGCGCGATTGAAAGAAAGAAAGAAATACATTTATTCTTGACATGACTATAGAACATAATTACATAAATGGTGTGACATAAATACTTAATAAAATATAAATCAATAGGCAACTATAATATTATGGCCGTGCCACGAAAATGTCCCACCTCACCATGATGCTAGCTTGAGAGCTAGCGCTAATCTTCCGGTGCGACTATTGCCTTGATTACACGTACCGAGACAGTGGGCGAGACAGTGCTCTTGTCCCTGTCACACACAAGACAAACGGGCGAGACAGAGCACTGTCTCGTCCGTTTACTCGGTACGTGTGATCAAGGCATATAGGTGGCGGCCACGGAGAGCTGCACGCACGAGAGTTGATCGCATTTAGGATGCGTTAACCTGAATGCAGACAAGAGTTCATCGAACCACTTTGGCACCTAATAGCAATTACTGCGACACTCCTGACTAAAATTATTCTACTTAGTCATGCGGTTCTAAAATAATTTCGTTAAAACCCCTTATTGTCACAACAAACTTGTATTTGAGCAATTATAAAAACGGTTTTAACTCACGTAAAAATTGTCAGGAACGGCCCGACATGTTTAAACCGTTTTTATAATTATTAAAGATGTCTCACGATAGTTTTAATAACATTATTGTATTTGAGCACTTTAAAATTAACTTATTCTATTTCTACCCTATGTATGTATGTATGTAATTATGTATTAATATTATATGGGGTTTAAACTTCAAATGATGTTTGTACACCTATGCGCATGCGTATATTTGTAGACGTCGAGATGAAATACTGGTTACAAGGGTTACAATAATTTGATTACAGCGAAAAGGTCCAGAGTATATGAATTTTAACTAACTCCACAGATAACGTTGATTAATGGATAAAAAAGTCAAAGTTCGTGTTAATTACGTTTCTGTCCCAATCAGTGCAACAAGTTTCCACTAGATTAGGATTAATTTGATTTCAATCAGCTAAATTTCATTATGAGCGGGTTGCTTCAGACTGACTGCAATATTAAGTGACGCGTATTAAAGTTATAGTAAGTAGGTAACTGTGCCTTCTTACCTATGGGAAATTGATGCTTTTCTATGAAATAACAGATGAATTTGAAGCCACTGGGATTATAAGTGATGCAGTATGATCTTGCTTTTCGGGTAATTCTGTGTGATTATGAACAAGCTTTTATCTAACTATAACTAATTAACTAACTTTAAATCTTTGCAAAAGCCGTCTGGGATTCGTATCCCGTTTGTGTAAAATATGTCGCCATTGGGGCGTAACGACACGACCCACCGACTCGTGTGCTGCCATGTTACGGTAAAAGGTCGTATCTTTATACGGATGTCATAGTAAGATACGTCCTTTTACTGTATCATGGCAGTGTGTGTCAATGCGACACACTACGAATGCGCAACGGTTGTGCCCGAATAAAGACGACAGAGGGAGTTACACACAAATGTCCGCTGATGTAATATAGCCTGCTAGCGTGGTTCGCGTAGTGAGCTCGTCTTGCTGGCACTCATTAATGATAACACATCTGTCACACGCACATTGACACTACTTGTGACGGGAGCTTTGTCATTTATCCTTCGTAATTACCGCGACCATCATAAACCTGCCCACCCCCAAGCATGGGCCGCATTGAACTGACAATTTCATGTAGCTGAAATATTACTTAGTGCTCTTCACACGCGGTACACCTATGACGCGGAGCGTGGGGCAGCAGATTTAACATAGTCACACAAATTTGTATGCAGTATCTTCTTTTGTTTAAAAACCTAAATTAAAAATTTAAAACACCCCAGGCACAAGAACTGGTCATCTTGAGGTCCTCATCCAATGAGTGATATAGAAAATGCTACTAAAACTGAACATAACGAAAAAAATTGGAATTCTAAGGCGGTTGTCACACTGCGACGGAATCCGGACGGACGAGCGGTGCTGCGGATTTTTAGTCTGAGCGGAGATGCGGTGTCAGTGTGTTATACCCTGCGGTTTTTGTGTACAAATCAAGATTCTACGGTACAAAATTAAAAACCGCAGCACTGGACGCCGCTCCGATGTGCGGAGCAGTGTGACAACCGCCTAAGCTTCAATGTCGGTTGAGATCTTGTCACTTGTTCCAATTAAAGCTGAAAATCTTGGAAACTACTAGTGCTATTGCCACCAAACATAGCTAAGAACTGTAGTATTACCCACGCGCTCCGTGACGTACCTAGCGCATGGTCAGTGCGAAAACTAACAAACTCAGTGTGGGATCATGACCCCTACACCCTCGATGGCAATGAATCAGCCCTAAAGCAGATGGGATTATTTATAGCTAAATTTTACCTAGTTGAATCGCCTTTGTTCAAATTTAGCATAAATTACTGTTTACTTTTTCAGCCTACACTCGATTACTCTGTTCCTAATCTCCGAACTATGACTCAAAGCAGGCTCATTAAGCGGAAATGGCTTCGTCGAAGTATTTCAGCAGTTAAACTCAATTAAATCTGATTTAATTAAGACTGTATATACCAAGCTAAAGGTTCTCCGAGGGCGGTGCTACACTGGATATTTTATTACCCGGTTTAGTTTATAGTCGGAGCCCGGGAAATCGAATCGGGTATTATTTTTAGTAGGTTAACTGTTTTCACAAGTAACTGGCTACCTATCTAAAATTATTGGCGAAAGTCGCTGGCCATTGGTCTAGCTGTGGCACAGGATATAATGCATTGATCAAAAAGCCTTCCTGCGATTGAAAGAGCGAAGCACGTGCGACTTAGATCAGTTATTGCAACCATAACGGGTTCTGAAGGGAACATTCGAAGATAACGCATTATGTGTATTTTTGGTCGGTATACGACCTCAATTATGAGGCCACCGGTAGAACAGTCGGAATGAAAAGGTTCTTCACTAGACTAGCGAGTTTGTTTCCGTGGTTAATCGAATACAATAGAGTACAAAAATGTTTTATTGCACAACTAAATAAGTTACTTATCAAAAGAAACAGAAATACAATAATTCTAATAACGGTTGACAAGAGGCGGTCTTACCGCTAAAGAGATCGCTCCAGAAAACCTTTGTGTAGTAAAATTGATCAGACATAAACTCAAATCTGTCAAAATGCTATAAAAATTCGCCAAACTAATGTAAAGTTCAAAACAACTCGTACCTACCTTTTAGCTCGTTACGTGTGGGTTTTAAAACGAACATTATCTTTAAACGACGCGACGTTGTCAAATTACGCACACATGAACAAACTTTATATAGATTGTGATGACTCTAAATTACTGCATTTTTTAATGCCCCAATAAGTTTTTTGCTAAATCGTTTACAGCAAAAACGGGTGTAAAAAATGGCGGTAAATATCAAGGCAACTTTGTTTTTAATTGAGATTACTTATATTCGATTTCAAAGTTTCCAGTTTGATCGTAAAAGAATTTAAGTATTCAAAAATGCCGAGAAGTTTAACTTAATTAATAATGCAAGAGATTATGTCGAGAAATAAACGCCTTTACTTATAACTAAGTATAATAAAACGTTTGTTAGACGGGAACTGAACTATTTCAAATTCTTTACAGAGGAAAGTTGTAGTAACTATTTACTGGGACCTTATTTGATGAGGCAATGCAATATCCCTAGTTTAGCAATATGACTTTATATTTGACGTATAACCAGTATAACGAACACTTACGTATACTTAATTATTTTATATTTGAATTGTATTTGTTGACATTAACAACTTGACTGTTTAAAGTAAATACGAGTATGTCATCATATATGTACGTATATCAAAATTCAACATTTCGTCGGAGATAGTGCAATACCGCGTAAATAACAGCTGTCGATAAAGTTCTCATTTCAATAAATACCCAGCATTTGTTTGAATATTGATTCGTATCTACACTTGTTACTTACGCGGTATTGAACTATCTCCGACGATTTGTAATTAAAATTCAAATAAAATAAACTTTATTTCATAAAAGACACTTGTCTATAATCTAAGGTGATGGATCCACCCAGTAAGCAAACAAGCCTGTAATTTAAAGTTTACTCGCCATTTTAAATTCTAAACCTGTCACCTCTATGAGAAAAAAAGTCACTATTGATACTTAGAAAAGCGCATATTACAACTTACATAGTAGACATCTCGAACAGATTTATTATTAGAAATGATGAATTTAGCCCGTGCATTCTTCAACTCCTTTCATTTAAGGTATGTAATAACCGATAGTTCATATATGGAAGCTACTAGTTTCATTGGCTGTAATAATGCTAGTTGAAATATTTACTGAATTGGTCGAACGTTTTCTACCAAAAAGGATGTTGATTGGAAATCAGGAACGGAATGAAGGTATATTCGCGCATTTTAGAAATTCTTGATGTAGGGAATAAATAAACTAGGATTGTTATAGGAAACTTTATCGGTTTGTGTTTTATTTTGTTGATCGTCAACGTGTGGATCGTTTTGAGTTAGAAGTAATCGTTTTCAGCGATCAGGCCATAGGCATTATGTAACGTGTGCTGTCTATTTTTAACCGAATTCCAAAATAGGAGGAGGTTCTTTGTTTCATAGTATGTATCTTTTATTACCATGTGTTTTGTAATTTTGTTACACTCAATCTTAATTTTATGTTCAATAAACCTTTAACTAAGTGTCTGATTTGTCTATATAGCGTATTCGTTTGACTAAACGAATTAAATGATTTCGTGTACATTTTTAATTAAGTACTTGAACTTTTTAAACGTTAAGAAGACATGAGCGGGAAACAAATGAGAAAACGAATCCATTACTTAATTGAATTTAATTCGTGGACTAATCATCAAAAGATCGATCGATGTTGCCTTTGAGAAATCGTATCAAAACGCCTAAAATCCCTTTTTAAATATTTTCCAAACTGTACCTAATGTTAAGTTTAATAAGATTCGTTGTCACAGTGCTCCTAAAATGTAAATAAGCAATTTAGAGAAATAGTTCATTTGAAAGCTTAATTATGTTTATTCGTACTCATTAATTCTTGGGCAAGTTCGTTTAATCGATACGTTTATGAATAGATACATAGAAAAGTTTTTAAGCGGTAGTGGTTAGTAATGTATGCCTTTTAGTCCCGAGTTAATAGGGATAATGTCGTCTGTTTATTTTATGGCTGAGTAGGGAAATGTATTCTGGGTCGTACGTAGTTACGTAGGTACGTAGTTTATCTACATAAAGACACATTTTTGTTGAGTGACGCTTTACAATTGAAACGTGTAATGTAAGCCGCTTAAAGGGCTGGCGCATACCATCCGATTCCAACACAAAGCACAAAGAACAGCTAGGATATACCTAATATAGTTATATTTTTAACCATTGATACAAAGATCAAGACTCAAAATTTGTGTCTTAATCTTTGCGTTGATCGTTTGCAGAGAATTGAACACGATTTCGCTCCGGCCTTACGTGTCAACTACTCCACCATCACGACGCCAGGAGACCTTTCGAATTTTTCCTTATGCTTTATGTGTTGATTTTGTTCAGTCACTATTGGTTGTAGGTAGATTTATTTAGTGCGTGTAAAAGTTATTATGTAATAGGTTATTGAACATGTACTCCTATACCACTTATACTATACTAAAATAACGGCGATGTCTTTACAACATTTTACAATGAAAAACAATGCGTTTAGATACTGTGTTATTTTTGCTATATAAAATTTTTGATGAAACATAACTAGCACATAATCCAAGTAATGATAAAGATAAATAACCACGTTTTATTTTAGTATACTACAATGCTCATATTAATGTCGAACCTAGAAACTTAAATCGGCCTAAATACCCATATACTTTTAAAAATACGTATTTATTAAATACCGAGAAAATTTTATTTACCACTATCGCATTCCTTACTCCTTGCCTCGAAACGGGGTATTGGGTATCCAAAATTGGTCGCTAATTTGTTGCAATCCACCGTTAATTTGGATCGTGTTATAGCTTAGGATCAAAAGCAGTGAAGTGCGTAGGCGCCTTAAATGAAGGTAAATTTTTACTACCTGAAGTCGTGATGTCGTAATAAAGAAACTCGTTATTTTGTATCAGTTGCAAGTAAGAACCGTTAATGTATGTACTTACATAAAACTGTCTTAGTGTCGTATTACCTTTATATCCCAATAGAAGCCGCAAGCGAAATCAAAATCGTGTCGTGTTGTGCGTCACACTCATTAAGTTATGACACTAATATTATAAAGCATAAAGTTTGTGAGTGTGTTTATGTTATGTGTATGTTTGTTACTTCTTCACGCTCAAACGGCTGGACCGACTTTTATAAATCTTAGCACGAAGGTGCTGACACCTTGGATTAATACATAGGCTACTTTTTTCCCGAAAAAATTTAGCGTTGTCATGGGATGGGTAACACGACGCGGCGCAGCTAGTTTCTAGAATAAACCTACGCACAATAGAATAAACGGAACGGATGCACAGTTACTTGATTGACTGAGGAAAAATTATGAAATTATCTAACAAAAACTGTTGATAACAATCGTCCGTGTAATGGGTCTAATCGGTACAGATCCGCTCGTTGCACTTGCTGCAGAACAAATTTGAAAACCAAATCCAATTTGTCAATTCTGGTCTTAAGAACCTATGACTTACGACTAATCGGTTCTGTTGTACACATTTTTGGGCGGAATCCAATTACACGAAGTGACTGTGCACTAATAATCGATTTAAAAAGCGACGGCAGAGAATGCCAGGTGCTTCTTACTGTACCCACCGCGGCGGGACGAATCGCCGTAACAATCACTTTAATTAATCATTCAAAAGCCTGAGGAAATTCGTTTAGAGCTAATAATTTGCTTGAAAAAGTTGTAAATGAGATAGAATATTGATTAAATACCTAACATAACTTTGACACGCGACTCTTAGTTGTGCGGCAAATACTACCTGTCACTTTTCTTTCAATACCGCGTGAGCAAGAGAGGTGACACTGAATCGCGGCAAGATATGCTAGCCCTGCTAGTACCTTCTAGTACCTATGGCTTATTGTTATATTACGAACACGTGCACAAAACGTGCCAAAACACACCAACTAAGCAATTGCCCTCTTTGCGCTAATTGGACGGATTGCACTTCAATTCAAAGACTTCATTTCACACAATATTTCTCTGATAACTCGGAGAGATTTCCGAAGTGGTGATGTCCCTATTATTGCCTTTATTATTTATTACTTCGGCAACTCGGTAGTGTTAAGTTTGCACCTCATTTATATGCGACGCCATTGACGCCAAGCGCAAACTTAACCAGATAGTAACGAGAAACGTCACTTTGTGCAACACGAATACGGTATTTGATGACAGTTCATTTTACGAAATGTCAAAACCGATAAGTTTGTATGAATTTTCTATAAAGATACTGGCTTGTGACGTCATTAAAATCAGTAGTCAAAACACGTCTTCTTTTTAGTTATTGCAGTCCAATTAAAAATAGTATAATATCCAAAATTTATTGTTAGTTCATCTGGTTCCGTGTATTTTTGATTGTGTGTTTAGTGGTTTCAATAATTTCACTATAGTCAAATACCTACCGTATTACAATTATGCGTTTTAACTACTGTTAAAAGCGATACACCAATGAGATACAGAGACGTTGTTTATTTTATCGATATCACAAAGTACACTCACATTAGCGCCTTGGTTTGACACTTATGTCACGTAAATTGCACCCGCTCTTTATAACGACCTAAGAAGAGAACTTCGATAGTTGGATTCCTCGGCTATCTTTGTTCATGTTTATTTCATCTCATGTTTTATTTTTTATTTTTTGATAACTTATTTAAATTTAACACGGAAGTCATACATTGGTTATAAACAAAAAAAAACTGACAAGCTTCGAGCCGCCTTAAAAGGATTACCAACTTCGATAGTCAATGCACCTTTCAAAAGGTAACACTAAGGTAACACTATCCCCCTATTTCTTGATACATTCAACGTAACCTAACCCCATCTTATCCATCATTAACCTCCACGGTTACTGTAAATTCAATACCACATACAGGAAACTATCCATATTGAACACCACCATTTTATTGACCGTTGAATTCGAAATTTGATTCTTCATAACCGTTTAAACGATTAAGTCAACAGACTTTTATCACACTATAAAAGCTGAATAAACATTCCAATGACACCAATGAGACACCTTTAGCTATTATGATATGGGTTTAGTGGTATAAGCGATTTGATACTGGCAGAACCCGGTTGAGTTTAGTTTGCACCTGGTGTGTATAGAAACTCACACAAACGAGGTGCAAACGTAGTTCGACCTGGTAGGACTGGGGCCTAATTCGGCATTACGATGTTCCCAGTTTAGCAATATTTCGACTTTACAACAACCATTTAATGGGCATAATAATATAGTTTTTGACTATTTGAACTACACTTATGTAACATTAATACGTTGATATTTTCAAGGACTTTGGCCAAATTATGTACTTAATCGCTTTAATATGATTTACTATCTGAATTTTGCACTTATCAAAATATAAACTTAGTCATCTTAAAGAGAATTTCGAATTTCTATTCGATTTAAACTAACACGATTTTCACTCATTATTATAACAAAACGTGACTTAATCGCGTTCAAAAAGTAGTAAAGTCCCTTCGAGATCATGAATGTAACATCACATTCGAAACGTCGAGGTAATTAAATGAGCACTTTCAAAACGCGATTCATGAGATTCTGAAACGTGGTTGCTCACAAAAAGAAGGCTCAAAGTTACTCAAAGGGTAATGGCTCCGAGTTTCCTTGAGGAATCGAATCCAAAATGATGAGACAACAAGGTTGTAGATATAGCTGAGACAGTCACCAAACTTAAGCTGCAGTGGGGACATTGCTCGTAGAACCGATGGCCGTTGGGGCAAAAAGTTTCATAAGCGGTGACCTCGGACCGGAAGACGCAACGTGGAAAGGCCCCTAACAAGGTGAACCGACGACCTGGTTAGGATCGCGGGAAGAAATTGGATGAATGCGGCGCAAGACCGATTGTTATGGAGAACTTTGGGGCCGCGTCCAGTAGTAGACGTGGTATAATAAAAACTATTAAGTCCCTTTTTTATAATAAATAAACAAGCAGACAAAAAGATCTTGGACACGTGTCACTGGAAACGGCGAATTTAGCCCTCAGAATAATTATTCTGAGATTTAGCCACTGGCCGTGTGGCCAGCGGATGTTTCAAATGACAGTAGGTGTCAAGCAAGTATTTAAATGTGAAATACCTCCCATTAAGCCGGTATCAGGCGTTTATGATATCTGATGAAAAGAAATCGGACGAGGTGTGATGCCAGCTTATGAGTCTCCATGGCTTTCCGGATCAGACGGGACGGGTGACTGCTAAAGCCACTAACTTGAACATATTTTTTTTTTCAATCAGTTGCTGCATTTCTTAAATGGGTGGATCAACTTTTTCTTGTTGTTATTCTGTCCCGTCACCCTGGAGACAATGATGATTAAACTTCTTAGAAAAGTGTTGATAATTTATAATATTGGTGTTTTCAAGAGATATCCTAAATAAGAATGGGCTTATAACTGCTGCAATTACAAAATTTTTGTTGAATATTGCCGCCAAAAACCGTAGTTTTAAACAGTAATCCAGGGAATATCACCATGTCAACAACCAACAGAAAAAAGTTGATTCACCCAAATACCAAAGAAGGAAAATAAGTAATTACTGGTTAGCCCTAGTGTTCCATAAGACTCGAGCCCTTTTAGCCCGAATTTGAAGCCTCACGAGCTCTTTTTAGAGCTGGCTTGATAAAATGAGTTTCGAAGAGCTAGTGATTATAATAAGGCCTTAGTCTTAAAAAAAGCCTATGGGTTTTTATTTTTATATTAGCCTTTTAAGGGACTTTAGGCCTTTTTAAAGGCTGTAGCCATTTTTTAGGCCTAGGCTACGCTAAGGCTACTTACTTGTGTACGTTAACTTATACCACAAAACAGATAGGTACAGAAATCAACCACATGTATACTTCACTTTTCATACCGGTGGTCGGCGGTCGCTCTAGGGTTGTCAACTATATGGCTTATGAACGAAAAAATATCGTGGTACTGGCGCTCCTTTATAGTTGATTGATTTATTGTGGAGAATGAAACGGGAAGAATGAAAATATAAATTAGTAATAACTACAATATTTTTATTTTTATGTCATTGTTATATTAGTATATTACAAATTTGTCACAGAAAATATTTTAAATACCGTAACCTCAAAAATAACGGGCCAGAAGTGAAGCTCGTTGCTCCAAGCATAAAATAGTTCACAGGCGCGCGTGTCTAGCGGATGGCACTCGCGCTCGTGTGAAAATTTCAACTGTCTAGCTATGACCGTTCTTGAGATACAGCCTGGTGACAGACGGACGCACGGGCGGACGGACGGACGCACCGCACGGACGGACGGACGGACGGACAGCGAAGTCTCAGTAATAGGGTCCCGTTTTTACCCTTTGGGAACGGAACCCTAAAAATTACATAATCTTATTATGTAGGTACCTATAAGTATTCTCGAGTTACCTTCTTTGTTAAATATTCATCTTCGAAAAAACCAGTTATGACTTCGCTTTTTTTTTAATTGACAGTTGCTGTTTGCCGCATTGATGATAATACTTTCGAGCGGAATCCTCATTGGAGATTTTTTTTATTTGATTTGATGGCATGAATTACAGAGTCAATTAATTTAATTTTACAGAAATAAACAATGCGATTAAATTCACCATAAATAAATTCAAAACTAGTCACTATCACATCAATAAGTACATTTTTTATTTATTTCTGCCGTCATGTTGGCATGTCAGACCGCCGACCAATCAGAGGTAGCTACTGTAGACTATTCACAGATAATGTAAAATATTGTGTATGAGCGGAAAAAACACAACATAGAGAAAATAATTATTAAAATTGAAATTTACAAAACGCAATAAAACGTATTTATACACTTTTATAATAACAATTACTTATCTAGACTTCTCTTTAAAAATGAATTTAAAACATTAAAGTAAAAACTTAGTAACTCTTGAATAAACACTTCTTGGCCTATCATATAACTAACCAAGCATACGAGGGGCGTCTGAAAAGTTCTAAGCCTAAGGTATTTCGAGGTTATATATGCGTTTATGATACTGGCCACTAGAAAGGCCATTTAAAAACAAATTATTAAATTAGTTCGAATTGAGAACCTCCTCCTTTTTTGAAGTCGGTTAAAAATAACATGTCACGTTTTTATTATTCTGTTTCGAGATATTCAACGGAAAAGTACATCATGTGTGAATTACCAACGAATATTACGAAAATTGAGCACCGTGCTGTAATTAAATTCCTTACAAAAAGTGACAAATCACCGCAGTGTATTTTTGAGGAAATGGCTATTATTTACGGTGATTCTGGGCCTTCTTATGCCACAGTCAAAAAGTGGAGTCGCTTATTTAAACTCGGACGGGAATCGATCGAAGACGACCCCCGCTCAGGGCGGCCAATATCGGTAGTGACCGAAGAAAACGTAGCTAAAGTCAAAAAGCTGGTATTAGAAGATAGAAGAATTAAGGTTTGTCAAATAGCTGAGGTCTTAGGTATTAGTAAAGAAAGAGTCGGAGAAATTTTACATGAACATTTGTACATGAGTAAAGTCAGTGCTCGTTGGGTACCGAAAATGCTAACGGCCTTCGATAAAGTACGTCGTGTGGAAACTTTTCGGGCGTTTTTAGAATTGTGCGAAGATGATTTAGATGAAGTTTGTTCCCGAATAGTAACTGTTGATGAAACATGGATCAGACAGTATGATCCGGAGTGTAAGTCTGAGTCGATGCAGTGGATTGAAAAGGGTGAAAGGCCGCCGAAGAAATTTAAAGTGCAAAAGTCGGCCTCTAAGTTAATGGCTACGGTATTTTGGGATTGTGATGGCATTCTTTTAATCGATTATTTAGAAAAAGGCTCTACGATAAACGGAACTTATTATGCAAATCTAATAAGACAGGTGCGACAAGCCATAGTTGAGAAAAGGCGGGGTAAACTAAGGAAAGGCATTTTGTTTTTGCAAGACAACGCACCCGTTCACACCGCTAATGTTGCGAGGCGTGCTCTGAAGGAAGTTGGTTTTGACGAAATTGACCACCCACCCTACAGCCCAGATCTAGCCCCAAGCGATTATTTTCTATTCAATAATTTGAAGAAAGAGTTGAGGGGAAAGCGATTTAGAAGTGACGAAGAGATGAAGGCGGCTGTACAGGAGCATTTTGAAGGGCAAAATGAAGATTATTTTTTTAATGGCCTAAAAGCACTGTATAAAAAATGTAAAAAATGCATTGATTTAGGAGGAGACTATATTGAAAAATAAACACGAGTTCATTTGTGTAAATTGTTTTTTTCTATCTTAGGCTTAGAACTTTTCAGACGCCCCTCGTATACCCAACCAAGCCATTTAACCAAGCTTTTAACTATGTACAAATTTTTTGCAATCGATTCAAATGCGTTTTTACCCGAAAGGAAAGTTGTCCGAGCTAGTAAGGTACAAATTAATGTGAATGCTACGTAACATTTTCGTCAAAATCAGTTGTCTTTTGCCTATTACAGAAATTATTAAACTTAAAAAAATAAACAGGCTCCCCCTTATGTAAAACGTATGTTAATGGCACTTTCTTGCCTGTTCCAAATACAAAAATTATATAATTGTTGAGAAAACATACTCACGTCTTTTGTTTTATTTAAAACACCCCACTAAAAGAGCGCCGAGTTTATTAAATCTTTTTAATAAGCTCAAAAATATTTTTGCCTCCAAGCCTGTTGAAGTTCGGAGGCCAAAATAGGTTTAAGTCTCATTATTTTTACAAAGTCTTTTAGGCAGTTTTAGCCCTTTAAACTTATAGCCTTTTAATAAGGTTACGAGCTCTGAGAGTCTAGGCCGGTGGCTTGGGGGCTAAAGAGCTTTTTAGGCTTTTAGCCCTCTTAGGCGTCAAAATATAGGCCAGCCTTAAATAAAAGAGCTAAAGGGCTCGAGTCCTTTGGAACACTAGTTAGCCCTCACACCAGTGAGTCGGACTTTCTGTGGGTGTACAGACCCTCTAACGGGAATGTCTGCGCCACAGGAGTGACGGACCTTTTTTCATACTACGACGGTGGCATACAAGCATGCGGCCCGCCTGATGTTAAGTAGTTACCATCGCCTTTGGAGGCTTGCGATGCCAGGAGCATCTCACGTTGCCGACCCTTTAAGAACCTATTTACTCCCCTCTTGAAGAACCGCATACCGTTGCTCCCGGGGAAAACCTCGGAACTCATTCCACATGCGGAGCGTTCGCGGTAGGAAATTCCTCTGGAATGCACAGTTCTCTACCATTTTGGCTCCAGTGCGTGAGGATGAACACTGCATAATCTTCCTTAACAATGCTCATAGATGGCAACGTTTGCAGATATAAGCTGCTTACAACGCTTGAAGTGGCTAATCCCTAACTTACTTAAGGCTTACCGACACCACAATAAGTCCACTTTAAGAATTACCTCTGTGCTCATTTTTATGGCATCTTCTGATTAATGGTGTGTCAGTAGTAAAGTAATGATCGAATAACGCATATCACCAAAATATAATTGAGAGCACAGGATAAATGTGTCAGACGTCGAATTGTTTAATTCTATATAGATTAATACTACAGCGATTTTATTTTCGTGGAATCGTCTGAATATTGCGTAAGCATCTGACGAAACAAGAACTCGAATAATCTAGTAATTATCTCTGTTTAGCCCTATGGTATGGTTGACTGGTAGAGAATGCCATTTGGTATTAAGTCCGCCATTTGTACTGACTTTTTATTTTTGTACAGTAAAATTTTAATCAATAAATTTTAATTGGTGAGTGAAGCACTAAGTAGACCTTGACATGCTAGGATAGGACTATTCCTTTTTATTTTTTTGCCAACATGTGATAGATAAGAAGTAATTATAAGAAGTCAGTTAACATTACAAGGTCTAGAAGGCTGTTTTACCGCAATAATAAGCAAGACCCCGGTATAATGGCAGGAGCTGAGTGTGTTTGAATTGTCACTTTGAATTTTACAAAATGAATTGTATGCGCCAGCAGTAAACGAATTCAAAATACGTTTTGTTTCATACATTTCACAGTAAAGTTCATTCAATATTTAGACAAAATAAAACATTACTTAAGCTACCACGTTTCGACTATCATACACCAAGTTATTCTATTCACGTTACAAATAGACACAGGCCAGCACAATGGCACATAAATAAAAAATAATATTCGAAAGGAGTGGTTCAACTTTTCAAACTAATGTCATATGGCTTAAGAGAACTCGACGCATATAACCTAGCTTTTATGATCAGTGGTTTGATTAGCAACTTGAAATGTAATACTAAAATAAATTAAGCACAACGATAAAGTGGACCTATAATGTTGTCGAATTTAGTCCCAGTTCGTGGAACGAATCAAAATATAAATCAAACAGTATTTTTATAGATATCGAAGCTTAAATTATCCCTTATGATTATTTGACAAACCACTCGGTAATCATTGAACCATTTGCGTTTGTATCGCGACAAGGCAGTGTATCAGCCAAGTTCGTAGATTTATTCGATTAAGGCGCGTAGATCGTGTCTGTTGCCTAATAAATACTTACTGCGAAGGTGTTAAGAAGTGTCTTTCCGTGCTTAATGTTCCATTCAAGCGTCTTTCACGCCATCTAACTGGGAAAGGGATCGAGCGTGCCTTTGGGGTCCTTAAGGTACCTAATTTATGGGCGGCTTTGAACTGCAATACATAATATTTTAGTGTGTGATTATATGTGAGGATTTCTTTTACATTGCTTAGATTTATTTTAGATAATTGGCCCATTGATACTTAACTTTAAACTATGTTACCTAAACCTTTTGATTTGATAAGTTAGTTACATAGGTATGAGGTCTCTATTATTTTTGATTTGATAACTAAACTGGGTCACATATTTACAGCGATGTGCTACGCGAGTTCGAAGTGTCACTGTCAGGTAGCCGTCCACGGAAACACCTGAACATGACACCCTTCGGACAGTACTCTTCCGTTGTGTCGCTAGTTGGACTGTAAGAACTATCAGCACGAAGGAATAAAAACTCACGTCGTGGTGAGACTCCAAATTCACGACCCTCAGGACGATTCCTGGCTTCCACCTTAGATATCCTACGATCTCTTCAGCCTTCGTAGTGTACCTAAAGTAGACGGGACGCATACAACAGCGTTGTCGGTAAAGCGGGACTCAGCAAATGTTCGGTTCCAGTCCGGTAATTCAGTACGGAAATTTAATTTTTGTCAGTCAAACTTTGACAACGGTAATGAAATTGTTACGCTACTGATGCCTTCGTCAGAAAGGCTCAAATAAATTATATATGCTATTTAATCCATTTAAATAGTTCTATTAGGGTTTCGTAACTCAAAAGGAAAAAAATGGAACCCTTATAGGATCACTTTGTTGTCCGGCTGTCTGTCTGTCGAGACCCTTTTTCTCAGGAACGCGTGAAATACTCAGGTTAACTCTCCCTTGGAGCTGTGAAAAAATTAAACATCTAAGCGAACGCAAACAAAAGATACAGCTGTTTAATGCTGCAAATCTTCGACACTCGCAAAGGAATCAAAACCTACAGGGTAGGTACTCCCCGTGAACTCAGAACCTTGAAATTTGGTACGAAGCAACGTCTTATAGTACTGATAAAGGAAAAATTGAGAAAACCTTATATTTTTAGTTACATCACATTGTACGGAACCCTCGGTGCGCGTGTCCGACTCGCACTTGGCCGGTTTTTTTAAAGGTATCATTTAGTAGGTACTTACCATAAAAATTTATTGTACTTTTTCATAACTAAGTAACACAAAACGTGCACGTCTCGTACGGACCGGCAGCTGTCCGCCTGTTGTTTACCTCCTAATTGTAATCTCTTACTTTGTATGTATCCTGTTTGTTTTGTGAGATGTGCAACAAAGAGTACTTGTTTTGTACATATTGCATCGTATTACAACAATAAGAGCACACAATGAGCCAACAGCTGATCAACTAGGTAATTGAAAAGTAAGTATAATAAGGCATCGGACAGATGGGTGTCATACAACGCAATAATGGGGACATACTTACATATAATATATTTATTGTATATGTTTAGTATATGTTTAATAATTCGTTTATTAAAAGACACACGAAAGGAAATTTTAAGTTCTGATCCGCATCGCAGGCTTCGTCAGGTGAGATACAACAACAAATCAGCAACAGGCTTCGTCAAATACAAACCAATGATGTGATCCACAACAGGCTTCGTCAATAGTAGTAGTAGTAGTAGTATATTTGACCTAATCTGGCCCATCAGTCTTACCTAATTGGCCTATTAATCAAATGCGAGCATAAACTCAAACTATAATAAACTCTTAGCCACTTTTAGCTCAGTCCAAAACAAAATACCGTTTCAGACTGACCATACAAGGCAGGCGGAGGTAAACGAATTATCACCGCCCACACACAACAACAAACACAGAAACACCTCCGAAACGAAAGCATTTTAAACTCCAAAAACATTCAAAAATTCCAATCTTAATCCCAACCAGCAAAGACAAAATTACTGCGCACTGTGTTGAATTTTGTGGCACCTTGGCCCGTCGGATGCATGCACCTCGCAGATGTCTCCGTGACGTAAACCGAGACGAATATGAAAGACTATAAAAATGCTATAACATTAAAATAAGCGTTAATTAGGACCATTTCCATCGGCAGAGGAAGTCGCTTATGGGAACTGTCGCCAAAAGACTTTTTATATTTGTTTAAAAACGGTGAGAACCGGATTCTTATCATTATCAGTATTAATGTTGACGTTGCGATTAAAGTTATCGATATAAATTAGGTACTTCAAGTCTCAAGTTTGTTGACGGCTAAAGCGGTGTTCACACTGGCCACGCGAAACGATGTGGAGCGCGGTGTGGCAGATTTATAGCCTGACGCCCCTGACGGTTATACCATACCAGCATCTCTAGCACAACAACTGTGACACGGGGCTCTTTCCCACGCGGGAAATATTACCCATCTCTTTCTTCGCTGTACTGTGAGAGAGTGCCAGGCGATGCTACAGGATGCGACAAGAGTCGCGAGCGTAGTTGTGCTAGACGGGCTGGGATTGTGGCGATACAAACCGCTTTCGGAAATACATAGGTATGTGTTATAAAATGTCAGTAGTCGTATGTCAATAAGCAATTTAAAATTATTTATTGAAATGCTCTTCAATCCTTCGTTCTTCGTCTGAAATGAATATTGAATCGTGTTTAATAAGATCTTTTTTGCTTTGCTGTTGATAGTTTTGGCTTTATTTTTGATTTTGAAATTTGCAGAATATTTAGCACACGCTTTGTTTACATGAGTGTCATTTGATAATTTCCAACGACAGTAAGTAAAAAGTGTTCCTTGCCAATAAAATAAATTAATACCACAAAAAAACTCACAATACGGAGATGACTGCATAGCTACCAGTCGGGCTGTAATATTGAATGCTCTGGTTTTATAAATAACACGCCCGTTTCAACATACAGTCCACCAATTTGATTTCTAGGCCACTATAGAACCTTGTCACAATGACAATGATATGAGAACTCAAGCGGTTTTCATATTGGCATTCACTGTGACAAGGTACGAAATGGCCTAGGAATCAAATTGGTTGACTGTACATACAACACAATTACATACCTACTAAGGTAAGGTGAGGTAAGACTAATATAATTTTATTGTCTAATGGGGTGAGACTAACAGTTATTTATTGGACTGTGACAGTCTTCTTCAATTGAAAACTGACGAGAAACTGCGCAGGATCAGGACAAGTGGCGTGCTCTTGTTTCGGCGGCTAAGATCTTGTTTGGGCCACTGAGCCAAAATAGTTAGTTAGTGGCAATCTTCTCCAGGTTATAGTCTTACCCCACCTTACCTTACTTAACCGCGCAGGCGCGGATCATTTTCATAGCCACTGCGTGTTCGTGATGTAACGCGCCCCCTGTCCATCGCCAGTGTGTAAACCGCCTTAATACGACGACGCCTTTGACGACGCGGTTGGCGCAGTGGTTAAGCAACTGCCTACTGAGCCGACGGTCCCGGGTTCGAATCCCGGCAAGGGCAAATATTTGTGTGATGAACACGAATATTTGTGCCTGGGTCATGGATGTTCTATGTATTTAAGTATTTATTTATCTATATAAGTATGTATATCGTCGCCTAGTACCCATAACACAAGCCTTCTTGAGCTTAATTTGGGACTAGGTTGATTTGTGTGAGGTTGTCTGATATTTATTTATTTATTATTTATTTAATATTCGGTTGGTAAGTGACGGGAATAAAAGAAAGTGTAATTCTGAAATTGTTTATTTTATAAACAAATAATTACTTTAAACACATAACATGACTGGGCGAGTTTTTTAAATAACATTTTCAATAGCACATTTCGCTTTTTCTGTTCTTACAATTATTAACTAATATCACAGACTTTTCTTAAAGACAACAGTTATACATCAATCACCTATGTAGGGTTATAATTTACGACAATCTTTTCTAATACATTTACATAAATATTTCTTCGATGTTCGATCGAGTTCTTTGATAAAAAAAATATAATAACTTATGTCAGAACTACGTTTGTGCTCGACTCAGCAGTGAGTCACTTACATTAATGTTTCACAGCAAAAGGAGAAACAAAGATGAATGTTACAATTAATAATATTTTACTATTACAACATGCTGGATAATAAAAGCTATACAAAAAAACAAAATAGTAACAAAATGGAAGAGCGATTCTTTTAAAGATAATTTTTAAAATTTGTGTATTTATTGCACTGCAACGATTTAAACTAGGCGTATTTGAAATCCAAAATTTTAAAACCAGTAATCTGTTTCATTGCTTAAAAAAAATACTAAGGCTGGTTTAGTGTCACGCGCGGACCGTCGCGCGGCCGCGGGTCGCTCCGCGCGGTGCATTTTGTATGGCGTGTCCGCGCGGACCCGTCCGCATTACTCTAAAACACTCCCTTTAGCTTAATACATCGTACGTGATCCGTGCAGACGGTCCGCGTGCGGTCCGCGTGACACTTAAACCAGCCTAAGATCAGTCGGGACAAGAGCCAACTTCTGTGAGACTTTGAGGGCCAAGAGTTAGTATCTGTATTTTTGACTTTTCGATATGCTAGGTGCATTGCCAAAGCGGAGGCAGACCGAAAAGGAGATGGCGGGAAGACCGGTACGCATTCGAGAACGTTTGGCAGGAACTTGCTCTTCAGGAGGACGACTGGCGAGAAAAAGGAGAGGCCTTTGCCCAGCAGTGGGACACACATACAAGCTAGATAAAAAAAGTTTCACTTGCCCCGCTGGCGCACTAGTCGCGACTGACATTAAGCAATTTAATTTTAACGTATTAACACTTCTTTAACTGACTTCATTTGCAGCAACAAATTGCAAAGCCAATAAAAATAAATAAAAAAATAGAATTTTAAAAATGTTGACGACCACAGATAAATTAGAAAAACTATCTTTTCGCACACGTGTTACGTTGGCTATCTCGGACAGAACTTGAAATCCGGGAACAGGAAACAATGCAGCGACAGGAACCTGCAACAAAGGAGGGCAAGTCGTAATTCGCTTTTATCTTCACTTTAGAGTCAGGAAACGAGGTTTTCTGCCCTCGGAGATAATTAGATAGATTTTATAATAATGGTTGGAGTTTGAAAGAATTTTGTAATTGAAGTTGTTGGAAATGTATCATTTAACTTAAGTTTGCGTATGATGTTGTTTGATTCAAATAGAGAGTAAATTTATATCGAATTAATATATATCAGCGACAAAATTACGATGATATACGAGTACATAATCTAAAAATAGTTTAAGAATTAACAAATATACATAACTAATTATTTTGATTTGTAAAATACTATATAAAATTAGTATAAAATGAATAAAATGAATAAAATGTGTAGTAAATATCATGTAAGTATACATATATATTTAGAAAAAAAAAACAGGATGAATTATTTATATTGATAATAACCATTTTGTTATATTAAGTAATCAGGGTTACGAAAAAGGCGCCCAAGAATAAAAACGTCGTGCTAATCTGGCAAAATATTGATCATTGATAAATATTGAATATTGATCCAGAGGTTAATAAATAGTTAAAGGCGCCCATAGCCTGCGGTAACTGCTTCCCATTAGGCGGGCCGTACGCTTGTTTGCCACCTCCGTGGTATATATATATAACTATATATATATATATTCATGTGATCCACTACATTGCAGGTGGGGATCGAACCCACGACCTCTACTTATGCAAAGTAGTGCTCTGACCCCAGAGCTAGCAACGTTACGCGCATCGCGTTAAATTAAGCAATATAATCCACCAAACAAAAAAGAAACACTTTTTGTTATTAAATGCTGAGCGCACATACCATACTTAAATATAATGAGCCATCCAAAAAGGTTGTAGAACTCAAAAACAATGCTGTATAGCCTAAACTCTCATCTGTCTCACTGTCAGCGCTGCACTCCATCAAGCGACTGAACGTAGCCGATGGCGACAACTGGTGGACAAGATTAAGGCTGCGTTTCCACCAGATATGTGCAGCGAGGAATGGTTTTTGTTAAGCAATGGAATAACTTTATTTCCTTGTCCTCGCTCAGCGCTGCTGAACAAAAACACATCCCTCGCTACACATCTGTACGCAGCCAAAGAGTCGCAATCCTCAGCCAGCGAGGTAAGTATTTAGAAGAAAACAGCCTAAACTCACCTAGTAGGGTCATACAGCCTGTCGAAGCCAGGCACGTTGACCACGTTCCACCCATTCTTGCTCCTGCTGTAGCCGAAGGAGACCTGCTCCTTCAACTTCTCAGTATCCAGGAGTTTCATCTGCTCCAGGTGCGAGTGAAACTCGGGGATCACAGTCAAATTTATGCGCATTATGTTTTCTGTGGAAGAATGTTGCACGTTATCAAATTGGTAAGGTGATTGGCATTCACATGAATTATGGGTTTTCTTCGTTTTTTTTCTTAACGTATGAATGGTTATAGAGCTTGAAATTTGCATAGAGTATGTATTACTAATTTACTATGGCCGCTATAACAATCAACGCTAAAAATTTCAAAATATGGTACGGCACCCTTCTTTCGAATTCAAATCGCATTTTTTCACTTCTAAATTTTTTATCAATATTCGTTTTTTAGAGCAAAAACATCAGTTCTCCAAATAGGTACATTACAGGTTTCAGGTTTGGTTTCAAATGCAGTTACAAACAATACTGGAACGTTATCATGTCCGAAATTCGAACCAACTAATTCAAATTCTACGGAAGCCCCAAATTGCTTCGCGGCTACAAATTCTAAAATTGGCGACGGCAAGTTACAAATTTTACACCAAATGTCTGGGGCCTTACCACAATCTTATTAAAAGCTATCCAAAAGCAGTGCAGTTCAGTTTAGGCACCTAAATTGAATCGCTGAATTTGGTACCATAACAAATTTAAAGCAGCGCTGATTCTCGATCGCATAAAGTGAATGAAAGACCGATATTTGTCTCTGGTCCGCAAGTGAGATGCTACGGCGCGAAAGGGATGCCGCTATGTGAGTTTCGTATATGTTTATCTCTTTCTGACTTCTATCCGTTCGGTAACTAAAATATTATAAATTAATTTCGCAGCACACTTTGTTGGTAATTTTGAAAAGAAAAGACATATATTTAATAGCGGACTTATGTTCTTTTTTTAATTTAATGACAAAATTTGCCATACCATGGCCATACCAAATGCTTTATTGAATGAAATAAAGTTTAAAATGTCTGTATTTCAAAAGAATTGTAGTTAAGTCTCGGAACGTGTGCCGCCTTCTGTCATTTTTCTTGTCAATCATTGACATGTAAATTTGTTAAATTTCAAATGAATTTTACGTGTTATGCCAGTCTTTGAATTCAGTTTAATCCTCCGCGGATTTAGTGTATTCGTTCAGCCGAAAGAAATTGTGACCACAGAATGCTATGAAGTAATTTTATCACCCATATAATATCAAGTGTGTCAATGACAATGTTAAGAGCTCCGTGTTTATCGCCAGCTGTCTCCCGCCGAGATTAAGACCTTTGAAATCGGGCTTATATTTTGGACCCCATGATATCAATATTATCCAGCTGCAGTCCCGGCACTACGAGTACTTCAGCTCATTTGTGGTGTGCGTGCCGCGGCCGCTGCAGGACACCATCGCAAGTGCAGACTTCTGGAGGAAGGGTGTTTCGGCGGTTCCGCGGTAATCTGCCGAATTATACACCAGATCAGACGACGCAAAGGACCCACGCGGTTGTGTCGCCTAAATTAACTAGTTTTAAGTCTTGTTTATATGTACTTTTGTAGTTCAGTGCCTTATTGGTTTTATTACTGTAATGTTGTGTAACTTTTTTGAATAATAAATAAACGTAAATAAATAAATTATCAACTGCTTAAAGATATGTTCAATTATAGTTGTCTATTTTAGGTTCTGTGCAAATGTTTGTAACTCCAGTTCTTTGTTTTACAAAATACTTTACTCGTTTTTATAATTTAATCTATTAAAAATCATATTGTGGTTTAAGAACTTAACTAGTAACCAAATAAAGAAGCATGATGTAAAGCACCCTCGAGCGGCTAATTTAGTTACTACAGTCTGCAATGCTACGGAAAAAAAACGTATCTTACTATGAAATCCATACAAAGTTACGAGCTCTTTACCGTAGTATTGCAGAAAAACACGAAGTTAGCTATCTACTTATTACCAGTAATGCACTCTTATCTATGCGCATTGTGCATCTTTTTTTTTCCGTTGCATTTTCCAAGAGATCGTATTCTAATAACTCGAAAGAAATTAACTCGTCAGACATCTGAAAAACCTGTCAAACACCAGGGCCCAATTGGGGTTGAAAGTTTTTATGGAAATCGTGTGATTTTTGAGTAGGTAAGAGATGTTTGAGTTAGAACTTTGTTTACAGATTCTCCATCAATGTGAAAGTATATGTGAGGAAATATTTTCGTGTATGAACTCTGCTCTGCATTTATTTTTGGAATTTAATCTTCTAAAAGGATTAAATTTAAGGCAATTAGATGGTAAAACTTTGTATGAAAAACGTTAGATCCTCTACATTAGAGCATTGTTGTCTCAGTTAGTAATATAATTGTAATTAACTGAGAATACTGATTTAAACGATACCTGGAATTCCTATCCTTAAGAGGATTAAACGGAAAGCCAAGGTTTGTATGAAAAATGTATTATTTTTTTAGTAAGACTTGAGTAACAACGCAAATTTCAACGTCTTTAAAAATAAAAAAAAAACTCGTGATATAAGTTTTTTAACTTTCCATGAGGTACGGCGACGAACTATTACGAACAAGTGTTAGGTATCTTGCGATCACAACGCACCTAGATTAGTCTCGATAAATTAGTCGCCATTACATAATTAGTCGCCATTGTCAATAAAGTAGGACGATTCAAAGTTTTATTTAGGTAATACGACGACGACAGAAAAATTAAGAACATTTTTATGGGAACAAGGTAAAGGTATGAGTATAGGTTTTAAGAAACAATAAAACGGTAGGAAGTTACACAGACACGTTTCTAGACCTGTGCGAGAGAAGCCGCGGGCAAAAGCTAGGAATTAATAAATATTCAACACAAAACTATCCAGAACAATACACTCAATGAGGAACTTTTTATGAGTGCAAAATTTGACACTCGTGCGATTCAGTTTCGTCTCAAGTGACACATCGTGGTACGAAAAGTACTTGAAATGAGTGAATGAAATAGTTGAGACGCTCTTACTGAACTGCATCTGAACCGAGTCGTAAATACAATGTCATGGTATGAAATAGCGATACAGTTCAGTTTAGGGCCTAAAGTGAGTCGCATTAAGAGATCGTGGTAAGGCTCCTGATAGTTCGTCCAACTAAGTTAGAACTTATGCAGGACTTTAAACCTAGCTTAATTCATTTACATATTTTATCCAAAAATACAAAATATCAGCGAAAAAAGCAACTTCAAGTTGTTACGTATTTTACGAGTATGACAACGTTGGTATAACGATATATTTATCTTCTATATGATAAATAGAGGTGGCCTCTAATCAGGGGGCCTATGATGGTTGCGTTTCTCACGTGATCAATAAGTGACAAAGCATCCTGTCACTCACACTCGCTTTTTGTCAAAACGTGACGGATGCTATGTCACTTATTTATCGCGTGACAAAAGCAATCATCATAGGTCTGTGATGGTACCGACAAAATCATTTGTTACTTTCCGACACGCATATAAGTAGAGTCTACCCTTGTCGTGATCAAGTTTGGGGAATAAATGGAATCATGTTAATTAAATTAATCGAATTATATTCGAAACCGAAATAGAGTAGGGCAACTGCATAAAGTTTATAAGTAATTGAGCATTTATGATATAAATACCTAGTAAGTTCAAGGTATGTTTACAAAAACAACATAGCTAACATTTTTGGCGGATTCGAGTTATTGGTATTATAGTGTTATTTTGGGTTATTTTTGTGATCAATAGGACTGGTGTAACAACTTGAATGTTAAACAGTTATGTGTTATGGAGAAATCTTACCTATGAGATATCCAAGAGACACGTCGTCTGGGAAACGTACGTCATCACAAAAACTGATGAATCTGCCACCACTGTAGAAATAAATACACATGTCAAGCATACACCTAAAATCAATGACTATACAGTGAAATTATTGGTGTGGAACCTGAGTCTAAACTCCGATGTTTGAATGCGAACTTCTTATCAGACGGCCACTTAAATATTATTTGACAGGGCACAGATGAATGATCTGAAGTTCGAATATCAAACGGAGTAGACCCGCCTCGCCACGAAATTCACCAAATCGTCGAGGATAGTGCAATACCGCGTAAATAACAACTGTCGATAAAGTTCTCATCATTAATAAAATACTTAGCATTTGTTTGAATATTGATTCGTATCTGCACTTGTTACTTACGCGATATTGCAATATCCCCGACGAAATTACCTATGTTTGCTATGCTAATTGGACGTATTTATGCAACAGGGAGCCAACCCACATATAAAACCGTTTAATATTCCCTTAAACTAAAGAACTTGCAAACATTTAATGTGTGTTGGTTACGAGTACCTTTTGCATAAATACGTTCAATTGTTAAAATGTCCTAACAAAACTGTGGTTATTCTATACTGCACACTTGAACCAGGTCAATCGAATCAAACGTTTTAAGTACCGTGAAACATGCCAACTTTGCCCGCTTTTTTCGTAAAAACCCGAATTTCTCTCATTTTTTCTATGACGGGATAAAGTTTTTTTTGTCTAACGCATCCATCGTATTCATATGCATGCGTTTATTACGAGAAACAATTTTTAAATCTACATTTCACCATTTTTTTTATCAATTTTCACCTCGGGTAAAGTTATCTAAACTTTTGCAAACATTGCCCAAATCGATTATTTTCGTAACTATAGCCCCTACAACGTTAAGATAAGGATCAGTATAAAATCTGGGGTAATAATGGCGTTCTACTTAATATCTTGGTCTTAACTGTACAAACACGTGTGCAATATGGGTGGGCAATGTTACATAGGTATTTTGTTTTTCTCCATACAAACCGAATCAAGCAGTTTGAGATTGTCAGGGTTGTCACTTTTGGTTGAGTAAACCATCTTTACCAATACCATTATCAAAATGAAAAATGTATGCTTAATATTCGATACTAATAGTTTGGCGGTTATTTTTTTACTTCACGTTAGAATAATCTAAATAAAAATTGTCATAATTGAATATTCTATGTTTTTTTGTTTTATGGACATGACATGACATGACATGCAGCTAATGCTAAAAGTACAACGGCTTAATAGAAATATAATTTACCTTACCTTAAATACATAACCCTCCTTTATTTACGCAGTCAGGTAAAATTACGACAAGGTGACAACCCTAACCCTTTTTTTAGTCTGGGCAATGTTGGCATTCATAGGTTAGCAAGTTACTGGATAACATTGCCCACCATCATATCTCCGGTTTTAATAAGTATTTTTAGTTCAAACTACAATAAAAATGATCTACAGTTCTTATTTTATAACAAGCAATAAGATACATTCACCTGAGGCTTCCCCATTCTGTAAAAAATACACCAGAACTTCACCTAGAATTGGCCCGCCAAATCACGCACCTTATTCGACTAGTCCCAACACGTTACGGAATGAAGTTGCGCGCAAATGTGATTCCCAGTGATACCACAGATATAATCTATTTTCCACTAAAAATAGTAGTGTTGCCATAATCATCTTGAAATTGTCTACAGTAACGTTTCTTTTTTTAAGTAGCGTTTTGGGCAAAGTTCCCTGTGGAGGCAAAGTTGGCGTATTTCACGGTACCTAATATCAATCATAAATGTGGGACCAGCTATACTAGGCAGCAGTAAATCATAAACACGTAGCCGCTTTGGTATCGGAATGCAACTAGTGGTCAGAAACATATTTTGCAGCCTTGACACCAATTCCAACATCGATTAATTATTTATGATTACCCTCGTAATTACTCGTGTCTCAATTACATTGATCAAAATAGCAGTTTCTAGCTATAAAAGAATAATAAGTAAATAATACTGCTCAACAATTAAAATATAAGGGCCACGTAATGTTTTATGCCGATGTTAAACGAATTAAAAGTTACATTTCCTTAAAAAAAAAAGATTAATTGGGATTTGAAATTACGTATCTTTCACCCCGTTACCTCTCACTGTTACTTATTTAGTTATTTGTATGAAAATGAGAAATTTGTAAAGTGTGTAAAATTCAATTGCAGCATATATGTTTTATTTATTGGGCAATCTTTTCATAAGGTGCACAGTAAAAAAAACATATAGTATTTACTGCATTTTAGATGTAAATACAATGATAAAAGTAGTCAAATTATAGTTCGGTCATTTAAGTTTCAAATTAACGCCTCGCTTAGTCGACACAACAATGTTTTATCATGCTTAGCGCAATTAAGGTAATGGTATATTGCGAGAGAACACAATTTCACACATGCAAGTTTAAATTGTACCATACAAATTATGTCCAATGTCACTCGACATCATTTGTATGCGAAGTGATTTTGCAATACGTTTTGTGTTGTATGTTTTGAGTTGATTTTTGGAGTGTTTCTTCATTCTTCTCCGTTGTTCTAGCTTAGTTAGTCCTATTTGTTATGAAAAAAAGCTGCACTCTGTGATGGAAGCAAGCCGTTTTGCACAGTGATAATATAGACCAAAATATACGATTTCATTCGAGGCGAAATTAGTTTCACCCCTTAGGAACAGAGATGGCGCCACTTATTCAAAAAAAGTTTAAATTTTTTTAAATCCTGAACGGATACTCCGATTTTGACGTAAGAGGTGCCAATCGGCAGATAATAACCCAATTTAACATGAAAAAAATTAAAATCACGCAGAAAATAATTTTGGATACCTAAGAAATAATATTTTCTGAAAAAAATATTTAATATTTGTGATTTTTGGAATTTTACTCGTAAAAATGTATATACATGGTGCTTTTTTTATATATTTATATTAATACACAACTAATTTTACATTTACGAAAAAAAACCGCATATCATTAGCTCGTATAGTTCCAAAGTTATTGAAGAATACAGACATGGCGCCGCTGGGTCGAAAAATCTTACAAAAAATCTAAAACCTCAACGGATTTTCCGATTTTGATAATTAAGGTGCTAATCAACAGATAATTACTTAAATTAGTTTCAAAAAATAAAATAAAAATTCAAATAGGCAAAAAGTAATAATATTTCCAAAAAAACATACATTTTGAAAAAATATAATTTTTTTTTGGGGCTTTTATGTAATTTCATATAAAAAAACTATGAATATGGCTTTATTTTACTTATGTATATTATAACACGATTAGGTAATTGATCGTTTAATAAAAAACCGCATATCGAGAACTTGTACAGTTCCAAAGGTATTGAAGATTTTACTATAGGGTGCCGGTGCGATGTTGCCGCCGCACGTGCAACTTATGTACATGTATCTAGAAAAGTATTCTCCCGT
The DNA here is from genome assembly GCA_947623375.1 of Apotomis capreana. Lineage (NCBI taxonomy): Eukaryota > Metazoa > Arthropoda > Insecta > Lepidoptera > Tortricidae > Apotomis > Apotomis capreana. The sequence goes on along the minus strand of OX392506.1, from coordinate 7,151,514 downwards.
TTCGAAGGTACTGATTACCCTGAAAATATAACCACAATTGAAAGTACAAATAATAATCATCCCAAGTAGCACACAACACACTTATATCCCTTGTACAGCTTAAATTAGAGTTTTAACGGGTGAATAGGCTCCTATACAACCTGTTTGCTAATATCACAAGTATATTAGATGCTAAATAGCATTTATGAATCAATATTTTACTTACTTTACGTTTTATTTTCACTTTAGTCTTTGCAGGCTTTGCATTGTAACGTGCAAGTTAGGCCGTCGCATCATAAAAAAAACAACAACGCATTATGCCACAGCCCAATTTGTATCCATAATGTTCAAATTGAACTAACAGAAAAAGAAGGACTTGGGACTCGATATTTCCAAATTAAAACGTGAACCCACATTTGGTTTGCATGAAACGGTATTCAATGGCAGCTGAAATAGATGGAAGGTATCTCACAAGCTTGTTTAGTTTAGTGTTTTTTAGTTTAAACAGATCTTTTCGAATCGCATTAACAGTAATAATATATGCTATGTTGGAGCATCGTATAGCCTGCATGTGAATCTGGGACCAACAACGTTACGATTAATTGAGAACCAATTAATGACATTAATATAGTGATTGAATCTTACACGATTTTCACAAATTATATTAAAATAATAAAACGGGACTTAATTGCGGTAAATAAACATTTTTGAACTCGGTTAAATCCCGTTTTGTTATAATAATGAATGACATTAATTATGTAAACACACCCTAAAAAAAAAGAAACAAAAATGGCCCTAAGTAATCGTTTCACATGAGCCGTTACGTATCGAGAGAGAATTTCTATAGATAGCGATGTACTTGCAAAAGCAGTAGTTATTTCAGGGTATAACATGCAAGTTTTAAAACAGGTCTCTTTTCTTATTGTATTAAAATTAGACGTCTTGTCATACTCTGTGAAAGCCTTGAAGTGCAGTCATCATTTCATTACTTAAAGTAATAACTGTTTTGTAAATTGCTACTAGTAGACCGTTGCACTGACGACTGCAATTTGAATGCTTCGATGCTTTCACAGAGCTGGCGACAAGCCTTTCGCCGACTACTTCAGCTGCCATTGAACAACATGTTCTGCGTGTAGCGTTTCAAGCGAGCCAAATGTGAAATAAACGTCTTAATTTGGATATATCCTGTCCCAAGTCCTTTCTTTTTGGGAATGGAATGGCGTTGGAAGCAGGTTGCAGGTGCGATCCACAATAGAACAGTTAGTATGGGTGCAAATCGAGCTATGGAAAAATGCGTTGTTGCAGCCGATGCAACGGCCTAACATGCACGTTACAATGCACAGTTTAGTGAAAATAGGCAGAATATACTTGTGATATTAGCAAACTGGTTGTATAAGAGCCTATTCACCCGTTAAAACTCTAATTTAAGCTATACAAGGGATATAAGTGTGTTGTGTGCTACTTGGGATGATTATTATTTGTACTTTCAATTGTGGTTATATTTTCAGGGTAATCAGTACCTTCGAAACGGGAGAATACTTTTCTAGATACATGTACATAAGTTGCACGTGTGGCGGCAACATCGCACCGGCACCCTATAGTAAAATCTTCAATACCGTTGGAACTGTACAAGTTCTCGATATGCGGTTTTTTATTAAACTATCAATTACCTAATAGTGTTATAATATACATAAGTAAAATAAAGCCATATTCATAATTTTTTGAAAGCCCCAACAAAAATTATATTTTTTCAAAATGTATGTTTTTTTTTGGAAATATTATTACTTTATGCCTATTTGAATTTTTATTTTATTTTTTTAAACTAATTTAAGTAATTATCTGTCGATTAGCACCTTAATTATCAAAATCGGAATATCCGTTGAGGTTTTAGATTTTTTGTAAGATTTTTTGACCCAGCGGCGCCATGTCTGTATTCTTCAATAACTTTGGAATTATACAAGCTAATGATATGCGTTTTTTTTTCGTAAATTTAAAATTAGTTGTGTATTAATATAAATAAATAAAAAAAGTACCATGTACATACATTTTTACGAGTAAAATTCCAAAAATCACAAATTTTAATTTTTTTTTTCAGAAAATATTATTTCTTAGGTATCCAAAATTATTTTCTACGTGATTTTAATTTTTTTCATGTTAAATTGGGTAATTATCTGCCGATTGGCACCTCTTACGTCAAAATCGGAGTATCCGTTCAGGATTTAGAATTTTTTAAGCTTTTTTTGAATAAGTGGCGCCATCTCTGTTCCTAAGGGGTGAAACTAATTTCGCCTCGAGTGAAATCGTTTATTTTGGTCTATATTATCACTGTGCAAAACGGCTTGCTTCCATCACAAAGTGCAGCTTCCAGGCCAAAACCGTCCATAACAAGTAAGACTAAGTCAAAACCGATCGGTTGATAGGGCATAAGACATTACATTACACCTACGTGTTTACTAACATATTCTTTGTAAGTGCAGTGCAATGCTTATGTTGAATGTCATTGAATGTCACTGATGTAAACAGAGAGTAAACAGGGCTAAATATTTCGTGAATTTCAAGTAATTCTCGCTTAATAAAGCCTAAAAACTATTCAGAGCGATGCAAGAAAGGTTACGAAAAAAGAACGAAGGATTGAGCAGCACTCCGATAAAAAATAATTTACAACAATAATGACATTTTATAATGCCATATAATATGACGTAAGCACATTAATGCCATTATGAAAGCTGTTTATAGCTCCACTATCCCAGGGTCAAACGATAACTTGTTTTGCTATACATTCATATATCATTTCACACTCCGTGACTAAACTTCAGGCTATTGATGCTATTATTAATATTACAAAGTAAATATGATCGGACTTACCTCGCAAACGGTAACATTTTTAAAGCCAAACTTCGACTTAAACATACTCCGGCTCCTCCAGTGCCGAACCAAAACGAATATTTTAACTGCAACAAATACATTTTGTTTATTTATATTTTCTGATTAATTATATTTTTTTCGAATACTAGCCCATAAAGAGCCCAAGGACCCACATGCTTATTAGGCTTTCAGTTCTTACCTTATTCTTTGCCCCTTCCTTTGACTTCTGGTAGATCAGTACCGGACTGAACACAGAGGTCCTTCCGAGGTACCAGTCCTCCTTGTAGTCGTACCTCTGTAGCACTTCGACCAGTCGCGGTACGTTGACGTAGTTGTCATCGTCAAAGTGACAGAACCATCTGGAACAAACGTATATTTTATCAAAATTGCACGCAATACCTATATGAAGATATATTATGATGACGCAGTCTGCATACAATTCTGACTATACGTTACCTCATCATCAAATGAAGTCCCTAACTATGAGTAATATGAACCATATCTAACCAGATCACACATCGTTTTTTTGTCTGCGCAGCCCGACTCTGTATATAAACTGTGAAGTTCTACCACAGACTAAAACACTACAGTAGCTTCTCTTTGATTTTCCCGTATCTGTCTTATTCTGGTTGCTTGTGTGAAATGCAACGCAATTGGTCGAGGCGACGTAACCGACCAAAGCTTTTGAACGCGTGCCGTTTTGGCCGAAAACAAGTCAAAAGGCGGAGTCGAACAACTTGGTGCGCGCGGTAACGTTGTCTAACGTGGTCACAAGTGGTTTTTATTAACCCTGTCTTCGTTCTACATTGTTTCAGTAACTGGCTATTAATTCTTCTGATAGGTGGGTTCAATATTCAACTCTTTGTGAACATCTTTCGGATGACGAATGCAATGGCGTGTTTTTTATTACTTTTCACGTATTAATGATGCTGTGACCATGATACGCATGCAATTATACAGCACTTCGTTTTTGTGTTCATTGCCTACACCTACAAATTACGTCAAGTCTCATAAGAATCCAAGGTTCCAAGGGCATTAAAACGCAAGCGCTAAAAGTGTGATTACGATATTAAATCTAAGGGACCTGGAATAAGACTAGTTCACTATACACAGAAGAGCTTAAGCGGCCTATGTTTTATAGGGAGTTGTGTCCTTTGTGCAGGCGAACAGTCCGTCCAAAGTGTGTAATTAGTGTGGTATAATTTAGTGGCATTACGCCGACGCAAATAACAGGAGCTGCGCTGGCGCACTCCGCAGTTTACTTACATACAGATTAACAGTACGATACAAAACTGAATACTGAATAAAAAATAAATTATATGTCAAGCACGCTGGCCTACACTAATTCAATGGAATTTTGCAATATCTTCAATTTAGCATTAGGTAATAGATTTTTTTACGGATACAACAGGAAATATGTTTAGGTATTAAATTTTGCTATTAGAGCATTGTCTGACATTGATAATTTAACTAATTTATTTTAGATAAAGAAAATATGGTAAATATTGTTTCAATAGTTTATTTCAAAATAAACACATAGAATATATTTACAATATTAAAAACTACAGATAAAAATAAAAGAACGGATAATTATTATGTACAATGGCTTAAAGCTAATTAGAAAAAATAAAAATAAAATATACACATTTAGTATAAAATAAAATAAATAAATATAATTCTGGTAAATATTGTATTTTACTCCTATCGACGTGGGCAATCATCCCATTCAGAGAGAAACTGTCTTTACCAATAACCCAGGATTTTCGGAGCACGAATGATAGAAAATAACAGGATAAATAATAATTCGTTTATTTCAGCCATCAAAGGCCCATAGATAAATACTTACCTTACAATCTAACATACATATTAAATATTAAAATACTAAACAACTAAGTCACGATGTCTTTCGTATGTCCGTGGTGTTGGGTAGCCGACCGCGGAAACGCCGGAATAAAACACCTTTCGGCCAAAATTCTTCCTTCATGAAGGTCGCTAGCAGGTCAGTCGGAACCCCCAACACGTAAGAATTAAAATTCACTTTAAATACATGCTTCTACTACTTTTTGTTGTAAAGAGACATGGCAGTCTAGGTATAGCAGTTAGGAATGAATTTCAGTAAAGATCATAAGTATACCTAATATATAAAGTAGAAGTATAGAGGTGTGATCTTTGAATGAAGTCTGCAATTTTAGTCTTTTTACAACAAAATGCATTTATGCAGCATGCACATTGTACGTGTCCTATTATTATCTGTGCACTGTGGCCACACGATACCGCAAGATTGCAAGGCGTACGACAAATGGCTCTGCAGTCAACTTTATAATCGCTATCGGGTTTCCATATAAACTACTTTGTAAAAAGTGATCTTGTATAATGAAAAATAAAGTTCACGTTACTCAAGAGAACAGATACGAGGTTGTAATAAGTTGATATCGAGTTTTGCGAAATTCAACCGATGAAGCATAAATGGCGAGACAGATGTTTAGCGGTCGGAGACAGATTATTTAAGAACGTTAATGTCTGCGGTTTAATTGAAATACAAAATGTAGGTAAGTAACTCATGAACGGTTAACAACAACGTAATTATTTATCAATAGATGCAGCTTATAATGTCGATCTACGTATAGATAAAGGGACTGCTATGAATAAGCTCAAAACTGTACAACCTTCTAAGAGAATATTATACAAAATATATACCGTCGATTTGTTTGACTGTTCCAAATAGGTCTTGAAAAACCGTGTTGCTTATGCTTAGGCATAATAACGTGGGTAAATCTGAAACATTGTTTTGCTATAAACATAGTTAAGCGCTTAGTTATACACATACGTACAATAACTAATATTATGTAATACTTTATCAAACTTCCGTAACAGCGGCATCATTTTTATTTTATTTAAATTTACGTTGGTACGTCGGATTTTATTGCAATAGATATGTCTTAATACGTTATATTTATTCAGTCCTATTCTTTCGCCGAGAGTTCATACAAATCTAATCATTTTAGCAAACACGTAATCATTGCTGCCTAGAATTCACAGATTCAATGTATATTAGATCTGAGCAAAACTGTAAGTAGTAAAAGGCAAAGCAGAGACTCGAAACGCCGGAGGAGATTAGACGTCGGACAAGCGATCCTACGCGGCCAGGCAACCTTAGGCGTGCTTAAGTTGAACACGGACCTAAAGAGTAACGAATAGAACATCATTATTGCAAACGGGCTATAACCGGAATACAAATACGAGGGTCAAACTGAAAGTTTTTAGAAAATCAAAAACTGAACAAACTAGCAAGTTGTTAGTTTTATTATATCTTTTGGAAATAGTTTCCCTTCACATCAATACATCGCTCTATCCGATGGAACCGCTGAGAAAAGCGCTTTGCCCACTCGTCCCTGGGGTTCTCTTCTACTACCCTTTGACACGCAGCCACTGCTTCCTCCGCGTCCATAAAACGTTGTCCTAGAAGTTTTTCTTTTATTTTCGATAATAATTAAAAATCGCAAGGTGCGAGGTCGGGGCTGTACCGCGGGTGACCCAGTAATTCCACGTCTGACGTCGCCAAATAGTTCATCGTTTGCTTGGTGGTGTGCGACGAGGCGTTATCGTGGTAAAGGAGGACCCTACTGCGAGGTAGCTTCTCCCGAACTTTTTCCAAGACAAGTGGTAAACAATTATTAGTGTTCCAGTCTTCGGTAACTGTGTTTTGATCTTCTATAACAATTGTTGCGATATGACTTGTCGTTCCGAAGAACGACGCCACTATCTTTTTTCTCACGCTTCAGCCTCTCTTCACTTTAGCTGGCAACTCCTCTGGAGGAATCACCCACTGAGCAGACTGCCTTTTAGTTTCAGGTTCATAACAGTAAATCCAGCTTTCGTCACCCGTAAGCATGTTGAAAACAGCATTTGAGTTATCTCCGTTAAATCTTTCAACTATTTCACGGCACCAATCAACACAAGAGAGTTTTTGGGACTCTGTCAAATTATGAGGTATCCACCGGGCACAAAGATTCCTGACTGCTAAATGTTCATGGAGGATTTTGTGCACTTGACTCATACCAATGCCTAAGCTCATCTGAATCCGCTGATAGGCCATTCTTTTGTCAGTCTCTATCGCACGCCACACAATACTGATATTGTCTTCAGTCGTCGCCGTCCAAGGCCGGCCCTCACGCAGATCATCGGTGAAATTAGTGCGACCACGGTTAAACTCATTAAACTAGTAGTAAACAGTGGCACGAAATGGGGCTTTATCATGAAAGGCCAATCGAAGTCTATCATAACTTTCTTGTTGACTTTAATGACATTGAAAGTCATAAAAAATCATTGCACGAAAATTTTCCCGCCTAAAATTCATGCCGACGTGACAGAGACAATTTTTAATTCACCGCTAAATCGTGAAACAAATGACAAACGAATTAAATACATACACAATAATATTCGCAGAGGGATGTATTTTCAAAATCTAAACTTATTTTTTTATTATACGAGTATCGTTTACAAGTGGCCTGTTCTAAAAACTTTCAGTGTCACCTAAAGCAGAATGTATGAAAACAGGGCAGTTAAGAGTGCAAACGTTGGATCTCGCAACTAAAACACTTTGACTACGCGTTTGGCTCGGTTTGTAGACACCTGCCTACTGAGCCGGCGGTCCCGGGTTCGAATCCCGGCCGGGGCAAATATTTGTGTGATGAACTCGAATATTTGTGCTGGGGTCATGGTTGTTCTATGTATTTAAGTATATATTTATCTATATAAGTACATAGGTATATCGTCGTCTAGTACCCATAACACAAGCCTTCTTGAGCTTAATTTGGGACTAGATCGATTTGTGTGAGTTTGTCCGATATTTTTTATTTATTTATTATTTAAAACAGCCCAGAGGAAGATTCAAGAGACTATGTAAAGGAACGACGGGGCATTAGGCAAAAGGACATATTGGAGATAGGAAGCCAGAGATAAGGCAAAATAGAGGAGGGAGGAGGAGGCAATATATCGTCGAGGAAGCCAGGTTTCTGACGCCTGAGAAAGTGAGTACGCAGATTTTTAACCAAACACAAATTGCTGTGCTTAGTTTATAATAACGCATTTGGCCATCGAGATGAAAAAAAGAGAACACAAAAGAATTATGAATCAGATCGGAACAAAGTTTATCTCGGCAACGGTAAATTTCAGTACACGAGACGTCTAGATCCCTTTAGCTCCGTGTCCAGGGCCCATAATCCTATTACAACTGCCGACCACCTGGGTCCGATAAAGAGATCGTTCCGTGCCAACTAGTGGTTGTTCTTAAATCCCGCGGGCCTCGGCCGAGTGCAAATGGCAAGGGGATTTCTTAAATTTCCTAAATAGCCATTTAAGGATTTCTAGGGTATCATGGGGACTTACATTTGGAGGATCTTTATTACTGTGATTTAAATGTCAACTTTATTTAATATTTATGTATTTAATATTGACTGTAATATTATTATGATATTATCAATTATTACTAAGTAATCATACATAAAGTCTTTGACTTCGATTTCTCATGTCACGCTTATAATCTGCTTGTTGAGAATTTAAATTGTACTTTATTATATTAACTTTAGGATACTAATATTTTAAGGTTGCCTTGTCAAAAATTTGTCAATTCCATGGCAAACGTTAATTTTTCTAGCGTGCATTTCATCACATTTATCTAGGCCAATGTTCTGCAACGTGTGTTCCGCGGCACACTGTTGTACCGTACCGTGTCGATTACAAGTTGTGCCTAAAAATAAGCTTATCTCATAAATTTGAAAAAAGGTGAACGGACGAAAAATGCATAAATATCTAGAAATCACATTTATCATTTATGGTGTGCTTCCATTATTTATGCATTTGTAAGGTACAGAGCAATTGCAAAATTTGAATGAACATGTTACCAAACGTATGCGTACTATACTTTGTTCCATAGAATAAAACCAATCAAATTAAAATTTCAGTTAGATCCTATTCACCGTCATAATCATGATACGAACTAAAACACGAGTTTTGTGGGAAAACAAAGACGCCAACAAAAACATCCGTCGGCTGTGTCAACGCGTGAAAATTATTGTGAGCCCAAAATAATATTGGTTTTACTCTTCAAAAACCATTAACGTTTGTTGTGTGTTTGAACACCGAGCTTCGAGATGAGAACGCGGATTAAAAGTGTTTGAACCACCATGCTTTAGACAAAAAGCTGGGCTCGAATGGTCCCTAAACAAATTCTGTAAACTGTGCGTGGGAGTCAAGGAATCCCTTTGATATTTTTGTCGCTTGATGAGATATAAAATGTTGGTAAATAATATATTATGATGAAATTGAAGGAACATTTAAAGCTTCATAATTTTACCATCTACTATTTTTTATACTAAAGAGATCCTTCATAATTTAACTCCGGGCGGGTTCACTGGCAGATTCATCAATGTCTGGCCTTAACCTAGGTATAAGCCTATATATATATCCTATAGATGAGAATTAAGAAAGACGCATTTAATTTATAAAGGCTAGTTCTAAAGGAGTTCTGTTTTATACCTTAATGATTAGTCGGGACAAGCGAGCGACGCAAGTTAAGCGCACCGTAAACATATCTAAATAAAAATACAGACGTTAGTTACAAGCACTTAGGATCACACTTTTGTGGCGAAGCCTATGACTCAGCAGTGGACATTTGTGGCTAATAGATATATAGTTGCATGAAAATACGTCAGTAGGTGCGTGTGCCAGAGAGCAGATAAATATAAAACAGACAATTATGTTGGCTTTGCAAGACAGTTCTCGATTATTTTGGGGTCAGAAAGTTAACTACACTACAACCGAAAGGAAGCCTTTAATTCGAATGCTCGCATTAAGGACGCTCGAGTCGATAAAATTATGATCATAACATAATCCTACAGTCGACTTTTATGTTTGCAAACTTTCTGGTATGTACATTTTTCAATCGAGACAATAAATATTACGAGCTCACGACGTGCATAATGTTGGCCACGCATCCGGCGAAGACTCATCAAACGATCATTAGACTCCTCAAACAAAGCAGATATCCAATATTTACCCGCAGCTTCTAAAAACAGAAGTTAAGAGCGTCTTGTTTTTATTAAAAACAAAAACGATCTCCAATGTATACCGAGCGCAAACAGCGGTATTTAACCTGACCCGGGCTCCCAGGTAATGAGAAATGATTTCTAAATTAATTGGCAATATTACTGTATGAAATTCAATTTGCTGCCGAGATCGCTGGAGCCTGTAATTTGTTCTCTAACCTGGTTTTGTTTGTTGCATTCAATTTTAACACCATGCCCTCAGAAGAAGAACGACATATGTCTATAAATTCCATCTTCACTTGCGATTTTGTTGTTACCAATACATGCGCTTGCGTGATCAGTTTTCTACGGTAAAAGTAAGTTTGTCTGATTGTCCGTCTGATTCTCTGGATTCAACTTTATGACTCAAATTATGCATTTAAACGATTAGTTTAAAAAATATTTTGCTTCACAAAGTGCCGTTTGTTTAAAAGCCTATAATTACAAATTAGAACAATAAGAACTCATGATATAATAACAGTGTGTTTTTCTTATTAATCCAACGAAAGGCCCCGCCTTGAGCAACCACTAATTTCCTTTTGATCCAGATCATCACGTATCACGCAACTATATTTAAATACAAGCTTGTAAAACTAATTGCAGGGGTTTTTGTATAATTATACGGATTAATGGAGTTTGTATGAGAATCTGCTTTGATTGCATTATAATTGTTCGCTGTGCTGGATGAGTGATGTGCCGTATCGATGTCCGTTCCCATCGCTCATGACGTCAGTCGTGACGTCAGTAATCGTCATCATCAAGCATGATGTATTGAATAATGTTTTGCTATATGCTGTGTCTCAAAAGTTCGTATTTGTCTTGCTTTCTTCATTAACATCAGTCAACATAATCGTCGTCATCATCAGCCAAAAGATGTCCACTGCTGGACATAGGCCCCCCATTATGAACATGGCCGAGAAAATACGATGGCAACACTTCATTTATTACATCTGTACCTAGCTTCACAGGATAGTTTCGTATGAGAACGCCTAGATTTCATTAATTTTCCTTGTAAGTTATTGCAGTAAGAGGATATACAATTATACACCTATACATAGTAATTACACAGCAAGGTATTACCTTAAGGTATCTTACAGTATACTTTTAGTTTTTAGATGGTAATCCACTTAATAGATGGTATATTATTCATCATTTAGCCATAGGACACCCACTGCTGGACACAGGCCACCTCAATAGACTTCCATACGGGCCGGACAGAGGAGCGACCTGCATCCAGCGAGTCCTTTCACTTAAGAACCTTTATGCGCCAACAACCATCGATTCTCCGAGTTATGTGCCCTGTCCATTGCCACTTGGGCTTGCTTGAAATATATTCGATAATAATAGAAATACTCACTTTTTATATTGAACTATTGATACAAAGATTAAGGCACGAAGAAAAATTTAAAATGGGTGAACTGGTGGAAGAGACCGGGACTTGAATCCGGTACTTCTGCAGCGTGTTAATCTCTCCACCACCCAAACGACAAATAACCATTCAATTTTTCGTTATGCCTTGTGTGTCGATCTTCGCATTGTTTATTTGAAAGGCTTTACACCTTTTCAATTGTTATTTGTACTTTGATCTTTAAATCAATAGTTCAAAATAAAAAAAAATTGATGTACCTATACCCACATTAAAACATAATGAGACATTACATGTTTCCATAAATTTACTCACTTTTTATTACTTTCTAAGTAGCGGTCGTATTCTACCGCATATTTGCAGCACAGTGCGCTTCTGGAGTGAGACGCCGAACAGTTGGTGTTCACCATGTGTCCATCTGTCAACAAAATAATCAACTTTACACATTGAGATTTATTTTTAAACGGCAGATTATTTAGCTAATTGAAATGTCAAACAGATGTTTCTGATTGAGTTTGGTATATCTAATACTATTAAATATCTTATTTTTTAATTTACATATTATGGTTTAGAAGTGACCACACCGCTGCCCAACAAGATATATTTCTATCAATATCTTAAGATATGTCGCCCCCTGCCTGCTATACGGCCACATCTCAAAAAACCATTTTTTCGAGAAATCGCTTGTTAAAGTTTTGGCAGCGTAGTGCGTGGTAGTAAAACGCGGATTACTCCTTGAGTTTTGGGTCAATTCATTTTAAATTTAACTTTTTTTACTCTACATGATATAACGCTTCTCATGAATACGTCTTTTTTTATAAAAAGTGTATATTTTTTAAGATACGAAGCCTTCGAGATAGGTACTTAGAGTTGTGGCCGTATTGCAGAAACATTTTGTTGAAATTTTGAGATGCGTCCAAAACCGAACAAGAATTATTGGAAAATGGTAACATGAAAATTATTTTACAAACACTAAAATAATTAAAATACCTTTATTAATCAACTTTTGTTACAGTAACAACATCACTGTAAGCGATAATCAGTGCATGCAGCTTTAATACCAGCTTTCTAGATGCAGATATCATCATCATTTTGCATATAATTAATGATTATCTGGTACCTTCTCTTTAAGGCACTTGTATCTTTAATTATCGTGTTAAATTACACCATATATGGTAAAATACTATATTATATAACATGTACCATGTACAAGGAGGCCCCATAGTTTTAGGTTTTAGCGTGGACTAGGTTCCCGTTGATATTAGTGTACTGTTTTCCAGAATTCTTCAACTTCTTTACAATATTACCTTTTCATAGATAATAAAAAATAAAATAGAATAAAATAGTGCAGGATAAGCTTTTCGTTTTCTTCTTTTAGGTTTAGCAATACTGGATGAAGACTGGTTCGAATCAAAGTCCCAATTTATGTGAGTCGGTATTTACAACGAATTTTTAGAACACCTTGGCCCAAGATGTAGGACGTGGCTCTCACAGTTCTATTTAGACATAGTCTCGGATAATATAATTCCACCTAAGTTTAACTGCTCAAATATAATAGCCACACTCAATCCGGGTAAGCCAGGCAACGAACCAAAGGGTTACCGACCTCTACTACTTAATTGCATCTACAAATTTTTGGAGAGGCTAATTTACAATCAAATCGAACCTTTTGTCGACAAAATAATTCCTGTGCAGCAGGCTGGATTCCGTAGTGGTCCGAACTACGTGGATCAGGTAAATGTTGCACACAACACACAAAAAGGCTGAGTTTCAAAGGAGAGAGAAAACCGTGGCAGTATTTTCGACCTCTCAGCTGCATTCGATAGCGTATGTAGACAGGAGCTTATCTATAAGCTCCTGACCGTGGTGCAGATGGTGGGACTAATCAACTCTATGCTCAGCAATAGGGAATTTATCGTCTACCTCGGAAGCACTCCGAGCAAAGTCAGAAAGCTGAACAATGGACTACCTCAAGGATCGGTCCTGGCTCTGCTCTTGTTTAACACATATTGTGTGTGTATAGGTTGAACAGGAGTGGGTCAGGACCGATTCCGAAAATAGAGTCGGAAATTTATGTATGGTGATGACATCGCCATCACAAACCAGCATGGCAAATTTAAATCCTCGAAGGAAACTCTTACTCGCAATCTGGAATGATATTTCTGATTAGGCTGCCCCAATGCTAGTAAAGCAGAAGTTGCGACATTCCATCCTTGCAACAAAGAAGCAAATTATGAGCCAAATATATGCTTCAGAGCGACTGCGCTTAAATTAAATCCTACACCAAAGTACTTGTGTCACTCTAGACCGCAGTCTTACCTATATGCGAAGAAGCTACATACGCCGAATTACATACTCCACAGACTAAGGAGAACTACGTACTTGGGGAGCAACAACTGATGTGCTACGCACTACCAGCCTTAGCCTAGTTTACTCCACGGCAGAGTATTGCGCGCCAGTTTGGCTCAACAGCGCACAATGACGTTTATTTCGCTTATATTTAAAGGGATTCATCGTAATAATACTAGAATATACGTTATTTCTATGAGACGCAACTCAAAAAAAATATTACAAATTTATGCTATACAGCCACAACTGAAAAGTGGCTGTCTTGCAGGGAGTCAACTGACAATTTTTGGTCAGATCCATAAGGCCACTTGTGGAAAAAAGGCTCTTAGGGACACTTTTTCTTATGGCTCTTGAAATAAGGTCGTAAATTAACCTATTCTGACTACGAATCTGCAAAAATCCGAAAAAATTTTTTTTTTGAGATGTGGCCGTATAGCAGGCAGGGGGCGATGTGGAAATAATGCGATAAAAACGTGTCGCAAATGGCACAACACAGCGAAAATGTACCGTCAGCATATTTTGAGTAACGTTGTGCATTGAGATCGCCCCTTAATAAAAAAAAAAACTGAACAAAGGAAAAAGTAAACTTACTTGTTTGATTTTGTATCAAAGGATTGTCCCCGTCCGTGAAAAACCATGTCTGAAACAATGGAAATATGTGTTAATTATGAGTTCGAAAATCAATAACAAAAATACAGCAGAATTTAGACATGATTTACAGTTTGAGCACATTAAATAACCTAAAATCTATTATTCCTACTCCTACATAATAAATATCATTATAGGTAAAGAGATTCTGTTTGTGAAACATTTGATGTTACGTTACTTTTTGTTTTTAAATGTGAAAAACACCACTTATTTACTGAACCATTAGTACAAACATAATTTGAACGCGTAACCTGACAGAAGAGACCGGAGATTGAACATCTGGATTACTGGTCCAACGTGTCTACCACTCAACCACCGCAACGCGAGGAGACCATTTGTTTATTTGAAAGGCTGTTTCAGTCTAGTAAGTACTATGACAATGAAAATAATAAGAATAACATCTGAATAACTGTGATAATGTAGCTCATAACTCAGCACTATAATTTGAAAACGTATTATAGTGGCATTCGCTTAATCTATACCGGGTTAAGCGACAAGCAATATCGCCACATTACCATTTGGGGCGGAACAGCCACAATCTTGTTGCCCGCTGACGGAGCTAAGCAATACCTTGTTTTGTCAATACGCCGACCTAAAGATACTAAATGTGAAAGTTTACATTGAAACGAAACTTTGAAGAATTTTATGGTTCATGCGGGGTTTGATCCCGCGTTTCCAATGGCTTTTCGGGCCAACACGGGCGCCTTACCTATTTGTGAGTTTGTGGCCGCAGTTTATACTCCCCACAATATCGTTGATTCTCAATGTTTGTTGGAGACAGAGAGAGTTTGTTAGAACAAAGTGAATTCGGTCTTAAAAAATGATTTCTGCTTAATGACTAACTTGTGTTAGTGAGTGGCGATGCATCAAACAAAAACTCAGGGTAGGCCGGACTAGGTTTCTGTAACTTTTTCTTTAGAAATACAGAATGGTGCTAAATTGTCCTGAAGTGGGCAACCCAGTGGAAATTGGGTTCTAAGAACGTCACGCCACCTGGTAACAAGGCGAAAAATACAGACCCAACATAGGACGAATTACACGTTTTTAATGACGTACGTCCGAGATAATGATGTCTACTTTAGCTATGTGATCTTTAAAAGGTCTCACTTATCAATGTCAGCCGAATACGGGTCGGCTACATCGCGGTGATATACTTATTATGTGAAATTATGAACATAGTTTTCAAATGTTAATGCTATACTAGTTTTTTCTATGCTCAGTTAATAATACAAGTTATGCAAAATTTAAACGTTTTGTAGCTTAAAGCGGTGATTTATAGTGACACCGATAAGATTCACAAATGTGGCGGTCATTTACGAAAACATAACTTCAGATGTGGGTTTTGTACAACAAATAAATTGTGTCATGTGTATCATACGGGTTTATCAAACTTCGTGTATAGTCAAATATCCCTGTACTAAAATAATTGGTTAATATAATCGGGTCATTGTCAGTTCAAAAAACAAAAGTTGTCTCCTCGGTGGCCAATAGTTAATAGCGTATGTACATAGAAGTTATGTTTTTAACACGCAAGCCAATAGAAAGAAAAACGTCGTTTATGCTAATATAATTTTGATTGGAAAGTAGCCCTAAAGAGGAACTTTGTACGTGTCCACCGAAAAGACGCGTACCTAAATCTTACAACGACCCAATCACTAGAATCATCATGGAAGAGGTTTCTGCAACAAGTGGCTTGCTCTCGTTTTGGAGGCCAAGATCTTTTTTTGATCATTCATCCAAAGAGTTAGCAGGTTTTTTATCACTCTACAAAAAAGAAGATCATGAAGCTAAATGATGCTTTTCGAAAGCAAGTTGTTCGAGTTACTATAAATATCTTAATCACGGCAGTGCCTATAATGTCTGTCTATAATGTGTGCCTGCTACGAATACCGTGGACAGCCAAACGCACAAATGTCGACCACATGTCTGCACTTTCCTACTTCGGCCACGTAATGTGAAGAACAGATAGCACCTTGAAAAGCTGGTCATTGTTGGCACCACCGAGGGCAGAAGAACACGCGGAAGGTCGCCAACACCATGGTCTGACCAAGTAAAATAGGCTAGAGGCTACATCCTCATCAAAATTCTACCAGGTCCCCACCTGATAGATTTTTGATGAGGATGGGCAACTTCGGACTGGAATCGATGGAGACAGATTGTCCAACTGAGAGATTCCAGTGACCACGATCCTCAGTAATGATAGTGAGGGACTAATTGAAGAGGAAGTGCCTACATTTTTTTAAAGAGTTCCCTCTTCTTTGTTATTATACCTGATGGTCAATATTGTCGATCAGTGATCTGTGTTATGCGATGAAACGATTGAAATCTGAATCTAGTGGTCTCTTCTAGTTATCATAAGTCTTTTATGTCTACAAATAACATTAGACACACCCCAGCTTGCTCACGACATGTTTGCCAAGGTGGTGCAGAGTACGATAAAGATAATAAGGTTTCACTCTAGATGTGATGGCCATTTGTCGGTCAGTGATCTGGGTTATATCAGAAATCTATTGCAATCACCTTGGTTGCAAAAAAAAATGTTTATCTATGGAAAGGGCGACTTCAGGACGAAAATTGATAAAGCGATGGAAGTTTTTTTTGGTTTTTTCGTATGAACGTCATCTCTAATGATTAAAAAAAAATAACGAAGTGAACGTAGAAGGTTTTTAACAATGTTGGTACCTACAAGGATAGCTGAACATCTAAAAATGGTTATAGGATACTTTCTTTTCCGATTACGGCAAAGAGGATAATATCATTATCAAACAAGTTCACTTCTATCTTTTGATTACACGATATGTAATGCATTTTAAACGCTTGGCGTTGTCTCACTACATCATAAACATGTTGAATTATCAGAAGAAATCTAAGAGTGCGTTTCCACTGAAGCAGAGCGAAGCGGAGAGGAGCGGAATCGACCAATCACAAAAATGGAGCTAAGATACAGATTTCGACGCAGGTGATTGGTCTGTTCCGCACGTCTACGTTGGGCTCCGTTTCAATGGAAACCCACCCTACCCTTATGAACGAATAGCTAGACGAACTTATTCAATAATAAATTCCGGTGCTGTTCCAAGCGGAGTAGCATGTCTGGCACCAAAGGGTCCATAGGACCCGCAAGCTCACACTGGGAAAAAAAAGAAACTGTTGATGGTTTCTTTGAAGAAACAAAACCTTGGTAATCACTTTAGAAGTGTCGGTTGTTTCACTTGCTTTGTAAATAACTAATTAATTTTTAACGAGGTTTAGTTTATGCGGATTGTTAACGAAGAAAATCTTTGAACTGTTAGTATGAGTTAGCTCATTACGCTGACCATTAGTAGACGTCTATTTTCTTAATGAACAATTACCTATTTAGTAATTTAAGTAAGTAAAGATAAAAAACAATAGGCATTATCACATTTTACTTGTTTAATTTATTTGAGCTTGAACTTTGTATAGCGTGAAGGATATTTTTAGGAACTATTTTAATATAAAACGTATTGCTTTAAATAACAACGGAAAACCACTACAGGTAAAACAATTAACAATGGCTATTCCTATTACTCTATTATAATAATAGTTGCGAGCTGACGTGTAAACAGTGTTAAAGAATCTGGATTACTTCTACAACCTCATTACGAAAAAAGAGAAGTTTTATTTTAATCCCAACAAAAAGAAACTGTGACGCCACTGAAAAAGAGCTTCTAACTCTTTAACATTACATCCTTGTTAATTATCAAGGGTCTTTGTTAACAAAACACATCAGGGTATAGCGATAACATCAGGGTTACTCCGAAGATCGAAAGATGACGTTCGTATAGCGCGGTCTCGTTCAACAAATACATTCTTACATGAGAGCTAGTGCGATGGAGCGAAGCTAACTTGGAATTTTGACTTAAGAGTAACATCAGTTCTCAGAACTCAGCTAAGGTGCGTGCTACAATTTCAAAATAACCAGATAACCTAAGGAAACACGATAGCCGGAAACATTTCGACGTCCGTCAGCAAACAGCGTCTGTTGTTACCTGGGTGTGGGTTTGTTTTGCTTATATGGCGTATTTGTAGCTATATTTGTATTGCTTAAGCCGCATGATGATTTAATGACGGTGTCGCTTAAAATACATGAAATATTATAATATCATGCCCCGAACTTCAGAGCTAAGTATTTATTCCATGATATTTTGTAAGGGTAATCTTTTTAGAGCTTTGATAGTAATTGTATGTATGTGTGTAAACACTATTGTAGGTACTCACAAATAGGTTAAAGACATTCATAACAAAACATGCATAAAGGCTAACTTATTTTATTATTAGGGATCTCTTCCAGTTAACATATTTGAGAAAGTGAGTAAATATTCGAAGGAATAAGGAATTTATTCATTGATCGCACATGGGGTATTATGTAGGAGTTTATCCGCCATATTATACTCATCGTCCATTTTATAAAACAGTAGGTACCTAATTAGAAAAAAGATTCAAGAAAATGTGACGACGTTTACGTCTCAAGCGCTAAAATGCTCATAACAATCATCCATATTAGATACAAATGTGCATATTTATAAATTCGTACGTATCTTCAAAATATGCCAGTGTAGTGAATGGAACAATTGATATTATTGAGAAACTGAACCTGTATTAGATATCGGACATTGTCCGCAGTAGCTAAGTAGATACTTAGTAACAATACGGCCCTGATTCAAAGCAGCAACGGTACAGTTACCAACATGTAGTACGTAGTTTCTAAACAAGACCACGATTCGAAACCCGATCGGCCGCGAGCTTTCGATAGTTTCGATACAAAAGGGCTAATGCAACATCACAATCGGGTCACGTGGCCGGCGCGCGCCTTCGTGCCACGCGCGAGCGCAGGGTCCGCGCACAATATATTTACGCTGGTCCTTCGAACCGGATTAACGGTCGATTATGCACGTTCCATGCAGGAAATGCAAGTTAAACGAGCGCACGACTGTATCTGGACCGTTCTCTATTGTTGCCCATTTAATTCTTTTTGTGTTGTTTCTTTTTAATCTTTGGAAATCCCGCGAATCACACATGATACGGCTGTGATAAATGGAATCACCGAAAATGTTTGCATAATAATGCTCCGTCGGTCCTGTCCCGTATGCTCATGGAATAATAATGCGTTGGAAATTCAAATGACGCTTCAAACGAGTTTATTAAAGGAACTGGTGCTTTTCAGGTTGTTTAAGATTCATTGCGTATATGGAGGAGAAAATTAAGTCGTTGTTTTATAAGCAATTCCTAAGCTAATGGCAATATTGACCTGAGACAGATGCTGCCCGCTGAGATCATTTCTAGTGCATTTATCACCCTGGTATTGAAACTTAACTCCGCGGGTTGTCTTTTATAGTCTCTCGGTTTACTATTATTGAACTTGAAGTGAACGTACTCGTAAAAATAATGATGTCCACTTAAATCTTAGATATCATTTATTTTACGATATGCTTCGGTAACATTCGAATGTGACCAAAATGAAAGAGAAAGAAAATAAAGAGGTACAAGAGATGAGTTTACTGCCGGGTAATTCACGATTTGCCGCGACCTCGCTTGTCGCGCGACTTAACATCATGTCCGCTATTTTGCCGCGCGATAAAGAGCCGTCGACAGATATGCTATAAGAACTGAAATGCCATAATATATCATACCGTGAGTGTCTGTGTATATTTGATACTTCTTCACACCGAAACGGCTGGACCGATTTTCATGAAATTAGGAACAGAGAGTACCTACACTTAACATGTTCGCTACTTTCTAGCACGAAGAAAAACACGGTTCCCGTAGGATAGTGTTTAAGTTTCAACGCGGACAAAGCAGTGAACAAAGGCTAGTAGGTATGAGTATCTTGTGTTAATTTCAGATTTCCAAACTATGAGTATGAAATTGTTGATACAAACATTTTGGCAAACCAGTGTCTTCTCCCTTTTCCAATAATAAATAATCAGCTGCTTAGAATGTATTTCAGTTATTCTTTGATTCTAGTACATTTGTCATACATAGGATTTGAATCACACTAATATTGTGAAAGTATTTACGCTCAAACGACTGGACACATTTTGATAAAATTCAGTATGGAGGTAGCTAGCTACGTTTTATCTAGTAAACCGCCGGTAAAACCGCGGGCCACTGCTAGTATGCTATAAGACATCACTGAGTAAGTGATTACTGTGGTAAGGTAATACTTTTAACAGCACGTTTTATTTGCACGACAATTCTTAAACAAATACCGGCAAGAGTTAATCACTGCATCTTCGTAACACAGTCATTAAGATGCTGTCTCATGATAGCTTGTTAAAATAAATATTGTTGACCACTAACAAGGTACCTATCCACTGTATCTTATTTGAATAATCTTGTTGGTTGACTTGTTTTGACAACTTTATGAATGCTTTGCACAGGACTTTAAATTTGATAGATTTGTCAATTATTCTGGGTGCTCGGTTCATCATATCCTATGATGGTTGCGATTATGACGAGATAAATGTGATAAAACATCTGTAACTTACACTCGCATTTTTCCAAAAGGTGACGGATGCTTTGTCACTTATCTATCACGTGATAAAAGCAACCAACCATGTAAGCATCAACCATGTATGTACCAAAGATGTATTCGAAATAAGCTTTTCATGTAAGTATACATCTTAGACTAGCTCTAAAGATTACACTATCACAAAAAGGAACTAAAGAATAATTTAAACTAAGAAATAAAGGTATGTTTTACCTGGTTCTTCGCCAATTGAAACCACGTCTTCAAAATGATGGGCAGTCTTGTGTTTTCATAATGTTTCGTAGTTTTCACACTTATAAACAAATCATCCAACGCTATGCTCTTCGTTACATCACTATCGATAGTACTGGTTTTAGTCACTGGTTCTATAGTAAATTCTTGCACTTGCACTCTAGTTTCTTGGAAGTTAGCTACCCCACCCTGGTACACCAAAAGGGTGCAGTATAAGAAAGCGATGACCGCGGCGACTTTAATCAGCTTTCGGCTCGCCATGCCAAAGCTGATAGGCGCGAAAGCGCGCAGGAGCTTCAGAAAGCTTCACCGTCTCGTCACTCATCTGTTGGACTTTGTTTATCGGGATATTATTGATAAAGAACGCGAAGAACAGTGGTGCGCGCACAAAGAACGGTTACAAACTAATAAAAATGTAGCACAGGGCTCCGAACATGCCCGCGCCGCCGCCCCACCACGTGGTGAGGGCGAGAGGTCCGATGCGCGGCGCTGCTCTTTAGTGGACTACCTGCGCCCGCGCCGGTCTCCGCCGGCAGCTACTCCCGTGTCAATGGCTGGAGTAATTGACGCCTACAGTATCGAGAACTTTTGAACCTTGCTCGTAACGTTGCAATGGCGGTGTAAACAACCGACAGTATCTGATTGTTGAGCCGTCCTATAACTTTCATAAAACAGGCTTAGACCGAGATTGACGTGCGATGCGTAATTTGGATACAATCTCAAAACCAAATACAGATATGAACATTCAAAACAATGGAAAAATCTCTATATAAAAAAGAACGAACCCCATGTTCTAGATTCACATGATTATGTAAGTAACTAAGTAAAGATATAGCTTGCTATGCGAGTTAATTTATATTGAAAATGTTTATATTTGCCATG
Source organism: Apotomis capreana (assembly GCA_947623375.1). NCBI lineage: Eukaryota > Metazoa > Arthropoda > Insecta > Lepidoptera > Tortricidae > Apotomis > Apotomis capreana. The sequence continues at coordinate 7,129,601 of OX392506.1, read as the reverse complement.
AAGAAGACTTACAAAATACAACGAGAGCATATAATTCTAGTCTTAGCGGTCTACCACGTGAAGTTTCTTTATATGTCGTAAAATACAATTTTCTCCACCTTAATTGTCAAATTTCTCAAATTCACGAACACGTTTCACTTCATCATACCGCTAATTTGTTTCTATTGGCCGACAATGCAGCATTGTTCGTACGACTGACGGCAATGACTACCCACCACACTGCGGTTCAAGTTTAAAATGCATTAACCTACACAAACGGCATTATGCACTTACGACCATTCAATCCCGCATGCATGACTGGATCCCTCGGACCAGCCGTGGGTGGTAATGAAATTAAGAGCCAGTCATTGTTGCGTTAAATTCCTCTCAAATGAGATAATAAAAGATGAAATTACCTACCGAGATTAATAGCATGATTTTTGAAAGTTAAACTCCCGAGAGAAAGAACCAGAATTGATTCACGCGACTAATTTTCAATTGTCTCTTGGGACGACCCAATCTACTAAGATACTTATACTACATTTGTGTTCATAGAACTGTAATGTTACTAAAAGTTTGTTATTACAACAGTTCCGCGGTAGAATTGTTACGGCAAATTTTTCCAATCTGCTTTATAGAACTAGGCATTTGACATATTTACCTTTTTTTTATTCATATTTCTAAAATGAGTAGTTTACACAAATGTTACTTTGACAGAGAAAAAATCTGTTTTTCCCAGTCAACCTTTGACATCGGTAACTGGAAAATTGCCGAAGCGCCAGGAAAGCTTAAATAATTAATACACGCGATGTTATCCTCTCCAGACGCGGAAAGCGAATTGAAAATACTTGACTATAAAGTTAAATTTTGATTTATTTTACACTAAGTATACCGGGTGTTTCTTGTAATAGGAGCAATAAATTAAAACATAGATTCTTCCATTAAAACCGGAAAAGTTTTGTTAAGCAACTTCTGAAAATAACGTGTATTAAATGACATTTTGTAGAATAATGTTTAGACAAAGAAGCAATGTAAGTACATAATTTGCGAAATGTCCGATATTAGTATAGTAACAGCTATGTCGATGCTCAGGGAATGTCAATGTTGGACGACGAATATTGAAAATACTATTTAATTTGTTTGAAATAATAACATTCTGAAAACTGACTTTTTTTAAAGTTGCTGAACAAATATGTTGTTCAAGTTGAAGAGTAGAATCTATATTTTAATTTATTGCTCCTATTACAGGCAACACCTGGCATAAATAAAACAAACTAATGTTTGAAACTCAACTCATGACCAAAATTACAATTATTTTCCTTTTATCAAACTATTTCTATTTCTTATCATTACTTAACACTGTTATAAATTTATCATATTTGATTAGTGTATAGCAATGATCAGGTTTATGGTTTTAAAATGGAATTTTATACACTATGGCTCCATAAAGCCATGTTGAGCTACAGGTGTTTTACACAAATCGATTTAACGGCTGTTATAGTCAGTTTGTAAGTAAATGAACGATATAGGAATGAAAAACTATCATATACTTTTTGGCACAAAATCAAATGTAAGGTTACGATAATTAATAATTAATGATAGATGACTACCATGTTATTTAATCACAACTGATAATTTGCTCATCAGCGCATTTGTTTACACAGCCAACTGACGTCACGACCATAGAGCAATATGGCGTCCACTGCGTCTGGTGTTTTCGTACACATAACAAATTATGGCACATTCTCGATTGCAATTAAATGTTTGTGTCTTTAGCAGTTTATTACAACCATATAAAAAATATAAATGAATTGAGATAGGTACTTCTCAAATTTTTCAAAAACCTAACCTACCTACAAACTATTAACTACTTATATTATTTCTCTGCTTTGCCCTAAGGTTGACTGGTAGAGAATGCCTCATGGCATTAAGTCCGCCTTTTGTACGTTAAGTTTTTCTTTTGTGCAATAAAGTTTAAATAAAAAAATAAACTATAATTTCCGCCTCTACAGGACCCAAAAAACAATAATTACCTACTATTATGATTTTGAATAATTAACGCTTGGCGGGGCTTATCTCCGCGCCAATGGTTTTGACAATTGTAAGTTTTGACGCATGTCGTTCATTTGTACAGTGAAATTATAAATAAAAATCAAAAGTTTATATTAAAGCGAAAAATTTAAATATTTAATGCTTTGAGAGGAATTTGAACCGACGTCTAGAAATGATAAAAAGAAAGCAAAGATGATAGACAGTATCAATTGTGGAGGTTAAGATGTAAAACACTGGGACGTTTACTTTAACTTTAAATCGATATTCTTTATAAGTCGGCTAGATATTACCATCTAAACAGCATTTATCATTCCCATTCATTCCCACGGTCACGGCCAGGTATACTGTAGAGGTACACAAAAGGTTGTAACTGTATAGAATTCTAATGGCACTTACTTCGTTCTTCACAATGCAACAGTGGCGTGTGCGCAGCTCATTACCGAGCTTAGCTCCCGCAATTAGTGATGGGATACGGTTCGGATCATAATGCCGCGATTACATCCCGTTATTGCGTTATCGTGCCTAATACTCCCCATCTTCCCAACACTTAGCGTGGTTCTATGAAGTCGATTCTCAGCCGATTTCAGAACACAATGTCAATCATATAGCAATGGCGACTGCTATGATCGGAACTTCTCTCATCTCATAGTCAATGAGGACGTCTGTAGAAGAAACAGAGTAAACGACGTAGCTAAATGAAATGCAAAACTAAAGTGCCAATGGGCAGGGTGGGAACATTGCTCGTAGAATCTACGATTTCTTGAGTGGCAACTACGACCACGCACCGGAACATGCCAGGTAAGCAGACAATGATAGCTTTCAAATAACTGCTTGAACTTCTCGAATGACCTAATTGTTGTCAAAGTTGAATTGCGATGATCCATGTAGTGACCACGTATAGAAATGTAGATGTATTTGTATATGAACTCATGCATTTGATTTGATCCTAGAAGAGTATTTATTATCATTGAGGTAATTTCCCTAAGTTATTACAAATTATACGATCCTGTCCAACCTTGTGCAACTATGATCACTAAACTTCCATCATTACCCTTTACAACGTATAAAGTTATAAATAACAATAAACCTTGCTTAACTTACTCCCAATCCTTTCCCTTCGTATCAGCGCTGTAATAAATGAATTTAAAGTGGATAATGGCGGCGGCGGCTCCGCCCGGACGTCACCAATCTGTTCACTTACTGTGCCACCGAAACTGTAATAAATACTGCGTTTATTGTATTAAACCGCTTTCTGCAGGGTTAAACACCCGAGTTATTGTAGAGGACTGGATCCTTATTCGACGAGAAATTGCGATATCGCCAATGTAACCAAACTCGGATTCGATGCTATTTGAACTCCATACTACGTTGAAAGTTTAGAAATGTGGCTCATTATGTCAAATTACTATAGAATCTTTCATTTTACACCCATCGAAATAGAGTATAATTCATCTTAAAGATAAATAAAATGTCACGTCATAACAGTTAGTTCGAAAAAAAGGACATTGCTAAAGTACCAATAGATACATAAAGTACCGAGATTCATTGTCATTTGTCATTTGTAGACTCATTGGTGATGCTTTGTCGATTGGGGGCGGCCAGAACCTCGAACGTCACCACAAAGTTGCCAGCTGTCGCCGCAAAGTTTCCAGCTTATCAGAGAGAGTGTTGTTAGAGAGTGTGCGCAGGAATCAAGCGAAGAGAGCGATTTCATCCTGATGTTGTCAGTTTACCACTTACTTATTCGCACGAAGCGATTTGCTTCATCATTTCTAATACGAATCGCTAAGGAATGGAATGGGACTCACTGCCATAGTGTGTATTTCCTAAAAATTATAATTTGGGGTCTCTTCAAAGCAAGAGTTAATAGGCAGTTGATGAACCATCAAGCTACGTCTTCGAAACCAGAGGCCGGAGGCACCGATATCCAGAAGCATACGAGAATGTATTTATATATTTATTTTATGTGCTATAGAAAGTGGAAGTAGAATGAAATGTTCGTTGCAAGAACGGTTGAAACTAGAGACAAATAAGATTGGAGAACGGAACTATAACAAAGTCTATAAAAACATTTACTCCTGAAACCGAGAGAAGAGAAGGAATACTTGCCTGGAAATAAAAAGTAGCGACCAAAAATATTAATCGCATTAGTGACATCGATTGCGCTAACGTACTCATACACATAATTAATGCATCCGTATTTCCCGATACTACTTGTTGCACTGCACGCAAAATGATTACTTATACGGTCAGTCGAATAACGTTTTTGATTCTGAAATCGAACTCCAGACGACTTACCGCTTAGTACACTAGGCAACTCATGAGCGACTTCAAATTCAGCTGTATTCTGAACAACAGTCGACTAAAGAACTGCTTTGTTGCCCACTGTACGTTTAGTAAGAGGATAATAGATAAATGCGACATAAGCCGACGTGTGGTGTGACGGGCTATCGTTGGGATTAAATTGAGTGTTCTTAATACGTTTATTTCGATACATGTCTGTTTTGTTTGGTATTCGGTCTGAGGCGATTAAAAAGGATTGAAGCATAATTAAATTAAGTAACATATGAAGTTTCCTTATGCTTTTTGTAATAATATTCTGATTCAGAAGTCCTTTGATATCATCTTGAAGGATGCTAAGGCAGATAAGCTGATTTGACGTATTCTAAAAGAGAGAACGGCAATAATCCTTTCCACAAGATGAGCGGCCCCTCAGCTTCATCGGATACTCAGTCTAAGGTACAATCCAGATAAACAAATCTTTTTATGGCAAATATACATGGCAGATGTTTTCAATACTTATAATTCTAATTGTAAATAAATATATTTCCCAAATTTCTTTCTTGGTGTTAGACATCACGACATGAGTAGCCGTCTCCTAACTGCAAGAGCCCAAACTTGGTAGGTTTGTTTCGATAGTGTATTGCAGTTTTTTTATATATGAGTAGCAGTAATGAAATAATGCAGTATATATCCGAAATCAGGCCATAACGCCCTTTTATTAGATACCCAACACGTCAGGATTCATAACTCAATACATGTCAAAATATTGCACTAAAATTCATGGTTCTCCTCCTTGAAATGTTTTTAGAGTTCAAAAGGTTTAACCTGCAAAAGGAAACCTGCTCATCAAATGCCGTTTCAGCATCAACAATTATAGTAGGTATGTGACACATGTTAGTAGTAAAATTATCAGCACGTTAATGAAAAACAATGTTGACTGTACTACAAACTACATTGAATGAGTAATATAAATTAAACGCCGGTGGTTATTTTGTAGTCGTTATATAAAAACCAGTGTCTTTGCTTGTAACTATGCAAAGGTCTTAATCAACATTGAAAGGCAAAAAAATACATAAATGGGGTACCCTAATTTGCTGATTCTGTTGACTGGAAATTTAAATACAGACTAATTAAAACAACCGTAAATAATAATCATCCTTCACAGCCTAGAGACTAGCTCTTTTGACTAAAAAGAAGGACACGAATCCAATTTTCCTTTCCAAACGTGGGGAAGTTGAAAACATCCCAGTTAGCTGATGTTCATTAAAATCGGTAAAATAAGCAGATTAACAACACCCGTTATTTCGGCAACTTTAGTGGACTTCGTGAAAACCTTTTTACCCGTCCCGTTTCAATCCGGTGATGGATTAATGACCTTTATCAGAAACTCTTTAAAGTAACCGTTAATTCCCATTGTCTTGTCCAATTTACGTTGAAATTAAAGGAAGGGGGAGCCGAAATGGCTATTGATCTATTTCGAATCATCTGGTTCAATGAATTTGATATTTTCCAGTTAAACCAAAGGGTAACACCGCCTTCTTTTCTCTTCCTAAATTGCATGGCACATATATTGCGGAAGAAATTAATTCATATTACAAACTTGCTTGCGTTCTACGTGGTTCTACCAGAATATCTCTAATGTATGTAATAATATTTTACGTTTGATATTTCTATAACGTAGCGTAGAATATTAAAATTAATGAGTACGGATTTTTTGTAGGTTAATAAATAAATAAATATCGGACAACCTCACACAAATCGATCTAGTCCCAAATTAAGCTCAAGAAGGCTTGTGTTATGGGTACTAGACGACGATAAACGTACTTATATAAATAAATATATACTTAAATACATAGAACAACCATGACCCAAGCACAAATATTCGGGTTCAACACACAAATATTTGCCCCGGCCGGGATTCGAACCCGGGACCTCCGGCTCAGAAAGCAGGTGTCTACAAACCGAGCCAAACGCGTCGTCGTTAATGTAGGTAATTAATTGTAGGTTAATGCGTGGTAGGTTAATGGATAACTTTTATTTATTGTCTACAGTGTATTCTAGGTAGCTAGTGTAGCTGCCACAGCTATTATTACGTAATCAACATTCCAGTAGAAAACAAGCTAGATATGGGATGGGAATGTGTCGGTGGCGCGCGCGGGTTAAGAATTCTAAAATGGAGTATTTTGCAGTTTATGATGCCAAACATAACCTAGTAAGGACAAAATTTTCAATATTATTTAATGTCACGTCGGACCTGACGCACTCTGCGGTAACTCCCGCACAGCTACATTCTATCGTTTGTAATCGTAACCCAGGAACGTTCACGTTATAGTAGTTAGTTGTTTTCTCGCTCGGGCATGGTTTACCTTCACGCACCTGATCAGTTGCGCTTGTCTTTCGCTAATATCAAATGACTGATTGAACCTATTATGGGCACTATTACGATTATGAACCTATTCTGTGCCGTCCTCTTCTCTTATGCTGTTTCTGCTGATCGATTATCGGCAGTCGCTTTTGCCGTGATTAGGGGTGGCACAGATTATGTAAGGAGTTCCAGCGGACCTATGATGGTTGCGTTTATTGCATGCTACATAAATGATAAAGCTGTTACTCTCAAACTCTACTTATCAAAACTTGACGGATGCTTTGCCATGTTATCACGTGATAAACGGAACCATTATAGGCCCACAGCAGTTAGTTCATTTGATCAGGTGTCAACCGAGGCCGATTTCTATTCTAAAGTTATTGAATCCTTAAACTAGTAATTTATCAGATCGGTTCATAAAAACATGTTAGTTTCATCCTGCAGATAATGTGAGCAGGCACGTTATCTTCTAGCTGTAAGACGTCTACCGCTGGTAGGTACTAAACCTCCCTCTGTCTTAGGTGACCCTGCCCCACCTGCATTCAGAGCTTCTGCGGCCTTCAACAGATCTATTGCATTACCTATAGTATAATATACGTATTTCATAAGTTACACAGAACTGTATTAAAACATCAGATGATTCAAGGGTACCATGCACTGATATTTCGTTTTCTTTGCCTGTCTCTTGTTGCCATTTATCTAAAGTCTGATTTCCTCGCTGCACGATGCCAAGTTATATCTACGGTTTTGACCTTACCTTATTTGACTGTTTGCAGTGTATTCGTTCTCTTTATTCCACTATATACGTGTGGGAACAGGAATAATATCATACTATCGGAAAATTCTAACATAACCATTTAATACTACATAAAACACAGACAATACCGCGCTGTTGGTTGCAGACAGCCAAACAAATGGTCACAACCGAAATATTAATGACTGCTTCACCAGGAAACGACGTTAAAGGTGGACTACCCGCAGAGATAAAGTTTCCTAACGCAAATCAATTAGATGTGTACGCAGTGGGATCTCTGTTGTTTGCTGTGTCTGTTTGTATTCAGGTTACATTAATTTAAGGGCTATTAAAAGTCGGTGATTTGTTGAGTGGTTTGGCAACTTCAAGTAAATGATAATACAACATTCGACATGACTCTATGTTATATTAGACTAGAGATTAGTCAAAAGTACACAGTGAAGAAATACGACGACGACTGCAGTTTTTAGGGTTCCGTAGCCAAATGGCAAAAAACGGAACCCTTATAGATTCGTCATGTCTGTCTGTCCGTCTGTCCGTCTTTCTGTCCGTCTGTATGTCACAGCCATTTTTTTCCGAAACTATAAGAGCTATACTGTTGAAACTTGGTAGGTAGATGTATTCTGTGAACCGCATTAAGATTTTGATGCAAAAATAAAAAAATAATAATAAATATTGGGGGCTCCCCATACTTAGAACTGAAACTCAAAAAATATTTTTTCATCAAACACATACCTGTGGGGTATCTATGGATAGGTCTTCAAAAATGATATCGAGGTTTCTAAAATTTTTTTTTTCTAAACCGAATAGTTTGCGTGACAGACGCTTCCAAAGTGGAAAAAAGTTGGTCCCCCCCCTCTAACTTCTAAAATAAGAAAATGAAAAATCTAAAAAAAACATATGATGTACATTACTATAAAAACTACCAACGAAAATTGTTTTGAACGAGATCTAGTAAGTAGTTTTTTTTAAGTACCTAATTTATATGGGGCGCTATACATACCAGGAGGTGCAAACTTAACCACTTAGGGATGGAAAGTGTTTGTACGGAACCCTCGGTGCGCGAGTCCGACTCGCACTTGGCCGGTTTTTATTTATTTATTGTGTGATATCTGATAGGTATATGTGTACAATATAATTATTAGGTGCGGTATGTGTAAAGAAAGATACAGAGATAATGTTTGTCGCGCGACAAAAAAATCCGTGTCCACGAGTTATTTTGGAGGTAGGTACGGGTATAAGCAAAGATGTGCTTGGGTGAAATCGCTCCGCTAAAGGAGCTAAAAAGTGTGGGTTGAGAAATAAAAAAATAAAGGTAAAATCGTGATTCATCTTAATTAAAAGATCTTAGTTGTTTTGTGGGCGTTTTAAGATTTATCTGGAACTCTCTAGAAACGCCCACTGGAATTCGTCCTATTCCTAACCTTTTTGTCGCGCGTCGCGCATAAACAACAGTATAAAATACGTTTAAGGAAAAATAAATAACGAAAGGAATGAATATGTTTAATTTAGCATTTTTTTAGATTTGTATATAATCCGGCCAGGAGCGTGATGTTGGATCACAAATATATTCCAGAATGCTCAAACTTGTCCATGTTCTAGTTGAAAATGTATAAGAAAATCATAATATTGCCTAAACATAGCACACCTAACAACTTGAGTTTGAATCACGGAAAGGGCAAATATTTTTGTAATGAAATCAAATCTGACTTTTTGGGTAATGATAGACGTTATCTATGTATATCGTTGTCTAGTACCCGTAGAACAAGCAATTGTTTTGTTTAGTTTGATACTAAGACAAAAACTAGGATCGACTGACATCTTAATTTTTATTTTCTCCTCTCCAATTTTAACCGGGTTCGATTCCCGGTTATGCATGAGTGATAAGAAAAAAAATTGATTGCAGTTTTTAATAAATCTAAAATCGAAGCCATGGTTCCTAAGAACAGATTTCCCTATCTCTTATAGTTTTCGTTTTCTCCCTACTGACCCATTTGGATTGATCATTCTGTATACTAGCGACCCGCCCCGGCTTCGCACGGGTGCAATGCTGATGAATTATGCATGTATTATACATAATATATAATCCTTCCTCTTTAATCACTAACTATTAAAACCGCATCAAAATCCGTTGCGGAGTGTTAAAGATCTAAGCATACCTATAGGGACAGACAGACGAAAGTGACTTTGTTTTAGTTATACTGTGTAGTGATAACTATTAATTATAGGTATAGGTACATATATGTATCGGGTATCGCTACTATTCGTATGCTTACCTACTTTGACTAGGTATTTCTTGCACATAAATTCATTCTAAAGAAAACTCAGAAATTTTCGGTTACAGATAGATGGAGTGGCAGTTTTGCAAAGATAAAAGCCCACGTAGTGCCGTATCACGAGGTTCATAAGTTACGTTTTTCTACTCCAGTACTTTTTTCTGTCATTTATATAGTTACTAACACTAACATAAATACATATTTAAATTATGAGTCTGTAAAAGTCTATACTCTACTGCCCAAAAAAACACTGCTAAACGATGTTATAATGTCGCCAAAAAAGCATCACTTAGTACCACAGATTACAAGATAAACAGCTGCATTAACACAATTTGCTATTAAAAAAAAACTTATTGTACTAAGGCATTGGTGCCAAGATAAAAAAAAAGTTTTATCTTCAGGGCATGGATGTTTACTATAGTGAACGTATACCTTTATGTATAAGTTCATATTTTTTGGCAGAACGACGTCGATAAAAATTTTTTATCAGACTATTTTTTTTTAATTTTGTTGATTCCGAGCTACATGTAATTATTTTCTTTGTTGTTTATTTGCATTTAATTTATGAAATGTTGATAATACGGTGAATAGAGACTAAAGTACTATGTGTGACCTTACAAACGGTCCGGTAGTTTTGAATTTTTGATATGTTGTCTAGGATGGTTAGTCAGTGTTTTAAATGCAAAATGCACTATTCCCCCCCCTCCGCGCCCGCTGTCATATTGAAAAAACCGGCACTTTCTTCATATTTTTGCTCATATCTTCCTTTAGGAGCATTTTAGCTATAAGAAAGCTTCGACAATGTTATAGAGAGATAAATTTACTACATTCTCCATTTTATATTTTGTTTCTAGGACAGATAGTTACGGAGATATGCACATTTATAAAAACGTAAAAATCGCAATTTCCTACTGAAAAACCAACTTCTGGATTATATCTTCGTTTAGGAGCATTTTAGCTACAACAAAGCTGAGGCAATGTTGTAGAGAATTAAATTTACTATAATTTACACTTCAAATTTTGTTTCAAGGACGGTTAGTTACGGAGATATGCAGATTTAAAAAACAGGAAAAGTCGAATTTTCCGAAAATTTCTCAAAATTCTTGGTTTAGAACGCTGTCATTCAGTTACGGTCTAGTCTAGGACAAATTAAAACATGTAGGAAATATAATTGCATATAAAAGTCATGTCCATTTTTACATACATTTTCGGAAAATGTGACTTTATTTTTTACATATCTCCGTAATTATCTGTCCTAGAAACAAAATTTGAAATGTAAATTATGGTAAATTTAATTCTCTACAAAATTGCCCAAGCATTGTTCTAACTAAAATGCTCCTAAACGAAGACATAATCCAGAAGTTTGTTTTTGAGTTGGAAATTGCAATTTCTTAAGTTTTTATAAATGTGCATATCTCCGTAACTATCTGTCCTAGAAACAAAATAAAAAATGAAAAATGTAGTAAATTTAACTCTCTATAACATTGTCGAAGCTTTCTACTAGCTAAAATGCTCCTAAAGGAAGATATGAGCAAAAATATGAAGAGAGTGCCGGTTTTTTCAATATGGCGGCGGGCGCGGAGGGGGGGAATTGTGCATTTTGCATTTTAAACACTGACTAACCATCCTAGACAACATATCAAAAATTCAAAACTACCGGACCGTTTGTAAGGTCAAAATCCTTTATTCACTTAATTATGAGTCGTAGAAAAAGTATTGTATGCAACGTTGTAAAAGTAGGTCAAAAAACGCTCGTGACGTCTTTCTTACGATGTTCGCTACGCTCACATCGTAACCCATGCCACTTGCGTTTTTTGCCCCCTCTTATACAACGGTTGCATAAAATACTATTCTCGATGTACTGCAAGTAAAAGTTTCAATAATGTATATAAGTATTTTGTTATTAGTTAGCATATCAAATAAGGCGCTACATTTAATGGCATTCATAATTATTATACGACGCAACATTCTTCGTCGATGCGCTGTATTACCCCTGTAAAACTTCTCTTACAATAAAAAACAAAAATACTGATATGTATATCGGCTAGATGACCATAAATTATGACGAAGCTTGCATTAAATTTGTCAACAACGAGACTTTCTCGCGTGAGAAATGTTACCTAGTATCTCTTTCTTCGATGTACTGTGAGATAGTGACGGACGATACTATGTCGCGCGACAAGAGTCGCGAAGCGTACTTAGTTGTGCTAGACGGGCTGGTCGATAAATACCTAAAAGATGGTCGTTTGAACAAAGACGCAGCACAACCGTGCTAAATGAAAGTTAAGTTCAAGAAATGCCGACCCCAAGTAAATGGGAACAGGTCTAGAAGGAAGAAGAAGATAATGTATATCGGACAGATCACGGTTATATTTGTATTTCCAAATGTCAATATCAAAGAATTCGCTTGGAGAGTATTAGGTATGTTAATAAGGCGCCTATGCAAAATACAACAGCAATATTTTATTTCCATAAATGTGCTGTTAAAAATAGCTGGGGCTTACAACTCCTTTTTACCATAAATTACTTAATTTATTCTTACGTACGATTTTTTGGAGAAGTGGCCCTTTTAGAGGGTGGAATATAAAATTTGTTTAGTAAGCACTCACATTTGTAATATTAGGAATGGAAAAGTTTACTGGTGCTGAGTATAATTTGCTACGCGGAGTTTGACAGTCACTGCTAAGGCTTTATTTAAAAGAATTAGCTTATAAGTATATTTTACTGCTATTGCTTAATCATGGAGATATTTCAGATACAGTAAATACCTGCTGAGAACATTTCTGAAGGGACCAGGCAAAAAACGCGTCTGAAGCATGGAGACGTAGGTAAGGCATATACCTACTTACAGGGACTGGTTTATTAAAGTGGGGTGGGTGGAACAGAGGGTTCTTTTATATATGTAACACAAGTTACCCTTTATTTTCACATTACTTATGTAAGAAGGTAATTACTATACTTTTTCAACTATGCATACGAAGTTTTGAGCAAATATACATATATTATTTCACTAGACAGTCTTTAGTTGGCAGGGATTGTAAAATGCAAGCAAAATCGATTGAAATATCGTATGACAAACAGTGACGCCAATAGCATTTCAATGAATTTTGATCGCATTTGACGAACCCCGATTATTAGCAGGGTTATATTATTATGTTATGGTTTATTATGAGTAAAGGTTTGAAGAAGCCTACCGGACAAAACAGCCTGGTCATATATTCCCGAACTGATAGGTTTATGCCTCCGGTCCCTCGGGCGACGATAAATAAGAGATTAGCTGACGCGTCTACGATCCCGTAGCCGTAATTAAATTTTATTACGACTAAGTAAAATCAATGAGTTTCGAACTGATTCCACTTTCGAGGTTCGAGTTAAAATTGAATTTTTGTTCTTACACAGAACAAAACACAACAGACTTTGATCTTCACAAAAACTGCCTGAGAATTGTATTTTATTTACTGTTTGTGTAAAATTTAAAGCAATTTTTCGATACGCCAAACCAGCGTGGAGGAACGCGGTGACTAGATGCGAGCGTGCGCCAGTTTCGATCGAACAAAAGTGGAAGGCACTAGTGCATGCACTGGGGGCACTGATGTGTAGGCTATTGGTGCGGCTCCCAAGGCACAGACAGTCTGTCTTGATTTAACATAACTTTAGCTGAATTTCCGATACAAAGCTCAAAACGCCAATAAAAAATGAAATGCATAAGTTGTCAGTGACTCAAGCCCGGTACCTCTGGATTACCGGTCCAACGTGTCAACCACTTCACCACCCCAAAGCCAGGAGAGACATAAAAAGTGGGATTACAGTCCTGGCAAAAACTCTACTCATAAAAACCCTGAATCGTCAATTGGAAGATGTTTGTTCTCGAGAAATATTTATGTCGGTGTTTATCACAACCTTACGCTTAAGTTGCGGGTCCACTGTAAACGTAGATTTGGTTGTTTGTTGACAAATGATTTCCCTTTGCTGGTTTTTTCAAATAGTTGTATCTACAGTTGAAATTGTCTTAAGCTTTCCGATTTCCACTTCTTTCTTTCTTATAAAAATTGCTAGACTATACCTTTCTTATAATCCTAGTAGAGAAGTTCACTTTAAAACAACTGGAAGCAAGTAGATAAAAAAACCCTAAGGCCGTTAAAGGGATTTTCTGCCCGCTACGCGCTACGCGCGGAGAAAGTTTAGTTTCCTGGTCAAGGTCGGACGTAAACCTTCAGACAGGCCACGGGCGGTAATTTGTAAAGACCCAGAACACATATAAATATATTGCGATCTGAGGCTTTCACGAATTCATCGCCCTAGGCATGTAATGTGTACTTTAAACCACATAGCGTACACTTTTGACAATTTGCTCCTTCAGATAACTCATCGGTAGTGGATCGGGTGCCTAACAACATCACGCTCAGACGGCGGAGCGTATAAAATTTGATTGTATTTCCGTCCGCTTCAGCAAAATCCAAGTAAACACTGTACTTGGGTAAACAGACTTGTACTTGGGACTTCAGGGTGACCTTCAGTGGGTACCTACCATCAAGTTGATAAAGTAGATACAATGAAGGTCGAAGTGGATAAAATCTGTATTGTTATTTGGACTATTTTGATACAGCAACGAAGCATTTCAGTGGGATATTGATGGCAAAGTGTTAGGTAACGTGGCTGAAGGATTACATCTGTTAGACAGCATGCAGTCATCATTATTATTTTGTCATATTTACTATTATAAAATTCTACAATTGTTTCGAAAATTAGTTTACTATCGAGAGGCTGTCATTATTTCAGGAAAAAACCTAACAAAGCGATTAGGACTTGTATGGGCGCGCGGAGACATCTGTTAGTAGAAATGTATTTGTCCCCTCATCAGGCCAAAGCGGCTGGATGAATTTTAACAGATGGTAAGTTTAGCATCAAAAGTAGCTTAGCTTAGGTATAATCTTACTAGTGGCTCATGTCAAACTTCATACTAAAATTTGTTAGCCACTCTTGATGTTGACAATACAGTGATAGCAGGACATCCGAAGATGGTTATAGATATGGTTTTACCCAATTACGAAGGTAAAGGAAAAGGATTTATGTGGACGAACTTTCAGAATATATGTTTAAATACTTTTTAATTGTAGGTATACAATTTTTTTTTTATTTCTAGGAACTCCACTGACAATCAGCGCCAGGGCGTGATAATACTGACTGGGAATAATGATGTTTTCTGACATAACAAATTTCATACATTAACCAATCCCTTCAACTAAAGTTATAATAATAATAAAACACATAAAACTGAAACTTTTAACTTAGCGTTATGTTGCCATTGTAACCGATTATTCAGAGATTAGTACCGCAGTCCGCAATTGATAACAAAAATAATTTTAGTTCATTAACTTAATTAAAGCCAACACTACATAATTAACACTTGTAATTTTTTTATAAAGTTTATAGTCCGTAATCAAATTGTAACTACTGATTAAGAATTTCCTATGGGGAAGGGTAATTGTTTGTTTGAGTGTTAATTCACAAACGCATACTTATCTTTGTTACTTTTTTATCGTATTACTATTTAACTTATCTTTATTTCATATCTTATCACTATTTGTTTATAATATTACACTCTTTACCCGATTGTTTTTATTACCGTAATGCCGTATTACTTATTTGAATAATAAATAATAAATAAACTGACTAAATAATAATTTATTTACTTCCAAAAATACAATACAAACTTTGCTATCCACAACACAGGTTTCGTCCACGTTAATAAATCATTTCAGCCATAGGACGTCTACTGCTGGAAGTGCTGGACTCACGCCTCCTATAGATTTCCACAGGAACCGGATAGAAGCGACCCGCATACAGCGAGTCTCGCAACTCTAACCAGGGGTCTATGATAGTTGCGTTTATCGAATGATAAATAGGTGACAAAGCATCTGTCACTCACTCGCATCTTGCCAAAATGTGACGGATGCTTTGTCACTTATCTATCCGTGACCGTCTTCCTAATTCCGAGGTTTTACGTCGCTCCGGAATGTTGGGTATGGAAGCTCTCTTGATGCAACGGCAGCTGAGATGGAGTGGGCACGTCCTTCGAACGGATGATAGCCGCTTACCTAAATCTGTGCTCTACTCTGAGTTAGCGAGAGGTAAGCGGAAGCATGGCGGCCAACACCTGCGCTTTAAGGACGTGCTCAAACGACATCTCAACGCTTGTGCTATCAATCCTACGTGTTGGGAGGAGCTTGCTGCTAATAGGTCATCTTGGCGATCTACCATCTTTGACCGTATAAAAACGTTTGAGGAAAATTGCCTCACCGCTCTAGACGTAAAACGCCAGTTACGAAAAAGAACGACCTAAGCCCTCCTACGCGTACACGTATAATTCCACTGGCCAACTCTACTGCCACACGTGCAAAAGAGAGTTTAAAACTAAATTTGGCTTAGCTAGCCATATCAGAGCCCACAATAGATGAAGTCCATAGTTCTTGCATTGGGTCGCCGTCGTCGAAATCGATGAGGAGGACTATAGATATATATATATGTATATACTTATCTATCGCGTGATATAAGCAACCCTCATAGACCTCCAGGTGGACCGGGATCAAGGAGAGTTAAATGACGTATACCACTGAATTAGGTACTATTATAGAAAACCTGCACTAACCTTCTTAATAAGTACGAGTACATAGGTACTATTAATACAAATATCAAAGTATACCAAAAGAAAAATTAAAACGTGTGAGCTGGCGGAAGAGACCGGGAGTCGAATCCGGTACCTCTGTATTATCGGTCCAACGTGTCAACCACTCCACCACAACAAAGTAGGTACTATACAAAATATAATGGTTATTATTAATTATTTTCCCTATTAACATAAACTCATATCCCAGTTCATATCATGCGATATAATATTAATGAATTGGTTAGCTATAACTATTTAGTTCTAGTTTGTTATAATTATTATATAAAAGCATGTGTTTGGGCTTTAGCCACATTCTGTGGTACAAAATGATCAGGAACGTGATATTATTGACGTGCGTAGTGTATTCGGCGTTTGGTAAACATGGTGAGAAAACGCTTTCTTGTAAAATACGTAATAGGGACATACATTGTACCTAGTCTTTTTACTAGGTGATTGGGTTCTTTTCTGTGGACACCCAAAATTAGGAAACTTTAATTCCATTTGGTACACCCTAATACGAGTATATAAAACTATATATAAGCACAATAATAATTTCAATTTTGTTAACAGGGAAGGCGGCTATTTTAAGATGCTAAATCCATTATTTGGATATGCTAATAAAATTCAAGCATCAATTAATTACAGCACTAAAATATATTTTTTCTTTTCGATTTTAGGAAGAAAAGGAGAGCAATTGTAATTTCTTGTTTGATTTATAATCGTGTCCAATGTGGGATCCTCTCTTATTAGAAATACACTTCTCGAATGCTTCATTTTAGACCCCGGATATTTGTCGAGGTGACGTCATAATAGGGTAGTTTGGGGAGTAAACGGACCGGTGTTAATTAATACAATAAGTTACATAAATAAATTAATATTCTTTAGTTTATAATTACCTACAGGTCAATTGTCAATTGATTTATTTATCGTCGTTGTTATTTCGTTAACTGACTCCCGTAACAAGTCAAATGTTTGGTTTGCATTAATATACCAAAAAATAATATTCATCAATTATTTTAATTAGTTATGTAATTTTTGTCCTAAATTATTTAAATTTATAAGCATACTCGTATACAAAAACAGAAGCATCTAAAATAATATAGATTTTTAATTTTTATTGTTTATAATTTAATAACAAGTGGAGTGTATTACTTAAGAAAAAAAATGTGATTATCATTTAAAAAAAATAATAGGTATTTAAATTGATTGGGTCAAAACTGATATTAGGATTCCTTACCCAAAGGGTAAAAACGGGACCCTATTACTGATACTTCGCTGTCCGTCCGTCCGTCCGTCCGTCCTTCTATCTGTCACCAGGCTGTATCCCAAGAACGGTGATAGCTAGACAGTTGAAATTTTCACAGATGATGTATTTCTATTGCCGCTATAGCAACAAATACTAACAATAAAATAAAATAAATATTTAAGCGGGGCTCCCATACAACAAACTTGTTATAGATTATGGTATGGAACCCTTCATGCGCGAGTCGGACGCACTTGCCCATTTTTTTCCTTATTTATTAACACAGGTCCATTTACTCCCCAAACTACCCTATTGTCATGTGACTGCGACGAAAATCCGCGGTCTTCATTTCATAGAATTTTAATTTCATAGCCAAAACTTTCCTCGGAAGTCATAAATTTTTCGGAAATCTTGAATATGTTAAACTATACATTAGTTTAGGTTAAGTTTGTGTTCATGACATAAATATACATTCCATTCTTATAGTAGTTTATGTGACTGTTCATAATGAAGGGTATTAAACACGAGTGTGGGTTTATGAAACGCGCCGAAGGCAAGTTTCATGATAACATCACACGAGTGTTTTAATGCCTAATTATGTACAGTTACATACACTACTTTATCTAGCCACATATCATAGGCCTCCATGATGCATTCAGGAGTCGCACATTGCGACAAATATTACCCGGTAATGGCGGTAATGAAGTTTTCTAGCAGCTGTCATAGTTTTTTTTTAATTCAGAGACAAACTAGAGTTGGCCCCAACTATCATATTGTTCGATATCTTACTTACGTGCGACATTTGTCAAATTTGATGCAAATTGACAATTCATTTCGAACTAAACATCATATCGACTGATATTAGAATAGAGGAATAGAGGTCGAAATTTGAATAAATAATATTATCGAAATCGATGTTATTATTAAGCAATAATAACATTTTCACAGATAAGAAATTTGTTCTAATAAAGCAGTCCATTTTTATGGTGGTCATAATGTGCGGTTCTTGAACGCATCATGGAGGGTTTATGATATTTGGATAGATAAAGTATTTTATGGTTTCAGAAAAAAGATGCCGTTATGAAATTTCTATGATTTCGATCGAAACTTTTGTCTATAAAAAAAAATACATTCAGTCGAACATAGAACCTCCTCCTTTTTTGGAAGTCGGAAGTTGGAAGTTAAAAGTAAAGGTAAACCGTCTAATGTAGAATTAATCAAATAAGTTTATAATTATGTTACTATTTTTTTCAGTAAAAATCAAGAATGACGAAGACCGCCCTCTTAAATGGCTATCAAAATACAGCACCGAAGCAACAAAGTATTATATGACATCTGGTTTGATCGAACACTTCAAATTCTGGTGAGATAATTATTTGATTTAAGAGGCCTTATTCCTTTTAAAATTTATTTTTTTATATATTATGACGAATATATTGATAATTTCAACCAACTTTTTGAAGTGAATAATACTTTTTCCCAAGTTCTAGGTAGTAACGTATCTATTTCATGCTTTCATTGCGTGCAGTCGAAAATAAGTTGAAAAAACTAATTTTCCACGTGAATTTTGTCAATTTCGAGTAGTTTTTTGAACAAAAATTATCAATGAAAAATTCAAACTGTAGGTTTCAAATATATACCAATAAATCTCAATAGCCCTTTTCTAGGTAGTAACATCAATAATATGTTAAGAAACATGTTTGATCATAGAGAAAAATGTCTAAACAATCAGCATTTTAAAAGGAATAAGGCCTCTTAAATACCTATCTGGGACATATTATCACTTCTGACCTTAACCCCTCGTATGCCTAAACGCGGATCCGCGTAGGACGTTTCAAGTCTACGTTAAAACATCAGTTGATTTCAAATTGATTAGCAAATGTTTGACGCGGCATACGAGGGGTTAAAGACGACACCGACATTGAGCGGGAACGAAAAGCGCTGTCTGTGACAGCCAACATGATCACCCGTCGGTTCGCTAAATGTTCCCAAGAAGCGAAGGTTACTCTTTTCCGAGCCTATTGTACATCCCTGTATACAAGCGGACTGTGGGCGAATTACACGCTAAGACAGTACAGTGCTCTGAAACTCCGGATTTTAATTAGGCAAACTAACTTGACAGTTCATTGCACACGAATGTTGCCACAGTTTCGCTAGTGTTGTTAATATCGATAATTAAAAAAACCAGTTCCTACCAGAGGTTTAGTTAAACAGCATTTAAAAAAAGTGGATATTACGTATTTCATAAATTTTGAATTATTGTGTTTGAAATCTAACTAATAATTTTATTACACGATGTTATGGTGGCAACACTATTAAGATCTATATGTACATTGTCTATGCTTGATCTTACGAATAAACATGTCGTCTTATCGTGAGTCTACTTTTAATTAAATATCAGAAGTCATCGTCGATACCTTACATGGTGTCAGAAGTAAAAAAAAGTGGTCTCTCAGCTTAAATATAAGTGGTCATGGCACAGCAAGTTCCCAATCCAGTCGCGCAGAGAAAACCCCCTATGGGCATGGGGTGCGCGCCCATGTGCTCCACAGGTAACATGGCGGAGAATTGGAAGAAATTCGTCCAATCTTTTAAACTATATCTACGTGCATCGTCGTTGGATGCAGAGTCTGATGCGAGAAAGGTGGCACTTTTCTTACATCTCATTGGTGAACGAGGCATGGAAATTTTTAACTCGTTCCAACGTGACGACGAAAAAATTACATATAAAGAATTGCTGGAACTGTTTAACGGCTATTTTGTGCCTAAAGCAAACATAACGTACGCGTGTCACGTATTTTCACGTGTAACGAATCCCTCGAAGAATTCGTAACCAACTTAAGAGCAAAAAGTCAACCGTGTAAATTTGAAACACTGCAAGAGCGACTCATAAAGTCTATGTTTATTTGCAATATGCATACCAAATATAATTTCATACGAGAAAGGCTGCTGATGCAGGACGATCTTAAACTGGATGCAGCATTGGAACTGGCAAAGGGCGCAGTTATTGCGAGAAACCAAAGCGCGTCCATGCAAGGAGAGCATGATACAGAGGCGGTGATGTACGTAAATCGGTCTCGTCCCCAGTCAACACACCGTCCCCAGTCGGCACACAGGTCCCAGTCAGCATACAGACCCGGCACAACAAAGGTGTGGTAGATGTGGACAAGTGCATCGGTACAAGTGTCCAGCTGTAAATGTGAAGTGTCATAAGTGCAATAAAGTAGGTCACTATCAAAAAATGTGCCGGTCTGTTCAAGTGAACTACATAGAGTCAGCGGAGGACAATAATGATCAAACAAATTTTTTCATTGGTCACATTAAATCAGGACAGTCATCACAGTCAGACTGGCTAGTGAATATTTATGTAAATAACAAGGAGATCAACTGTATTTTGGATACAGGAGCTGATGCAAATGTCATGTCAATCAATGTATACAATAGTTTGGACATTAAAAACAAATTAGTTAACTGCCAAGCTAAACTGACATCCTATAATGGTAGTACAATAGAAGTTATAGGTGAACAAATGTTAAAATGTAGTGTATCTGTCAGTAACTCTTGCATTACAAAAAAAATAAAATTTAATATAGCTAATGTGTCATCACCTACTGTTTTGGGGAAAGATACATGCTCAGAACTAGGTTTAGTCAAAAGGGTGTTTAGCATTGAACAACCATGTCAGTCAAGTCAGTCATTAAATGAGCATAGTCAAAGTCAAATAAATGTATCTTTGCCTGAAAAGATAGTCAATCAGTCAGAAGTTAATACTTGTCAAAGTCAAAACAATGTCAGTTGTCAGAGTACACCATTGAATGGGAAGCCTAAATGTCAGTCGAGTCAGTCAAATCTGTCAAAGTCAGTTCAGCTTGATATCTCTAAATGTCAGTCAAATGAAACAAATGTGTTAACAAATCATATGTCAGTGCCTCAGTCAAATGTTAATCAAATAATGCAGTGTAATCAAATGTCACAGTCACAAAGTAATATGTCACACTTACAGTCAAATACTTACGTTAAAAATCTACTTACCAAATATGAGCATGTGTTTGTCGGTCTAGGTTGCTTGCCAGGGGAGTGCAACATACAAGTCAATTCAGGGATTCCACCTAAAATAGATGCTCCAAGGAAGGTACCATTTGCATTGTATCCCAGGCTGCAGCAAGAATTGAACAAGATGGAGCAGATGGGTGTCATCACTAAGGTCACGGAACCAACAGACTGGGTGAGTTCTCTTATTCTTGTTGAGAAAAAGAATGGTCAGTTGAGAGTCTGCCTTGATCCAAGGAATCTAAACCAGGCAATTTGTCGAAGTCATTATCCTATACCAACTGTTGACATGGTGCGTGCCAAAGTTGCTGGTGCCAAGTATTATTCCACCTTGGACGCTAGCAGTGGGTTTTGGATGTGTTGTCTTAACGAAGAGAGTTCATACCTCACAACATTTAACACTCCATTTGGCAGGTATAGATTTAAACGGCTACCATATGGTATCAATTGTGCGCCAGAATATTTTCACAGAATAATGACGGAAATATTTGGTGATATACCTGGAGTGACGGTTTATAGTGATGATTTATTGGTCTCAGGCTCAACTATAGAGGAGCATAATGAACGTCTTAAAATTGTCTTTGATAGGGCACAAAAACAAAATGTCAAATTTAATAAAGGAAAATGTTCATTCGCTGTCACACAAGTTAAATATTTGGGTCACATCTTCTCAGAGGAAGGAGTGACTCCAGACATGGATAAAATCAGGGCCATTAATGAAATGCCGTCACCGACTTGCACCAAAGACTTGCAAAGGTTTTTGGGCATGATTAATTATCTAGGCCCATTTATTAGTAATTTAGCAAGTGAAGTTGGCCCTTTAAGGGACTTGTTAAAAAAATATTCTGTCTTTATATGGAATGAAAATTATGAAAAAGTTTTCAACTGTCTTAAAAACCTAATTTGTCAGGCCCCAGTGTTAGCACATTTTAATGTAAAGGCACCTATAGTTTTATCAGTAGACTCTAGCAGTACAGCTGTTGGTGGAGTATTGTTGCAAAATAACCACCCTATATTATGTGTCCAAAACTTTAACTGCTTCACAGCAAAGAATGGCTCAAATTGAGAAAGAGCTTTATGCAATTGTTATTGCATGTGTCAGATTCCATCAATTTATATATGGCCAAACAGTTACTGTAGAGACAGATCATTGCCCTTTGATAACTCTGTTCAAAAAGCCACTCGCAGAGGTACCTACTCGTCTTCAACGAATGATGCTGAAAATTCAAGCTTATAGTCTAAATGTAGTATATAAAAAAGGTACACTTATGTTTATAGCCGACACTTTATCTAGAGCGGCTTTGTCTGAAACCAGTGTAGATGAACTTGATGATGATATCGTAGTACATGTCAACTCACTTATCAAGTCCTTACCAGTGTCGCCTGAGCGTCTTAATTGGCTGAAAGATGCTACTAAATCTGATGAGACAATGCAAATATTAAAAAACTATTGTTTTCAAGGATGGCCTGATGCAAAAAATCTAGTTTTGCCACAGGTACAAGAATATTGGCAGTACAGGCATGATTTGCATAGTGAAGGTGATTTGCTATTTAGAAGCAGCAGTATTGTAATACCAAAAAAGATTAGACCAGACATTCTTAAAATAATACATAGTGGTCATCTAGGGATAGAGCGCTCAAAATCATTGCTCGAGGAAATGTATTTTGGCCTTTTATGTCAAGTGACATTAAAAACTTAGTCGAGTCTTGTCCAACTTGCCTTTCACACAGAAATTCAAATCCGCCTGAACCTTTATTGTCTCACAAGTTGTCAAGCCTTCCATGGGAAAAAATGGGAATTGACTATATGTCTTACAATAATAAAACATACCTAGTAGTTGAGGACTATTACTCAAACTACATTGAAGTTTGTCAAGTTAGTACTACTAGTGCTAATATTCTAATAAAGACTTTAAAACCTATTTACATCCGTTACGGTATTCCTGTTGAGATTGTAACTGACAATGGCCCGCCTTTCAACTCTACTGAGTTTTAACAGTTTAATCTTGAATGGGGTATTAAACATACCACC
The DNA here is from genome assembly GCA_947623375.1 of Apotomis capreana. NCBI lineage: Eukaryota > Metazoa > Arthropoda > Insecta > Lepidoptera > Tortricidae > Apotomis > Apotomis capreana. Next base: position 7,105,900 of record OX392506.1, on the reverse strand, counting down.
TCTAGCCTATACTTACCCAGGTCAAATGGTCTTGTTGAGTCATGGGTTAAGATATGTAAGAAAATATTTGTTAAATGTGATGAGTCCGGTTGTGATCCCTACCTAGCACTTCTCCAATACAGAAATACTCCGAGAGGTAATCTAGCCTCTCCGGCACAATTGCTAATGTCTCGTAGCCTCAGGACTCAATTACCTACGCTTGGAGAGAAATTACGTCCTAAAGTAGTCAAGTTTGCAGAACATATAGAAAACAAAAAAAAAAAAATCAGGAAAAGGTAGAGAAGTATTATAATAGAAAAACAAGAGCATTACAGGAACTTAGGAAGGGAGACAGTATTTATTTTAAAACTAGGCCTGAAGGTAAGTGGGTGCCAGGAGAAGTCAGGGATGTCTGTGCAGAGCCCAGGTCCTATGTCGTTGGTAATTCAGAAGGGTTTGTCGGAAGAAGAAATAGGCAGCATATCCTGCTACCAAAATTAAGGTCAGTATCTCCAGATCCTGTGCAGGTCACACCCTCATGTTCAACACCTCATGCAAACCATTGTCAGGCTACTCCGGTTACACCACAGCTACAGTCACCTCAGGTACCCGCAGCAACTACACCGACTACAACACAGGTTTATACTAAATCCAGGTCTGGTCGAATAATTAAACCACCACAGAAGTTAGACCTGTAACTTAGGTGACTGTGATAAATGTAGGCTTGTGATCCTTATATAATGTCTTGTAATCCTTATGTAATATCTTTTAAGTTAATATAAACTTGTATTATGTTAAGTAGATACTAGTTACTTTTATTGAATAAGGGGGATGTTATGGTGGCAACACTATTAAGATCTATATGTACATTGTCTATGCTTGATCTTACGAATAAACATGTCGTCTTAACGTGAGTCTACTTTTAATTAAATATCACAAGTCATCGTCGATACCTTACACACGAATCAATAAAAAAACGGTTGCTATTAAAATACTTACATTGAACGAACTTTATTTTCGGACATCGCTAAGAACGCTGTCCGCCTTTTTTTTTCTTGACAGTTCCATAGTACTATCGAATACACTGATAACTCTACATTTTTAAACGAATATAAACCTTATTACAACATAATTAAGTGTCTATGGGTGTATTGTTAAGGTTATATCGACATATTTGTATCGACATAAACCAATCACTATTTATTTTTTTCTATTCCTGACAACACTTTGAGCTGTCAAGTTAGTTCGCCTAATTAAAATCCGGAGTTTAGAGTGCAATTTAACAATGCGTTCAGGGTGCTGATGCCACGATACTGCAGTGCTTCAGGAATGTTCGCAGAAGCGCAAGTGGGTTGTTTTCACGCGACTATGCGCAAGCGATGTACATCCCTGGTGCGCAGGATTCGGGCCAGCGCCAACAGCGTCCTGAAGATGATAGCTGAGCGCTTAGACTGTGTTTATGTAAACCATTGTTGTATGATGCACATAAACAAAGCCGTTAGATATAATTATAATTAAATACCTACCTATGTTACTAACAATAGTTTATAAGTACTTATTTCATTTCATTACTAACAAAACTGATCCATGTTGGTCGAAAAATAAATGATATTAATTTTTTTTATAAGATAAGATAAGAATTGTTTAATCAATTATGATTCACTGGAACCACTTTTGCACTTTTGATTATAAACCAAAAGCTCCTTAAAATTTTATGTTTTTAATATCGGTTAAAATAGTCACTTACACGAAACGTCTGTTGACGACTCACTAAATAACAAATATCTACTTAAAACAAAGCTCGTATCTCAGTGACAATCTATTTACTAGATGGGTGATTATCTCAGCGACAAAAAAATTGCGGCGGAATTGATAACTATAGTGTGAAACAATTGTTTTAAAAGTTTTCATTTTTTTCTGAAAAGAAGACACAAATTATTATCTTAAGCCAAATCGCAAAGTATTGTAAAAGTCATTTATGTTTAATAAATTTTTTTTTGCGGTTAAATGATAATTTTGGTGCAGCGTCCAGTATTCGTTGTTCCTCATAAATGTCTTTGATAGAACCAAATCATCAATGTTTTAAACTAAAATTGCTTTATTTTTAACCTTTATTAGTTTAAGTATCTTATAAGGATATATAATTAAAGATTAATACATAAATTGATACTCAAAATTGAACACTAAAAGTTGTCCTGGTGAAATTGACAATTTTGGTGGTAAATATTGAAAATGTGTTTATGGATGAACGAAACGCAACAAGACCAGCAAACGTGTGTTAACCTGTTCGTTTAGTTTCGCTCCGGCATGGAGCGATGACATACATGTCGTACCTTGCTGGATCTGTCCACTGAGCACGTAAATATCTAATTTTGGTGGGGTACAAATACGTTTTAACACAATTTTTGTGGTATATGTTTCTAGTGACTTAGCAATAATTGATTGTGTGTGAATTGTGTGTAAGACGTGTTAAAGGTTTCCTTTTTAAAATATAAAGTTAAATTGGAAGTAAATAATACGGATCTTTTTTTAAATATTTTTTTTAATCGTTTTTCTAATTTTGGTGGATCAATTTTGGTGGTTTTGGTGGTAATTTCAAAGTCACCAAAATTGCTTGATGCCACCAGAATTGTTAATTCTGTAATCTGTATATAATTACACATTTGTAATCGCTTTTCCAACACTTTTGACTCGGTGAATTTATTTGAAGTCAAGTATAAACACAATACATCTAATATTACAAGCTGTCGGTGAGGGTAATCTTAGCTTAGATATGCTTATGCTGGTGACGGATTATATAGCTCCAATCCTTTCCTATATTACTATTTTTTTTTCCTCTGGCACGTTTCCTACAATTTGGAAATGCGCCCATGTGATTCCTCTCCCTAAAACCCCTAATCCGTCGTACTTTTCACAGTATCGTCCTATGTCCATTCTTCCCGTCTTATCCAAAATCATTCAATCCTTTGTAAATCCACGTCCCTCATCACATCTAAATAGACTTAACTTGTTCAATTCTTTAGCACAACCACCGCTTTGGTTAAGATCACTGACGACATTTGTCTTAATATAGAATATAGAAAGGTGAATATATCGGTGCTAATGGTGCTCCTAGATTTTAGTAGTGTTGATTTTGATATTCTTCTCAGTTTACTTAGTACTTTAAATATATCTCCAACTTCAACTGGTTTCGTGATTACCTCTTTGGGGGGCAACATCGGGTTCGAGTTGATGACCGATTTTCTAGCTGGTGTGAACTGTCTGCTGGTGTCCCCCAAGGGGGCATACTCTCTCCATTACTCTTCTCTGTCTTCATTAACGGAATCACCAACCACAGTCACTCTCCTCCTCGTTTCATGTCTATGCAGATGATTTGCAGCTTTATGCGGTAGCCAGCATTGATGATTTTGGCTCCTTTGTTTCGCAAATCAATTTAGATCTGGAATCAATCCGTGCTTGGGCTTGATTCTTTGGTTTGATGAAGAATGCCAAGAAGTCGCAGGCTATTGTCGTTGGAAGCCCCTTATTTCCAAGCTTTCAGATCAAGTTAAGCCAGTTATTTTCTTTGATGGTACGCCTGTACTTTTCTCTTCTACTGTAAAAAAATTTGGCATTACCATAGATCAATCTTTGCCATGGACACCTCATATTTCAGAGATAAATAGGAAACTTTTCGCGTCCCTTCATTCATTGAGGTGTCTGCAGAATTTCCTTCCTCTTCATACGAAGATCATGCTTGTCCGCTCTCTTTTGCTTTGGTCTCCGCAAGTTGCTTCGTTTGTCTGCCATTTACTTGTGTTTAACACTCATATACTCAAAGGTTAATTGGAAGAAGTCTCTTTAAGGGATACGTTTGTTTTTGTACATGCTTATTTTTTTGAAATGTATGTAGTTTTTAGGATGGCTAATCTCAAGAAAAATCAATCAAGAGAAGTCCTCGAAAAGAAAAAAATATATATTGTTGTTAAAAACGAGTTGGTGATTGTATTGTCATAGATATTTTGGTATAATTGAAATGATTAATTAAACATATACTTTCTTTTCATTTCCAGCAGGCAATTTCGTTGACAAATATTAATTTTAGCACAAGTAACTAATTTTGGTGTAGATGTACAATTTTGGTGGCAGGCAAATTACTAAAATCATAATATCTTTAAAACTATTATGTATAACAAAGGGCCATTACTACACAATATTGGTTATGACTTTATTCATATTATTGATATATAATTTTGACTCTTACATCAAAAATAAAAAAAATCACCAAAATTAGGTAAATTTCGAGCTTGTTGAAATTTACCCAGATACGAGGTTTTGAAGAGCAGTGACATAAATTTTAGTGAGTTTTGGTTGTCACCAGGCGATAAATATTCAAACTCAGTTTCGTATGCAGCAACTATTAAGTGTAGAAACGGAAGAGCACTACATATATTATACAGGCTGTAATCGTTAAGTGTAGCCAGGCGATAATTCCGTAAATATAGCAAATATCAGAAAACATCTAATTGATATCGAAAGTGAGTTACCCAATGAGTAAACATTAATAACTTTTTTAAATAAAAGCAGAAATATCCTAAATATTAACTTCAAAACCTCCCGTACATTTAGTACCTACGCCGTTCGTTGAAAGACTAAAGTAACTACCATGGTCTAATAAAACAAGGTCTTCCATTCCCAGAGTGACACAAGCCTACGTCACAATAACATTGCCACTTTATTTCAACATAACATGTTATATGGGTACATTATAACTATGGTTAATTAGTTTAAAAAAATATTTATAGTTCTATAATTTTCATTTATATGTATTTCATCTTAAATTTTACAACAACACGTCATTTTTAATTATTCGTTAGCAATATCTTCCGATGCACGAAATAAACTTCAGACGTTCGGGTAATTCTAATGACACTACTGGCATCACAGGATAGTGCTGTCACATTTGACAATCCGTCATATTGTCCCTGACCGTCATCCTTGTCTAACGCGTGTTAATTGTTATTTCCTTCTCGCTTACATTCAGCAATCGCAGCGTTTTCCTAACTGTTCACGTCGTAAGCTTGGTAATTAATGTTTGTTACGAAAATGGTTGGCTGTTCTATTAGGAACTGTAAGAGTAGGAGTGAAATGGGCATAATAAGATTTTATGAGAAAAAAGAATCCGTAGCCAATGAATGGCTTCGCTATTGTGGGCTGAAAACATGTAAAAATGGTATGTATACATACTTATCGACAATAATTACTATTAATAATAAAATTTTAAGTTCTATGTCTGCTTGTTGACTAAAATACATTGCCGGCTATGTCGCTTCAAGATTTATGGGAAAGTACCCACATCTTGGGAACCTAACTCGGAACCTGACTTAGAACCTGGAAGTGGTTCCTGTGAGTGGATTAACTTTATAATTTAAAAAATAAATTGATTTATGTTAAGAGCTCATAATGGAAAATGAGTTCGAGAAATACCATGGCCGGACACTATGCAAAGATAAATATGCTGGTGCGTTGTGTGTAACAAATCTGCGTTAGTGCTAAGGTTCGTCATTATTTTTATAGGGTTTGATGAGATAAAACTACCTAAGTAAAGTTGGATGAAAATCGTAAAATTTATCTTTAAAAGCCTAGCTGATATAATAATAATAATAAATAAATATTAAGGGACAATCTTACAGAAATCGACCTAGTACCAAACTAAGCAAAGCTTGTACTATGGGTACTAGACAACGCACGATAGACATAATATATAAATACAAATACATATATAGATAACATCCATGACCCAAGCACAAATATTCGAGTTCATCACACAAATACTTGGCCTGGCCGGGATTCGAACCCAGGACCGCCGGCTCAGTAGGCAAGTGCTTTAAAAAGTGAGCCAACCGCGTCGGCATATTGTACACAAGCACGTCAAAAACAATACCCTCAAATAGAAATGCTTATTAGAAAATACTTTGCTTTGCTTAGTCACAACGAGGACATACTCGTAGTTACATAAGACTAAAAGAATTAAATAAAAAACATCGTTAGTATTCAACTCCAGAAGAAATTAAAACGAAAATAGCTTAAAGTGTCGAATACCGTTTATTGATTAGATGTGGATTCGTTTTTCAAAAGTTTCTCTTGTATAGATAAATAAAATTTTGATTTAATATATTAGATTTGTTTTATTGTACTACCTATGTTTCTACATGAATAACTTAAAATTAATGCCGTTTAAATATTTTTCACCGTTGGTTAAAATTCTCCCACATTTTAAAGTTTGAGAATCTGTGAACAGCATGATGACGTAGGCTTGTGTCAGTCACGTGGTTCGCGAGTCTCGGAATGGAATACCTGGCGGAGTATATTATTATACCATGGTAACTACTACTACTTTCTCTACTCATTTCACCATTATCAAATGATTCATGAATTGTTTTTTGAATGAATTGTTGTTCATATCAATCAATTATCATTTTCAAGTCAGTTAAATGTACTGATGATGAAAGTTAGATATTTTCATTCAATTGTTTTATAAAGCAACCCACACCCGGAGTTTCACCCCGCAGTTCACCGAGCAGGTCCGCGTGTGTTGCTAAAGTTTGGCTTAAAGGACCATAAGCCATGTTTAACAAATGTTACATTTCTTTTTTTATAAAGGTAGTTTTATTATTTTATTCGTGCAAATAATGAATCTCAAGCAGTTTTATCTATTCTATTCTATTTTTTTTTTAAATGGCAACCGGTCACAGTTAAGCGACCATTACTGCCAATGTCTCGTTGCCAATCGCACTCGGCGACTAGATAGAGGATTGATACCACGTTGTACGGTGAGTTGATAAAATCGTGCTTTTTGTAAAGTGATAGCGATTTACAAAAAACCACACGGACTATCGGGCCTTGACCCAGGAAGGGCTATGTACGCTTCAAGTTGAATTCTTCATTAGCTATTCACACATTCGTTTGATCACTGCACAATACGCTATCAATACTACACATTGAACGACAAAAATGAATAAATAACGAAAAACAAAACCTAAACGCATGCGGCCATCTTAAGTCACGGACCGGAAGTCAAGCAGTTTTATCTCTTACGACGCCGACGTTCTTGGGGTCTGTAAGTCGTCGTACTAAATGTATGGGAGGGTTAGAAGTTAATATTTGGGATATTTCTGCTGTTATTTAAAAAAAGTTATTGATGTAATTTTACTCATAGAGTAAAACTCACTTTCGATATCAATTTGTTTTTTTCTGATATCTGCTATATTTACGGAATTGCAGCACACTTAACGATTACACCCTGTATATAATCTAAAAGCATCCGTTGAAAGGCGTTAAATTGGTAGCCCTACTGTTTGTTGATACCTTTTTAATAAAAGTCATCATAACCTAAGCTACGTGTTTTCCTGTATATACTTGAAAGAACTATGAACTACTCTCACCTAATAAGTTTTTTTTCCATTTCAAATTTACGACACACAACACTCCGTCTAAAATTGCGGTTTTTTCTTGTTATTTTGCTACTCTAGTGCTATTTTCACCAATATTGGACGGCAAAGAATCTGTTATTCACTGCTTAATTGAAATCTGCTTACCGCCGGATATTTTTTTAAATACTCGGTCATAAAATATAGTACGCAGTTCCTCCTTTTTTCGCTCCATAGCAGCAACCGGTGCAGCCACGGTGCTAACCACGTTGTCGGAATTAAACGAGTGGCAATAGCGGAAACTAAAGAAAATATGATTCTTTATGATTACAATATATGTGATGATTACGATTTGTTGTACACCCATCCTGCACTAATAATCTCTCAGTTACTTAACTGTATGTCCCTGGGTGTCACTCGGCCATTTTTAATTATTTGTAAGTTTAATAGTAAGTAGGTACATTTGTGCCAGATCGCAGGTATTTGTGGGTGAAATCTGAGTGCGATCTGGGACTTAACGCATTACCGCCCGTGGTTATTCTAAACTTGTACGTTTTTTATGGGCCAGGAAGTGACGTAAATAAATAAATTTGATTTTTTATTTTGTTACCAGGAAATCAGGCTTCTCGACGAGGTTAGAAGCCAACAATGGAGCATACATTAAAATCGAGAAAGGAAAAAAAATCGGCTCATCAATATTGTATGAGGTACCTATATAGTTAAGTTTACGACATAACGACCAGTGACCATTTCCTTTTTGGTGTTTCCTTACTTTTTTTAAACAATACATTTTTATTTAGTATATGTCGTAATAAATGGTTAAATACTGAGAAATAGACAAAAACACACTTTTATAATAAACTTAAACGATATTATAGAACTTAAATGAATAATAAGTAAAACTAAAAGAGTTCTATGAACCGTTCCGGAAGGTAACCTGGCTCCTCCTCCTAGTGTCGTTTTTAGGGTTCCGTAGCCAAATGGCAAAAAACGGAACCCTTATAGATTCGTCATGTCTGTCTGTCTGTCCGTCTGTCCGTCTGTCCGTCTGTCCGTCCGTATGTCACAGCCATTTTTTTCCGAAACTATAAGAGCTATACTGTTGAAACTTGGTAGGTAGATGTATTCTGTGAACCGCATTAAGATTTTGATGCAAAAATAAAAAAATAATAATAAATATTGGGGGCTCCCCATACTTAGAACTGAAACTCAAAATTTTTTTTTTCATCAAACACATACGTGTGGGGTATCTATGGATAGGTCTTCAAAAATGATATCGAGGTTTCTAAAACATTTTTTTTCTAAACCGAATAGTTTGCGTGACAGACGCTTCCAAAGTGGAAAAAAGTTGGTCCCCCCCCCTCTAACTTCTAAAATAAGAAAATGAAAAATCTAATAAAAACATATGATGTACATTACTATAAAAACTACCAACGAAAATTGTTTTGAACGAGATCTAGTAAGTAGTTTTTTTTTAATACCTAACTTTGCAAGTTTGCACCTAATTTATATGGGGCGCTATACATACCAGGTGCAAACTTAACTTAAACACTTAGGGATGGAAAGTGTTTGTACGGAACCCTCGGTGCGCGAGTCCGACTTGCACTTGGCCGGTTTTTATTCTCATTGCTGGAGGATCGTGACCTCTACGAATTATTTTGTGGACGATAGCTTTCCACTTGTTGCGGTCTTCAGCGCTGAACCTGGCTCGAAGGTCCCTAAAATACCAGCGGAATTTCCAAACTGTATCGTCAGGGAGATCCTTTGAGCGAAGTAATAAATTATATTTAGATCATTCATATTTTTTGGCTTTTCCTATAATTTCCTCTCATAAGTCTTTAAAATTGACCACTGGATGACTTGTTCCAGATCCATCCAGAAACAACGGAGAAAGAAATCAATAAAATGATATGTGTTAAGAAAAATTTGGGGTCATTTAGTGGCCAACAACTCTTACCCACTTTCGGAAGTCTCGAAAAGGAAGAAGGTATGAATATTTAAATAATTACTAATTTAGTTCTACTACTTTGACCACAATCAGCTAATATTCAATTATGGTGTAACAATGTCGGGCAATTTAACAACTGTAAATATAATGATTTCTACGCTTCAAATCACTGAATTTAGTGGATTCATAATAAGGTAAAAATCAGTCTAATCGTTTAGTTGTCATAACTATTTATCTTATTTTTAATAGTTAGTAAGAATATTGATTATGAACCAGAAGAACAGATGGCACTTTTTTTACTATTTTTTTATGATATAGGAACTGAGAATGTTAAAGGAGTGGATTGTGTGAAGTTCTCAAATGCACAAGAATCAGACAAGATTTATGAGAAAACTCTGTGGGTCTTCTTTAATGAGACCGCGAATCATTGGGTTCCTGTCAGGTACATAAATCAGATTAAATTTGTTTTTCAATAAAATAAACTTATTAAGTATAGATATTTAATGACGTTACCGAGTTATACAAATCGACGTTTCGTTCTCAACTGTTTCCAACTCCAGAACACAACCAATTGATACAAATTATGGAAACTGAATAGGAAGGATATTTTGTCCGGAAGGAAGTCTTCTCGGAGCGTTTCAATTTGTGCCCTTATTACTATAGAATTAGTCAATTTGCGGAGAAATTTTGAACAAAAATAGATACCTAGTATACAGCGTGTATATTTGATAAAACCGCAAATAGTAGCCAGACGGAGATTTTAGTACTACAATCTGATTTTTATAACAATTATTAATCAACTGCCATAGCTTAATTTCGTTGGAATATTTTCTTAACAGCAATGTATGGCGTAGTTATTACTGCGACAGTTGTCACATAACGATGTTTAGTTTCAACAAACTACAAACAAACAAATACTTTGCGTGCTGAATTATTTTGTATGGAAAAAAAAGTTCGTTTTTTTTAATAATTTACGTATCAATATATTAATAAGCGCCTATACTAAGACCCCGTAAAGTTTGCGATTATATCAATTATACACGCTGTATACCCACTAAATATTTTATTAATGAGCACAAAAATCAGAATTGTCCGACACAGGAAATTTCTTTACCATTTGGACGAGGAAATAGTCGGAAAACAAAACCTCGATTCGTATGGAAAGCATTGGCATTTCCTCTTGAAGTTTAGTCAGTACCAAAAAGAGTAGAAATTTAAAAGTGGCAGTACTGTAGTGTCGTCCCTTTCTAATCAATCTAAGAAAACGGGGACTACACTACAGTTGTGCCACTTTTTAATTTCTACTCTTTTTGGTCAGACTGTAGGTATCTTGTAAGACACATACCGGGTGTAACCGACAGCGTACCGAAAACGAAAACTGTAGGTTTAGACCATAATCACGAACTGAAAACGAGTGTTCATTTTCTCGGAAAACTCAAGGATAAGATTTTCCAAAATAAATAATAAAATACTTAAACGGGTTTACTCACGTCGTAGAAGTCGAATAACGCTCGACATGTTTCGAACATGATGTGTTGTTTAAGTATTTTAATATGTCTGAGACTCACGATAGTTTTCTATGTAAAATAAATAATAAAACTCGACGCGCAATGAATTGCGTCCAATTCTCTCGGGTGCAGACGCGCGGGGAGGGGAGCACGCGGCAAGCATCGACCGGTCCACGCGCTCCCCACTCCACTCACGCGTCAGCGCAAAACATTATTACAAACATTACGCCAATGCTCATCGAATGACATGAATAAATGCACTCACAAAAACAACGCAACCACAGATCACAACTAGTGTACTACCTAACACCAATAACAACTGACCGATGAATTAAAACAGTCTAAAAAGATTATTTTCATACAAGCAAGTAAAGCAAATAAAATGTGCGGGTAGGTAAACATTAATGCGGGTAGGTAAATAAAACAGTGCGAGCGCACTGGCCTGGCGGATCAATGACCGGCCAGTACCGTTATCTTTCCCTACCCACGCGCCTGTGTTATACCGTAAAGCTTACATAATACTGTTTGTGATACATTGCGTGTTTTGCCGAAAATGCTATTTTCATGCGATTTTTCATGAAAAATTGTTACCGGTAGAGTTCGATTAACGGAAAAATAAATAAAAAATGAAAACTCGCTAAGAAAATTTGTGAATTTTCTCAAAGAAATTTCCACGATTTTCCAGCCCAGAATAATGGTCTGAAGCCATGGTTTCAGTTTTCGGTACACCGTCGGTTACACCCTGTATATCATCATATTTCATCATCAAGAGTCAATATTTTTTTGAAACAAAGAAAAACTAATTTAAAATAATCTTTATCTACGCACATATCATTATTGCTCTAAAATGCGTTCAGAAATCGTAGGAAATGACCAGCATTATTACAACCAATTTTACTATGAGATTTTTTTTGTCTGTGGTAGTAGGTAAAATCTGTACTGTAATGTTATTACAGTACCGATTTTTGTAAGGTTACGAGTTTAAATTAGGAACAGCTGTCAAAACACAAATTGGTCTCTATTCTAGTATCCATAGATATTAATATTGTTATCGATACGAAACGTCAATTCAGTATGTTTTTTTATAAAAACCGCACGACATTTGATCTCGAGTGACATGAGAATATGGATACATTCGTTTGTATATGATTTAGAAAAAAAAAAACATTCGTCTTGACGGAGGTTCGAATTGCCGCCATTATTGTTGTCATTTGTTTGTTGGTTCTTTGCTGTTACGAAAGTAGAATTGTGAAAAGTTTATTGTTATTCACATTTTAGTTGAAAATATAGTTTCAATGTAAATGTAAATTACAACTATTACAATAAATAATCTGTTTTATGTATTTGTTCAGATTTATTTCTTAATGCATTAGTATATGTCGTTCTTAGATATTTTACAGGTAGCACTAGTGGTGCCGGTCATTTCCTTATGGCTTCTGAACCCATCTTAGAGTACTTATGATATGTGTTTAGATAAAGTAGTGTATACAACTGTACATAATTAGGCCTTAAAACACTCGTGTGATCCTATTATGAAACTCGCTCACGCTCGTTTCATAAAACCACACTCTTGTTTTAATGCCTCTTATTATGTATCAGTTGCATAAACTACTATTATAACTCAGTTGTAGTAGTAGTTGTAATAGCGCTTCGACTTCTCATGATACTTGTATTTTTTTCAAAATACATATTTTATTAAGATTCGTTCTATAAAAACATTACTTTATTTTTTATTTCAGATATAAGACCAAGAGGATTGACGCATGGCATGGGTACTTTTTAGAGCATGAGATATGGGATTTCTTTAATTTTAAGGACGTTGTCGATGTGAACGTTTTCAAAGTGGACTGTAAGTCCTCTTATGATTATAATTATAACAAGCAGTGCAGTATACATATACATACGTAATTTATTGTTACTTATAGAATATGTATTGATTTATGAATCACAAGAACACAAGGCACTTCTTGCACCGATATATATATATTTATAATTAAGGAACTGAGAATAAAATTAAGAAAATAAAAATTAATTATTACTTATTAATCTTATTACGTGTAATAAATTACAAAACGAAACTTAATAAAAAATCAGTATGTAGTAAGTGTACATTATTTGTTAATTTTTTCTTAAATACAAGTTACAGAATCTTTTACCGACTTATGATGATTAATTTTCAGTTAACTGCACGAGTACAAAAAGAGCTGTTGAAAATGTATCTGATCGCACACATGACAAAATGAAAGGACACAAAAATATAAAAAAAGACAAGCCTAGAAAATTTGGGATTATACCCTTCCCTTACACTGAGGAAAAAGTGAAAAAAATCGCAGAGACTTTGCCAAAGGAGTATGATTTAAGACTTCAAGGACTTGTAGGACCAGTATTGTGTGAGTATTGTGATAATAGTAGATTGTACGACAAGTGCATAAAACGCATCATTTTACACGAGACGTTTATCCATCCGAGCGCGCTTGCGAGCGAGGATGAATATAAAGTCGAGTGTAAAATGCGTTTTATGGACGAGTTGCACACTCTACTTTTCACTTCGATTGCGAGGAAATGAAACTGTATCATGTAAATAACATATATACACATATCATGTATACCTACTTAAAAACAAATTTAATTAAAATTTAAAGTAATATTTTAAAAAGTAATAAATGATAGTACATAAAAGTTACAAGTTTATTTCAAGAAGTTTTATTGTGTACTTTGGCTGTTGGTATATTTGCCTTGGTCTTAGAATACTAACAAAACGAAATAAAATAAAGAGTTAAAACCCGTTCTAGACCTTCCGATCCGATCCGATTTATCGGAAGAAATCGGATAATGTGTAGTGCAATTATTAGGATCTTATACACTACACATACAGGATCGGATCGGAAGGTCTGGAACGAGTTTTATTGTATGAAGTTTTATGTTTTTTTTTTTTAACTGTTTATTAAGAACCTTTTTCGTGTGGCTGTTGGACCGATCGCCTTGGTCTTCGACGACGATTTTACTTTATGCTCTAGAGCATAAAAAGCGACTATATGTCGCCTACGCACAGCATAAAGTCGAACTTTTAGAGCGAGAGAAGTGAAAAAGGTTTATTTGCAGGTATTGTCACAACAGAGCGTTATTACTTTGATTATTAATACAGGTTGGTATAGTTTTGTACATACAACCAATACGATTGGTCGATTATTGCACGGCTCCGCTCCGCAACGCCTCGGAGGAAATACACTACTTCACCATGAAAAAGGGATTAGCCGTTTTCAACCAAAAACTTGTTTTCCCACCAATTTCCGCCATCCTCGAGACCATGGCCGACTGACTCAACAAATTCACAACAATTTTTTTAGTGCGTGGCTCTAGTGTGTACAAAAGATGGATATCTTCTCGGTCACGAAAAAAAGATTTGTCCGCACCAGATGTTTTCGAAGTTTGTTGACGAAAAGGAAGGTTAAGTTAGACCTGCGACTTCAATGTGCCGTGCTGTCTATCAATCGATGTAATACAAACAATTACAGATACAGAAGCATGTCAATCTTCCTGGGCTTTTGCTACTACGGCAGCTGTGGAAGGGGCTCTGGCTAGAAGTCTTGGCGGCACTTTGAAGAAACTCAGCGAACAAGCCCTTCTGGATTGTTCTTGGGGGTATGTATATAATAAAAATAACCCGTATCATATCGTTCAGTGATCTATGTATGGATCACTAAAGTCACACTCATATCATCATCGACAGCAGATGATGCAATATCATACAAGCAACCGATACAAAAATGGATCACTGGAATGGAAGAATACCTATGAGTCAGAGTTTTTTCCGGTAGAAGGATCTACAATGCCCGCCTAAGGTATATAGGACGCTAAGCAACTAAGATTAACAGGTTGAACAATTCGATAGCTCGCGCATCGGTTCGGTGGTCTAATGGGTAAAACGAACTGACGCGGAAATCCGTTGGATACGCAGGTCAAATTCAGGATTCTGTAGGATGATACGATCCTAGTGAAGAAGTGTTTACATCGAAGCGAAAAATTTAAAATTCAGCGGACATTGTTTAAACAAGAAACTGATAAAAATGACATCTTGTTAACCAAGTTTTTATAATTTTTATGAAAAATTAGAATGTTAATATTTTTGTAATATCATATATATATATAAAGGCCTAAGTTACATACCATTTTTTCAAGTCACTTTCTTACATCTTATTTTAGGGTTGGTCTACTCCTAGTACTCCTACTAGTATTACTATTTCACAGATTTGGAAATAAAGGCTGTAAAGAGGGGACGGATACGGACTCCTATGAGTGGATAATGGAACATGGCCTACCTACAGAGCAAAAATATGGCTCATATACCATCAAGGTACACATCATTTATTAGAGTAATAATAGGGAATGGAAATGCAGTTCAATTCTGGTCAATGATCTGGATCATGATAAACATTATTTATTACAGAGTAATATGGATCGGAAATGAATCATTCAAAAAAATTGACCAGACCCCGTTCAAATTGACACACACATTTAGATTAACGAGATGTAATATAGCATAGTGCCGAAATTAAATTTTATCTACGAATTATTTGTACATTTTCTTTCAGAACGGATTTTGCAAGATGGAAAATATGACAAATACCTACAAAATCAAGGGATATTCTAAGGTGACTCCAAACAGTGTCGAGGCTCTCAAGGTAACAATAAACAATAATATATATTGATTTAATTATATACAGATGTCTGTCGCATGCATCCGGAAAGGCGGGCCACAATAACAACCCAATGGATCCCACAAGATGGATATCGGAACATAGGCAGACCGAAAAGGAGATGGCGGGACGGTCTGGACGCATTCTGCAGATAATGGCAGAACTGTACTGGCAATTGGGTCGAGTGGAGAAGAGGAGGCCTTTGCCCAGCAGTGGGACAAATATTAAATATATATATATATTAAAATCCAAGTTGTACAAAATTATACGCGGTTCACTATATTGGAAGTGGGGCTATAGGTAACCCATGGTTTTTTATCCGGCGCAGTGTTCTGACCGCTAAGCTACCGCTCATATTAGTTGTAAAATTTGTATATGAGTAACTAGCTGTTGCCCGCGACTTCGTCCGCGTGGAACCATTATCTTGAAAATTTTACATCTAAGTAATGTTGAAATTGCTAAACGTGCTTTTTTTGCAATTGTATACGAAATAGTAACGAACCCTTCGTACGCGAGTCCGACTCGCTCTTGGCCTTTTGATGAGTCAGTCAGTCAGGATACTTGCATTTATATATATTAGCGGATTTCCCCATACAAATTTTGCACCCCTTTTTAACCCCCTTAGAGGTGAAATTTTCCAAAACGCTGAAATTACCTACTTTTTTTGTTTTTGATTATTGAAATTTTCCAAAACGCTGAAATTATTTTTTTTGTATTTGATTACGTAAGCTTTCTACAAAGTTTCAAGTCTCTAGTTCAAAAAAAAAGTTTCTCCCATATAAACCTTGCACCCCTTTTTAACCCCCTTAGAGGTGAAATTTTCCAAAACGCTGAAAGTACTTTTTGTGTTTTTGAATAAGTAGATAATCTTTCTACAAAGTTTCAAGTTTCTAGCTCTAAAAAAAAAGTTTCCCCCATACAAATTTTGCACCCCTATTTAACCCCCTAAGACATTGATTTTTTCAAAATCGCTTCTTATCTCTTGTTAACTTTATAAATGCAACCTAGTGTGCAAATTTCAACTCTCTAGCATTTGTAGTTTCGGCTCTGCGTTGATGAGTCAGTCAGTCAGGACACTTGCATTTATATATATATAGATTAGCGGATTTCCCCGTACAAACTTTGCACCCCTTTTTAACCTCCTTAGAGGTGAAATTTTCCAAAACGCTGAAATTACTTTTTTTGTATTTGATTACGTAAGCTTTCTACAAAGTTTCAAGTCTCTAGTTCAAAAAAAAAGTTTCTCCCATATAAACCTTGCACCCCTTTTTAACCCCCTTAGAGGTGAAATTTTCCAAAACGCTGAAAGTACTTTTTGTGTTTTTGAATAAGTAATCTTTCTACAAAGTTTCAAGTTTCTAGCTCTAAAAAAAAAGTTTCCCCCATACAAACTTTGCACCCCTATTTAACCCCCTAAGAGATTGATTTTTTCAAAATCGCTTCTTATCTCTTGTACACTTTATAAATGCAACCTAGTGTGCAAATTTCAACTCTCTAGCATTTGTAGTTTCGGCTCTGCGTTGATGAGTCAGTCAGTCAGGACACTTGCATTTATATATATAGATCTATAAATGTATAGCAAAAATAAAATAAATTGTTACAGATTGCGCTGATAAAGCACGGTCCTCTAACAGTGACTATAGACCGGTTTGCTGCAGACGAGTACAAGTACGAAGGAGTGTTCTACGATACTAATTGGTAAATACTTATTTTACATCAATTTTAGAACTTTACCGCTGTCGAGTATTTGATCATGTTCTTTTTCCGCACGGAACATTAAATGGGATATGAATATGAGTTTTGCTTTTCCATAGTCCGGTAAAATTGTCCGTTAATAATTCGTGCATTATAAGATAAGAAAGAAAGAAATAAGTTTATTTAGCGTTGTAGATGTATCATGATTGTGTGAGTAATATAGGTGAAATTTTGCAAAAAAGGACGTCAGTGCCCGTACCATGAGTTTACGGTGACAATGCTCGCTAGCGACTGCGTAAACGATTTGTATGGAGAATTATAGTTCTACAAAGTAACGCTAGGGGCGCTGGGGGGGCGCTACTATTCTCCATACAAATCGTTCACGCTGTTGCTAGCGAGTACGGTCACGTTAACTCGTGGTAAGGGTAGTTGTTGTTCGTTTTCTTAAGGAGCTAGTCCGTGACCTCACAGATTGGGATTCGGTTTTGGGTGAAAACTGAGAAGTTCTTATTTAAATCGCGTAAGAGCGAGCGAGACGTGTATAAAACGCGCTTGCATTCTGACACACGCACTTCATGACGCTGATTTTCAGTAACGCCTGGCATTATGATAATTGTGTTTATCCGACGATACATGAGTGCGAGGCCAATAAGGCCTAGTTTCCCCTCTGGGTTGGAAGGTCAGATGGCAGTCGCTTGCGTAAAAACTAGTGCCTACGCCACATCTTGGGATTTAGGTAGCCGACCTCGATTGAGAATTCATTCTCAAAAATGGGACAAAGGCTAGGAGGATGATGATGATATGAGTGCGAGACTGACAGATTACTTTATCACATATTTGTTGCCTTTAGAGGAACGTCGGATATATTGCGGTATCAGAACTAATTTCTTAAAAAAACTACTTTATCTTTGTTATTGTCTGAAATTTACGATGTATTTCCAAAAATCTCCTCCCTGTACATATAACACTTTGAAAGCATTTTCTATGAACATTATTATCTTTCTAGAAATAAGGTTAAGGGTGCGCCTCCACTGAAGCGGAGCCGATACGTGCGGAATCGACCAATCACAAAAGAGATACAAATTTCAATTCAGGTGATTGATTTATTCCGCACTTCTTTGTTCCGCCTCGCCTCAATGGACACGGACCCTAATATTCGCCATGATTAAGATAAAACTCGGCGCCTCTCTCATTAATTGGGTGGATCTTCTTTCTTTCTTGTTGAAGTGAAACTTCTAATGCGACTTCCAACAAGGTTGCGTTAAACGTTTAACGTTACTTTAACTTAAGGGTCATTCTACGAGTTCGTCCGGATTTGGTGTCAGAGTCCAAATCAAGAGTATAAATAAACATATTTCACAGTTTATTATTTTATATAAATATCTTCACAATTTACGCAAATGGAGTATCTTTTAGAATTCAGCTAAATCTAATAATTTATAAAATATTAAAAAAAAACTCACGAAAATTTCATTTCCTTCTTACCTAAAATAGCGGACCGTAAGTTCATGAATTTGAAAAAAATATTATTTACTAATTGTCCTTTTGTTTCTTAATTGGATGTTAGAAAACACATAATTAATGTTATATTTTTACATGGTAACACTAGTTAAAATATATTTTTCTTAGAGAGAACGCAGTTTTGTCCTTTGTCAAATGAAATACTTCATTTCCTACCGCAAAATTTGAAACGTGTCGTAAGTCTGAACGCGCCTGTATTTACCTAGAACTATAATGCCTGCACCTTTTGCCCACCTCATTCTACCGTACCGTCTCAGAGAGGAAGATCGCGCGCGAGTGATATAGAAAATATTGCGATTCTCTCCGCTGGATAACCATTTTGTCACAAGTAAGTACTCATTATTATCCTGTTAGTAATATGATATCCTTTATTAGGCGTCATTTCTCTGGTAAATTATTTATTAACATTTAGGTGGATGTTCACTCTTTTAGATTTATGTCCTTGAAGCACGTAAGAATGTGTAGTAATTTGGAATTAAATGGTAAAAATTCATTCCGCTCCAATGCATTTCCTTCCATTCCTTCCAATATTTTCGAGGAAGGAAATTAATCAATTTGGCAGGAAATGTTTTATTGCTTTTGGTTAAGGCATATAATATAATAGATGATCGGGACGAATTCAAATAATTTTACCAACGTATGTCGGAGGTTACTAGAAATAAAAAATGGTTCATGGCTTTTGTCAAAAAAATGTTATATACAGGTTTTTTTTTGCATTTTTTGTTAGCCAATAGTAAATTATATTTGCTTGCATTTTTACTTCTTGTATTTATATTTTGATAAATACTTTTGTCATATTATCATTTATCTTTTTTCTCCAACGTGTCTAAGCTTTTTTTTAGAGTGCAGATTAATTTTCTGATTGATACCTGTCATTTTGAGATCTAGCAGCAATTACTACAGCTAGCCTTGACTAGAAAGTAGCAACGTCGTTAATAAAAGAACTATACACTAAGTAATCTAACACGATTATTTAATCATACATACATATTAAGAATTGTTATGAACATTTTGGAAACCAAGCCGAACCTAGCCAAGTTTATGCCACATTAAAATTTTATAATATCGTCAGGAATGGTACGTTGGTAAAATTATTTGGATTCCTTCCGCGTATCGTGTATTACCAACTTTTACTCTAAAAGTTATTAATATTATATACATGTAATATTCCTTTATTTGAACATTAATTTCCAGTAGTTGACACTCCATATTTCGCATATATCGCTATGAACTTATAATGTGGTAATGGGAAATAATGCAATATTCATAAGCACAGAGATTTAGCTCACTGACACTGACTATAAAAAAAAATTGGGCAAGTGCGAGCCCGACTCGCGCATGAACGGTTCCGTACCTATACATATATATAATCTATAACAAGTTTGTTGTATGGGAGCCCCCCTTAAATATTTATTTTATTTTATTTTTAGTATTTGTTGTTATAGCGGCAATAGAAATACATCATCTGTGAAAATTTAAACTGTCTAGCTATCACCGTTGTTGAGATACAGCCTGGTGACAGACGGACGGATGGACGGACGGACGGACGGACGGACGGACGGACGGACGGACGGACGGACAGCGAAGTCTCAGTAATAGGGTCCCGTTTTTACCCTTTGGGTACGGAACCCTAAAAATGACACTTAGGTATTAATATAATAGACAAGACTTATATGGCTTATTGTATCTTGTAGGTAATGTGCTGAGAAATATGGCAACGACAATGAAAAAGAAGACCCGAAAGACGAAAAGTTAGCAAAGGACAGGGATCGAAAAAAGTTAAAATATGCTGAAATTAAGAGTAATCCAGAACTTAATGCCATTTTCATTTTCAAGAAAATGAGAAACAGCGATATGTTTTAAGAAAGGGGAGAAAGAAGGTCGTCGGCATTCAAGAAATGAGTGAAAGGGCAAAAGGGGAACAACGGCGCAGATGGAAAAACAAATTATCTAACTTATCTGAAGAATATAAAGGAAAAAATAAACTACACCAAATTCTCATGGCGAACTCTCCGCCAGAGAGTGGGAATAAGGAAATCAGTAATCATTTATTGCTTGATTGTGCGATACAAAGCAGTTCGAATAAACCAGTTGTTGTCTACCATCTTACGGCACACAATACTTACATTATATATTTACGAGAACCTTGCGTCGGTCAAGATGATCCTTTGGCGGAACCACCAAACTCTCCTGTGCCTATAGCTAATCCAATGAATGAAAATAGCTCAAATAACGAGAATACTGACAGGGTGAATTAAACAATCAGGCGAATGAGATAGGTACAATATGATAAAACATATTAAAGAAGACAAAATTCAAGAAGTAAGAAGAAAACTGTTGTTTAAAACAATTGCGAAGGGGAATTGGGAAGGGACTAAAGCGAAAAAAAAAGAGGAGAAAATCTGCCCAGGCAGGAAAAGTTTTAAAATATCGTATCGTGCCGAAACTTTGTTAATTGTTGCAACTCGATTAAGACTAGTTCAGTTTTGAAGCTTTTATTTTGGTTAAACTTTATTATTGGGTAAATTTAAGTGTTATTTTTTAATCCGAGCAAAGTCAAGAAACTTTATTTCATATCATCTTATGTTCCTAGTACCATAAAGTGAGATTATGAGACTGAGAACGATATTTAGGAATGTTGTTTATAGTAAAACAGTCGATTTTTTTTTTTTTTTATGAAAATGAATAAGATCGTTTTTTTTCGGAAGCCCTTATTCTTCCATCTATAACGCCAATGCATATTTAATTATAAATACCTAGTTAATAATGCATTAATTCATTTCCTTCCAGGCATAGTTCATTACCTTACCTTCGTTTTTCATTTCCATCCACGCCTTCATTCCATTCCTCCTTTATTTTTCTTAAATAACAATAATAGATACGTGCCTTTCAAAAAATAACATATAAAATATGTATACACACACACAATATGAAAATAAACATAATAGCACGTAAAAAAGAAAAAAAACTCAAAATCGCCAAATCCGGACGAAAAAATAGAACGACTCTTAACTTTCTCTCAACAAGAATGGACTTATAACTGCTTCAATAACAATGTTTTTGTTCAATATTGCCGCCGAAAATCGTAGTCTTAAAAAGTCACCCAGGGGATATCACCATGTCAACAAGCAACAGAGAAAAATGGATTGACCCAATTAGCAATTGCCTTCACGTAATAGCTACCTAAGGTATTGTTTTTATCTTTTCCAGTAAATCTTTCGGACATAATCTGACCCTCATTATGACGCTGGTGGGTTACGGAGAGAAAGATGGTGACACTTTTTGGATCCTCAAGCACACTCTGGGCCCGTATTGGGGTATTGGAGGGTACATTTACATTTCAGCTAGAAACAATAATTGTGGAGTTATGACAAAGCCTATTTATGCTGTTGTATAATTTCAATGATGGAATTTGACTTTATCTGGGATATAATTAAAAATATAAATAAGCAAGCATATGAATAAACGTGGAATGCAAATAGACTAAGTGAATACAATAAAATATTGCAAATCGTTATTTGTTTTTATTAGGGTTCCGTACCTCAAAAGGAAAAAACGGAACCCTTATAGGATCACTTTGTTGTCCGTCTGTCCGTCTGTCAAGACCCTTTTTCTCAGGAACGCGTGGACGTATGAAGCTGAAATTTATATCAATTACTCAGGTCTACTGTCCCTTGAAGCTGTGAAAAAATCAAACTTCTAAGCCAACGCAATCAAAAGATACAGCCGTTTATGCCGCAAATTTTCGACACTTGCAAGGGAATCAAAACCTACAGGGTGCTTCCCGTGAACTCAGAATCTTGAAATTTGGTACGAAGCAACGTCTTATAGCATAGATAAAGGAATAATTACGAAAACCATAATTTTTTTTTTTAATACCTAACTTTGCACCTAATTTGCAAATTTTCGACACTTGCAAGGGAATCAAAACCTACAGGGTGCTTCCCGTGAACTCAGAATCTTGAAATTTGGTACGAAGCAACGTCTTATAGCATAGATAAAGGAATAATTACGAAAACCATAATTTTTTTTTTTAATACCTAACTTTGCACCTAATTTATATGGGGCGCTATACATACCAGGTGCAAACTTAACTTAACCACTTAGGGATGGAAAGTGTTTGTACGGAACCCTCGGTGCGCGAGTCCGACTCGCACTTGGCCGGTTTTTTCCTACCTAAGAATGCGTTTTCACTGGCGTGGAGGAATCGAAGAGGAACGAACCGTGAGCCCGTGAATTGACCAAGGGCACTCAAATGATGTCACCTTGTGGAAAAATTGACAGCCGCAACCTACAAAAATGCCAATGGTACAATTTTCATACTAAATCCCTCTAAGTATAGTCTGACTATGTGATTTACTGCGCAGTGACCAATTACTTGTCGCTTATGCTCTTTTAGAATGAGGAGCTTTTCAAATGGAATTTTTAATCATTCTATATTAGGTATATATTTTCAAAACTGTAAAAATGTGGTTACCTATATTTAATTTTTTATCCTTTATAGCTTTTATTTACTTTCACCTGTCCCGTTGTAATGGAATTTTGCAAGTTAAATTTGACCCACTTTCCGGTTTCCGATTGAGCTGTGCAAGAATATGCAAATCGCGTGACAATGCAATATTTTGATGACGAGGAGTTGATCTGATGATGGAGCTGGCAGGTGGCCATAGGAACTCCGTAAATAAAGCAATCGGATCTATATCTGAATCCCTAACGTTTTTTTTACATATTTTTGCATTCCCTAACGTTTTATGTCATAATGATTACTTCTCCTAACATGCCCTTATATTTATTTCCCTAATATCTTATTTCCTAATGTCACAAGCCATATTGATAATTTATCCTAATGTCACTTGTATAATGATCATTTTGTCCTAACACTCATATGCCCTAATTTTGGTTTTAATCGCTCTGCTCAGTTGTTTTTTTTTTTTTTTTTTTAATGTCATAGGGGGCAAACGAGCAAACGTATCGCCTGATGGAAAGCGATTACCGTCGCCCATAAACACCTGCAACACCAGAGGAGTCACAAGTGCTTGCCTACCCGGAGGACGAAGATAGAATGCCTCAATTGCTGTGGTCGCAGTTCTAACCTAACCTAACCCATTAAACTACTTTACTGGTAGCAGTTCGGTGGTTGCAAAAGGGGCGGGAACTTAAGAAAACGAAAATTGATTTTAGGAATTGCGAGGAATGTGGCAAAAAATATTAGGGATATTGATAGTTAGGGATATTGATGTTTCGGACAAATAAATTTAAGGACAACCATTACCTACGTTATGGAAAATGATTGTAATGGCAATAGATCGTTAGGGCTAATGGAATAATGCCCATTAGGACAAAACAGTTCAGGCAAGTGAATAGAATAGAATAGAATATGTTTATTTGCAAGAATACTTTTGACTAGTTACAGGGTGTTATTTTTGTTTATAGTAGGTACAGTATTCAATCGTAATTAAACGATATGCAAATATTATGCTAGTTCAGAACAAGTACATGCATTTGAGTTACTTATTCCTAACAAGGATCATGCTGTTTCGTACAATCTATAAATTCCTTAACACTATAGAAACAGTTTTCTAGTAAATTTTTTCGTAAAGTCGGTAGCCTTCATTTCTTTCATATTTTTAGGTAAGCTATTATACAGGACTATGCACATATATGTTATAAGCGTTTTTTTTAAATAGCTGATCTACATCTAGGCTGATATAAAAGATTTTGATACTGCGCTCTCTGATTTGTTGTGTATACCTCCGACCTCATTTTAAATAAATCTGGGTGGTCTTTTACAAGGAGACAAGCTTTCCTAATGTACATGCATGGTAACGGCAAAATATTTAACTTTTTGAATAGAGGTCTACAACTATCTGTTATCCATGCTTTAGTTATGGCCCGAATACATTTTTTTTGTAGAAGAAATGCCCTTTCTACGTCTACAGAGTGATTTTAGGACTAACGATGTCAGGGAGGGAGACCCACATGAATAACAAGAACACCAAGCACAAGAAACTAATGACATAGTTAATGCAATAAATATCATATATAAAACTGTGAGTGTTGTTTTCATTACTTATTAAAATAAAAACCAAGATAATCATAAAACCAGAGCGATATGACCTTAATTTTTACTAGGAGTAGAGATACTATTTTCACGTGACTGTGAACGCTATGCAAGTCGATTGCCATACCAGTAGCGTCAAATATGACACTTATTGCCACTTTGTGACGAAAAATGCTATAGCATTGGAATATGGATTGTATGGTGTGATATGGAATGGATTAATGCATACAAAATGAATCCATACACAATTATAAGAATTAATTTATACAGCGTTGAGTAAACATACCCCCAACGCTAACGTTAACGCTTCAAGTAGTCGAATTGAGAGCCAACAGCTTTACTATGCTAAAGATATTTACTTGAAATATAATGTTTGTTTCATAATATACAAGCATATTCATATAAATCTGAATTTCGGATACAGACGTGTACTATAAAAATTAGTTGTATTTAGTGTCATAAACACTTAAGAAATAATGCCTAATAATTACAACACTTCAAAATATTTAGACCTGCTGCTTTTACGGAAATCAAAAGAGTAAACCTAATTTTTCTTTGATTTAAAATTTCAGTAAAGCTTTTGATACTATACTGCCCATCACGACAAACTAAACAGGCTTAATTACCAGATAACTACGGCAAATAATTGGTTACGAGCTTTTGTATGCAACATACAACAAATACTATTTAGTAACGCAAACTTGGTCGAAAGAGAATTCGAATTTTCATTTAATATTACAATAATAATAAGGGTTCCCCTGGGGAGTATTTTGAGCCTCCTATTGTTTATTATGATTTCCACGACAATGAAAAAATAAATGCATCTTTTTACCGACTATTATAGTATTTAATTAGAATTTACAAATAATGCGGTGATATTATAAAATGGTGATGAAGTAACAAGTTTGAACTTATAATGCCTAGTGGTACCTACGGGTATTACAT
This sequence comes from Apotomis capreana, assembly GCA_947623375.1. Taxonomy (NCBI): domain Eukaryota; kingdom Metazoa; phylum Arthropoda; class Insecta; order Lepidoptera; family Tortricidae; genus Apotomis; species Apotomis capreana. Next base: position 7,080,137 of record OX392506.1, on the reverse strand, counting down.
TTTCATTCAATTAAACAAAAAAGAAGCCTTATACATTACAACGACCAAAATATTAGATAATTAGCGTTACCTATTCATATCGTGGTATAAAATATGTCAATCAGCACCTGTATTGGATGGACCACGTCTGCATATTTCGACCTAAACTTTGCAGCATGTGTCCCAAGTAAAAAACAATACCAATCGGAATTGATACAATTTTATTGTGATGCTCAAAATGATTATCCACTTATGCGATTCAACCCATATAGCACTCGCTTACATATCACAATACAAACGTAAATACTCACCTACGGGTAAACAGGACATATAATTTTAAATTGGTTAATTCAAAAAATATCAGTTTTGACCAAAAATTATTATGCCATACGGTTATTACACAAATAAATAATAATAAATAAATATCGGACAACCTCACACAAATCGATTTACTTAGTCCCAATCACAGACAACCCCCACTAGACGGAGCATGTAAGGCACATGTAAGGCGACCCACGTGCACCAACGATATGGTACGGCAAAACATTAAAGTACCTACCAACACGGCGGCCACCGTTTAGTTGCGTCCATGTTTATGAGGTCTCTACACCACTTAACACTACAATTTACCATGTTATTTATTTAATTTCTTTTTTAGTTGACGTACGCATGGATCATAAACAAGGACGCAACTAAACGGTGGCCGCCGTGTTCATACTTTAATGTTCTGCCGTACCATATCGTTGCTGCGCGCGGGTCGCCTTACATGCTCCGTCTAGTGGGGGTTGTCTGTGGTCCCAATTTAAGCTCATGAAGGCTTGTGTTTTGGTTACTAGACGACGATATACGTACCTACTTATTATATAGATAAATATATACTTAAATACATAGAACAACCATGACCCAAGCACATATTCGCCCTGGCTGGGATTCGAACCCGGGACCGCCGCGCAAACTGCGCCAAACGCGTTGTCATATTATTAGATGTGTGTTTTAAGTACAGAACTTGATATGTCTTATCTTAGTATTAGTCTAAAATCAAAAGCCTTAGTTATAACAATATTTTGTCAGTAGGACAACGGGTGGAATTAATGACATGATCATATTATAATTTTTTTCGTTGTAAAGCAAAAACATCACCATAAAAATAAATCCTGAAATTCAATTTTATCTAAAATTAGGAGCATTAGCTTATCTCATTAAATTAATTAATTTCCTGGTTATACATATCATAATTATACATTAATGATAATTATTGTTATCTGTAACTCATTTATGTAAAATAATAGTAAAAGAGTAATGAACTAATCATTAATTGATAAAAAATACAGACGTTATATTATATAAAAAGTTGGATATTGCGATCAGTTGTGAACATACAGTCACAGTCTAATGATGATATTATATAAATCAATCCTATTGTTTTTGCTAGCTTATACAGTTTCCAGTAAACATGGTAAGTTGTTTTAGTTGTTTTTTTTTTTTTAATGTCAATGCAGTTTTTAGATAATTACATTACGTGAAATGTTTTTATTTATGAAGTTGTTCTCGTAATAATCTTTTAGTTAGTCTCAAAGACGAAGAATATCCGCCGCTAAGATGGCCCAGCGTGTACACCGTAGAAGCAACAAGGTTATACTTGTCATCTGGTTGGACTGAACACTTCAAATACTGGTAAGTACTGTTGCAAGCTATCAGAGAGCGCATCGTAGGGCAAACAACGACACCCTATCGCATTATGACTTACTCCATTGACACAGTCGCTGTCTGTAACCGAAATCAGTCAGGAAGACATCATCAAGGCACTGTTACTAAATAAAGTATGATGTTTTTTTTAAGGTCCCGTACGCAAAAGGCGCTGGCGTCACACTATAACTAAGCCTTCGCTGTCTGTCACTCAGTCTGTCACAGGGCTGCATCTTTAGAATTGTAATAGTTAGGGACTTGAGATTCTTGCACACTGTGGCCGCTAGAAAAAAAAAAGTTAAAAATGTAAGGGGTGCACCAAGCATAAACGTGTTTTTTTTAGGGTTTTCTATTTTTTTACTCTAACGTTACCCGTCATTAGGTTGAAAGGACTTGACATTTTCAAACAACACATATTACTGCTAGACGCTAACAACAAATACAAAATAAAAATAAAACTAAATAATGTTTTCGATAGTACGAAACCATTTACAAGGCATCGTGAAAATCTAAATATGCACTTTTTACAGGAGATCAAGTTGCTACTCAAGATTAGACGCCAACAGCGGAGCGGTCACCAAACTTACCGGACCTGGAATAGAAAATGATTATGGAACGGAATACGAAGTAATTATTTAGTAGTCACTTACATTTTACTCATAGGCATTATAAAAATATTTTTTTAAATTGACTTAGTCCTAAACAGCATGTACTATGGGTACTAGACGATATTGATCCTTGCCGGCTCTTCACCCTTACTTAGAGATGTTCTCGAGAACATTTCCCGATTTGTATTAAGTTGGAGAGAGAACATTTTCGAGAAAATTTCCCATAAATTTTACCAACAGATGCCGCTGTACATCTGGCGCCAAATTGGTGAATCACGCTGTTATTCCTGAAATAATGACCCCTCTCCACAGAAAATAAAAATACAGATGTACTTAATATATTTGGGAAAACATCTTATTAGTTAGTGGCACAATCAGTATTTTTTCTCTAAAATGGTCGGAAATGTTGATTTTATTGATAAAAATCAGGATAAAAGAGCATAGTTTATGGCCAGTCAAAAATTCAAAAAAAACTTTGCCGTCTCAGTTTGCTCGACAATAATGTATGAAATTCCTTTATTTGTCAAGGTACAAACTTTAAAAAAAGTTAAATAGCCATATAAAAAAGACATTGGTCCTAAACAGCCAAAACAGAAGATCAGTAGCTAAGACTTATCGCGAGTTTTTAGTTGCCTCAAATAGCTTACGGGGTTTTCGCAAATACACTTCTACTTTTTTAGGGTTCCGTACCCAAAGGGTAAAAACGGGACCCTATTACTAAGACTTCGCTGTCCGTCCGTCCGTCCGTCCGTCCATCCGTCCGTCCGTCCGTCCGTCCGTCCGTCCGTCCGTCTGTCACCAGGCTGTATCTCAAGAACGGTGATAGCTAGACAGTTGAAATTTTCACAGATGATGTATTTCTATTGCCGCTATAACAACAAATACTAAAAATAAAATAAAATAAATATTTAAGGGGGGCACCCATACAACAAACTTGTTATAGATTATATATATATATAAATATATATAGGTACGGAACCCTACATGCGCGAGTCGGACTCGCACTTGCCCAATTTTTATAAAAAAAGGAGGCAATGAAATCATTCAGTTTTGATATAAATAGTGACTAATAAAACTATGAGTAGGTACTATAGATTTGTCTCAGACAGAAGGGCAATTCCTGGTTTCGTATTAAATTAAACGGACTCCTAAAGGTCACCCGTTTTAAATTAATACTCAGCCAGTAATAACCTACTTCCTTCGCTTCTACAATAATATACTAAAGTAAGTTATAGTATAAAAAATTATGTAAGAACTTTTATTTCAAGAATCTTCAAATCAAAATATTCTAATATTCTACAAATTCTACTAAACGATATCAAATCTCGAAAAAAAGTAGAATGCAATATGCAAATATAATACAGAATATTTAATCTATTTTTCAGATCCATCCTGAAACAACAGAAGAAAAAACAAATGAGATGGTTTGTTATAAAACGGAAGGAAGTTGCAATCAACAAGTTGAATCTTTAACTTTTCTTCCGGATACCGACAATTTCGAGAAACGAGGTAGGATATTTTAAGTGAAAAGTACCTATTACTAATTATAATGCAAGAAAAGAATGTAATGTTGCACTTTGAGACTAATTTACGGGAGATATCCCTTCAAAGCCTCTCTAAAGCGTAATAAAAAGTGAGCAGCTGGTTTCAAATTCAATACTTTAAATAGTATAATATATGAAATGCATTTGTTTTTAAGGGGAGGATACTGTAAAAGGAGTGGATTGCGTGAAGTTTGAATATATAGATAACGAAGATGAAGGTCAGGCTGACGAAATCTTGTGGGCATACTATGACGAGTCTACCGAATCCTGGGTTCCAGTCAGGTATACTTTCTTTTTATTGTTTGACCTAAGTGTTTACCATTGTTAGGTACCCGTTTTTTATTGCCAAATTAATGTATTTGTTTTAATTTTATCTACACCCATAGTTTAATAACAAGTTCAGATACTATATGTAAAGATCTAAATTACTTGGCAGTGACGGCAGCAGGGCATGGTGAACCAAAATCAGTGATATTATTTCATAACATTCTGATATATGAGAGTATTACGGCGACACCGCCAGCGCCGGCGGCTTTGTCTCATTCATTTCAGGAGTTTTAAGACCTCCCATTATGTAACGGTTGCATAAACTACTAATAATTATGTTATGGCCCAAGTAGCAAACACGCTGCAGAAACGCTTATACAGCTTAAATTAGTAGTATAAGGACTTCTACAGCTTGTTTAGCTACTTGGAGGGACTGAAAGGGCAAAACAATATTTTATCATCTATGTATCCCTTGATAAACGTTTAACGATAAAGGGACCTATAGCAGGTAAATAAGTGTAATGATAAATATAAATATATATTGTTGATAATGCGAAGAGGAGACTATAGGCTTTGAAAAACTGGTCGTGGATGGTGGCCAAGGCTGTTCACTAACCAATTTAAAGAAGCAACCTCCTCAAGAAAATTCTACCAGGTGGTGAGCGTAACGATGAACCGCGACCGAGACCGCAACTGAAGAAAAATTATCACGGCAAAACCAGCCAGTGATCACAATCCTCAGTAATCATGAGACCGATTGAAGAAGATGTTGTTTTTTTTTACAGACACGAAGAGCAATCGCATAATACTCGCCATGGATATCTGGCAGGTCATAAGATCACCGACTATTTCAACTTTAAAGCCGACGTTGATTTGGAAGAATTTGAAGTTTACAAAAGACGTAAGTATCTTTCCCAAACAAAACAGTTTGTAACTTTACAACACCCCGGCGTGTTGGTCTTGTTAATCTAAGAAAAACATCATTAACAATACTTGTCCTTAATACTATCGATTATTTTACCTAATGGTTGTTTTTAAGAATATTAATTCTTAAAATAGTGCTGGCTCTTTACCTGTGAGTCGGACTTTGTGTTCTTCATAAGTTAGGTTAGTTCACTGTTCATATAGATATGTATTAAATTTTCAGATAATTGCCAAATTATGATATATGAGGATAACGGTGAGGAGATGCGCCAATCCTATACGTACAAGCTACAAACTATGAAAGACGAAGAAAAAAGGGAACTTGATGAAGCCTTTGATAAGTAAAGAACTGACTTTAACAATGATGTTAAAACAATATAAAATATACAGCATCACTGGTTTTTTTTTGTTTTAGATATAAACGGCGATTTAGAAAACATTATGCCAATCAGGCCGAGCATGAAATGAGAAAAAGTATCTTCTACGGAAATTGGAGGTAAGCTGTTTGAAATATATGCAATTTGAACTTGTACAACGCGCAAACTCGTAGGCGTAGCCACTTTTTAAGCCATTTGTAAAAATCATGTGTCTTCAAGAATAATGCATCGACCTAAAATGCAATCTTTTAAGACTTATGCAATTCATCAAACAATAATTATTCGTTCTTTTATTTAGATTGGTTACTGACACAAACCACCAAAACCAAAGTTATAAATTAAGTTTGAACAAAATGTCAGATCGCAACGAATTGGAACTGAAAAAATACAAAGGATTACGACGAGATAAACCAAGATCAGTTAGGAAAGCACGATTTCCTTATAACGAAGAGGAAATAGAAATATTATCCAAGACGCTGCCGATGCAATATGATTTAAGGCTACAGGGTATAATTGGGCCAGTTCTAGGTAAGCAACGGTACGGTACGGTTAATAATTATAATAACTCAAAATGCTCCTGAATTTTACCTTAAGAGTAATACTTCCTTGTTTTGTGTGTCTATGCATCTTTTCTAGCTTTCATGTTTTATATATGTACTTGTAAATATTCGTCAAGCAATACATTCTATTTTACATTCAGATTTAGATTTTTATGAGAATATATTTATAAGCAATAATATTCCTTTTTAATTTTTTAGATCAAGAAATTTGTGGTTCATGCTGGAGTTTTGGCACAACTGCAGCTGTGGAAGGTGCCCTGGCAAGAAGCAATGGTGGTGAGCTGATATCGCTCAGTAATCAGGCACTTCTGGATTGCTCTTGGGGGTAAAGGCTTTCAAACTATAAATACAAAATGATATAATATATATATATATTTATAGGGATAAGTTCGCCTTTGTACCTATATGTTAATTGTAATAGATGTATTTTTTTAACTGTTTTTGTGTACAATAAAGCGTTTACTTACTTACTTACTTACTTAATATACTCGCAGGCTACAGGGAATCTGGAAATCAGCTCTATAAAACGGCGAGTCATAATCGTTAATTTAAATACAAATGATAGGAGCGGCTAAAAAATAAATAAATAAATATCGGACAACCTCACACAAATCGATCTAGTCCCAAATTAAGCTCGAGAAGGCTTGTGTTATGGGTACCTACTAGACGACGATAATAGGTACTTATATAGATAAATATATACTTAAATACATAGAACAACCATGACCCAAGCACACATATTGAGTTCATCACGCATATATTTGCCCTGGCCGGGATTCGAACCCGGGACCTCCGGCTCAGTAGGCAGGTGCCTACAAACCGAGCCAAACGCGTCGTCATGACTAATTTTACCATTACCTCCTTTAAAATTAGTGCGGGAAGTAGTGTCACCCAATGTATGGAACGTGATACGTCGTGTACTTACATGATATTAAGTCTTGTGTGTTATTATTAACTTACTATGATTTACTTACTATATTTTTTTTTCGAAACATTTCTCTTCGTCACGACCTAGCGAAATTTTTGCATTTTAAAACAAAAATTTCTAAAATCGGTTGAGAACTCGCTGAGATCTGCCCATTGTCACAAAGTCCATTCGGGTCGATCCATGGGAGCTTCGCTCGCTTCGCTCGCTCCGCTCCAATAACGTATATATTTTTTAAAAGCTTGCTTAAAAAAAAAAACAACTTAATACTTGCAACAAATTAAGTGAGAATAGACGATTAGAAAAGTTACCAGGCACCGCCGCGTACCATATCCGTTTTTTAGATAGATATAGGATAATATAAAGTAGGTATATATTTTTTTAAAAAGGTGATTTATTGGTTTTTGCTTGAAATGCAGGATCTTAAAAGATACTTACTGATATTTGAATAAAAAAAATTGCACACCAATTTTGATATGTTTGTCAATATTTTCCTTTTTTTCTATTAAACTGTACATTAAATGTCTCTAAAATGAATAAATACCTCATGCCCGATTTTTTTAAATTTCTTGTAATTTTGAGAGTTTTATAAAGGACTGTTATCTGAAAGAGTTAGGTAGGTGATGTCCCGCCTTTTTTTGTTCGTCTTGGCAAGGGCACGTGAACACTCATAATATATAACAATTTGCACTATTCTACCAATAGATTTGGCAATGGTGGCTGTAACGGTGGGTCCGATGATTCTGCTTATGATTGGATAATGGAGTACGGTCTGCCTACAACTCAAGAATATGGGCCATACAAGAATCAAGTAAGCTCACAAAATTACTATCATTTACCAAAATAATCGTCTTATTTAAAAAATAACGAATATTCATTTTTTTATAGGATGGATTTTGCAACATCGAAAATATGACAACCACTTACAAAATAAGTGATTTTATTAACGTTACTCCAAACAACGAACAGGCACTCAAGGTAAGTACGAGTTATTTTTTATCTAAGGTACATTAATTTATTTTTCTAATTCGTCAAATAAGATTACAGGTTATATAAACTATCGTTTGAGTTTGGAAATTTATAATGGGATATATTTAATTGCACATCTATATAATTTTTCAGTACACTGGGTTACTCCACTAATTAACTGAATGCATACCAGAAAAACTTATGCTGTGCAAAAAAAAAATGATTAACTGAACATGTCCTACAAAAAAAACTTAAACATCATACAAAACCAGATGACCTTTTTAACCGAATTCACAACAAAAATGGTTTGTACATCAGATATATTTGAAAGTTTCACCAAAAATACTGACTTGCGCACTAATTATTCTCGCACTGCACACTAAGATCCGACTCGGCCGGGTTAGGTTAGGTTGGTTTTTTTTTTTATATCCAGTATAAAACAGTATTGAAAATACCTTTAAATAGTATATTGAATTCGCATTATTTAGTGTGCATAATTAGTGCGCAAGTCAGTAGTTTTGGTGAAACTTTCAATTATTTTGATCGAAAAAAGGGAATATACAGATATCGATTTAAATACCTGCCATTTATAATTATGTATAAAATTAATAATCACTAACTGGCATGCCACGACTTCAGCGGCGACGGTAGCGTCAAGTGGCGGCCATACGTATATGTGATAACTACGAGCGTCTCGCTCAATCGTATGGCCGTCGCGCTCGGACCTTTCGCTCCACCGCTCACTGCTGGTCACGTGAGTCGTAACTGGTACGTAACAAACAGCCCAGCCACGATTTTGCGCCACCATGAGCAGCGGTAGCGGTGAGCAGCGAGTGGCAAAATCTAAATCATACCGATATAATATAACGAATGCCACGATTCACGAACCGACGCGCGCGGTGCCGCTCTAGTGGTTTTTACTGAAAGGCGCGGGGCGCGGGGTGCGACGGGAACAAATGTATCGGCGACTAGGCGCGAACGGATCGCGCGGTATACGTGGCATGCTTGCCGCCCCGCGTGCTCGTCGCTCGCCGCTAAAACCGAAGTCCTGGCTCGGTCGTATGAACTGAGGTTCTCACGCATCCTAATACACTTGTTCTCAAATACTATGAAAACCGGAACTTACTCTGTATTTCTCTTTCTTCACACAGATTGCAATTATTAAACACGGACCATTATCTGTTTCGGTAGACGCAAGCGACGCATTCATGCAATACGACGGAGGTATTTTTTACGACCCTTTGTGGTGAGTACAAAGAGATTGTATTAATACAAAAACTACGTACTTTAAAATATCATCCTGACATAAGTAAATATCATAAATATAAAATTTAATATACCCCCTACCCAAGCCTTCGCCATTTACGTAGTCCTTAAATTAAGGTGTCAAGGTCTTCATTACACCTTAATTTAGGGACTAGTATAGAAATTTCTACTAAAACTCAACACAATCACAAAATGTTGATTCTTAGGTATATCCGTAGAGGATCTATAATGCCACAGACTGACACACAGATACTCAAATCTATCTATCAGCCACTGCTGAACATAGGCCTCCTTATTCCACTATACAATTATATATTAAAACCTTTCAAATAACAATGCGAAGATCGACACAGCATAAGGGAAAAATCGAAAAGTTATCTTGGCGTTACGGTGGCGGAGGTTAACGCGCTGGACCGGTAATCCAGAGGTGCCGGGTTCTACTCCCAGTCTCTGCCACCAGGTTACGCATATCAATTTTTCTTTGAGCTTTGATCTTTGTATCAATGGTTTAATATGTACATTTTGTTAGTTATGTGAGCCATGCGATAATTTATAATATTTTAATTAATAATAATAATATATTCATAAAAAGCATTTATTTTCACCACCACAAAGTACATGAACATAAACAATTAGAAGATAACATTATATAGGTCTCTGTAAACAGACTTGCGTGGTGGAGACTGGTGCCTGAACTAGGGGAAACCTGTGTGTCAGGTCACCAGGTCTCCATTCCTCGGATGTCTATAGCCACAAGACTAGAGAACAATTAACAATTCAATAAAAGCTACAAAATAGTATGGTAGGAATTGAGCTAAGAAAAGCGAGAGAATAGATCTAAAAATAAAAAATAAATAAAGTTAATTTTTACATGCAAAAGAAAGTTGCAAAATTGCAAAATTAGCTTGCGTATATGTGTGTGTGTGTGTGTGTGTGTGTGTGTGTGTGTGTGTGTGTGTGTGTGTGTGTGTGTGTGTGTGTGTGTGTGTGTGTGTGTGTGTGTGTGTGTGCGTGTGTGTGTGTGGGGGGGCGGAATAACTGAGGAAAATTATGAGATTGGGGTCAAAAGTTTTTCAGTATTTTGATAGTCTAACTTCAAAAGCCAATCGGTGACGACTTTTTTACAGGAAGTTTTGGTGAGGGGGTATATGGTAAGAGCACTATTTGTCTTATTATACAGGAAGCTACCTAGAAAACAAAAATCTTTGAGAAATTGCACGGTCATTAAGTTTCCTAACATATCTGTCTTTTTCTAGCAAGTCTTCTCCTGATAGCATGAATCACGAGGTGACCCTTGTTGGCTATGGGGAAAAGAAGGGAGAATCTTTCTGGATCATCAAGAACTCATGGGGACCGTACTGGGGTCTCGATGGGTACATACACATTTCAACGAAGAACAACAACTGCGGTGTTATGACGGAACCCACGTATGTTGTTATATAAGGGATTCGTGTGTACATATATTGACCGAGTTTTTTTAATAATGGAATTAAAAACTAAAGGCTTAATCTGTTTTGAGGACTTTGATGACATAAAGTTTTATAGATATATTTTAAGAGCGTTCACATTAATAAGCACGTGGAACTAAGGACATATATTAAATATAATAATAATAATACTGATGAGTTTATTTTTACCTTGAAAATACCATTTTAAGAGAGTAAATATTTTCAGACTATTTATTTAGATTTATTATTTATTTATGTACCTATGTGAGTGGTAAGTAACCGAATGCACCAATATAGCAACTTTCCAAGCGAATAGCGATAAAAAAATCGAGTCAAGTAAAAGAACATTTTCTAGGCAAGCATGCTCCATCTTAGGCCTTATTGCCACTTATCATCAGGCATGATCAAGGTCAAATGCTTGGCTATCACACTAATATTATAAAGGCGAAAGTTTGTGAGTGTTTATGTTTATTAATTAAATCATAAAAAAATGTAGTCCGTATGTAGAAATGTAGCATTTTAGTAAGTAAATTAGTTTTCCATTGGTGAAGTTATAAGTTTCTAGCGACAAACGTATAGCGAAGAGATAAACTATACTTAGCGTAGTATAGTTTATCTTTTCGTTATACAGTAATATGCAGTGCTTTTATAGTTCGTACGAAACCCTCATTGCGCGAGTCCAACTCGCAATTTACCAGCTTTATTTGTATTTGTGATGTTTAGATTTAAAGAAAATAACATCTCTATACTTTGAAGAAAATTCTGTGAAAAAAAAAGGGAAATCACTTATCCCATATTATTTGGCCGGGTTAAGTTAAGATTGCACCTGGTGTACAAATGAGGTGCAAAAGTAAGGCAACCCATCATGTTTGTTGTATGGGAGCCCCACTTGATTAGGTTCCTTTTTAGGGTTTCGTACCCAAAGGGTAAAAACGGGACCCTATTACTGAGACTTCGCTGTCCGTCCGTCCGTCCGTCCGTCCATCTGTCACCAGGCTGTATCTCAACAACGGTGATAGCTAGACAGTTGAAATTTTCACAGATGATGTATTTCTATTGCCGCTATAACAACAAATACTAAAAATAAAACAAAATAAATATTTAAGCGGGGCTCCCATACAACAAACTTGTTATAGATTATATATATATGTATAGGTACGGAACCGTTCATGCGCGAGTCGGGCTCGCACTTGCCCAATTTTTTAGTTTTTTTTACATAGCGGCAACAGAAATGCAATCATCTGTGAAAATTTCAACTGTCTAGCTATCACGGTTCATAATCATAAGATACAACCTGGTCAAAGACAGACAGACAGTGCAGTCTTAGTAATAGTCCCGTTTTTACGCTTTGGGTACGGAACCTTAATAAGTATACTCGCTTTGTAAAATACTTCTAAGTTTGACTTTATAAGTATTCTGGTCAATTAAACGTTGGAGGAATGATCCTCAATCAAACAGGGAGTTTTATAAGAATGTACTTACTGAGCGTTTTTAAGGCGACTGATCTAAGATGACTGATCTGACAGAACCTTAAACGTAAGAGTAAAACACCTCGAGAAATATCACAAGATACATTTCCAAGATGCTCATTATGTAAGGGGTCTTTAAGAGGCCTTATTCCTTTTAAAATGCTGATTGTGTCAGTCATTTTTCTCTATGATCAAACATTTTTCTTAAAATAGAACAGGGCTATTGAGATTTATGGGTATAGGTATATTTGAAACCAGTTTGAATTTTTATTGATCTTTTTTATTCAAAAACTACTCGAAATTGATAAAATTCACGCGGAAAATTTGTATTTTCAACTTATTTTCGACTGCACGCAATGAAAGCATAAAATAGCTATGTAGGTTGAAATTATCAATATTTTTGTCAAAATATGAAAAAAAAAAAATTATAAGGAATAAGGCCTCTTAAAGTAGCACTAAATTTCACAGAAACGTCGGGAGAGCGAACGACAAAGGGCTCTTCTTAGGTCGAATATTCAAAACAATGCGGGCGTGATTTTAAGAAAGAACATTTTGTTTCCCAAAATCTGTTGGTGGAAGAACGTCTCAACTGCCTGTACAATTTATATTCACTGACGACCTTATTCGATTAATGTTACACATGATGTCCAGGATGAATGATAAGGGTAGGCAGAAGATAGCAGAAAAATCCTTGTGTTGTTGCCAAGAGGTCATGTTTTTTTTTATTCAACAGCTTTAAAATTGAGTTTCAGACTTTAAAAGGTCATATAGAATAATGACAAGGTGGACTCACTTTACGGCGTGAACTGCGGTAGTAGTCTACATACCAGGCTGCCCGGCCCACATTCCAATTTAGTTCATGCACAATAGGTGAGCGTTCGTAGCCAATCTCACTACATATTACGTCGCAGTTCACACAAACAACCAATAAAGTACAATTGTATTCCAACGGTGCCACGATGGAACCACTAACGATGTAGTGGAAATTAAGTGCACTGTAATCACTGACAACCCCCACTAGACGGAGCATTTAAGGCACATGTAAGGCGACCCGCGCGCACCAACGATATGGTACGGCAGAACATTAAAGTATGGACACGGCGGCCACCGTTTAGTTGCGTCCATGTTTATGAGGTCTCTCTACACCACTTAACATTACCATTTACCATGTTATTTATTTAATTTCTTTTTTCGTTGACGTACGCATTGATCATAAACAAGGACGCAACTAAACGGTGGCCGCCGTGTTGATACTTTAATGTTCTGCCGTACCATATCGTTGGTGCGCGCGGGTCGCCTTACATGCTCCGTCTAGTGGGGGTTGTCTGTGACTGTAATATACGAGTGTCAAACATGGTCCTAGCTCCGCGTCAGCAAGAAGAAACGCACCCCTTAAATGAGATGGACTGGACACGTTTGCCGAAACATTGAATGAAAGATGGACTAAACTAGGTACTTAGATCCGAGTGAAGGTTATCTTAGCAAGGACAGACTTAGAAAGAGATGGGATGATCTGGATGCATTTGCAAAATGTGCAAAAATGTATGCAAAAGAATTATCGATACATTTCTCAGCCAAGGAAGAGAGGAGTGCAAAAAAGGTATTTGTGTAGTGTAGCAATAGCACAGTGAAACAGGTAAAGAAGTTTACTAGTGGATCTGTGACTGTGACCTGTAGACCACGTGAGTCATTTTCAATATTTCTGAAATTCGTCTTTTACCAACCCCCATAACTCGGCCATTTTAAAAATTTCGGACAAGTGAATCAATATTTTTTTTTATATACTTATCGATTCTACTCACAACATGAGAATCGGTTGAAGAATGCAGTTTCTCAGCAGGAACAGATAGAAATCCGGTCATCCAAACATCCCGGCATATAAAGGATTTCAGGTTAAACTTAAACGGATACCTACGCTTTGCTCACTTCGCTCGCTAGGTCAATGAAAGTGTTTGACTGTCTCATTTGAACTATAAAATAATGTCAACTTCCAGAATCCGTAGTAGTAGATCGAACGGATTGTTTTGGTCCGATTAACCTACATTTATTTATGAACGAGACTTTGACGTCACGTTTCTCGGTTTTCCTATCAAGTCAGGGACATCGGAGGGTTACCATGATTGCTAAGTTAAATCGGGACGGCTCCTAATAAGGTGGCGATTTGGGACAATTGCATATATAGGCATTAGGCAACTCTATTATCATAACTCTTTAATTTGCCATCCTGAGCAAAAATGGGGTACGAGTAAAGAATGTAATAAAAGTGGTTAATTAAAACCGAATACAAGTACTCTTTATTAAAACATACAAGAGAAATACAACGGAAGAAGTTATAATTAGAGGTAAACAACAGGCGGTTTTATCGCTAAAGAGCGATCTCTTCCAGACAACCTTTGGTTATGGGAGAAAAAGATTCTTATTCTTATTCTAGCCAAATATGGCTTCACTAAAATATTTTAATTTCAAAATATTCCAATTTTAAAAAAATGGAATGTGGATTAAAATAGGTTCATATATTCGATTTCGACATGATATTTTTAACTAACCTTGTCAGATTTAAAAGTAATATTACGTCAATTTTGATCAAACACAACTATGATTAAAATAAAAAGGAATTCTACAAAATTCTAGGTAATCCATATATTTGAATGCATGTCTAGTTGCCGATGAAGAACTAAGGCGTCCAAACTTTTCAACATACACTTTAGTTTTCTCGACGAACCGTCGCTCATCCCCAGGCTCTCGTAGTGATTGCAGCGTTGTCCGGGGAAAACGTAACAGCTGGCAACCCCACCAGAGCTCCCGCCGGTTCGCAAGTGCACCGCGCATGCGCTAAAATTGCGCCAATTTCGCGGGCAGCGGCCTCTGCCGGCAGTTCTAGTCCATAGCCAGCCTGGAACGGAGGCGGTGCGTCGCGTCGCTGCAACTGCACGGGATGGCACTAATTTTGAAAATGTCATAGTTCGAAAATGGAACGACGTGATTCCCAACCGTCGTTTGTCACGCGTTCGCGGCTTTTAATAGTGTTGTGTTTAGGTTAAGTTTCGGTGTTTAATAGATTAGCTCGAATAGTTTGAGGCTTTTAGGAGTTACGTATGAGGGTGCAGTGTGGCGAATATAACCTTGACACGTTTCCCGCGCGAAGTTGGCTTATTTTCAGTTGCACTTCAGGGTAAAAGCGAAAGCAGTAATTAACATTAAGTTTCTCCTGTCGAAACTGTATTTACGGGTTACCATTGATAAGGTATAGCAGATATGAGTGACGTAGGTTTACATAGTCTAATAATTTTAAAGTTACGGTAAAATGTTGCAAAATTTCTTGGAATAATGACACTGTTGTGACCTTTTCGAAGAAGAGTGTGGTGCGGCGCTGTCAAAATGAAAATTTCTAAAGGTAAGGAACTTAAAAACCGTAGCATGACAAACGTAGTTTATGTGGTTATTTCAAAGAACTTAATTGATAATAACAACAAATTCATCTTGACATAAAAAACGTTGTTTCATTTCATTAATATTCGATCTGTCACTTTTCACCCGACAGTCTAAGTTTTTGCAATTAAGAGGCCTTATCCCTTTTAAAATTATTATTTTTCATATTATGAGAAGTACAGTGATAATTTCAACCAACTTTTTGAGGTGAATAACACTTTTCCCCGAGTTGTATTAATATGTTAAGAAACATGTTTGATCAGAGAAATATGTCTAAAACAATCAGCATTTTAATAGGAATAAGGCCTCTTAAGTAGATATAGTTTTGACGAGAATTGTATGTTGATAATTAAATTTTACTAATTAATGATACGTTTGGAAGGTATAAGGGTAAGTGAAAATAGTCTACTAACGATATTATTATACTGCTTAAATAAGACCCACTTCAATTTTACACACTTTAGACATATTTATTGTATAAGTAAATTACAATTATGTAAATAACAGTGAATGTGAACACCCCCATTTAATTGTGGTGTTCACATTTACTTTTAACGTTCTACTTTTAACTTTTTTTTTTATAATTTCAAATCACCAAATTTCAATTATTGAAATAACGTGGATCCTTATAATTTTTTAGCCGTACCTATATATACATATATGTATAACATAATAAGATCAGTCGGGACAAGTGCCCTAGCGAGGCAAGCGTGAGTACCATAAACCATTTTACTTTTGCCAACTAACTATAGTTGCGTTGTTGTAAGTTGGCGTGATAAGTATTAAAAAAAAATCTGTACTTATTTCGATATGGTAGGTGTGTTTGCCTCGCTGGCGCACCTGTGCGTGTGTACGTTGGGCTTAGCCACATATTTTGACTAAGGTGTAGAGTTAGGGCGTGTTTAGTCAGTAGCTTGGCTCTACATGAGACCTGGGGGCCTATGATGGTTGTGTTTATCACGCGATAAATAAGTGACAAAGCATCCGTCACGTTTTGACAAAATGCGAGTGCGAGTAACAGATGCTTTGTCACTTATTTATCACGTGATAAACGCAACCATCATAGGCCCTCTGATAAGTTTTTGACAGTGCGTCACCAGTCTCGTCTTGGCGTCATTTTACATGAAAATGTTTTTGGTGGGATTTCACTTCTTTTTGTAAGTTGCTTATGACAATTTTTTTGTAGTTTATTAAGGCTTACATGGATAATTGAATAAGTTATTTTATTATTTATAACAAGGATCTCTATATCAATTTTCAGAGAGATCTCATACAAACTACCATCACCTAGTTTTAGGGGTGAGGGATAAAAGTTCCAGGTTTTTAGAGTTTTTCTATTGTTTATGTACTACTACTAGCTTACATAGTAAATGTCAGCTATCTAGGATATTAGGGTGTACCCTATAATTTTGATGATCATCAGTGAGCCTAGTTTTTTAGATATCAATAAAATCTAAATTATAAGAGCTATGCAATTAAAACTTTATATGTTTAATAAGTCCGCTATTGACAACATATCCCGAGAATTTTGTTTATGTGGTATGATGCAAATGCAAGTTATGAGGGTAGAAAAAAATCACGAGCCGCTTCGAGAAAAGGTAGGAAGTGCTCTCGCGCTTTGCTTGGCTCGTCTCGGCGCGGGCACAACCCGTGCCTGCAGATATTTCTCCCTGCCGTTTCCAGTCCAAAGATGCACATAACTCTCACGGTATTTTAAAGCAGTGACAAACCTGAGCTATTACTAAATCGGGAAAATCGCAATGCATATCACGACGGGGTTCGTAAAATGTGAGCATAATTCATTGAAGGGGCGTCACTGGTTGTCATACGTCATTTCAATCGATTTTGCTCGTATCCCTATCCCTAATCATCACAGAAATGACCAATAGACGTGTATTGTACTTAAAAAGTGACAAGTTAAATTGGATACATTTCAGTACAGCTGTTTCTTACAAGACTGAACATTTAATATTAATCACTCATCTGTAACTCTCTCGGGTGCCTGAGAATATTCTAGACATTAATCATTACTGGAGCAACTATCCATCAAAACATGGCTTAGTTTGTTATACGAACATGAAAGTAATTACGAGTACTGAAGATTAACAATGTCAGTTATTGGTGTTAGCAGAGAAAAAGCCAAGTGCGATTGTGACTAGAGACAGCGATGAAACATACTAAGCAGATAAACTAGGAGACTTCATTTCTGCCAGCAAAGAAGCTGCACACGGACTTTTTGAACGCTAACTTACTCGGTGCTGGGTCTTGGAACTATCACGGTTCATGCGGTACAGCCTGGCGACAGACGAACAGACAGACAGCGAAGGGTTAGTAATAGGGTCCCGTTTTTACCCTTTGGGTACGGAACCCTAAAAACGTTCAAAACAGTGCAGAATATTATCTCAGGTCATGCTGGGTTTGGTTTTGGTTTTCTGGTAGCAAACATTGCTAAAATATTTTAACGACGAGGTTGGCGCAGTAGCTGCCTACTGAGCCGCTGGTCCTGGGTTCAATCCCGGCAAGGGCAAAATATTTCTGTGATGAACTGGAATATTTGTACCTGGATCATAGATGGTCTATGTGTTTATGTATATATTTATCTATATAAGTATGTATCGCCTGGTGACAACCAAAACTCACTGAAATTTCTGTCACTGCTCTTCAAAACCTCGTATCTGGTATGTACATTGACACTGAGATACGAGCTTTGTATTAAGTAGGTATTTTTTACTTAGTGAGTTAACAGACGGTAATATCGTCTTCTAGTACCCACAACACAAGCCTACTAGAGCTTGTTTTGGGACAAGATGGATTTGTGTAAGTTAAAAACACACACATGACGTCAAACCCTATCTGCCTAAAATTCACAAAGACCACTGTCTGTCAAAAAGACCACTGTCTATTACTATTATTATGCTACTATAAAAGAGGGAATCCCTACCACCCTCACTCTCTTCCAACGTCAGGCCACCCAGCATGTGGTGCCGGTCAGGTGACGTCAATTTTCTGGTAACACTACCATATAAAGTAGGCAGATGATGATGACACCACAGACAATTCTTTTCAGTTTAGTCGTAGCACGTCGTAGTAGATATGATGATCGCAGATAAAGTTTTCCGTTGTGGTGATAATAATCGTGATCGTAACACAACAATGACATTTTAACGAAGTGGTCTAAACGTTCGGGGATTCACCCTACACATCAGCGACCAACTAAGCAACATAGCTGTCAGCCTATGTCCATTTCCTCTTTATAATTAGTTAAGTACGACGGGTAATTCCGTTCGTCTTCGTCAATAGTCGTGAATCAACCGTCAAGATCATATTAGGGGTGAAGCTACGACCAAGGGTCTAACATAGCTTTAATAATTTAAATTAATTGTACCGTCAGGCAGTATTCAAAGTTTCTGAAGATGTGTTTTATTTGTTGTAACCAAAATGCCAATATTCTACTTCACGGAGATACCATGTGTAGTAGTGTTCATAAATAAATGACCATTCCTAAGGCTTAAAAGAATATAGAGAGCTTCTACTTGTTGAAAACCAAAAAAACTATCATATATTATCTGTCTGTATCTTTTCAAACTTATTTGGACAAAAAAGTAAATAACTATTTTGGCTCAGTGATCCAAAAAGGATAAAGATCCTAAGGCCTTCAAAACGAGAGCACGCCACTTGCCCCGATCCTGAGCAGTTTCTCGCCAATTTCCGGCTTGAAGCTTACGCAGATCCACCTCCACCACGTCTCGTCTCTCCCGCAGTACCTAGGCCGACCGACCGGTCGTCGACCAGTTAGTCGCCCCAAGTATGCTCTTTTTGTCGCGCGATCCTGTTCCATTATTTGAAGGTGACCGAGCCATCAAAGTCTATGGGACTTTGTCTCTCCGATAATGTTCGGCTCGGCCACCAGCTCCTCAATCTCGGCATTGGAACGGATCCGCCATCATTCCTCTTGGTACGTCCCAGGATCTTCCAAAGCATTTTGCATCCCGCCACCAGGAGTTGACTTTCCTCTTTAAGGGTCAGTGTCCAAGATTCACAGGACTTGAGGATAAGTGTTATGACGGTTTCATATTATCCGTATTTTTGTATTCTTGCTGAGAAGCTTGGACTCTAAGACTTTTTGGAGGGCTGCACTACACCGTAGAGAATTCTGGATGTATATTTGGACTTTTCCTCCCTGGTGTTGGAGTCGGTAATAGTGCAACCGAGGTACCGGAACTTGTCAACTCTAGGAAATACGGTGTTTAAACAATTGGAAGAACTTAAAGAAAATAGGTGCACGTGGGTTTGTTTTCTCAATTATTTATTTGTGAACATTATAGTGTCAATGTGTTAATACGTTTTGAAAGTAAAAGCTCTATGTACAATTATTTTTGAAGCCTAGGGAATGCGCATATATTTATGAAGTCGACTGTACATAATATAATCGTATGAAGCCATCTTATCACCAATGCTTTATCTAAGCTCATTACTCACAAAATGTAGCACAAATTTAACCCCTTAGCATACATGTATCCTTCGGTTTATCGACTTCCAAAGGTCAAGTTTCAGACATACAGCTATGGCGCTCTTGCTCTCTTCAGTATAACTTAATGAGTAGGAGAGAGATGGCTAGTGATTTCGCCGGTCTATGAACTCATAACCTTATTTGTGACCTCAGATGAGATCTCAAGAGAGTATGCGAGTCTTTGTACTCTCAAATAATGTTCATTAACAATGTTACTTAGATGTAAATACATTTATAGGTCTACATTACATTATGTAATTGTAAGTTTATGTCATGATTATGTTTGTCTAAAAAGTTAGGCGAGATATTACATAAGTTTTGTAATTAAACTCTGGTTGGAAACAGTCCGTTGTAATTGAAATTCCAGTTTCAACAGGGCGTATTTAGGTACCTAACATAACATAATTGTTATGTTTCAATTAATTGTAATGTATATAGTAGCGGTTGTTAGCTTGGTAATACACATTTACAACTGTTACAAATCAAACACAATAATAATTACCTACAATTATTGACTTTAGCTGAAAGGTATAATATTGCGAGCCTTCTAGGCTGCGGAAGTTATTTTGGTATTAACATATGTTTCATTATATCAATGTGTATTAATGGTTTAAAAATATGTTTCATTAATATAAATACAGTACAATCTCACTAATCCGGTCCTTTTGTAAACTAGGGGATTCCGGATAATTGGAATGTAAGGATTTCTGGATTGCGTAGGAAAATCTAAATAAATCAAAATAATACTCGTAGTGCGGCGCGGGAGTAGATAGAATCTCTACGATATCACACAAAACCGATTGGCAATATAATGCCGGGACCTGCAGGTCGCACTTATATGTTAGAGTGAGACGGGACGATATCGTGCTCACTGGTGACGATATCACATGTGGACCCGGCATGAGCTCACGGCCTGTACATAACTAGCAGAAAATGCTACGAGCTATGGCGTAGCACTCGTAGCGTTGCTAAAAGGTAAAAGAAAACCGCCTGAATTGCGAAGTTGGAGTCTCATCACAATATATAAAATGTAAGCTTTATGCCATTTGTGGTGCGTGTGCCAACTGTCGACCTTTATGCAAGAGATTTCGCGGACGGTTAAGGAACCGAGAAGTTACGTCACACTACGCCGATTGTTTTTGTATTAGACATGTAGGTATGTTAGTTTTAAGGTACATAATGTATGTTATTGTTACGGTTTACACTCATGACTTGTCCCCTACCCCACACATGCCCCTGAACCGTCAGCGCGCGCTATCAGGGCGAAGCGTCATCAAAACCAAAATCAGTGACAAAGTTGCCGAGCGACAGTACGGGTCATGATGATAGAGCTCCTTCAATAGACTCTAACCCATTTAAAATGCTGGATAATTTTATTATTAACATAATTTTGTGCTCAACATACTAAGATAATTCAAATCAACGTTAAGTGACGTGAGGTCGACACCCAATTTGTATACAGAGTGATTCAGGAGATGCGATCGGGACCGATACCAATCCTTCCAGAATCAGTAAATCGTAATTACATTAGTTAATATTTGTTTTTAAAATCTTGAAAATACACAGTTTTTCATTATTCACTAGGTGTAGCGCCGAGTACCAAGTCAAGTTGAACTCTACTCTCCAGTTAATATCTTATTTCACATTCACTTATGTTGATATAGTCAATTTGCTAGTATTTAGACACTAGTCAGTTATCACATTTTGGCTATAATTACACTAGTTTCATTAGTTAGTAAACTAATTTGATCTGGCGATTTGACGAAATATCATATTTAAAATATACGAAATTATTGTCAGATTAAAAAATCTAAATGTTTTCTTTACATACGTTACGTTACAATTGTTAATAGTTTATTACTTAAGATATTAAATGTGTTGTTACACTGCTAAATGAGGCAGAATTCACATGTTTCATGATTCGTGCCACCTAATTGTACACACTTGAGTTCTTGCAAATAAATAAGGTACTTATTAATCTGTCAACTAAAAAAAAAAAAATCATACAAATTCTATGAAGAGCTGTATAGGGGTCCTCAGGTCTCCTGAAGCATCCTGTATATTACGTAGGTTAAGACGTAACTCACCGTAAACGTCTCCCGGCGTGAGTTATGACAAGCCACTCAAACTGAATTATGTATCTAAGTAAGCACAACCTCGGTATTTTGCCTCATAATGCCATTAAGAATGGCTTTTTAGTGACATACCAAAATGTAAGGACTTTAGTCAGTTTGGTGAATTTTATGAACAATCCAAAATACGTGAAATCATGCACCGTTGTTTGTAGTTCAGTTTGATGCGTTTGAGACTGTCATGTCGAATTTTAAGTTCATATATAAACATTTTTTTGATTAAATTATTTATGATTTGTCTTATAGGTATAACGAATTTTTGTTAACTTTGAGGGAATTTTCTGTAGATAAAGTAAAAGTATTTCTTGTAACACACACAAGTACAGGGGTCTCAGCTCTGAATACGATTTTGTTCCATTCGGGGTTGAGACCCTTGGTCCGTGGGGGCCCAGTGCTCGTCAACTATTTAGGCAGATTTCGACAAGACTGGTCGACATCACGGGGGACCGAAGAGCTGGCAGCTGCCTCGCTCAACGCATTAGTGTTGCTATTCAGCGAGGAAATGCTGCCAGCGTCTTCGGGACCATGCCAAAGGGGTCCGATTTTTTGAGTCTTTTTAAAATTTTAATAAGTTTTTTAGCCGTTTATTTTATAATTAGTATTTTAATTTCTGTAGTATTCTAATAGCATATATAAACCGATGAAGATAATATTTCTTGTAGACACTATAATATTAACTATTAACGTTTTTATGATATTTGACAAGTAAGTTGTAACCATTGATCTCTATATATTATATTCAGTTATTATGAATGTTTTTATATGAACATACATATGTAGTATAATACGTAATGTATCTAAGTAAAATAAACAGCAATGCCGATTTTTAAGTATTCCAAACATTTTCATTCGCCAAATAAGTGAACATAACGCTACAATATTTTATATTCTTTAATTTCCAGTCTGTTTGATTTGCTTTTATGCCACGCAAATGAAAATTGTTTGGATACTTTCGAACGTTACGAACATTTCTTTGATAATTTTCCTTTCGATTACTCAAATAAACGAGGTATAAAACATCATCTTGTGCAGAAAAGACGTAAAGAAATACGTATATTATAACAGTTTGATCAAACGACTCATTTAAAAAAAAACCTGCCAAGTGCGAGTCGGACCCGCGCGCCGAGGTTTCCGTACAAACACTTATCCCTTCTTACCTGCCGGATTAAGTTAAGTTTATACATGGTTTGCATGGCGCCGCATACAAATGAGGTGCAAAGTCAACGCAACCGATCACGTTTGTTGTATAGGAGCCCCACCTGAATATTAATTTTATTCTGTTCCGTTTTAGTATTTGATGTCATAGCGGCAACAGAAATATATCATCTGTGAAAATTGCAACAGTCTAGCTATTACGGTTCATGAGATACAGCCTGGTGACAGACGGACATGACAGACAGACGAGACAGGCGGACAGCAGAGTCTTCGAGTCCCGTTTTTTACCCTTTGGTTACGGAACCCTAAAAATTGGGCAAGTGCGAGTCCGACTCGCGCATGAAGGGTTCCGTACCATAATCAATAACAAGTTTGTTGTATGGGAGACCCCCTTAAATATGTATTTTATTTTATTTTTAGTATTTGTTGTTATGGCGGCAATAGAATACATCATCTGTGAAAATTTCAACTGTCTAGCCATCACCGTTCTTGAGATACAGCCTGGTGAAAAACGGACGGACGGACGGACGGACAGCGAAGTCTCAGTAATAGGGTCCCGTTTTTACCCTTTGGGTACGGAACCCTAAAAAGCGGCGTCATTGAAATGAAAAAGTATAAGTACAACATTAAAAGTAATTTTAAAGCACGAAATAAGTTACTAATGCAAATTCCTTATTCTGACACTTTTAAAAAGATTTCTATAAAATTGAATTCGGGTCAGATCCACAGGACCAACTTTTGGGATTACCGAACCTATTTCCCGGCATTAGGATTATGATAATTGTATCGACTATTCTGAAGACAACCCCCCAATTTTGCAATGCTAAAAAGGTTCGACTTTATACGACTCTCAAGTCTCAATGCAAATCAGTTCCGCTAGCACAACTGTGACATATGACTTTTTGTTGTGCGAGAAACATTGTCTGTCTTTTTGTTTATAATACAGTGCATTTTGATACCCTGGACGGGCAGTGTATCATGATATATGTCTCAAGGGCCCGATGACGGGCAAGGGCGGAACACGTCGTATCAGCAGTATCATTGATACGGCTGATACGACCTTAGCTATGAACGATGAACACGGTTGAAGCTGAGTCGCTCGAAAAACGGACGCATTTATGCAAACTGGAACCAACCCACAATAAGTGCTTGTACTTTAATGTTAGAGAGGGTTCAATATAATAAACACTTTCTGTGTCGGTTTGTTCATACTATTGATTATGCATAAATACATCTATTAAGGCAAGATTGTGCTAGGAATGCTACAGTACAATACTGTGGATAACTGTTTTTAATGTTAAGTTAGATCTGATAGTTTTCGACATTTGGATTAGCCATTATTATTCCAGGTTTTTTTTTTCGTTTAGTTTTAGTAAATCACACTGACGTAAATCCAATAAATATGGTCTATCATAACACATTGCGGCTCCACGCTACTCGCAAAGTCACCGAAGTTGACCGAAGTTGACGTTTCCGCAGCGAAGTGCCCTCCACACTAACATCCTCGCCCAACTTTGATCATCTTCGCGAGCAGTGTAGAGGTATGTAGGGTTGATGTTGTAATTGAACAAAAAAGATACCCACCTAACTAAGCTTAGTTTATATCAAAACAACTATTAGAATAAGACGCCTATGAAAGACTCATTGGAAAACGGCTCAGTTATCGTTGGAACTGAAATAAAACAGTCAAGCATTAAGGCGAGAATTGAACGCCGCGCCGGCCTATTTCCATAACATATTTCAAGGGCTTAAAATGCTATAATAATGGTTGACGGTTTTATGGTCACATAAAAAAGAGTAAACAATCCAGTCCGCGCTTAGGTTTTTATTTACCGTTCCTTAATTTGGGTAAATTTAGACTTATGTGCTTAAAAACGGCTTTTGTTGACTGTACTGTCACGAATTATTAATATATTTGGCCATGCTAGTAGAAACTAGTGATCCATAGACTATATGTGGTACGAGTCCGATAAAATTAAAACATATTCTAGATCTAGAAGATCTAGGTAAATACAGTATAGTGGAATCAGGTCTTTGCATTCTACTTTAGATTACACAGTGAGCCCCATAATGTCTAGCTTTGTTGAATAAATTGATTGCTTCATGATCTCAGCTTTTCGATTGGCACGTTTCGCTTTTACTAAACAGTAAAGTTTTTGCCTAGTATCTTTTATTCGATTGATTACCGTCTAATGACATTTTCAATTGGAATCTCTTTTTCGTATATGAAATTTATTTGAAATTAACTATACAGACTAAGGTTCTGTTTCTCATGATTTCTGTCCAAAATATCACCACTATTTTTTTAATCTTTTTTTTTTGGGATTTTAGTTGATCCTATTTTTTTATTGGGTTCAAAATGTTTAATAGCACTAAAAACATTTAGAGTGATCTAGAAATGAATGTTAAAGTTTGACATATCTACGGAGCGCTGAAAACGCTCTACGCAAAATGGCAGACCGTGACGTCATCAATCACAAAAGCAAGCATAGGTAGCAAGTAACAATAAATGTATGAAAAAAAAGTAGATTGACATTTTGACCACAAAAAAGAGCTTACAAATCCACTGCCCACAACGCATGTATTTATATAAGTTCGTTAAGCATAATAGTTGTCACACAATTATTGCTTTCTTGAATTATGAGGATTCTGTTAATAATGTCAAGTTTGTTTTTTTTACTTAAAACGAAATTCGTACCTTTAAAGTCACTTATTTCAAAGCATTTTTTTTCCTTTTTTTCTTTATTTCATTAGATATTATTGTGTGTTTTGTTTACTTATATTTATAATTATATTATGCATAATTATGTATCACGCTTACTTGGATCTCAAACATCAATCCAACCAACCGTCGACATCAAACACCACAAAGTCAATATTTACCTTATTTCCTTTCCCCTAATATGAATGTTTCATTTAACCAATAATTTGCAAACAAAAGATAAAATTCGCCGCTGTTGTGGATGACGTCAGACTCGGCTTTGTGAATCGGACCGCAATGAATTGTTTCCCAAAATATCTCGAGGTTTAATATCGCTGCTTAAAAAAGAAAGCCTCTATAGGCAATTTCGTTTCATTTTGCGGATATGTGGTTTCAATATAGCTGCCATTGGTTATAGTTATGGTAGATATTAGGTTTTTTCAGGAACCTAGACGGTAATTCGAGTGTACCTATTTTGAGATATCGCTAAATAATCGTTTTAAACGTCCTTTTACCGGTTTCGTACGAGTATTCACGTACGTGACGAGGGTATAGCTCAGTGGATGTGTAGAATAAACGATAGGACTTGGTTTTATATATAATACTAGCTTTTGCCCGCGACTACGTCCGCGTGGAACTTGGAAGTATGGAAGCAACCTCGTACAACACGATAGATATCCACCTAATAATCATAATTAATAAAAGGAATTATTAAAAGCGCCTAAGCAAATGTAAGAGCAATTGTGCTTTTGGTCTAATCATTAAATTTCCTACAGGGTCATCAATGTCATCATGAATTACTTGCTCACTTTTCAATATTTTTAGGGATAATTTCCAGGATGAAAACTATCCTATGTCCTTCCTCGGATCTTAAACTATCTCTATGCCAAATTTCATTAAAATCGATTCAGCGATTTAAGCGTGAAGAGGTAACAGACAGACAGACACACTTTCGCATTTATAATATTAGTATGGATGGATGTAGCAACCATACGTCAGAAGGACATTTTATACAAGCAATATGTTGAACAATACGAGTACCTCCCTATGTTTGCGTACACGCGTTTAATTAAGCATCAGCCTACAGCCCCATACTACAACCAACATTAACTCGACTTGAAAGGTGTTTACACATTGGGAACGATCGGAAATATACGGCCGTTTATAAAAGCCAGTAACAAGGTGAGAGCTCCGTGTTATTTATTGTCTTTATTTGGGGTTGGCTATTTGCTTTTGCAATTAATATTTTATGTTAGAGCTTATTGGTTGAATAAATTAGTAATTAGGCGTTTCAGGAACCCTACACTGATCAGGGCCCGACATGCTTTTTATCGGTTTTTACCACGTGAGTACATAATATACACGTACTGTAAGGAATTCTTTGGTAATTGACATCAGAGCTGGCATATAGATTTTATAGTATAAATATATTTAAATATTCGAATTATGGCCGTCACACACCAAGGGAGCCGGGCATTCGCGATTGATCCTTGTATTTGATCATATGTCAAATATATATTTGACATATGATATTAAAAAGTGAGCAAGTAATTCATGATGACATTGATGACCCTGTAGGAAATTTAATGATTAGACCAAAAGCACAATTGCTCTTACATTTGCTTAGGCGCTTTTAATAATTCCTTTTATTAATTATGATTATTAGGTGGATATCTATCGTGTTGTACGAGGTTCCTTCCATACTTCCAAGTTCCACGCGGACGTAGTCGCGGGCAAAAGCTAGTCTACCTATAAAGGCGCTTGTACATGGGTGGGTTTATATTTAAAACAACGTTTTATGTAATGTTTTGTTTTAATTTTGACTCTGGTTTTGACCCAATCATTATTTCAACGCAAACAGATACCATCAAATGTGTCAAAAGACTTTTGCGAGTCAATGTGGTAGTACTAGCATATAAGAAAGTTCAGTTTTACCAGTTTTACCGTTATTTTGACAGTGGAATATTTTTGTTTCAACATAACTATCGTCTTTAACTAGTCTGAACTAACTAATCTTACCCCTAATCTTATGTCAAAATTATTTTCTTTGGTCTATTGTACATTTGATTAGCTAGTAGTAACGAAGTGTTATTGACAAATTATTAACATAAATATCTTTTTACTCCTTATATATTATTTTTCTAATAGAAGTTTTACAAAAAGAACTTAAATTTTACAATGGTTTCAATAAAACACTGTTAATTTTATCAAAAGCCCTACCAATCTTCTCCCCATTAACCTTAAAGAGAAAATTATAATAATCATGCTGAAAAATACATAAGAGTAAGCATACTTTTGCGTACATACTCTGACGAAAATGTTTTATCAAACCGACGCAACGCTTTTAAAATGTAATTCTAAACGCGCTTTCCAATTTAATCAAGGGATTACAGTAACCTTAGCGAAAGCTGCTGTCACACAAAGAAAATTGTCCTAAAAACACGAATAATCCAAACGCGACTGATATTAATGGGGCAAGCCTCACATTTCCTCTTATACTTTTAAAACATCGTATTCCTACGTTTGTACAATTATACAGCAACCCTCTGTCGCGACTCAATACGGTGCATGTGGTTGGGGAAGGTATGGAGGATACGTGGTTGCGTGAGTAAAACGCCGTTTTCCCTGCGGTACTTGAAGCCTTCCATCTGAATAAACCGCACGCAACGCAGGTCAGTCAACATTGCGTCAGCATTTTGTGCGATACATTACGCGATGTTTGTATGTAAAATGCTGGTTCAGTGAGGTTATTTTTTCGGTTCGTTATTCAACGGAGAATTGTGTTATCCCCAATTTAACAATATCTTGCCTTTGTCACGAAAACTTTTGCTGTTTGTTTGGTATACAACGAACATAATAATATATATTAATTTGCATCAAATTAGAACTTTTGAACCTCATGAATATCAGACCTTTAATATGTATTTTCGAAGCTGGCTACTATATCTGGGAGTGAAAGTACAATAAAAAAAAATATAATTTCCAAACAGATTACACGTCTCTACAGAAACATACCTAATGTTGGCCTCACACTTAGTAGGTACGACAAAGCAGAAAGGGGACAAGGACCGAACAGATCTTATAATTACAGAAATAACATTCCCTACGCGCATACAAAGGGACTAATTAACGTATACTTATTATAAACAAGTAACATCCAACCGGGAAACTTATAACCCTCTGTTATCTCGTAAATCATACATGCGGGACGATATACGCAAAAGTTCACCTCAAAAAGACTCCACAAAAGCAACGAGGATGATTACGCGGAAACTCATTGTGGAAATATGCGTAATTCCAGTTTGGAACCCTTCGAGTCGTGACGTCATGAATACTGAGATGGCACCGCTAATCTAAATAAAGCGGCAAGATTGCGACGAGATAATGTTTTGGACTGTTGACGGTGTCTTGTTTACCCCCAAAGGTTGAAGGATTTTGGTTATGGATCGAATTAATCTGCAGAAATAGCTTAGCTTGAAGGCAATTTAGAAATTGTGTTGATTTAATTACAATTTGTGGACGCCGCAAATGGATTGGCATTTTAAGGCTGTTAGAGTGGTTCATGACAATTGATCAGAATGTCAGCAGGCTTTTCACTGGAATCTTAGTACACCAAAATAGAATCAGTTTCAGAGACTTTTCCAATAAATTTAGAGGGATCTATTGAGTGGTTGATCATTCAACTTAAATCAAGTTGACTGCCTGTGTATGGGATTTTCTTATACAGTTGGTATCTTACTACTTACGAGTACCTACGATCGTGGTCACTGGAACCGCTTAAACCGATAATCTACATCAATCGATATAGGTTCCAAGTTAATCTCTCTTTCTAGTATATTGCCGGAAATTACTAGAGACTTTCACAAAGAGAATATTTCAATTTGAAAATTTCCTATAGGGAATATATAAAAAATGCGAGAAATCAAAACGTTTGCCAAAGTGACATTTAAATTACCTTAAATTTGAGCCCAATTTTTATGAAGTCTCGCTTATAATTGAGTCGCAAACTATAAGCACGACTGGGTTGGCAAAGTGGTGATATATGAGTACAGTATATTCCGCTACTTCATGGATCTCAGAAAGATGCAAATATATGGAATTTAGACCCAGCTCTTTTAGCATGCGTCCCCTCTCCCCATTATGTGGCTGAAGTAGAATAGTATGCGTTGAAATCATGCGGTAAACAGACGCCAAGGATTAGAGGGTAAAAAGTTATAAATGCAAGATAGCTTTTATCATTTAGATTTTAAATGTAGGTTATCGAAACTAGACGTAATCTTCTCAGACATTTAACCATATATTGTTTAGTCTTTAAAAATTATAGCACTCTCTAAGTTACGTAACTTGAGTTCTTGAAACTGAATCAAATGCACTTGAAGCCATCGAAGTTACGACCCATTTAACTCAACTAGGCAACTGGGTATCTTCGCAAATCTGCCCGTTGGCACTAACTTATTCTTAACTTACTGCCTGACCCAATTTCGTGATCAGATAAACCCGATCTTGGAATTAGGCTACAAACTTAAAAGATAATTAAAAATCGAGAGGACCAAATTGGGACTCAAGGCCTGATAAAAACCTTTCTGAAGTAGGCGAAGACGATACTCTGCATTTAGGAAGGAAATAACTGATGTTTTCATATCAAATGTTTAGTTCAAAAAAATGTCTTTTCTTTGGTTTATTAAAAAGCGTGAAAAGATATAGCGATTTTCACTTTGTTAGGAGCACTTTGAGTCACCAGGTCTTGAGTGAAATTGCTCTCGGAGTTTCCTTAACCGAAAATCTTCTATTTATGAAAACCTTTGCTAGAATCTCTCATTATACATTTAAGAGTCAAACTGTTGTCGATGAAGCTCATTAAGTACGTATTTGTCTTCATCTATCTCTGTCCATAGCAACTTTCTTGACTTCTCTATACAACATGACATCTACCTTCTCTTTTTTTTGTTTAATGTAACTTAATATTGGCGTTCCTCTTCCTCACTTCCCTTCAACCTTTTCTTCTGCGTTATTTATAAAAGCGACATGTCATATAAGGTGACCGCATGAGACGTATAACATGACTAAAAACACTACCTATATACTAAAAGTGTATCTTTACTTAATCCACTCTAATTGTTATCATATTACCCTATCACGTCTCCGGCGCAGGTGAAGACAACACTCATAGTGCGACCTCGACGGGCCAAAATCCCAATGTCCCTGAAGTGTACTTGGCGATTATTGGTATTTAGGCCCCGAAGTTCGGGAAGGAAACGTTAAGGGTCTGTCGTAAATTAAACCCTCAGGAGTAGGCCGTCGAATCACGCTTATGTGCGTTCAACCGGTTACAACCAGTTCACATATATAGCTGGATGCTATTCGCTGGTCTACAATATAAGTTTAACCCATAATTTTGGAAGGAACTGTGCTCTACAGGAAGGAACCGATATGTTTTTTCTTTCTTACTGAGATGATTACGTTGGTAAGGTACTTTCAAGTCATTTGATAGCGTAATATTCGAATGTCCATTCCTTAATGACCGAGAGAGCGAAGCGTCTCCATATCAGCTTCGCACAATATTAGCTTGTGACGTTCCAAAATCAGTAGTTACACCACGTCTTCTTTTTAGTTTTTGCCCAATTAAAAGTAGAATAATGCCCAAAAGTTAGTGACAAATTATTTGGTTCCGTTTAATGTTGAATGCGTCTTTCTTTAGTGGTTTCAATGATACAATTAATTTCAATAGCCAAATACCGTATTGTTTACGTTACGCTCCTTTGTCTCACGGCATTTTATTTCAAAGTAATATTTTTACGGTTTTGCCCTCGCATGATATTCAAATTTCATGCTATTTGCTTCAGCGCATTTGGCGTTGTTTTAATACTCGCGCGGAATATTGTGCGGTTTTAATAATGCTGCGGCATGTGTGCTTATTTAGATTGAAAATTTCTTCGTTTTTGCTGCGCTATTTTTTTTATTATTATTTTGAACTGACTAATGATGATTAATGATGAACTATGTTTTTTGTAATAGTTCAAAAAGTCAAATTGAAAAAGCCATAAAGCGGATTAAATTTATAGGAACACTCATTAAAGTGGAAATTTATTTTCAGGGATGCATTTAGTTAATAATGGACGTCTTTCGATGGCGATGACTTAGAAGTATGCCTGTAATGTACCAAAAAATATATAAAAGCTTTAAGTTTTTTTTTTATTACAAGCAATTGCTTACGTTGAGGGAGCACCCTAAGACAACGTTTTGGTCAACAAAACTTTATCACTTTTTCTTCCAAAAGTAATTTGAATGAAAATCACGTCGATATCTAGAGTAAACTACGTTACATAATTTTACCGTACACAATCAATTCAAACCAATTCGTGATAAAACAAAAAAAAATATTGGAAAATCATTGGCCCTATTTTTTTTTATCTCAATCCTAAAGAAAGCATACGTACTTTGGATAAAATATAATCGTAATAGTCGAAGCTTACCCCTAGTTTAGTAACCGCTCTGAATAATTCAGTCGGGTTTCATACTGACCTTTTCTTTTATTAAAGCAGTAACGTCTGCCACCCTAAGACATAAGTACTTATTAGGAGAAATAAAGCAACTGGTTCGAAGTTTCAATGGCTCGTGCATCGGTTCGGTGGTCTAACAGGTAACACGCCCGTGTTGGTCCGGAAAACCGTTGGAAAAGCGGGCATAACTCCGCCCGAAACATTTATTCGCAAAATGATGGGGCCTATGATGGTTGCTTTTATCACGTCATAAATAAGTGACAATGCATCCGTCACGTTTTGACAAAATGGGGGTGTGAGTGACAGATGTTTGTCACTTATTTATAGTGATAAACGCAACCATAGACCCCCAGTGCACTGTGTTAAACTAGGTGTGTTTTTATTTTATACACACGAATACAAATGCATACGATGTTGAATCTGCCGCAACGCGCTTCGCATCGTAAGATGTAGCCACTGAAGCTTGCTAACTCCAAATAGGAACATCCCCCTTAAGCATTCGTGGTATCCTACGCTACGCCTCTAAATGCTTGCCGCTAATCAGCATTCCTATCCGTGGACAAAGCTATGCATGCTAATAACGGTAGAACATTGGACAGAGACGGAGATTTGGATATTGCTTGACGTAGTAATTAATAAGTTAAGCTAATATCCAGTGTAGATCGTTGAGGTTTACTACCTAAAAGAAGTGAAAACCTTAAAAATCGGCACCAATGTTTACGTACGGGAAAAACGCATTTCTTGCTTGAAATTTCACGCCATATCCTTACTAATTTTATTTGTATTATATGTTGTTATTACGACATCACTTCACAAACAGCAAGTTTTAAAACATTCAAATTTCTTAAGGTTCAAAAAACTCTATTTCAAACAGTTTTACACAACTATATACATATAACTATGACGATGGACACGCTTCCCTTGTATGCTGGGAACTCTAATTTTTTTTACTAGCTTTTGCCCGCGACTACGTCCGCGTGGAACTTGGAAGTATGGAAGCAACCTCGTACACGATAGATACCCACCTAATCACCTTAAGTAATAAAAGGGATTATTAAAAGCGCCTAAGCAAATGTAAGAGCAATTGTGCTTTTGGTCTAATCATTACATTTCCTACAGGGTCATCAATGTCATCACTTACTCACTTTTCAATCTTTTTAGGGATAATTTCCAGGATGAAAACTATTCTATGTACTTTCTCGGATCTTAAACTATCTCCATGCCAAATTTCATCAAAATCGATTCAGCGATTTAAGCGTGAAGAGGTAACAGACAGACAGACACACTTTCGCATTTATAATGTTAAGTATATTAAGTATGGAATAGTATGGAATGGATATGGATTTTTTGCCTACCTTCTGGTAACGTGGTCTGAGTGTAGCTATGTTATAGGTACGTGAAAAACTAAAGTGCAAGTCAGCTCGATATATAGTTAGACAGACAGCGAAGGCAAAAGTTTCCGTTTGTGGCTTTTGAATACAAGGAAAAGTCTCCATCAATTTGTCAGAGTATATATGTAAAATTGAATGTTCACTAAAACTAACGGTAGTTGGCAGGTTCAGTTCAGATTAAATCCCATTGTTTCTAATCTTAATAATTCATCTAAATGGATTTAATGGAAATTTCTGTGTGGAATTGACTTGTATAGCTGGTTATTATATTTCATTATGTAGTTAAAAGGTTACGATTGTATTAGAAAGGAGTTGTTTTGTAATTTCGTAATTAAAACAAGCTTGTCTCTGAAGACCATGTGTAATTTCGTATTTGGCTGTATTTGTAGCTTTGTAACTACATCACGTCAAGGGTACAATGGCTGAGCGTGACGGTAAAGCCAAAAAAGACGTTAATATTATAAGCCATAAAATATTTTACCCTTCGTTGAAGAAATTGGCGAACCTAATCTACTTAATAAAGTTTTTTTACCAACCGATACGGTATTTATTCAAATACTAAAAGTAAAAAAAGGGAATTTTCTTATTTAACGCAATCCCTGTGGAACAAGACTCTAATTGACAAGAATATACAGGACAAAATAAAAAATAAAGAAGGGAAGCAGAAGAATGGGTGATACTTCAACACTTGAACGAATATGACGAGCGCAATTTACAGGACAATAGGAAATGTAATAACCAGAGCTTTAAAATTCGCATAGATCCTAGGATAAGACCAAAATTACAACAAAGTCGCAGATGCCTGCACCTGCACGACAAAATAGCCGTCAAAATTGAGTAAAAATAGTTATCCGAATTTCCCGTTTCTGATAGTAACATTGCCAAGATGGCCGTAGGTAATACAAATTATTCGAGTTGCATGGTGACATTTTCTAATCACCATTTCAATATGATAAAAGCACATCGCCAAAGTATAAAATATAGTTGCAGACACTCGTACGTATGTAAAAAATAGAATGTAGAACAGAAGCTGAAGAACGGGTGATTCTTCCGCACTTGGACGGATATGACGAGCGCGTGTTCTGGGCCAGACGGCGACAGATGTCACTATGGCTGACATTTCCGCGCCCGTCACGTTTCGCTGACAAGTTTCCAATAAGGAACCTGAATCGTCTCATGACGTGGGCTCAGATTATATCTATGGAAGATAAATTGCCGAACTGTATTGGACAAGTCAATTTACAGGACAATACGAAATACCTATAATAACCAGATATCTAAAATTCGCATAGATCCTTAGATAGACCTAAACTACAACAAAGTTGCCGATGCCTGCGCACCTGCACGACATAAACGCCGCCAAATTTTAATGCTATCCGAATTTCCTATTTCTGAAAAAAACAATGCCATGATGGCTGTAAAGCAATTCGAGTTGCATGGTGACATTTTCTAATTATTATTTCAATATTAATAAAGCACATCGCCAAAGTATTCATATAGTTGCAGGCAACTCGCACATG
This sequence comes from Apotomis capreana, assembly GCA_947623375.1. Classification (NCBI taxonomy): domain Eukaryota; kingdom Metazoa; phylum Arthropoda; class Insecta; order Lepidoptera; family Tortricidae; genus Apotomis; species Apotomis capreana. Next base: position 7,044,777 of record OX392506.1, on the reverse strand, counting down.
CACAGAAAAATAGAATGTAGAACAAAAGCAGAAGAACGGGTGATTCTTCCGCACTTGGACGGATATGACGAGCGCGTGTTCTGGGCCAGACGGCGACAGATGTCACTATGGCTGACATTTCCGCGCCCGTCACGCTTCGCTGACAAGTTTCCAATAAGGAACCTGAATCGTCTCATGACGTGGGCTCAGATTATATCTATGGAAGATAAATTGCCGAACTGTATTGGACAATGCGAAATCTAACAGTGTATTTTTATTATCAGGCGACTCAAAACTACTATAAAATAGAAATATTTATATGTGTTCCTACTTATTGAGTAAAAATAGATTGGATTTAAAAGGCTATGGCAGAGGTCTATAGCTACCTATACCTGCGTCGTTTAAAAAAAAATAGTACCTACGTTGTAGAATTCTCAAAATCCGAGACTTCCAAGTTCCAAGCTAGTCACTCCATATTTCTAAACTTCTTACATTAGTATTACATGTGCAAAATACTTCGAATAAGCCTCCGAGGCATTCCGATTATTCAATCTCATACTTCAAGCAACTGGCAATTTCTTCGGTAAATCGAACCGTGAAGAAAGGTAAAAATATGTAAATGAGTTTCGTACAGAAGACAATCTCGTCTATTGTGGAGATGTTCTATAATTTCCTCTGGGAGTTGCTAAGGACGGTGCTTCTACTGGCTAGGTGTTGATTTGCAAATTGCTTTTTTACGTTGATTTGAGCGCAGTGTAAATTCTAGATAAAAATTATGTATGATAAAAAAAGACTTGGATAGCTAAGTACTTTTTATCTAACCAACGTTTAAAAACTGAGGAGGTTCTCAATGCATTGTTTTTTTTTTAGGGCTCCGTACCCAAAGTGTAAAAACGGGACCCTATTACTGAGACTTCGCTGCCGTCCGTCCGTCCGTCTGTCACCAGGCTGTATCTCAAGAACGGTGATAGCTAGACAGTTGAAATTTTCACAGATGATGTATTTCTATTGCTGCTATAACAACAAATACTAAAAATAAAATAAAATAAATATTTAAGAGGGGCTCCCATACAAGAAACTTGTTTTATGGTACGGAACCCTTCATGCGCGAGTCGGACTCGCACTTGCCAATTTTTTATTTTTATTAATATTATTATGTTTCCCTTTTACTCGAACTGATTTGGAAAATCCTTTTTTGTTCAAAGATTATACGATCGTGTTGGTCCCATTGTAATAATAATAAAACATATTCTTGTGTTTTATTATTGGTCGGTAACATCGTTATTTTTTTTTGTTAAAAAGGTGATTATAACTTAAATGCTTTCGTATTTAACTATCTCATAATTTTAGTGCTTCGCTATTTCAATTTTAAGTAACAGAAATTACCAAATGGTATATCGCAATATTCCTTGGGGCATTGGCGGGGTTACACACGTCGTGGTCTCTGTACATGATGTACATCTGCCACAGACCACCCCCACTAGACGGAGCATGTAACGCGACCCGGTAGGCGACCCGTGCGCACCAACGATATGGTACGGCAGAACATTAAAGTATCAACACGGTGGCCACCGTTTAGTTGCGTTCACGTTTATGAGGTCTCTCTCTTAGAGCATAGACAAATGGAGATGTCATAACGTAAACTCTTCGAACAAATTTTTTCGCCAATTTTAGCGGGGGGTGAGGTAAACACGTACAGCACACCACCAAAAGACGAATAACTCAACAGACACAAATTTTGCTGTTGCGATAAACGCACACTACAGCAAAATTCAACACATCAAAAATGACATGCACACAGATACTGTTTTCACGTAACTGTGCAGCATACATAAGAAAAACATAGTGATGGGACACATATGAAGAATGAGTCAAATCATTTTAATGAATGAACTGAATTGTCTTATAGGTACTATTTATTGTGAAATTTGAAAACTGTAAATTCTGTATATTGAAGACGTTATCCAATAAATACATTTGTTTCTATGTATATCTGTCTATATTTATTGTGTCCTTATCACTTTCGCATAACTTAACTGTGGAATAAAACTGTCGCCTGCGGTTGTTTCGGGCTTAAACAATCACGGACTTCTAAAACAAGTACACTCGACTTCATATTGTCGTTGCTAAAATGAAACCACTTCGTTTTCGCCATTTTGGAGCTGATAGCTATGTGCAAGTTGTGTGAGCGTCCATGGATCTAATATTAGAGATTCACAGATCGCCACAGATCAAAGAACCGTTTGCCTGAAATGACAATTTTAGTAGACGTTCACGCAGGATGCTTTGAATGGGCACTAAAAACAACTGTCATTCCCTATGGAATATTTAGTCCAACGTGCTTGTAGTTTAGAGGTCAGTGAATATAACCTTCAAGAAAAGAACGTACGCCCATCTAAAAATAAAGGTGATTATATGAAACCACATATAAAGTGATTTAATGATATGAGTAAATAATGAGTAAAGAGAAAACAATAAAACAAATTGTTATTAATTTAATTAGAATTCCCACATATAAAATAAAATAAAAAAGTTATAATTAAGTAAAGATATTCATCTATCTATCAGCCACAGACGTCCACTGCTGAACATAGGCCTCCCCAAGAATCGTCACAACCCTCGCTACGCTGCGCTTTCCTATACGTGGTCGCCACTCTAGCACTTTGCTGACCTAACAGCCATCGATTCTCCGGGCTAGATGGCTTGCTCATTGCCACTTCAATCGTGCAGTCCTGTGAGCTATGCCGGTTACCTTGGGTCTTCTGCGGCATATCCTAATTTCGCATTCTATAAAAGAAAAGAAGAATACGGAAATAAGGAGGCAGCAGGGAAGATGGAAAGAATATGAAATAAAGTCTATAAATAATAGTATATGTATAACGCATATACTCATAGCCCAGCATTAAATGTTCCTTTTACCTAGATATACTTTTAGCAAACAATTATTTTCATTTTCATATTAAATTTCAACATAGTATGTCTAGAGAAAGGTAATATTTCTAATTCACCTTACAAGATTTAAAAATAACATATATCTATACCTATTATTAAATTCAATCACTACATAGTATAAAACAAAGTCGCTTCTTGCTGTCTGCCTGTTTGTCTGTCTGTCCCTATGTATGCTTAGATCTTTAGAACTACGCAACGGATTTTGATGCAGCTTTTCTTAATAGATAAAGTGATTCAAGTGGAAGGTTTATAATATGTATAATACATGCATAATTTATCAGTTTTGCACCCGTGCGAAGCCGGGAGGGTCGCAAGTATCTAATACTACACTAACTATTAAACGAACTGCAGTGATCGAATGAATGAATGATTCATTCAAATGTTGAGTCGCGGTTTTGACTTTGTCACATCCCTCGCCTCTGTACCACCGTTTTATATCTACATTTTTCTGTCGTTTACGTATCGCAACGGTTTTTTCTTTAAATGGAGACTGTACTTTAATACACATTTAATACTTCGTAAAAATACTTACCTGTGATAGGAAACGCGATCTTGTTACGTATTTGAGCTGTCAGATCGCCTTTTACAAGAAAATATCTGCACAATTCACCATTTTTAGAGGGAAGTGTCATGCGACACAGATCAATGCAAAATGGCGGTGAAGCGACTTCAAGTAATTTTATATAACGTGCTTGACCAGTTGACCAGTTATTTTGCCGGAGGGGGTCGCCCGTCCATGGCATCTCCTGTCATTATAAATACTCAAAGGGTCTCTCTACACCACTTAACACTACAATTTACCATGTTATTTATTTAATTTCTTTTTTCGTTGACGTACGCATGGATCATAAACATGGACGCAACTAAACGGTGGCCGCCGTGTTGATACTTTAATGTTTTGCCGTACCATATCGTTGGTGCGCGCGGGTCGCCTTACATGCTCCGTCTAATGGGGGTTGTCTGTGACATCTGCACATCTAAGACTACGGCCTGTGTAACCCCGCGGAAATGGATAATTATAAAGGAATATCGCGATAGACCCGTTTTAATTATGTGTACAAACCGCGTGTCATATCATTTTAAGTTTTTTTTTACCAATACAAGGAACTTGTAATGCGAGGTATTGACCAATTTCAACCCTTAATTTGGAAGTGTATTACAGGATGAACCAATTCTTTGACCATCTTTTTTCATTTTATTTTTTCAAACTAGAATTGTTTGCTCTAATATTCTACGTTAACGACCTTGAACTGGCGACCTTCGTATTTTTTTGTCAAAGTGTTAAGATTTTCACCCCTCTTTTATAAACGTTATCAGCACCTTCAATTTCGTTTAAGCCCCACTTAGTTACAAGATACCTGGCATAGGATCCCGTGCCCTGCATGTCGTTGTAATTTCCATCCGCAGCGTCGAATTACCATCCAATTTGCTTAAATGCCGTTCATACGAGTCTAACGCGTTAAATTCAACTCGTTAATTCCAACTCGTTATGCCACTTTACACTTTACATTTTATTCAGAAGCCGAGTTAATTTTGTAACGCGTCAGTTAATTAAGTACCACTTTTTTACAGTTTCGCGAATATGTGTGGTTTATTTACGATGATGGTCCATTAAAGTCCGCGGACCATTAAAGTAGCCGCTGTAGAAATATAAAAAAATGACAGAAACATGACTTTTATACTCTTTCAACCATTTTTCTTCGCCATTTTGAAAAATTCTAGACTAAGGCTCTGTGACATGCTCACATTGGAAGGAAGTGAGCTGTAGACCTTGCGGTTTAATTATTGACTATTTTATCAAGCGATTTACACTCACGTGAAATTGCCAGGAATGGCCCGAATGTCTCGAACTCGTATGGATCTCTTCAACAGGGACTGCTACCCGTCCCGGCAACTTTGTCACTGATTTTTAGGGTTCCGTAGTCAACTAGGAACCCTTATAGTTTCGCCATGTCCGTCTGTCCGTCCGTCCGTCCGTCCGTCCGTCCGCGGCTTAGCTCCGTGATCATTCGTACTAGAAAGCTGAAATTTAGTATGAGTATGTGTATGTATAACGCCGACAGAACGGTAAAATAAAACTTAAAAAAAAAATTTTTTTTCGGGTACTTCTCGAACACCTAAAGTGGGGGTGATTTTTTTTTCTTTTCAACACTAGTGTGTGGGGTGTCGTTGAATAGGTCTTGTAAAAATAATATGGGTCTCCTAACATTACTTTTTGATAAAGTCAGCAGTTTTGTAAATATTCGCTCCGAAAACAAAAAAAAATAGTGTTTCCCCCCCTCTAACTTTTCAACCACGGGTCAAAAAAATCGGGAAAAATCATGTAAATGAGGCCTTATAAGTACTTGCAATGAAAACTATATTGAACAAAATCGGTCGAGCCGTTTTTGAGTTATCGCCAAATTTCATATTTTTTCTTTAAAAGGACGTAAGTTGACTTCCAGAAGGTAATAAGTGATTACAGTTTCTAGGGCGTTTACGACCTTTTTATAGAGCTTAAAATCTTTCTTAACTTAAAACTCGGGCTTAAAGCAGCAGTTTATTGTATAGGATGAGCAACTACGGAACCCTGCACTGAGCGTGGCCTGTCGCTCTTGGCCGGTTTTTTGATCGACGCTGCGCTCTAATAGCGCGCGCCGACGGCACCTTGGACCGGCACGAACTTTGCGGCTTGTTTCAAAATGGTTGAAAGTTTTTTTTTCATTTTTGACCCCTCCATCTCCGCTATTTTGAAAAATTTCGAAAAACTGAATTGGAAAAAGTTTATATAGGTACCTACTTATCGAACCTACTCACAAAATTTCATGAGAATCGGTTAAGAAATACGACCTCTAGGCGAGAACAGCCGTAAAGCTTCTGAATATAAAAACACTCGGACATACAAAAGAATTTTACAGAGGCTTCACTCGCTTTGCTTGACGTCGAATTACCTTCCATCTAAATGTGTTTGTGAAGCCCGCATTGCAGTTGAATATTCGGCATAGCGTTCGCAAAGAAAACCATACGTTGGACGTAACATTACTCTGATTAAAGCTGCCCATTGACTATGTGCAGGATTAGAACATTTGTAACTAGAGGGGACTGCGTCACTCCCGGGGCGCCCAGAAATTGGTATCCTGCCTTTTCGCCTAAAAAAATTTCGCAAAGTATTCATTTGGCAAACTAATCAAAAAAATCTCAGTGTATTTTTTATGCTCTTATAGAATACTGTAGGTTAGGTTAGGTTTTTTTTATGAAAGTTCTGAAAAAAATATGGTTTCAGAGAAAATCGTGAGTTGGGAAATGAAACAGTTTGCCAAATGAATACTTTGCGAAAAAAAATAGGCGATACGGCAGAGACCCGCAGAAATTCCCTTTAGCGGGTTTGTACTCCCACACAAAATCCGACTCACTGGTCGTGAGGGCTAAGCAGCCCTGATAGAGATCAAGTCGTTTCAGAAAAAAAGAAAAAGAGGGGACTGTCAAATATAACTAAAATTCGAATATTGTTATATTCGAAGTTTAGTTTATATCCGAAGAAATGTTAAAGTAATAATTTAGATAATGACGATCACCTCCAATGAACTTTATTCTGTAAGTGGGCCACAAGGGCACCTTTACATGCCATGCATGTGCATATGCTATCGACATTTCACAAGAAAATAATGTTGAGAAGAAACTCCGAAGGAAACTCAATAGTCCTCGCCTTGTGTTTTTTTTTAAATTGATGCGCTTTACGGCTGGCGCCGCGTGCAAACAAAATCCTGCATCGTACTTTAAGATTTTTCCTGAAATAATGACCTTTTTCCAAAGAAGCCAGATAAGCCAGAACAATTGAAATTTATATTTTATATTGATACTAGAGGGCGCCCTCAACTTCATACGAGTATTTTTTTATACCGTATAGTCTAGTAAATAGTAGCCTTTGAAAGTCCAGCTATCCCTGTACCAAAATTGGTTAAAATCCGTCCAGCCGTTTTGGCGTGATGCGAGGACAAAGGAAATTATGATTAACAGATGGCGCCCATACAAAATAAATGACGATCCTGCATCACACTATTAAGAACTGATTTTCAATACAAATCTAGAATTTTATAATAGTATAGATTATAGCCAAAGTCTACGCTCCGTACAATGCTTCTGTTTTAGTATAATGCGAACAACTTATCTGTGAAACGGAAAAATTATAAGCATGACAGTCTCACGCTGAAATTTCATACGATTGTCACTGTCTGGGTTCGAGTGCACTGATTGCGAAGATTGTGGCGACACCATTCAGGGACATAATTCGAGAATGCCGTTTGAGTGATCACCAAACGTCAAATCTCTATTAGATAACAGTTATATCGCCATTGAACTGTCATATAAATGCGATGAGCTTAAAAGTGACATATCTCATCTCAATTTTGAAAGTACGAAGGCGATAATGATTGTCAAAAATGTTATTCATGCATATGAATTTCTGTTTTGAACGAAACGTAACGGACTAATTTCACGCACTACGCGGTCAATTTAAAGTATGCGCCTGTTCTTTATGCCGTCACATACTCGTACAAAGGAAACGAAAATTTAGCGCGTCCGAATTGACGAAGTTGCGATGTTCTAGGGATATCGCCAATTGTCAAGTAGGCACACGTCAAAAGTGACGGATGGCGATGAAATGGAGAGATCTCCATCATCTCTCTAAAATTGGTCAAATACCCCCCCCAGTTCACAGAAAAGTTGGTCGCACTATAATTACTGAATGGAGGACAGTATGTCAAAGACTGCTTATTACTTAGTCTGCGATAAATCGGATACTGCAGTGCTGGGGTTGCACTTAGCTAGAGTTGCTACTTAGGCTGCCTGTGCACTGCAGCGGAGCGGGGAAAATGAACCAAACAGGCTACGACTTTGTGAAACTCAAAAGAAGTGCATTCTATCTAAGGAATGTGATTGTTCTATTTATTTACACAACTTCGCTCCAGTGGTTAGTCAGCCTTATGTTGAATTCTTCTTATATATTTACTGTAGGTAGGTACTCAGTTTACTCCCACTGAAAAGGAAAAAGGGACATTTTAAATATATTAAGTTATGTAAATTTTTATAAAGTGGTCTAGGTTACAGTTTATAGGATGCAAAATAAAATATTAAAGTGGAGTGATATTGTTAATATGCGCGCTCGTTTGATAGGAAACAATACCAACTCGGGCTCACTACGCGTTGCTAATCGCTCTAGTAGCCTACGTCTCAGCGCACACCTGGCAGCTGGGTTCCGCCTTTCACATTTGTTTGGGATAATTTCGACCTCGTTAGTAGTGTTGTATCACCACGCTAAATGCCCAACTGTGTCGTATTTTACACAAATAACTAATAAAGTATACGCGGTTTTCAAAAGAGAGATGCTTGTGTACTGTAAAAACCGATATTAACATTTTTTTTTCGAAAACGCGACACTATAAATAAATAAATAAATATTAAGGGACAATCAGCCAGTGCTACGTCTACAGGTCGGGAATAAATAAGTTCAACAAATTAAACTTAAAAAAATGTTTATTCCACGACACGCCGCTAGCACATGAAAAATAAGTCGTAGGGAGGGGTAGAAGTTGTCGCCGCCACCACGTCAGTACTGAGCTGCAGGGTAATGTACTTACTAGCATTACTTATGTGACGTAGTGCTTAAACCCGCCAGGTACGCTATGACGTAACGGGCTTAGGCACTAGTCCATATCCCTCGATCCAGACGGGATCTTGAGGGTTTCCGTAACTAGCTCAAATCGGGAGGCAAGGGATTGGGTTAAATGAAACCTGGGATTTTATATATACTAAATAACGGAGGCTTTATGCCTGTTTATTTAACTAAACTCTTAAATCTAGATCCTACGTTCCCTACGTTAATGCCTAACGGTATCCCCACAGTATCCTAGGGGACTCGGCGTCCCAATTACGCGGCAGGGTGTAGTTAGTAAACGACAGAATGTTAATACGCGGGTAAGGGAGATTTTGGCCGGTATCCGTCTGGCGAGAGCCACCACCCTAGGCAGCAGATGCGTGGTACACACACCGCGCTTAGGAGCGACCCCCCCCTGGGTTAGCTGTTCGAGCCAAATGCGTGGCACACACACCGCGCTTAGGAGTGACCCCCCCCGGGTTAGCTGTTCGAGCCAAATGCGTGGTACACACACTGCGCCCAGCAACCCGTCCAGAGCACAGCCTTATGTCCCTGCACTAGCGAGCCAAGAAGCGTGGTACACACTCCGCGCTAAGGTGACACAAGACTTAGCCCAGACTTCGGGATAGAGACCAAACACCACTTACAATTGTACGGGAGGACCTACGGTATCTCAAGAAGCGTGGTACACACTCCGAACTACGAGCGAACGCTATCTTACAATCCTCACAGTGAATGCCGTCTGAACGACCTGACTGCCACGAGAGATTGCAAGACACCGTCGCTGGTACTGGGCGCGCGTCGGCTTATATAGGCGGCCGGCTAACGGTAAACGACGCGTCGCTCTGCTCCGCCCGTCCCCGCTGCGGTGACGCGCGCTGTGACGTCAGGCCCTCGTCCGTGTGGTGTGGTCCTGGTCTGGCTGCTCGTTATATTCTCCTCTCTCCTCTGGAGATTTTTACCTGTAAAAATCACACGTTAGCCGTGATCTACAAAAAAACGGTGTTCCGGGACGGTTTTACAGGTCGGGAATAGTCGGGAGTAGTCGGGTTAAGCATATATATATATATGCGCTTATAACGAGCAGTCTATTAGTCTACAATTTCTATAAACAACTGGTATGTATAAAATAAAAATAAAAAAAAAACTAATAAAGTACCCGGACAATAATAATAATAGTAACTCTGTACCGAAAAACTCGCCGGACTATAGTTTTTGTTTACTTCTCACGGTGATTAGATGTCTAATCCTTAATACTTATAAAGTTTTACGTTTTAATATGTAAACTACACCTATTCCTTAAAAATTAAAATGCAATCCGGTGGGAATCGGGTTCTATGGTCCTGCTATGGCATTATTGTTCGGTCATTGTGGTTATATACTATGTTCTGAAAACAGGATTAAAATCGGATGACTATTTTCCATTTTATAGTCAAAACGGTGAATATCCATTCATTAAATTTAATGATCTTTTCTGCAACAACGTTTCCTATGCGCGGGATACTCCATCCTATCCTCTGGATTTGATTCCCGTTCCTGCAAACAATTTTTCCCGATGCGTAATGTGCGCAACATAATTCTCGTCGAAAAATCGCCTAAGTCCCAACGCGGTAGATGAGAACTCCTTTTTATTCACCGCTCGCGGGTAGATCTCGAACGCGCCGCGCTGCGCTGTGCCTCGGTGCGCCTTCTAAGCGTAGTTTAAAAACCTCTTATCTCGAGCGTTATGGTATTTTGATGCGCCGGCTATCACGATGTAGTATCGGTGATATTTAATTTAGGTATGTTATTTGACTATTTTAGATGCAATACGGCTTCAAACAACGGTACTAAACTGCATATTATTCATTTTATATACTGATTTTCAAAGAAGTGGGATTTTATATTTATCTTTGTATTAACGTTGTTTTCACTTGAAAGCGGCTTAATATTTTAGACTTATTTCGTAGTTTATATTCTGCTATGGGAAATGTTATTTCTTCTACGATTTCTCAACAGTATTTCAACCGGATCCGGGTTAAAATGTACCAATAACTACATTCCTTATTGAATATTTTGTTTTTTTTCCTCTGGTTATTTAAACGGTGTATTAACTTGTAATTTCTTTTTGACGGATATTCATAAGGAGGAGGTTTTCAATTCGGCCGTGCGTTAACAGACTTCAACATGAAGGAAGTTCAATAAGATTAAATTGTTCTTTTTTTTTCCTTTTGTATTTTAAAACGGTGTACTTTTCTTGTTCTATTTGCAACCCACTTCAAAAAGGACGGTTTTTTTTTTTATTTCTAAGTGTTTATTTTTAACCGACTTCCAAAACGAAGCGATTCTTTCTTTGGCGGAGAATTTCAATTCTTATTCCGTTGGTGAATTTTATTTCAACAGACTTCAAAGAGGAGGTGATTTTTGTTCTCGCGGTGAACTTCACTTCAACCGACTTCAAAAAGAGGTGGGCGATGAAGTTCCTTTCTTTAAAAAAACCTTTTTAAATCCAGTGGTGCTGTTTTTTTTTCCTTTAAAAAAAACGACGTTTACGCTTCGGGCTTCGTACTTTAACCGACTTCCAAAAAGGTGTTTCCTGTTTTTTTTTTTTTTTTTTTGTGTTTCCGCGCTGAAACTACTCCGGCTTGCTTGTCCCATCGGTTGTCCTCTTATTGACGATTTTTTTTTTTGGTAATCGTGAAACGGTTTTGTACTTAAAGTGCCCAAAGCTAATATTTACGTCGGTCGGGACATAATTTTCCCCATGATAATTATTTTTCGAGTTCCAGTGCCGGTTCTGATTATAATAATCATTCTTTTGTGTTTTTACTGAATTTCGTTGCTCATTCCTTCCTTGCGGTATGAGGAAACGGGTCTTATCACCTGGTGGACGCAATTCTTTCCCGTACGATGAGAAAGACTGCGTACTTTCATTTGTACTGTATGGACGTGTATTCGGTGTACACTTTTTCTGCGTATTATTTGCGGATATACTTGGTTTTCTGTTATGTGTGCGGTACTTTCTTGATTTCGTTTTTTCGGTGTCCTTCTGTTTGTAACAGCTCGTGTACTGTGACGCGAACTTCTGGTTTCGGGATAATTTATGGGGATTCTGGTTCTGTTTCGGGTTTCGACGATAACATCTCGGTTGTTCTCGTTCTCGCGGCTCAGGTTTTAGCGTGTTTCTTTTCGGGGTGGTTGCGGTACCTTGGACTATTGGAGCGGGTTGTGTAATTATGTTTATCGGTCGGGTCTCTTGTTCGGATCTACTTTCTTGTGGTGTAGGAGGTTGCGTTTCGCCCTTCCACGAAACTTGCATCCCTATTCTGCGGAGGACATCCATCCCTAAGATGGTACATGAGGCTGTCGGGAGAACTCTTACGCAATGTTTTACTCTAGCGCCTTTGATCTCTATATCGACGAGTACGCTTCTATCTGTTTGCGTTGTTATCCCATTCGCGAGAACGATCCCCCTTGGTTTGTCTAATACCGTCGCTGCTCTTGCTATACAGTCATGGTATATCTTTTCGTTTATATATGTGTTTGTAGACCCCGTATCTACTAGACACCGGTATATTTTCCCCATTATATCGGCTTTCAGGTACATTCTGTTATCCTCTCTCTTTTGCTCTGTTGCTGACTGCAGGTATTCCTGTTTCCCCCATTGTTTCTTCTTGCAGCAGTTCTTGCTCAGGATACCCAGCTTCCCGCATTGGCTACAAAATATTTTCTGTTGACCTCGGCATTCTTTTATGCTATGTCCTGGTTTCCCGCACGACCAGCAGCATGTGTTCGGGTTGTATTTCGGGTGTATTCTCGCATTGTTGTCCTCGGTTTTCCCAGGAGTTCTTACCTTTTCTCGTAGCTCATTCCTCGGTCCTGCCCGTACTTGTGGTTTCCATTCTCGTGGTGTCTCGGTCTCTTCTTCATGTGCAATATTCTGGTATCTATCTTCATACGTCGAAGTAGATATATTTTCGTATTCGGCGGCCAATCTTAATAATCCTGGTAAACTTTTATAGTCTTGTTTTTTAATATACAGCTTATATTCCTTAAGCATATTCTCATGTATGCGATGCAGCTGTTGCACTTCTGTCAGGCTTCCGTAACGCCTCATCAACGTCTGTAGGTCTGTGACATAACTGGTGAATTTCTCTCTAAACTTTTGCTTCCGCGCAACTATCCTCACTATGAGGTCCTCCTCGTAGTTGCTAGGGAAGTAATAAAGTTTGAAGAGTTCCAAGAACTCGTCCCATGACTTCCAGGATTGGGCGTTATTCCTGTACCACTGCAATGCCTTCCCCTGTAGTATTCTCGGGAGCGCTCGCAATATGTCGTCCTGCTCAACGTTGCTAGCTTCCATTAGCTCCTCCAGCCTTTCCAGGAACTCTACCGCGTTGTCGGTTACCCTAAATGACAGGTTCCATTCTCTTATGTGTTTAAATAGGATTTTCATCTTCCTGTCCTCTGGGTGCTCGTCTTCGGACATGGTGATACGCTCGTCCTTGGACGTAGCAGGCTGCTCCTGTTTTCTCGGTGTCCCGAATTCTTCGGTCTCTTTTTCGGCTTCTACTAAGGCTTTTCGTATCTGTTCCACGGTAAAACCCTCTACTGGTAAGCCTCTTTCTTCGGCTTCCTTCATTCATTCCGGCTTTTTTAAGCGGTATATCCAGGCGGTGGGCATCACCTAGTTACCCTATAAAGTAAGTTTTATTCCCCTATTTACGTAGAAATAATATTTTACACGGATTAGAGTAAAATCCCTAAATGTAACTCGATTAAATAAACTTTTATTAAACGGATAATTTTTAGACGGCGGATTTTAACGGTGCGAGTAAGACCTAGGTCATCCCCTGCCTGTGCCGAGCTAGATAACTCCTGTGTGAGTTATTACGTTGGGCGCCAAATGTGACGTAGTGCTTAAACCCGCCAGGTACGCTATGACGTAACGGGCTTAGGCACTAGTCCATATCCCTCGATCCAGACGGGAATTTGAGGGTTTCCGTAACTAGCTCAAATCGGGAGGCAAGGGATTGGGTTAAATGAAACCTGGGATTTTATATATACTATATAACGGAGGCTTTATGCCTGTTTATTTAACTAAACTCTTAAATCTAGATCCTACGTTCCCTACGTTAATGCCTAACGGTATCCCCACAGTATCCTAGGGGACTCGGCGTCCCAATTACGCGGCAGGGTGTAGTTAGTAAACGACAGAATGTTAATACGCGGGTAAGGGAGATTTTGGCCGGTATCCGTCTGGCGAGAACCACCACCCTAGGCAGCAGATGCGTGGTACACACACCGCGCTTAGGAGCGACCCCCCCCGGGTTAGCTGTTCGAGCCAAATGCGTGGTACACACACTGCGCCCAGCAACCCGTCCAGAGCACAGCCTTATGTCCCTGCACTAGCGAGCCAAGAAGCGTGGTACACACTCCGCGCTAAGGTGACACAAGACTTAGCCCAGACTTCGGGATAGAGACCAAACACCACTTACAATTGTACGGGAGGACCTACGGTATCTCAAGAAGCGTGGTACACACTCCGAGCTACGAGCGAACGCTATCTTACAATCCTCACAGTGAATGCCGTCTGAACGACCTGACTGCCACGAGAGATTGCAAGACACCGTCGCTGGTACTGGGCGCGCGTCGGCTTATATAGGCGGCCGGCTAACGGTAAACGACGCGTCGCTCTGCTCCGCCCGTCCCCGCTGCGGTGACGCGCGCTGTGACGTCAGGCCCTCGTCCGTGTGGTGTGGTCCTGGTCTGGCTGCTCGTTATACTTATGTTTAGGGGGAAGTCCCCTAACGCCGGACGGCACCTAACGCCGGACACTCGAACTATCTCGGCAACTAGCAACGCGAGCGAATCAAGGACAAGTGGAAGAGGTGCGGGGGTCCCCCGCGCCCCTTCCACTTGCCGAGTTGCCGTTGCCGAGCTTCCAGTTGCCGAGATAGTTCGAGTGTCCGGCGTTAGGTGCCGTCCGGCGTTAGGGGACTTCCCCCTACTACATAATATATATAGAAGGGAAAAGGGGAAGACCAAGAAGGACATTATATGGAGCAAATAAAAGAAAAAATAAATGTTTCATTATAATAAAGAAGTAAAAGAAAAAGCGGAATGTAGAATAAGCTGGAAATTACTCCACCGACAAGCCTTGCTCTTAAATATATGATGAATACATAATCACAAAATGCAATAACTAGGTTAGTCATTCATAAACATGAACGGAAAACCTTAAAAGGATCCCTATACGCCAATCCTAAAGATTTCACCATAGCAAAATTCACCTAGCAACCAAGATAAAATACTACAACTTCACAATACGCTCCCCGCGTCACCGGTGAATAGACTTCAGACCCCAAACTTGACACGTGCTTTCAACTAGCATAATGCCTACAGATCACGTATGATATGACTTATCACCCTCCGATGTGACAAGGGACTATAAATAGTCACGTCGTTTCACATGTCATCTGCTTTTATAGCGAGTGGGAGAAGCATTGAGCCCTTGGGATGTCGTCAGACTCGTGAGTTATGAATTCGGTGAATTAATAATAACTACTAAGTCGTAACTTTGTCCGCGTATATTTTTTCTACAATAATCGGGTAAAAAGTATCCTGTAACCATTTTCGGATGTCCAGCTGTACCAAAACTGGACGTCTAAAAATAGTTAGTAAGTATACGACACTATATACCCGATACGACACTATATAATAACGACAAACTCGGACGAAGTTGTTCATTTGCGAGTCTTAGTTCATAAACCTTTCTGTTCTTAATAACATTGCGCACCAAAGAATAGTTAGATTATTTCTAAAGTTCGTCCACATATGACCGATACTAACACAAATTCAAGCGCTTACACTAATAGTAGTTAGTATCTCATTAATAATGCCCATTTATCCGATTGGAATTAGAGTTAGTACATGAAGGCTTACCTAAATTGACATCCTGTCTGTACCTAGTATAGTACATTATGTACGGCTCACGATTGCCTTATTAAACAGATGATTGTATTAACGGACGCTTGTGACGCTTGGTCGCTAAAAGGCTCGTCCTTGATGTGATTACATTGCCACTGGCTACTAGCGGCTTTGTGAGATGTACCTCGTAATAATTTTTCGAAATGGGTAAAATGTGTCTTATTACATTTTCAACCTTCGTATCTCCACCATTTTAAGACGGGTGCCCGTTGTTTCGCCGGCAAACTTTTCATCGAATATCATGTAGGAGTTAGTTTCGGAAGATAAAAATAAATTCAGCATAGATTTGGTTCACCACCGTTTAATCACTTTTAACGTCTGCCTTGTACAGTTGCTAGTTAGATAATGCCTTCTACTCTAAATCTCCCTCTCAACCATCCCTCGGTAGTCGTGTTTTTTGGCGCGCTATGATTCTAGTCAAAAACTACCGTACTAACGACTTCCGAAAGGTGGTCGAGAGGCATACATATATTGATAAATTTAATATACGAATCAAAAATCATTAACAACATTTAACAATAATTATTTACTGATTTAATAGAGCATACAAATAACTTATCAATCTAATATCCAGTAATCCTACGAAAAAGAAACATTACAGAGGGCGCTCTGCGCTAACAGTCATTAAACTAGTTATAGTACTCATATCCTACCAAGTAACTTGTAATTGAATACCTTATCGTATATTTCAAGTATATTATTCACGTTATATTTACAGTTATGTTTAAGTATTCTATAAATAAGCTAACAATCATATCACCGAAAACTTTTCGCCGAATTTTTACTTCGCGTATTTTCATTTAGTGTAATTTTATCTCATCGACAGTTTATTTCAACTTTTATTAATTCGTAGAAAAACTTTTCAAGGAATATTATTTGATCGATGATTCATTTCGTATATTTTTTAAATGGAGGAAGTACCTACATTACATCGATTTTCATTTCTTTGACGTTTTATTTCAACTAATTCTTTATAGAAAAAAAAACCTTTCAGAGCAGATCCGACTCGGCTGGGTTAGGTTAGTTTTATTTGTATCCCTAAAAAAACGCTCCTTTTGTTATAGTTGTGAGTTGGATGTACTACATTGTACACGCAACTTCACATACAATATTTTCTTCTTTATCACTCATCTTCAAATCACAATAATAACACACAAGACAGCAATAACAATTTTACTACGAGCGTCAAACGCCTTAAAACCATGAATACCCACATGAGCACATTACGATTTCGTTGCGTTCCGTTCACAACATTGATAATTATGTCTGCGAAATATTGCATATTGAAATGATATTAAGTACGTGAAGTAAGTTTAATGTAATTTAAAAAAAAATTAAACGATATAGTATTTTATGCAACCGTTGTATAAGAGGGGGCAAAAAACGCGAGTGGCATGAGTTACGATGTGAGCGCAGCGAACATCGTAAGAAAGATGCCACGAGCGTTTTTTGACCTACTTATACAACGTTGCATACAATACTTTTTCTACGACTCGACATTTCATAAATAAAATGCAAATAAACAACAAAGAAAATAATTACATGTTCCCGCTCGGAATCAACAAAATTAAAAAAAAAAAAAAGTGTGTGTGTGTCAGCTCCGACGCACGACTGGAGTTTACTCTTCAGGCCAGGCGCGCACCACTTTTTTGTCGCAGAAATAAGCGTACTTATGGGTTTATGAAAATCGTGGTGCGCGCACTCTCATATAAACCCATATCTTGCATTTATGCGACAAAATGATCGTGCGACTAAAATCTTGGTGCGCGCCTGGCCTTAAGAACGTTTATAAAATATATACTCAATATTCAATACGTTTATTGCACATAATGATTATACAGGTGAAAGTAAATAGTTTAAGTATCACATTATGTACCCTGTTGGGCGCTGCAAACAAGAACGAAAAGGTAGGCACACTTTTTGTGCAACCTGAATTCGAGCGCTGCGAGGAATTCGTTTGACCACTGGAATTGAATGTTTAAGCTCACTGATTTTTTCAGAAAAAGGCCTGATCTGACTTGGTTGTGAATTGTTTGCCTGGTGGCGACGTAATTGCGCCAGCACGAATGCCATGGGTTCTACTGATGTGTATATTAAGTCCTTTCTGACCTTTAAAGAAACGAATCTGGGAGCAATGTGGGCACTGTACGGAATTCTCCAGCGACAGCGACACAGACCTGGAAGCGACATTCTGAGAGGAGCCCGTGCTATTAGGATTCATCAAGTAAACTAAGTATTAAAAAACGCAATAGATAAAAACTTGCGGCTACGCTACGATAACAAATAAAGTATTTAAAAAAACCGCTCCAAGTTTCGGCATACAAATTGCCCCATAAAGTTCCTGGGGGAAGCGGTGGTTTATAATTGCACATATAACTAGATAGTACTCATGCACTGATAGCAATCACGCTCGTAACATGATAGAGATTCACGCAAAATATTAGCAAAAACTTGAAAACAAAAACACATTTCTCAGCTGTTGTAGATTGACAACTGTCAGTCAAGCTGCCCGATGCGCACTTGCGCAGCAACGCGCCGTGTAGGCCGCCGGCCGCCGCCGCAGTCTCCGCGGAGAAATTATGAATATGTTTCTTGTCTATGTTATTTGTTAAGCCTCTTGTGGTAATTTAAAATAAATAAATGGCAGAGAACAATTAATATTAATTTTCTCTAATATACTATATCTATGAACGGGAGCCATGTTTTCCCGTTGCTAAGTACATTTAAAATACATTTCATGAAATAAACATCTCGGTGAAGGTCATTTTATATAGGGATCTTAGTCTATAACGCTTAACGTAACGCATAACCTGCTAAATTAAGAAGTCGTATTTTTACCCCGATCGTATACTGAGATACGACTTTTTAAATTAGCAACGCAGATACGTTCGATTTTATACCCCATAATTTTCATACCCCGGGCTTATATATGAAAATCGATTCTTAAGGAGTAAACTCCAAAAATAGTCTGATAAACTTTTTTTTGTATTGACGTCCATCTGTCAAAAAAATATGGACTTATACATAAAGGTATACGGTCACTATACTAAACATCTGTCAAAAAATATGAACTTATACATAAAGGTATTCGTTCACTATACTAAACATCCATGCACTGAAGATAAAACTTTTTTTTTAAATCGTCAGCAATGCCTTTGTACAATAAGTTTTTTTTTAAATTGCAAATTGTGTGAATGCAGCTGTTTACCTTGCAATCTGTGGTAATAAGTGATGCTTTTTTGGCGACATCATAACATCGTTTCGCAGTGTTTTTTTGGGCAGTAGAGTATAGACTTTTACAGACTTTCATAATTTATGTCTTTATATTAGAGTTAGTAACTATATAAATGACAGAAAAAAGTACTGGAGTAGAAAAAATTATGAAACGTACTTCTATGAAATAATACATCTGTGTAATGAATCATCCGCCATTTGAAAATTCGTGATATAAAAATACTCGTAATGAAATTCGACGTAACGAGTGTCGGCGATTCAAGGGTAAACCTTTTAAGACATTTCGACAACTGAATTGACAAAAAAATACTATGTATGGTATCTTTGTCAATCTATGTTTGTATATAGATATGTATTGTATCTAATCAATCATTATTATCCATGTATTGTATCGTTAAGTTTGCAACTGATATCTATAGCATCGCATAAAAAATGAGGCGCAAACTTATCACAGAAGTATAAATGGACCCTGATGCTTAGTTTATTTTTGACCAACTTTTACATTAATTCACATTGATGCATGTGAAACATAATCCGTAATTTGATGCGTCATGTGAACACACAGAAGACTCTAGAAGTAGAAGTAAGAACGCGGTTGTTTGTCCCGAACGCGTTTGTAACTAGGTATGTCAACGCGCTACGCTTCTAGTACACCTATAAATATATACTGGAAGCGTAAACACGATTGAAAAGTTTTGTTCCGCTGAAAACTTACACTTGAGACTCTGAAGACTAAAGTTAACGACTTTTACTTTGTGAAATCAAGAACAAGAAACACGAATGTGAACAATCTTGTTTACGACTCATATTATATCTAAGTGAGGGCATAATTTATTGTTGTGAAGGTTGCGGATTTGAACCGCTAGACCCCGCGGCGAAGTTAACCGAACTTTCAACCACTGAGATATAAACAATGGAATTTCTTGCCACTTCTGAGACAATTTGCTCATAAAAGTTTGTTGAGAACTTTGAGGGTAGACTGAAAACTTTAGAAGGTTTCGGGACAGATATTGCTTAAATTGTTCATAATTCGGTGTGATTATGAGGTCGGGGTTAATGATATAGCTAGAATAGAGGAGAGTCGGTGAAATTTTGAATTCGTGAGCAGGACCAATGGAATTTTACAGTACTATCATATCTAAATTCAGCGGCCTTCTGTGAAACGGCGGAAGCTTCAGATTGAGACGTAAAAGGGCCCTCGTGGCCTACTTACAGAAAAAAGCATTTAGATTTTTACATTTTTATATACGTACGGTCTTACATATATAACATTAGTATATTACACATATAATTCTAAAATGTTTGCGCTATTTTAAACATACAGAACTTTAAAATTGAATCACGCGTTGTTGATATAAATAAATGGTAGGTATACATAGGTAAAGATAGGGTTCTTAAAAGACTAAAAGATATATGTTGATACAGGCTGAGTTTTTAATGCTATATACCTCTAATAGGTATTTACTTTTCAATAAAATAGGTAGGTATAAAAAGGTTTTTTTTTACTTCCTTAAGTTGCAATAATAAAATATCAAGAAAAAACGTTATATAGCTTATAACTAATTCGCAACAAAATATTTCCAGCACCTTGATTGGTCGACTCGACAGCTGACGGCTCCCACTCTAAAGCGGCTTAAAAGATTTATCATTGACCAGCCTATTAATGCCTCAATACAAAGAAGAAGTATGAAAGGGTGTCATCTCCGGGCTTGGAAAGATTGATGGCAGTTTCTCTCAAATATTCCCATTCATATTGAGCCGCGATAAAAGTTATTGCGGAGATGAGCAGGATTTCCTTAGTTATTGAAAATTATTCCTCATTCATGGCTGTACTTGCGCATCGGAAATTATCTTCATTGCACTTCCTGAAATGAAAGAACATGTATTAGTTATAACATGTTCTCATGATCATAGTCCTGAATAGGGATGCTAATAGGTATATTACTAGCGCAAAGAGTAGAACATTTATGCTTTGACCGGGAATCAAACCCTAAAGCATGTAAGAAATACTGCAAATGGTTGGAAAATGTTATGCTTGTCATCGTCTTATAATATATACTGTGCGCTATTTGGTGAGAAATCTGTGCTCAATTTTTTAAGCAGATGTTTGTGTTTCCTGTGCTAAAAACTATCAGCACTTCACTTGTTCCATACTTGTATATTTTGAGATTATTTTGCTCTGCAGCCTACTATCATTAACGGTAAAAGGCATATTATATCCCACTGAAAAATGATGCCAAGACGAGACTATAGGACTGTCACTGTCAAGAAGATATCAGATCTCATGTAGTGCCAATTATCTGAATCTACACGCCCTAACTTACACACATTCACACATTTACATGTGGCTTGGCCTTTCGCTACATTAACATGGGCGATTGGGCGTAAGGTAAAAAAAAACAGTGTTTGTTACTTTCTGTTATACAATAGTTTTCGTAGTAACAAAACGGCCAAGCCACATGTTTTGACTAAGATGTGGAGTTTGTGAAGTTAGGCCTTGTAGAGTTATTTTTTTTTGTTATAGCAGCAACAGAAATACATCATCTGCGAAAATTTAGACTATATAGCCATCAGGGATCATTAGGTACAGCCTAGTGACAGACAGACAGACAGACGGACAGCGGAGGCTTAGTAATAGGGTCCGGTTTTTACCCTTTGGGCAAGAAACCCTAAAAATGGGAACCAAAGCTACATTAAAGATCAAAATACCAAAGTAAAGACCAAAGTACTCTAGTTGCTTTATTACTCACACTGGTACAGGGTTCCAAGCACGCATCAAGGCGCTAGGGGCAGATGAATCCATATTGATGAGCTGTTTTGAATTCAAATAGATTGCTTGTGTTCGCTTAGTTAATTCACCTGGAGTTTGGGGAATAATAAATACGTTGCTACGGAAATTAGACTGTTCCCATTACGACGGCTAAGTGTAACTTGTGGATTGAGGTTGTGTTGATTTCTTAAGAGATTCGATGGGCCATCAAAATCTAGTTCCTAGTTTGGGATAATATAAAATAACCGAATAATATTAAGCTAAGTCTGGCTGCAGCTGTGATCTAGGCATACTTTCCATTCTTACTTTTTATATTTATGAATGTTTAAGTATGTTTAAACATCATTTGACGACGCGGTTGGCGCAGTGATAGAACAAGCTGCCTACTGACCCAGCGGTCCCGGGTTCGAATCTCGGCAAAGGAAAATATTTGTGTGATGAACTCGAATATTTATGCCTGGGTCATGGACATTCTTTGTATTTAAGTATGTATTTATAAGAATATATTATATTGTCGTCTAGTATCCGTAACACAAGCCTTCTTGAGCTTAATTTGGGACTAGTTCGATTTGTGTGAGGTTGTCTGATATTTATTTATTATTACTTATATACCTACTTATTTCTGTATGTGTATGACCTTCTTCTATTAATGTTTGAATGATATTTATTTGTTGAGTTTTTAAATTCTTATCTCACCACAATCATTGTTTACTTTTTACACCAACGATGGAAGAGATCGCTCTTTAGCTATGAGACCGCCTATTATCTCCCATTGCTTAATTTAAGGTTTCTATTATATTATTTTTCTTTATTAGCTTTTTTAACATTCATGGAGTTTACTTTCCAACAGTAGATGAAGAAACGCGATGTTTTTCTTGCAATGGTAGAAAAATCAAATCGGAGAAAATCTAATTAAATGCTGTGGTTGTTCCCAAATAAACGAACAAAATTAAAGGTAAACATGACGGAGCACTACCTACACTGTTTGCTTTACGTTTCTAATCAACTGGCACACTGGATACCTCGCCTTTATTTACTACCTATTTACAGTAAGGTTGTAGTGTTGGTAAGTACTTACTACGATAATGGTGATATAACTTTAAGGAACTTGGACAGATTTTAAGGAAAAAAAGGACAAATGCCTATAAACCAAAATGAGATCTGAGTAAAAACAAAGTACACAAACTGTCATAAAGCATTATAATTACACAATATGAAAACTGTGGATACTGTGATAAGTGTGATAGGTACTGTGAATTCATAGGGCTGTGTGTTGGTCAAGCCATAAAATGTCGTTGTTGATGAATGTAGAATGGAACCATCCATACTAGAAAACATTATCGATTAAGAATAAGCAAAGAAGAGGGTTCAATTTTAATTACCGTTGGTTGAAGCTGCAAAAAATATTTAACCAACATGAGTGCTTATTATTTAGCACCAAACACTATGAAATTTTGTCGTTGTGCAAATATATCACCAAATTAATCTCAGTTTTTGCTTTGTTCCAGAGTACCACATCGCCGTTAAAATCATCTTCTTCATTTCAATCAAACTGACCGACTGCGATCTCGTCACAGACGCTCCAAAAGCCATTATCCCTGGATTCCAAAGAGACTCGTACTCCATAAATGACATTCAAGAACCAGAGAGCTTGGCTGTGTTAACTGGGAATACTACATGCCGTATCTCGGAATATCAATGCGCTAATAAGAAATGTGTACCGATAAACCGATTTTGCGACGGTAGCAACGATTGTGGAGATTCGTCGGATGAACCCAGACATTGTACACGTAAGTATTTTTCTTTTCCTTTCTGCATTCAGTACACCTGTTCCTCTTTTGATACGGATTTTAAATCCAACTGTGCGGTTAAATTTTAATCTCTTTAGATAGTACGAGTATAACTTACAATATGTTGTGTAGTATATATAATAGCTAACTTAATATGCTGTATTTTTTAATACAACGGATAAGACGGTATTATTGATTCTACTAAAACAGCGTCCTAATTATTCCGAAGTAAACAATCAAATCTCTTCGATTCTTCTTGAATTCTTTCATTACTTGAGGGTTGTTGGCTACAGAAATGATCCAGGAAACTTTTACCACATACACGATTCTCGAAAGATGCAAAATACGTTTGCAAAGTTACCAAAGCATGTAGAAAATCTACTTCAAAATGATATTTAATTTTTATTTGTGAATCACCATTATACCAACCAAAAGACGCCCACAGCTGGACAATGGCCTTCCCCAAGGTTTTGCACAAAGAACCGTCGTTCATCCAACGGATTTTCGCGATCCTGGTCAGATCGGTCCACTTCGTTCGGAGGTCCCACGCTGTGTGGACGATACATCTAAGAAGATTCCTTAGAATCAAAGTCACCGATTTGAAAACCGTAAAACAATTTAGTGAATATTTTATAGATATTTTAATGATAACGAGGCCCGTAAAACTGTAATGCGTATTCATTATTGACCGCCTATTTGGCCTCGCACAGAGCCGGTCTCGGAGCCGTGCCAATTCAGGCACTCGTATCGACCCACCTGTCCGACCTACTTAAGCCGATTATTTTCCCCATCTGCGGACACTTGCGGTTGTAAGTGTTCTGTTTGCTGATTAGATATTAAGATTTTTAAGTTGCTAGGGAAGCCGTCTTTGCGCCGATGGATTAAGAGTTCGAAAACCTACAAATCGGTCAACTGTTATTAAGAGGTCAACGTTTAAAATTCCCAACATTTATAACGTTTTTGTATGAAACATCTTGACACTTCGACATTAATGACGTCAAGTTATTGACGAGACAAAACGTTTTCATTGTCTGATTCATCATTGTTCTTTTTCATAATATATCTCTATCATGCAATAATTTAATCAGAATCAGAATCAGAATCAGAATCAGATATTTATTGATAAAAAATTCATTTTACACGTCATGGACAGATATACATATAATTATAATATTATTAAAATTATAATTTGTAGAACATGTTAGTTACTTAAAAATTATTCGTTTACAGTGTCATGTTATTGTGTAGGTACTATTCGCAGGCACACGCCTGTATCAAAAAAACAACTCATTGAGTGCATTTACACTTTTGTTATTATAAATTTTTTACATAATATGTTGGTTATTGGTAAAACAGTAAATTAGTTTGATAAGCATCATTGTGTTGGTCAATTTTATTTTCTCAAGGATTTCATCGATGTTGTAACAGGCCATCTCTAATAAAATTCTTTTCAGCTTTTTATGAAATGTTGTATTACTCGGCGAGTTTTTAATTTCTTGTGGGAGAGCGTTGTACAGTATTGGCCCCATTATAGCGAGTGATTTTCGAACCTTGGCTAATCTCCTCATCGGGACGAGTAACAGGTGCTGGCCGCGCGTGTTCCTGCCGTGCTGCTGCGCACGAGTCGTGTAAAGGTCAAGGTTGTGCCTCACAAATGTGCAAGCCTCTAGAATATACACACTGGGTAAGGTTAGGATTTGGTATTCTTTAAATAGATCTTGTGCAGGGTGATCGTATGGTTTGTTAGCAATAATGCGTATGGCTCGTTTTTGGATCTTAAATACCCTCTCACGATCAGCTGCAGTAGCCCAAAGATCAACACCGTACGTTAATATAGAATGAAAATATCCAAAGTAGGCTAATTTCATATTTTCATTGGTTAAAGTTGGAGCGAGTCTTGATAGTGCAAAGCATGTGGAACTCAATTTGTTACAGGTCACGTCTATATTAGTGGACCATGTGAGACCAGAATCAATTTTGAATCCTAGATAGTTTACCTGATCGACTTGTGGAACCTGTATGTTATTTGACATTATATTTAGTTCCTCGTTCTTTGTTTTGCGTAACTGAAAATGTATCAGGTTAGTTTTTTCTAGGTTAAGTTGCATACCATTCGCTAAAAACCATGTAGATATTCTTTCGATGGCTCGACATAGGTTCCGTTTTAAGTTCAATACGTTATCAGCATTGACTATTATACAGGTGTCATCAGCATAAGTTACGTATTCAGGATCCGAACAAGCAGCAGTTATCTGGGGGCACGGTAGTGCCCCCGCCAAGACGAACAAAAAAGAAGGGGGCACTACCTACCTTTTCTCGAACCGTTTCGTCTCATATTCAAACCCTCATAGTTTCGTCCCAGTTAACATTAGAGCGCCCAAATTCTCAGGTTAAGATGCAGTTAGCAAACATATAAAATGTACAAAATTTAATTGATCTAGCTTTTATACTTTAGGTTTTATAGGTACCTAAAATACGCCGATTTTGCCACTCACTCACTGACGTATCAAAACCTATGGGGTACTTCCCGATGACCTAGAAAGCTGAAATTTGGTATGTAAGCTAGTATTAGTACGCAAACAACAAAATAATTCTAAAACTTGGAACTTTTACCCCCCAACCCCTTAAACTAGGGGATGGAAGTTTGTATGAAACTTCCGCAAATTTTGATACTAGAGGTCTGAAAATTGAAACCTATAGGGACTCATTGTTATAAATCAAATACATATTGTAGGACTTTAAAAAAATCACCCCCCACCCTTTAAATAAGGGGATGGAAGTTTGTATGGGTTTCCCATAATAGGGGATAAAAGTGTATATTATATATGGGGCTAAACTTAAGTATTTCTTAAATACACAATTGTCTACTTCAGTTGACGCTCAAGAAACCCTACAGTCCAAAAAAATTAAAAAAACTAAAGCACCTTACAAAAAGAAATGAGATCCCACCAAAAACATTTCATGTAAAATTGACGGCCAAGACTCACATTCTCATAACGCTTTCGCTGTAAAAAAGTTATCAGATCCCAGGAAAAGCCAAGCCCCTAGACTTTACTAACCCCACCACCTTGGTTTAAAAAGTATGGCATCAACTGACTTCAAGCCCCTAAACCCGGAGTTTACTAACCCTTCACCTTTGTTTCAAAAGTATGGCTTGGCCGTTTCATAGACTACCGTAAATAAGTCTAGCGGACTGTCCGGCCTATATCGTAAGGAATTCAGTTTATAAGTATATATTATCAAAGACATAAACTTAGTTTCTTGATACCATATGGGCCAGACGGTCCGTTGGACTTATTTACGGTACTCTATGAAACGGCCAAGCCATACTTTTGAAACAAAGGTGTAGGGTTAGTAAACTCCGGGTTTAGGGGCTTGAAGCCAGTTGATGCCATACTTTTTAAACCAAGGTGGTGGGGTTAGTAAAGTCTAGGGGCTTGGCTTTTCCTGGGATCTGATAACTTTTTTACAGCGAAAGCGTTATGAGAATGTGAGTCTTGGCCGTCAATTTTACATGAAATGTTTTTGGTGGGATATCGTTTACAAGTATAAGAAATAAATAATTTCCCATTGTTGATCCTGGGGCACCGCGCAACCGGCCAGCGATTGGACGTTAGACTTTGAATTATGTACATATGTGCATTGCTTTCGGTTATTTAGAAACGATGCTATTGTATTCAGAAAATTGCCTGCAATACCATATATATAATATCTTGACTACATAGCAATGTAGATTTGGAGAAAAAATTACCACACGGTGTGGCCGGTATTCGGAGTATAAAGTTTTTTTTATGCTTCTGACATCGTTGTTGTGGAAGCAGAACAAATTTAATTGGGGCATGGATCTACACCGAGCGACGAGATCTATCTAGATTGGCTGCGTTGGAAATTCCATACAATTGCAAGGCAAAAATCTCGGCAGCTACAAGCGTGCCTGAATACCAACCTTTGTACGTCCGTCAAAACCGAACAGGCAAGGTCATCGTGGAATGTGGATCTGGTTTTGATGGTTTTGCAAGTTTTGATTAAAGTTTAAAACGAATTGTCGGGGCAGGAATAGAGAATCAACTGATTGTGTAAAGATTCTAAATTACATTAATTCTATTAGATCTACTGAACCTAAAAGTATGAAATTAGTTCAAGTTTTAGATGTGCGGAGATTTATTTTAGAGATATCATCCGCCAGTGAAGTCACTGCCTAAATAAAATTGACATTTCTTCGGGATTTAATTACTTGATAGTCTCCTTAGTTATGTAACTAGGAAGTTCTGTAGTAGTGCACATCAATTAACTTAAGTTGTTGATATAAAGTTAAAGGCTGCCAATAAACCAGCCAGACACATTTTTGGTTTTGGTAGTCGTTGGTCCGTTAAGTCTAGTCAAGTAAGAAAATAACACCTTTATACAAAAAAATACCAACACTGGCAATTAAGCTAGAAAAAAATAAAATGAAATACGGACTTTCCCTCAACTTTTAAGGGTAAAAAAATTATCCCGTAGGAGTGTGTTTTCGTCCGCTGCCCGTCAACTTTGGGTCCCTCGTGACAAGCATAATGGAAATTTATTTTCACTTTCGCTATTGAGCCTATGGAAAACTTGCGTTTAATTTTGTATTCTGAACGGATTTCAATGGATTAAAATACAAAGTTAAGTGAATTGGTTTGAAAAGTGTCTGTAGCAAGTCCCTTGTTAGGTAACTGTAGCAATTGAGTGCTCTCGAAGATTATTCGTAATACACAGCTTTTACAAACATAATATTTCCTCAAAGAGTTTCGTTGTGGTTGTGTACAGTATCTATCAAAATTTCTATCAAATCATAATGTATCCGTAAACACGTTATTGTGTGCGTTACGTAATCTTATGTCGTGTTGTGGATATAGATGAAAGAAAAATATTTAAAATTATTGGTATGAATTAGATGTAGGTATGTTAAAATTAAACTAGTCATGTCATACAATAACATTGATAATAATTTTACATTACCTATTATTATTGGCTGAACATTTGAACAAAAACATTTTGTATAATTCTGTACCAATATCAACAACCGAGAAATATTCCCTCAAAATCACATAACTGCGACATTAAATTCTGCAATTCTATAAACGTTCGTTTCCGTAACAGCAAATTTCCTTCAATAAATTATAGCCGACGGCACGAATAAACATATTACCTGACGCATGAGCGTCTAATCTTTACCCGTACCTGATCGAGCCGACCTCGACCCTTCGATCGCCGAGAGTAATGTACGTCTTTCTCCCGTCTTTATTGAAAAAGCACACGAAATGCCTAAAGCAATTTCGGCTATTCATTCCTGAAATGCTTCGTGCGCTCGTAGATCTTGGAGCGCCAGCGACAGATGTGCCAAATGAGGAAGTCGGAGCGGTACTGCTAAGTGCCATTGTGATTTAGCATGCCGAGTTGCCGGAGACGTGGGAGAATTAATTTTAAGCTGCTGAACGCATATGCGTTGAAAAATTCTACAACTACATATACATTAAATATATATTTAATGTATATGTAGTTGTAGAATTTTACCGTATTCAATATCTTTAAAATGTTATTCTCCATAACTTGTACTTCTTTTTATTTTATTTACGACACTCATGCATATCAACTCATATTATAATCATTTCGCAGCAATAGCTTTAGATATCATAAACAAGCAATTTGTCGACTTTTTTGTCACTTACAGCTTTCAAAGAAGTCTAAGATTTCTTCCTTACGACCGCGACACGACATGTCAGTAAGTTTTACGAAATAATAACTTGTTTCATCATCATCATCATCATCATCATCTCAGCCATAGGACGTCCACTGCTGAACATAGGCCTCCCCTTTGGACTTCCATATATACCGGTTGGAAGCGACCTGCATCCAGCGCCTTCCGGCGACCTTTATAAGGTCATCTGTCCATCTTGTAGGTGGACGTCCTACGCTGCGCTTGCTGGTCCGAGGTCTCCACTCGAGCACTTTTCGGCCCCATCGGCCATCTGCTCTGCGTGCTATGTGGCCTGCCCATTGCCACTTCAACTTGCTAATCCGGTGAGCTATATCGGTCACTTTAGTTCGTCTACCTACGGATTTCCTCATTTCATCTATATCCACAACACGACATAAGATTACGTAACGCGTAATTCACATATTTCGGTATAAACCGCAGTTTTTCTCAGATAATGTACATTTCGACTTATTTCGGTCCCAATCGTCGATTTGCTATACACGTGCGTCTGATAATCTCATGTTTTATTCCGGAAACTTATCTGTCTTTACGGCTTGCGATGGAATAACAAAGTAAAGTCATAAACACACGGCTTTTTGTGGATTTCCTCCTTTGCGAGCATCAAAGACCTTGAACTTACTTTATTAAAATAGACGAAATAATATGAGCATGTACCTATAATACTTACCTTAATGCATCTATTTTGATCCAGAAACAATTTAGTATTTCATTTCATTTCATTTCCTAACTGATCGTAGAATACGGGATTAAAAATAGGGACCAGAATGTATTGGATGATGTCAGTACAAAAATACTGTTATATGCTTTTGTATCACAGTTCGTAGGCAAAGTACTCTTAAAAACAGTGTATCAGAAAAAAAAATACAATTAAGTAATGCTTTAATTTCACTCTAGTTCAATCTCCTGATGTCTTCTAAAAGCCAGCGGAAAATTATGAAAAATATATTTTATTTGTAGGTAAATGATGTCTAAAATAATATTTTACTACTATTAATAAGTAGCATTTTAACCGGGTGCCCGACGTTTCATATAACTTCACTTAATCTATTTTGGTTTGATATACCATTGCTTTGTATAATGTAACGAATGGTATAATATTGTTTTAGATAATTTTCAAATGATCTAATGTAACAATTGATATAATGGTTTAAAGGTATAATTACTTTTAGTATAATGTACATTTACTATATTTATTACTTGGTATAAAACGTATTTATCATAATGACTTACTTGATATAATTCGTCAATGCTATAAACTACAGAAGATATAAGTTGATTTTACTATAACCAAAAAAGGTGGTTCCCACTAGATATATTAGGCTGTCACCCCCTATATCACCTTAAGGCAGGTCCGACTTGGCTTAGGTTAGGTACGACGACGAGCGAAGCGAGGAGGAGTGTTAGGTTGAACTGCGACCCTAACGAGCGAGCGAAGCGAGCGAGCCGCGCAGGTCCGACTTGGCTTAGATTCCTAATATTACTTATTTCACCTTAAGGCAGTATTTATATGAAAACGCTGTTATTCTAAATAGTATGTATGTTAAACAAATTTATGTGATAAATATGTTATACGAAAGTATAATTATGCATATTGTCAATTATGTCATTTAGCCTATTATATCAATCGATAATTAGAGAAAAGCAAAATATACGAAAAAACCATTATATGAAACGTTACATTATATGAAACAACTTTATATCAATCGATTGTATATCAAGTGTATGTTAGTTTATCTGATATTATATGAAACATTACGGACCGTGAAATACGCCAACTTTGCCTCCACAGGGAACTTTGCCCAAAACGCTACTTAAAAAAAGAAACGTTACTGTAGACAATTTCAAGATGATTATGGCAACACTACTATTTTTAGTGGAAAATAGATTATATCTGTGGTATCACTGAGAATCACATTTGCGCGCAACTTCATTCCGTAACGTGTTGGGACTAGTCGAATAAGGTGCGTGATTTGGCGGGCCAATTCTAGGTGAAGTTCTGGTGTATTTTTTACAGAATGGGGAAGCCTCAGGTGAATGTATCTTATTGCTTGTTATAAAATAAGAACTGTAGATCATTTTTATTGTAGTTTGAACTAAAAATACTTATTAAAACCGGAGATATGATGGTGGGCAATGTTATCCAGTAACTTGCTAACCTATGAATGCCAACATTGCCCAGACTAAAAAAAGGGTTAGGGTTGTCACCTTGTCGTAATTTTACCTGACTGCGTAAATAAAGGAGGGTTATGTATTTAAGGTAAGGTAAATTATATTTCTATTAAGCCGTTGTACTTTTAGCTTTAGCTGCATGTCATGTCATGTCATGTCCATAAAACAAAAAAACATAGAATATTCAATTATGACAATTTTTATTTAGATTATTCTAACGTGAAGTAAAAAAATAACCGCCAAACTATTAGTATCGAATATTAAGCATACATTTTTCATTTTGATAATGGTATTGGTAAAGATGGTTTACTCAACCAAAAGTGACAACCCTGACAATCTCAAACTGCTTGATTCGGTTTGTATGGAGAAAAACAAAATACCTATGTAACATTGCCCACCCATATTGCACACGTGTTTGTACAGTTAAGACCAAGATATTAAGTAGAACGCCATTATTACCCCAGATTTTATACTGATCCTTATCTTAACGTTGTAGGGGCTATAGTTACGAAAATAATCGATTTGGGCAATGTTTGCAAAAGTTTAGATAACTTTACCCGAGGTGAAAATTGATAAAAAAAATGGTGAAATATAGATTTAAAAATTGTTTCTCGTAATAAATGCATGCATATGAATACGATGGATGCGTTAGACAAAAAAAACTTTATCCTGTCATAGAAAAAATGAGAAAAATTCGGTTTTTTACGAAAAAAACGGGCAAAGTTGGCATGTTTCACGGGACCCATTTTAACCATATCTGATCTGTTATACCTATCTCTAAGAGAATTGAAATTCTGTCAAACTAGTTACGTATGTCAATTTGTGGAAAAGGTCCAAGTTAATTTAATTAAACTTGCTTCAGAAATTCCTCTTACATTTTGTGGGTGCAAAATGTTAAAACCATTAATTTAGTAATGGGCTAGCGTGCAACATTGGGGCCAGGGTTTTGCTGTTGGGAATAAGGAAATTTAAAACTAGCCTCATAGATTTAAAGGCGAAAATGTGTCGCATAGTTTAGATTTCTGGGGGTTAACCCTTAACCACCTAGGCAAGGTCCTCAGGACCAGACAAATACTATATTAGTGAATAACTCATCGTATGTTCATGGCACGGACCTCTGTGACCTTGTACCTTTCCTCGCTGCCGTCTCAGTGCCAGCCATGTGTTCAACGCGTTCAGACGTGTGCTTCTGTGAATTTGGTGAGTATAAAACTGTCGTCAGTGGTCTCAGCGACCTTGCCTCGGTGCTTACGTATTACATCTTGCTGGTATCAGAGACCTTGCCTAGGTGGTTGCGTTTATTTTTATGACATTGTAATTTTCAATACTTGAACGCATTTCATGTTTAGTTTTATTTAAAAATGGTTTTGAATGACGCAACGATCGAAAGATGGTTAAACGAGAAGTGCCCTCCAATGAAGATGACTTGCCAGATGATGAAAGTAGCGATTTAGAATAAAACTTAGAACCACCAGGGTTTTTAGATGGCTGTCATTTCGGCTTCGGCTTTAGTCATGTTCTGCTATAGTCATATTCTGCTTTCGTCATGTTCTGATGACGAAGTGCTATTATTACAGCGACGATCGAGACCTAGACCGAACATTAATTTGCTTCAGACGACGAAGTGCCATTATTACAACGGCAATTAAGACCTAGACCTAAAGAAGAACTATTTCTGCAAAAATCGCTTTCGGTGGGCATCTGAACCACCATCACTATGACCTTGCAACATAATGTACCTAGTCAATGAAGCACAGGGTATCCAACAAGCAACTGGAACTCTGGCAACTTCTTTACGGGACCTTTTAATTAATGTCAACAATATGCTCAACAAAGATACAGACTTACCAGCACAGATGAGTCCCAGGCAATGCTGAAGAACGATTGCAAGTTCGAAAATTTTGCTCAACTTGTGACCCCAAAAAGCAGTGGGAGACGCAGAACATATGAATTGAATGCAAGAAAGCAATCTGCATTCAATGCTCGAAACGTATGAACTGTGTATCAATTGGCTGTCGCGAGATACGGCTATAAAAATTATTGGTTTTACGTAAAAATTATAACTGATTAGCTCGACTGATTATTGTACTTTAAGATTTATCAAGAAAAAAATAAATAGCTTAAGAATATTTTGTGATATTTTCGTTTGTTAAAACATTTAAGGGAATGTGACTAAGTTAAAGAAATGGCTATTTTAAGAGCTTGCAATTTTATAAAAATTACTAGGTTTTATATAAAATGTAGAGCTGATTTGCTTGACTAATTATTGTACTTTAAGATTTACCAAGAAAATAATATATAGTGTCAGAATATTTTGTGATCTCATGTTCCAAATGTTTTAAATTTCTTTTTTCGTAAAATCGTAAGGGAATGTTATTATGTTAAGTTTACAGAACATATTGTTGATTAATGTTGTGTTAATATTTGTTAATAAATACCTAAAACCGTTAAGGCGGTAAATATTATACCAATGTACCTCTAACATAAATACTTAAACATATTTTAGACCCATTTCAAGTAGAGGTCTCCATGACCTCTCGTAGGTGGTTGTGCTATAGAAATCGGACGTAGGTAGTTAAGGGTTAATAGTTTTGAGTCAGTAGCAAATGTAACATTGTAGTAAGTACTGTTGCTGTACGTGGTAATGACTATAATGTGCCTTAAAGAATGGCAAATATAATCGATGAAAATTGCTATTAGTTAAAGCAGTGTGAACCGCCTATTACGTTATAAATACTGATTAGATTTTTAGAGTTCCGTACCTCAAAAATGAAAGCCTTAAAAGACCATTTCGTTGTCCGTCTGTCTGTACAGACCTTTTTCTCAGGAACTCGTGGAGGGATCAAGCTGAAATGAATATCAAATAGTTACTCAGGTCTTGTATGTACTCCTTGGGACGATGAAAATTAGCAAACTTCTAAGTCAAAGCAATCAAAAAAAACGTCAGCAATGCAAGGGAATCAAAATCCGTTGACCTAGTATGATGATATTTAGCAAGCAACATCACGTAGCATAATTAAAAAGAAAGTTTCAAAACAGTAAAATCTCAAAAACCTAAATATCCAAACTATCTTCAATTAAGTTGTTATATCTCATTTTTTGCCTACTGGCTCATTTGGATTGATCACCCTGTAAGTAAGTAATTTATTATGTCACTTGTTGTTGTGGTAGGTAAGTACATAATCATATATCGAACAAAAATGTAGACAGATGCATGCGCTGTTATTACCGCTTGGGAAAACCTGTACAATAAGTTACATTTTCCGCGCTGGAATCTTCTCGCTATATCACTCTTTCGGGTGACATACAAATTCAATCAACCCAAAATATTCTTCCCTGCAACATTTCTTATACATCACACTATCCACATTTAATATTCAGAAAGGCGTAACTCACGACAACATCGTACAAAGATAAACCATTCTGGAAGTAGGACAACGTAGTATGACAGGAGAAACTTGTAATAATCAGGTTAGACAATGCGGGGACACGAGCTCGGTCCAATTCGATTCAGGCTCCATCTTTGAAAAGTGGATTTATTCCCTGATCGCTCTCTCGTCTTCAGACAATGGGATTGAATTAATTGTAAACGTATTACTAAAGAGCTTTCAGCAGAATAGCCCGGAAATGTAGAAAACGCGGATTTTCAATGGATTCTTGTAAAATAAAACAATTTACAGTCCGCGAGCACGAGCACGAGCCTTTAAGCAAGCTTTTGAGCAAGCGAAACGTTTATTAGGTTTACCTATTTGTTTAAGCTTTGTGTCACAAAAAAAGACGAATAGAAATGGCAGAGGCATTCTATACCAGTCAACCATAATATAGAATTCTAGATACATTTGTCACAACTTTTGCACGTTATGCATTTTTAGGTTCCGTACCCAGTGCGAACGGGACCCCATTTCTAACGCTCCTCCGTCCGTCTGTCCGAAAAAGGCATTTTTTTTAAATAATACTTTGATGGTACGGAACCTTTCGTGCGCAAGTCCGACTCGCACTTGGCCAGTTTATATCGCACGATGTAGATTTTCACGCTACGGCAACGATTTCAGACGTCATCGTAACGTTCTTTTCCTCGTCACGGCGACGTATTG
The DNA here is from genome assembly GCA_947623375.1 of Apotomis capreana. NCBI lineage: Eukaryota > Metazoa > Arthropoda > Insecta > Lepidoptera > Tortricidae > Apotomis > Apotomis capreana. The sequence goes on along the minus strand of OX392506.1, from coordinate 7,009,445 downwards.
TGGTTTTGCCGAAGACATTACATTGTTATTTTATTTTATGTACCTACGTGCTGTTTTCCCAGTGGCCATTCATTTCTTCAGTACACAGGTGCGGGATTCTGGGTAGAAAAAATGCAATTTATCATCTGCGTTCGTGAAGTCCTTCGGTCGGATTTTCTTTTATTGCTGAGATGCTTGATAGCATAACGTTATAGGGGTGTATGTAGTTTGACATGTTATATTATGACCTCTTTGCTCTACGGTAGTACTCGTATTTGTAGTGGTATTTTGTATCACAGTATAAATATTATAAAATTGTTGAAATGTCTTTTCTTTGAAAACAGTAAAAAAATATAAAGGAACGTTAAGACGTTACCTACTGAATCAAAAACATGTATTTATTTAAATAACTTTAATACAGACATTTCTTTGGTTTCTATTTTAAAATAATACTTTATATTTATATTAATATTAAAAACATCCCAGTAACAGTATCTACTTAAGTATATTATTACTATTTTTTCTACACGTCTACACAAGTGTTTATTTCAAAAGGCCATTTATTTACTAGCCACTTGAAAGGAATTCTTTTAAGTTTATAGTGCAAAGTTGTTATGTTGACCTAGATTTCGTCAATGGACTACCTAGGAACTAATTTTAAGTTAGCCGGGCGACGTGTTTATGAAGAAAGTTTCCAAGCTTCTCCATATTTATGGCCATTGTGTCTTGTCTTATCATCCAAGTTTTTAACTTAAATCTTCACTGACAGTGCAGAAATTAAAAAATGATATTACTTAACGTTTTTTAATAGAATTTTCTTATGGAATCAAAGGTTTGGTGTTATTGACGTAACGATGTTATAGCTCAGTTGGGAGAGGACTGCGCCGGAAACGCAGGGTCGCAGCTTCGAATCCTGCTTACATTGCAGCGGATCACATTAAATTTTTCTTTCATAATTTATTACTTTTGTGTCAATATTTATAATATATGACTGTATAATAGTTTCTTTGCTTTTCTGCGGTATAGCGTCTAAGGCTAGATTTAACCAAACTTTTATTCCAAAAACAGCGCCTACTCCCGGGTAGTAATGTCAAATGTGTACAAGTATCTAGTAAAAAAAAACATATATCATATATTATAATCAGTTATAAATGTTATAATAAATGTAACAGTTTTAAGTATAGTTTACGAAAAAGTTACTTATTGCTGAGTTTCTTCTCGGTTTTCTTCTCAACAGCCAACGGTCTTCTTTTTGGAAATGCCGGTAGATTCAGATTCAGACTTAAACGTAAATTTAGTACAGTAAAAGTGCCCCTGTGGCTGGCCCTACTTACAGAATAATCATTTTGATTTTGACACTAATATGGGGTTCTGACATTACCTACTATCCGAGAATAAGCATTATTCTTCGAATAAAAGTTTAGTTATAAGCAAGCCTACCTAAGTTCGATAAGATTACTCTATTTAATAAGATAACAGAGAAACTACGATTATTAACCTGTAATTAAATATAGAATTCTGCAAACTAACGCCGGTGTACTAATTACTTTATAAAAATATAATTTTCATTTTCAAGAGGAGCGCTAATTCCAGTTTAATTCTGCAATATTTCTTCGAAAAGTAACAGCAGCTTGTTACCTATCTAATGGAATGCTGAAGTATGATACTGGAAGTGAACTTTGTGTTAATATATTCTTCATAGAAACATAATTATTACGGGTAAGAGCCAGTCTTTCTGTTGTGGATGTAATATTGAGAAAAGAGGTTCTTAATAATTAAGACGAAAACCACTTTCATTTAATCAACAACACCGCCTTCCTTAATAAACGAAACGCCGCACTAAATGAAAATCTTAATATATTTTACGAGCTATTTAAATCCAAAATTATAACACCATTTACCGGGAAGCTGGTTTAAAATTTAACTCGTATATCCAGCAGAATGTAGTTCCATTGAGGCGCCGTTATTAAATTTGTACAGCACAATGCCGGGCTAATGGCTAAAGGTGGCTAATAAGATCACGTGGTTCGTTAATTTAATTTGCCTTCGCTCTAATTTAGGAAAGGTTCAACTTTTAATGAAACGAAAGCTGTTCCAACTTATGTAACAATGGAGATGTGGTCCTATTGAACTTTACGTTGGATTAGAGTTACGTTTATCAGGCATTTTGCCGAACCCTTGGGAGAATAATATTAGTCTGTGGAGTGTTATATTTTTCATCTAACACTGAGGAAATTAAAAGTCGACTTATTAAAATAGCAATTGTTAAACTAAAAGTATCGCTTGCTCGTGTCATTTTTGTCATAGTCGAATATTTACAATTTTCACAATACTGCGATCTACAGTTGTCTGATAAGATTACGTGGTTCGTTTATTTGCCTTCGCTCTAATTAAGGAAAGGTTCAACTTTAAATGAAACCGTGAGCTGTTCCAACTTATGTAACGATTGAGATGCGGTCCTATTGAACTTAAGGTTGGAGTAGAGTTACGTTTATCGGGCATTGTGTCCATTGGGAGAATAATATTAGACTATCGAGTTTCATATTTTTCATCCAAGACTGGGGACAAAATTGACAGATGTTTACAATGATCTTTTTTTTCATTTTCGCAAGTTGACTTTTTACTTAAACTAGGTATTGTAAAACTATAAAATATCGCTCACTCCTGTCATCCTTATTTACCAATACCGCGAGCTCCTGGCTGCAGGTGTCTGATGAGATCACGTGGTTCGTTAATTTGCCTTCACTCTAATTTAGGAAAGGTTCAACTTTAAATGAAACCGTGAGCCGTTCCAACTTATGTAACGATAGAGATGCGGTCCTATTGAACTTTACGTTTGAGTAAAGTTACGTTTATCTGGCATTGTGTCCCTTGGGAGAATGATATCAGACTGTCGAGTTTCATATTTTTCATCCAAGAGTGGGGACGAAAATGACGCAGCTTTCCCATATTTCTTTTTTCATTGTTGCAAGTTTAGTTTTGAACCAAGAAAATTTTGTTTTCGGACCGACTAATTGTAAAACGAAAAAATTCGCTCGCTCCTGTCATTTTTATTTTAGTCGCATATGGGTCGTTCTCAAAATATTTGCACCGCCACCTGTCAACAGGTTTGTCTTAGAAGAAGTTTTTTACACCGCATTATTTTAAATATTCAATTATCAACACATATCCATAGACACTTTTTACATAGAGGCCAAATGCTTTTAATTAAAACTAAAGTATATTAATAGACGAAAAAACGATTTAAAACTAGGTTTTGTCGGTCACTTGCCGTGTCCCAACGCGAGGTACTCATGTTTCGTTGTAATAAAAACATATACTTTACCGACTTAGCTTAAGTTCAGTACTCCATTTTATTTACATATATGATGAAGGTTGAATACTACCATATCAAATAATAATACTATGCTTATGTTGCGAATTATTTGCAATTTAAGTTTGTCCACGCCATTTTTTGTCGTTCACTTGTCATGAGACAAACATTACATCTGTGTGACTACTATTTCGTTTCCCCTGCCTCAACCCGCATAAATCGAGACCTTCAGTTGCCACCTAACAGTGCTCCAAGTGACAGGTCGTCAGTGCGCGGCACTAAAAAAATATGATAAATACACTTCGGCGAGCGGGAGTTTGTAATGGGTATGTAGTCTATATTCTGCCTTCCATATTTTGGTTGACGTGTGTACTATTGGAATAATTTTAATTTATAATACGTAAAGTATGGTCTATTTTCATGTGTATAAATATGCAGTTCGTCTACCAAATACTTAATTTTTTTTGATGATATAACTGTCATTTTGTCCGTCACCTGCATGTCGTTCACTTGTCTTTAAAAAAACAGGTGAACGACACATACGGCAAGCGAACGACCATTATTTGAAAACTTATACAAAACTATTTAAAAACTAGGTTTTACAGGTCACTCATGGTATCCCAACGTGGGTTACTCATGTTTCGTTGTAATAAAAACATATATATTACCGACTTATCTTAGTTTGAGTACTCCCTTTTAGTTTCATGCTGACCAAGGAATCCTTAGCAGGCCACGCTAGCACCACATTTCGAAAACGTCAATCCTCTGCCTGTCAGCGGCTTTGAGCGTCTTGGTCTCAGCCCCAGAAATATGGAGATGACAAGTGCACAGACGAGGTGCATCTTAGTTCGGTTAGGTCAGGTTCCATATTTTGCCGAGTTGGGTCATCGCTGTTTTGGCCATTCCGATTCGACTGCGAATCTTCAGTTTGCTTCTGCCTCTATTTATGACGATCGAGCCAAGATACTGGAAGTGATTAACAGTTTCAAACTGTCGACTATGCTTGATCTTTTTTTTATTAATTTGAAGTAATATTTTGAGCCGTGTCAAAAGTTTGGCAACTTCTGCTTCGGTTGATGATGATTCAAGAAGTCTGGTGTTAACCACGTAGCCAAGGTTTAATATTAATATTCCTCCTATTTGAACGCCATCACTCCAACATTCAAGGGTGTGATGTACTCTGCATCTCCATATTTGTTTAAAAGTATGGGAGATATTATGCATATCTGTCGTAGACCTTTAGAGAACTTAAAGTTCTTGGATATGACATCTACTGTCACCATTCTGTATCTAGACTCGTAAAGGCTTTATAAAGTGTTACCAGATGAGCTGGCAGCTTCAGACAAAACCTCTGATAGCTTATCCCACCTAACGCAGTCGAAGACTTTCTGGTAATCAGATGTGAAGGAATTCCTCGAAGATGATGAAAACAGCAGTAGTAAGAAAGAATATGTCAAAAGAGGCGAAATTAAGCTGCAGAAACGTTATTTAAATGATTCGCTGTTGAACCTGCATAAGAAATTTTATAAAGTCACGTGGGTACAGCTTGAGTTCTGCATCTTTTGGCCGGTTTAGACCTTTCTGGATTGTTTAGGCTTCAAAAAATCCCTTGAATAATGTCTTATGAGATGAGAATTAATGCTTGTTTTTTCTGCAAATTACTAACAAAAGGAAAAAAATTTGAAAAAAAATACAAAACAAAAAGTACTTGTAGAAAGTTCAATGTAGTTTTTATTTGAAATGTCACTTACCTGCAACCATAGTCGTTAACCTGCTAACAATTTTATTTAAATTGGAACGTATTTGTCGCCAACCTGCACCCATTGTCGATAACTTGGTAAAAAATGTCGTTTACCTGACCTCGATGTCTTTCACCTGTCGGCCTAAAATTTCAAACACCTGTATCTTCTAAAATATTCAATTTAACTACTTCCCTCCACATGATATCGATTATTAGAATATATTTCTAGCGATCCTATAAAAAATATAATAAAAAATCGCAAGTTGAAAAAAAAATGCAAAATTAGCGCAGCGGTGCAAATATTTTGAGAACGACCCATATATATACCGCGGTTTGGTTCTTTGCCTGCGCTCTAATTTGGGAAAGGTTCAAATGTAACTGAAACCGTGAGCTGTTCCAACTTATGTAACGATGGAGATATGGCCTATTGAATTTCACTAGATTAGTTTTTACGTCTATTGAGCTTGGTGTGTACTTTACTGGACCCATGTACAATATTACAGTGTCGCACATTTTTAACGAATATTTTATAACAACGACCGTTTTAACACTAGGATCTTAGTGACACCTAAGTTTATATCCTTTGCTATAATAAAGTTTTACCGATTGATTGTGTCAAAAAGATCCCTTATGTTATTCTCAAGGATTCGTTAGCAAAACCACAGTAATTACTCGGAAATTCGACGGTCACGTCCCAAAAGTCAGCGCAAATCAAGGCGAGTTTTTCCTCCTCTTTACACAATAAACACATGGTCGGTGGACGGTAAAACGCAGGCTACAGCGGATTCAATCCACCATTATTAAGTTTTAATGACGGCAGCCACAATGCGAGGCCTCGGGGCGATAAACAAAGGATAATGGGTTCTGTGTAGCTCGCGATAAGATATATAACCGTGAACGCAATCTGGCCGGCTCCGGGAGCAATGTTATCTCGAGACGACTGAAATTAAACATGAATAAAATTGAAATGAATGAAGGTACAATACGACAAAAGATTGGACAATAAATCTTAATGGGTGCTTTTGGGATAGATTGATACTGTTATGGTTTGTGTTAGTATAAATAAAGTATAGACGCAATTTTATGTTTATGATTTTCCCAGTTTATTTTTATGAATGGTACTGCTATGCGAGGTTTATCTCAACAATCTAGTGGTTGTGGTTTAGTTCGTTAAGTTATTGAAAATAATATGGAAAGTTATAGTTTTCATTGTATTCTTAAATAAAAATAAAAAAGCCTTTATTCTGCCATAGGTTACATTAAACATGCACAATTGGGATTTTTTTACTTATAAATTAGTTGTATATTAAAATATTATATTGCATTGAATTTATACATAATCGTGCCTTTCAAAATATTATATTTTCTTTTTCTTTATCACCTCCAACGAAATATATTATTATTAAACATTAAAATACAATAGACTAGTGCTTCAGTAAAAAAACTATCCATTCTGCAAATTCGTTAAATTATAAAATACAATTGCTACAAATAAATATCAGATCAAATTATCAAATTTTAAAAATATTATATTATTATTATTATATGTAATTCTATTTTATCCAATGTGTTATTCAATAAATACATTAAAAAATTCATTAAAAATTAAATTCTGCAAATTAACAACAATTATAAGTATATAAATAAAAACCCTTAGCAATAATTATGAAACATTTCGGTTATCATCATCATCATCATCTCAGCCATAGGACGTCCACTGCTGAACATAGGCCTCCCCTTTGGACTTCCATATAATATAAGCGACCTGCATCCAGCGCTTTCCGGCGACCTTTATAAGGGCATCTGTCCATCTTGTGGGTGGACGTCCTACGCTGCGCTTGCTGGTCCGAGGTCTCCACTCGAGCACTTTTCGGCCCCATCGGCCATCTGCTCTGCGTGCTATGTGGCCTGCCCATTGCCACTTCAACTTGCTCATCCGGTGACCTATATCGGTCACTTTAGTTCGTCTACGGATTTCCTAATTTCTGATTCGATCACGTAGAGACACCCCGAGCATAGCCCTCTCCATTGCTCGCTGAGCGACTTTGAGCTTTGAGATGAGGCCGATAGTGAAAGACCACGTTTCGGTGCCCAAGGGCGTCGCCAGCCGAAGGTCCAGGGGGGGGCAAGTTGATATAAATGCAGAATGAGGAAAAAAAGGAAGGAAGGTAGAGCCTTGCTAGAGGATAGGAAGCTGCACCCAGCACATAAAATTAGAAGTGGATTTCTGTTTACAGTCATAATCATAATGGTCATAATATACGGAGCGCGAGCGTAGCGAGCGCGAAATTTTTTGGAAGGGGACCGTTAATAGCACTTTTAGTCAGATAAAACGCAAGCGTAGCGAGCGAGATTTTTTTTGAGAGGGGACTTTAAATAATACTTATAGATAGACAAAACGCGAGCGTAGCGAGCGCGACAATTTTTTGGAAGGGGACGGTTAATAATATGGTCAGATCAAATGCGAGCGTAACGTGACATTTTTCGAGAGGAAGGATCAAAATTAACGCGAGCGCAGCGAGCGCGAAAATTTTCATTAGCAATAACGTAAATTGAAAAACAATCATTCAATTAATACATTTTGATGCAAGTGCGGAAAATCACGAGTCATGGGACCGAAAGATCTTGCCACGAACCGAAGATCCACTAGCTGGACACGACGAGTAGACTCAAGGTTGCCCAATAGACCGCAAAATCACAAAGCTTCATCAACCGAGCGAGTGAAGCATCTCCGTTACAATACAACTTTGCCAAACATTCTTTCGTATGTTCTCGCGTACCGGTCGAATTTCTTGTCAAAATGACGTGTAGTAATGGGGCTGGAAACGTAAAAAAACAAATTTCAGTAAATTCGGAACAAACTCGCGAGGTCCTCAGCTCACAGAGCCACTAGAGTAGTTCTATTATTTTATTTTAGTACCTATGCTATGTTTTATAGACCAGTTCTTCTTCGGTACTCTCTACAAAGTGTAACCCGTCAGTGTGAGACACGTCGCCACTCGTTTCGTAGAGTCACTTTCCGTGAGCTTTACTGACGGTAGCCCATCGATCTTCCTTTAGCCCCTGACCTGGCCTGGTACTGAATTCATTTGAGTTTCGATGTGCAAGAATGATCGATCAGACAAGTCAAGTGACTTGACATATTTTTGGATCTCTAGGGGGGGGCAGCTGCCCCCCCCTGCCCCCCCTTGGCGACGGCCATGTCGGTGCCGTAAGTCATCACTGGTAACACACATTGGTTGAAGACTTTTGTCTTGAGGCACTGAGGTATGTCGGACGAAAAGACATTGCGTAGTTTCCCGAACGCTGCCCAGCCGAGTTGGATTCGGCGGTTGACCTCTTTCTCGAAGTTGGACCTACCTAATTGGACCACTTGTCCTAGGTAGATGTATGAGTCAACAACTTCGAGTACTTACCGAGTTTTCAACAGAGACTGGGATGGGCACAACCTTGGCATTTGACATGAGTTTCGTCTTGTCCATGTTCATTTTTAAGCCCACCCGTTGAGAAACTCGATTGAGGTCATCGAGCATCATGCTGAGTTCCTCCATCGACTTTGCCATGACTACGATGTCGTCGGCAAACCGAAAGTGAGTGATGTATTCGCCATTGATGTTGATGCCAAGTCCTTGCCATATAAATAACAACCCTTAGCAATAATTATGAAACATTTCTGTAAGTATATTATAATCCTAGTATCTTAATTAATTATGGTAGCCGCCTCATTGGCGTTGGCCTCCCCCAATCGTCTCCATTTGTCTCTATCTCTTGCTAGTCTCGTCCATATGGCCCCACAGCGCTGCCTAAATATGTCTTTCCATCGTTTCTTTGGCCTGCCTCTTTTTCTTACTCTATTTCGTGGTATCCATTCTATGACTTTCCTTGTCCATCTATTATCTTGTAGTCTACAAGTAAGTCCAGCCCACTTCTATTTCGGACTTCTTATTCTCTCAATTATATCAGTTATTCTTGTCTTTTTCTTACTTTTTTATATATTTTCTACTACAAGTCACGAAACTGCGTCCTCACCTCCGATGTCCTCGAAGAATTGGAAGAACAAAGCCTGCGTGTCTTAACGTGGATATGCTTAAAAATCTTGAGACGAAGGAAAAATATGCTGAAGTCTTGACCGAAGCGTTGCGGCCTCTAAATTTAGACACGAATGACGTTGTTGCTACCTGGGGGACTCTCTCTTCTCATATCTTAAACTCGGCTAATTCCACCTTGGGTCTTAAAGTCCGTAGACATGAGGACTGGTTTGATGAGAATGATGGAGTCCTGACGGAAGCTATAGACAGACACCGTTTACTTCGGCGGCGCAACGGTTAAGGTGAAAGCATTGCGGAGATCAGGCAAAGTGACATACGCCTACGCAAACTATCCCGGAAAACGAAGGACAAGTGGTGGCAGGATAAAGCTCGCTTCATGCAAATACTCGCGGACACAAATCAGCTCGGGGAGTTTTATAAGGAGGTTAGAAGTCTGATTGGTACCAAACCCCTCGCGAAAGTGCCTCTCAAGCCCAGTGGTGGGGAGGGCCTTCTTAAGAGCAAAGAGGACATTCTGACGCGTTTGGCGGAGCATTTCAACACTCTGCTGAATGTAGACCGGTTGGCTGACATGGACTACATTCATTCTATACCTCAACTCCCAATTGATGTCGAGCTGGATGAGTCACTGTCAAGAGGTGAGGTTGTTTGTGCTATTAAGCAACAGCAAAATAAGCGTGCGGTAGGCATTTATTTAATACCGGGAGAGCTGATCAAATGCGGTGGCGAGGACTTGCATACGGCTATATGGAAGGTTTTTGCTTTTATGTGGGAGAAGGAACTTGTCCCGCATGATTTTAAAGTATCGCGCATTAGGGCACTATTTAAGGGCAAGGCGACCGTTCCGATTGCAATTCTTACCGTGGCATTTCACTACTATCAGGCCCTGGAAAAGTCTTTGCCAGAGTATTACTGAACCGCCTCATGAAACTATCTGAGAAACTGCTACCGGAAACCCAATTCGGCTTCCGACCTGATCGAGGTACGTGTGAGGCTATCTTCTCAGTACGTCAACTGCAGGAAAAAAGCAGAGAACAGGGTCGACAAGTGTATCTCTGCTTTGTTGACCTTGAGAAAGAATTTGACAGTGTACCTCGTGAAGCCCTCTGGGTTGTGCTGGGCAAAATTGGATGCACTGAAAAGTTTGTAAGACTTGTGAGGCTACTTCATGACGACATGGAATGCTGCGTTGCCGCTGATGACGAACAGTCAAGTTTTTTCCCCGTTACCTGTGGGGTAAAGCAAGGGTGCGTTCTAGCACCCACACTGTTTGCATAATATTTCGCTGTCGTAGTCCAGGAAGTCTTGTTAACCCTCTCTGAGGGTATTCGCATCCGTTTCCGCTCTGATGGTAGCATTTTCAACCTAGCCAGATTCAAAGCCCGCACTAAAGTCTCATACGCAGTCATCACAGAGATCATGTATGCAGATGACCTGTGCTTTGTGTCTGAATCCTCAGATGGCCTGGAACGGCTCATGATTGCCTTTGATGAAGCATGCCGAAGATTTGGCTTAAAAATCAGTGTCAAGAAGACGGAGGTGATGTCATCGGACATTCACGGTCAAGATGAGACACTGGTCATTAAACTCGGCGATGATGATTTGAAGCAGGTCGACAAGTTCCGGTACCTGGGGAGCACGATTACGGCTAAGTGCGATCTTGATGCAGAAATCAACAGCAGGATCGGTGCTGCGGCTGCGGCATTTGGCAAACTCGATCCCAAAGTGTTTAGTTCACACGATATAAAACTGAGCACCAAGATAGATGTGTACATGGCAGTCATGCTTCCCAATATCCTATACTCTGCTGAAACTTGGACCATTTACCGCCGTCATATCCGAATGCTGGACCGATTTCACCTCAGATGCCTACGCAAGATACTGAAGATCCGGTGGTATGATCGCATACGGAACACAGAAGTTCTGCGTAGAGCAAACGTGTGTGGCATCGAGGCGTACCTTATGCGACAACAGCTCCATTGGTGCGGCCACGTTTCACGGATGGAGGAGCAGAGAGTGGCTAAGTGCATCTTTTATTCCAAACTTGAGGACGGTAAGCGGAAACAGGGCGGACAGCTCCTCAGGTACAAAGATGTGCTAAAGAGGCACTTAAAGAAGTGCGGCATACATCCGTCGCGGTGGGAGCAGCAGGCGGCCATGCGGCCAGAATGGAGAACTGTCGTAAATTCTGCCGTCATACCGAAAAAGGGCGCATCTAACATTTTTGTCAAAAATGAGTTCTATACATATTCGGAATCAGCAAAAAAAGACGGATCTACCAGTATTTTTAAATTTGACTAAAGATGACCAGAACCCTGTGAAACCTACAATCAAAAAGGACGTATCTGCGGGATACCGCGTATAAAACGAATGAGAAAAGGCATTTCTGATGTATGCTAAAATAAAAAGACACATCTGAGCAAAAGCGTTTTATTATTTTAGAAAAAAATGGACATTTTCATAAAAAGAAATGGCACTTCTACACGAAAATATGAAGAAAAGACGGTTCTGCGTAGTTGCGCCTTTTCATCTTAGTGAAATCACCATTTAAGTCGCAATAAGTCAGGCGCAAGTGCCAGTACCGTCTTTTCTACGTAGTATAGTTAAGCGTGCGGGGTAAAGGGGGCTCGCGGTTGGATATCAATTCAATCAGATGCGTCCAGGCAGTTAAAGAAAATTTTAAGGTTTTCTTTAAATTATCATCATAAATTTAAGACTCAAACTCCTGTCGGTGTAGCTGATATAGTATGTTATGTATACTCCAACAGGGTGTTTTTTAACCCACGCCATAATGCGGATTTTTAGTGGTACTACTTTACTGGCAACGACACATTTTTGGTAACTAACGTTGAAAGTCAGTGAATTTCACTGATATAAACAAAGAGGAAACAGGACTAGATATTCCATTTTAGTATTTTTAATAATAAAGCCAAAACTGTTCATAGTGATAAAAGTCAAGTTTTTTTCAATAGAATTCAGTAATTATTTCGCAAGAAGAACGAAGGATTGAGCAGCATTCCGGTAAACAATGTTTTCAGTTTAGTCTGTGATAAATCGGTACTGACGTTTAATAATATAACGTATGCACATTATTGCCTTAAAGCTGTTTGTAGCGCCACTATCCCTGGACCGGACCGGACTTATGGTGTTCAACCATTTACTGTTAAATGCTTCGCCAACACCATCGAAGGCTTTCAGTACCTTCCTGTACCTTTGCGTCATGATCGATTTTCACACCCATAGAAAACTATGCACCCCATAAAAAGTTTTCTTTTGTTATTTTTTTATTTTCTGGGATATATTTGCAGTCATTAAATTATTTTTATTTTTAACAGTCACGTTTGCTAAACATATTCTTGCTTTGAAATCTGGTGTACATTTTGAGTCTACTGTAAGTAATAAATATACATAAATATATTAGTTTGCTTTTCTTTAAATTTAAAGGGTTGTCGTATTAAAATATAGGTACATTTTCTTCAAAGGAGACAGGTACAATTATTAAAAAAAATTAGGCAAGTGCGAGTCCGACTCGCGCATGAACGGTTCCGTACCATAATCTATAAAAAGTTTGTCGTAGGGAAGCCCCCCTTAAATATTTATTTTATTTTATTTTTAGTATTTGTTGTTATAGCGGCAATAGAAATACATCATCTGTGAAAATTTCAACTGTCTAGCTATCACCGTTCTTGAGATACAGCTTGGTGATAGACGGACGGACAGCCAAGTCTCAGTAATAGGGTCCCGTTTCTACCCTTTGGGTACGGAACCCTAAAAACGGCCATATAGAAAATGCATAGCATAAGCTAAAATCAGTTGCTTCAAATGGCATTTGACGTTTTCGGAAAACAAATACACTTGTACTTTTTTATTGAAACAAATAAAAAGTCAATGCAAGAATTCCGTTTTGACATTTATAAAGCGGTAAAACTAAAACTTATTTGTAGGTAAAAAGCATTTGCCTACTTCCTTCACTTCAACAATAATGTACCAAGTGTTAGGGCTGGTCAAAAATCAAAAATCAAAATGCGTTACAGACGTATCTGCTTTTTTCTTTTTAAGTAGGTCGATGTTTTACTTACAACCTACGTTAAAAAGCAGTAAATGGCTAAATGCGTCCTTTTTATTTCGTTAACTAAACTGCGCTATGCGTATTATTACTAAGTAAAAAAGACGTTTTAATAAATTACTACGCTGAAAAGACGTTTCTAGCCAGACACGTCTTTTTACTGTAGTATAAAAGTATTTATTTGTATTTTTTTTACTAAGAGAAAAGATAAAATATCATTTATTTATTATTAAATGTTATCCTAATTGGATTTTGCATATCAACCCCTAAAGCTCAAATGCTTTTACACGTTTTTGCATTAAAACAGTATCAAATTTTTTATTTTCTTTCACGCAGCGAATTTTTTAATTTCAAATTTACAAAATATTTTTTTTCTCCGTTTTCAAGTTTATGTAGAAGCGCCCTATTTCGGTATGACGGCAGAATTCTAAAGTCTATGACTTTGAGAACCAACGGCGCATTGAACTGGACACTAAACGTGACCACGTAAAAGCCCGACCACCTGTGGCAGAATTATATCATTATGTCAATGGTGTGCTCACATATCCGCAGTGTTCACGTAGCTTCATCAATAAGGTAGGCTACGTGAGCCACATACGTTCTCACCAGCGACAAAATCGGAGTTAACAGCAGTCGTCGTGGCCGAAAGCGGCTGTGAAGAATAGTAGTACTACAAGCTGCATGTTTGGCTGAGAAATCGACCATGTTTAAATAAATCTGTTAAACATTTCTCGGATTCACTAACAGGAGTATATGCACCCCAATAATGGTAACTCTAAACCATAGTAAAGTTCGATAGCTGCAGCATTTCTAACGTTACATAATCGATATTTAGTGCTTGTAGACAACTTCTATCGTGTATTTAAATACCTATCAAACGAGTTGACTCACGTCGTAGAAGTAGAATATTGCTCGATATGTTTCGAATCGGTTCATTAGGTATCAGGAGAGTCGATTTGTCGCGACGGCGGCCAACCGAGCCCCACGCAAGCAACAAGCGAGCAAGTCCTATCGTATCCAGCGTTCAGTAATAAACTATAACGTTCGACGCTCGTGAACTAGCGTAAAAAATATCATTCTCCCTCAAGTTTAGCAAACCCACAACGCCCAATATCTAGGCGCAATCCTGGACCAACGTAAACTTCTATTATATTACCGGATATCCTGCGTTACATAAATTGGAACAGCTCATTGTTCCATTTAACGTTAAATCTTTTCCAAATTAGAGGAGAGGCAAATTAATTAACCACTTGATTAGTCACTTGTAGCCATTAGCTGGAAATTTAATAACGGCCAAATGGATGTAACTGCATTATATACTGAATAAACGAATTAAATTTACAAAGTAAAGTAAATGCACTATGGCTGGATTCGATTCAAACTTGTTTTCCGGAAATAATGTTTGCTCTCATTACTTCTTTTTTTCTTACTGTCAAACTATTATGGGGTTTTTACATTATTATCCGAAAATAAGCGTTATTCTAGGAATTAATGGTCGAATCAAGCCTAAGCTCGATAGATGTAACTAGTTAACCACAGAATAAAATACTACAGAAATTTCTCCCTCCCCCCTCACATTTTTTAGTGTATTGTATGTGTAAAATACGACGAAATGAAAGACGAAACGAGACCGTCCAAAGCGGGAGTCTCTAGGAGTGGTTATAAACGCACGCTGATTTAGCTTAGAACAATTAGATTTCCGATTTGCAACAACTTCTAATATCTCTGTTTCGCCCTATGGTTGATTGGTAGCCATTTGGCATTAAGTTCACCATTTGTTTTGTGCAATAAGGTTTCAATAAATAGATGAATAAAAGTCGGAACAAATTATGGAGGCACCTTAACTCTAACCGTGTCATCTTATTAGCCTCTAACTACTCGTATTAGTTCGGCATTGTGCTGCACAAATTTAATAACGGCACCTCAATGGAACTACATTCCGTTGGATATACGAATTAAAATTTAAACCGGTTTCCGGTAAATGGTGTTATATTTTTGGATTTAAATAGCTCTTAAAATATATTAAGATTTTAATTTAAAGCGGCGTGGTTTCGCTTAATAAGGTGGGGTTGTTGATTAAATGAAAGCGGCTTTCGTCTTAAAATTACGAACTACTTGTATATTAACTAGGCCACAACGGCACTTTTACAAGTCAGATCGTGAATCGTACGGTGTATCCCAATAGGAGACCGATGTTGAGAAGAAAGCCGAAAATACTCAACCGTTAGTAATTATTTCGTAAATCATACTTAAAACAATCACGAATAACAGATACAACATAAGCAGAATGGTTTTCAGTGAAATCCCAGCGTCCACATTAACGACCGCCGCCGTTAAATTGACAATTATTAGTTTTCAATCGAGCTATTTCAGTGCCTCACATTCAGGGTTGCTACGAGAAGGTTTGGTTGTTTTCATACATAACGTAGACTTTTATTAGTGCGTTAATATTTAGTATTGTTAATATATTAGAAGCTATTTTCAAAAAAATAAGTGAAAATTTAAAATCACAAGGGTCCTGGGACGACATCTTATCAAAATTAACGTATGACTCCCTCCTAAGTCGCAGTACGGGCTCTGAACGTGCCAGAATTTTGGCAGCGGGCACGAAAGAACCGGGCCACTGGCTGCACGCATTCCCCTCTGCCAATACTGGTACGTTTCTAGAGCCAGAAACCCTCCGCATATCCACCTGCCTGCGACTCGGAGTGCCAATCTGTGCGCCTCATAGATGTTCCTGCGGCAGCGCGGTCGATACACTGGGACACCACGGCCTCTCTTGCCAGATAAGTGCAGGCCGCTTCTCGAGACATGCCACTCTGAACGACATTATCCGCCGCTCGCTTCGGTACCATGCCGCAGGGGAGTCATTTTTTGAATTTGTTTTAATTAGTAGTATTTAAGCTTTTAATTTACTGTTTCTTTGTTTTTCCTTTTTTGAAATAAATAAGCTAGGTAATTATCATATTCCTTACACGAAGTAGCTAACATATACCTAAAATTATATTATCATTTATCCAAGTAATTAATATCACATTAAACTAGCATCCATGACACACGAAAGTTACGCGAAACTCGAAACTCGATTAAATACAAGTTACGAGTACTTCAAGAAACTAATAACATCTATTGAACTGCCAACTCTCAAAGAACGGTACCCTTACCATGAGTTTACAGTGAGAATACTCGCTAGCCACTGCGTAAACTATTTGTATGGATAATTGTAGTTCTACAAAGTAACCGCTAGGCACGCTGTACTATTCTCTATACAAATCGTTTACGCTGTCGCTAGCGATTACTGTCACGTTAACTCATGTAAGGGTACGGGTGACAGGTTGAAATTTCATAGCGACGTACGCATCGCTTTTAAATTGGTGAGGGAGCGAGGGTTGTAAAAGCGCGCCCTAAAATTTTCTAAATATAAATTCCTATTTACAAAATGGTACAGAAGGGCGATTTGGCAGAATATAATGCTTAATTATACGCAATGTGCTTCTTGACGGTACCATCGTGGTTGCTTATCCGTAGTAGTGGTCTAGCTAGCCCCTAAGTAGATATCTAGATTTCAAAGTCAAACGTTAAATTAAGCCAAAAGATAATTTCACGTGACCTTATCGTTATATAGAAATGCAATGCAATGCAATGCAATGCATTGCAATACAATACAATACAAGTACTCTTTATTGCACACCTCATAAAATATAGGTACAGGAGAAATACAATGCAAGACAATAATAATATAAATCAATATTGGACAACCTCACACATTTCTTGAATAGCAATCACATGATTTTTTTACTTCGTACGACGCAGATTTCTATATAACGATATGGTCACGTGAAATTATCTTTTGGCCTAATTCAACGTTTGACACTGACATCAAGATATCTCTACTAAGTACCTACCCTGCATCTCCCAGAAGTTCTAGCAACTAACCGCTCCTCTATACCACTCTGTCTCACCGAGACCTCACACTAATATAATTTCACTGCACTAAATACCTACCGTGCTAGTTGCACGGTAGGGAGTTAATTTAGAACTTTACCAGCGGGAGTTCTCAACTTGTTTACAATGCACCAATTCGCGTAAACGCGTTGAAGGAAAAAGACACTAAGCCTGTAAGACTTCCATAGACACTTGCGACCTTTAGGCCGCTTAAAGTAATGCAGTGCAAAACGTTGCATGTTCAACTTTGTAACTCGCATCGTGCTTTAAAAATTGCAGGAAAAATGCCGTGACTATTAAATTTGGTTTTGCGACTTTGTTTGGATTAAAAAAGTAAAAGTAACAGTTTATGATCTATTTATTTTGAATTTGTGTCAATTTTCCATGTATAGGCATTGTCTAATAAGGTCCGCAACAGATGTTCGGAACTCCGTTTCTGTTTTGGACGGAACGGAATGACGTCAGCAAGCGAGACATCGCTATATGACAGGCAGAGACAGAGATATTTCTGACGTCATTCCGTACGGAAACCGAACGAAAATTCTGAACGTCTACGTTGGCCCTAATACTGGACGGATCAGTTATACTTATTCAAATATGGGTTATTCTTTAATATAACAGGCCTAATTTTTTTTATTTATCTAGTTAACTAGCCTTATACGTCACCTTTTTAACATGTACTCTTTTTGGTGTACTTCCTTTTCGCCGAATTATGTTTCGTCAAACGTTTAATTTCGTCAAATGTTTCATTTCGCCAAAAGCATTTTTCACTGAAACTGTAAACTATTTCGGATTGTTGTAAATATCATCCTTTAGATCAGGTTAGGTTAGGTTGGTTTGTTTTATAACAATCCGAAATAGTTTACATCATTTGGGAGCTATTATTATGCCTTGTCCCGTTTTTGGCATGAACTTTTTTTTTATGAGAATCTGTGGCGCATCGTGTAATTTTCAAAGTGGTTCTATATCCGTAAACGTGTGAAATTGTTAAAATTACACATTATGTAATATAAGAAATACTTTTTGATTTATAACAAAAATATTGTCAATATGTTTGAATTCATTACGAGTATCAATAGTGATGTACGACCCACTTGAATTGGGGTACGCCGCTCTATCGAGATGAAGGGGCTTAGCTTTGATATCTCTTAGGGGATTAAGTAATAAGCCCTCATTTATTTTACGCTCGTAATTAAATTCGACGTTAATCGATCCAATCTATTCTTTACTCTGTCTAGTATTTACTTCTATTGGCTATTATGAGATATAATAATCATCTATAGTAGAAAAAAACAATGAAAAACACATTCACACGTTTATCTATATTAAAGATTTCCCCTAAGCTTTGATAAAGATATCCTCTAAGCTTTGTTAAAAAAATCCTCTAAGCTTTGTAAAACGAAAACAATAAAAAGTGAAATAAATTAAACGATTAATAAAATTTATAATTTAAAAACCCCCGACATGACAACCAATAAAAAGAAAGAAATAAAATCTACGAAATGTGCCTATACAATGAACAGTAGAAAAAGAATCCAAGCTTCGTTGCGTTCGGGGGACCGCTAAGTACCTAAATGAAATGAAATATATTTTTCAACGCAGAATTGCATGTATATGCATTTGGGCTTCCCACTTTACGATTTTCAGTACATTGTATTTTTATTTCATATTTTTTAAACCAACAGAAGTTTCGTCCCGGAATTTTCTTCTTTTGACACTATTTTTGTTTAAGGTCCAGGGTTTCCAATCTTTCGTCGAGCTTGATCCTTGATTATATGTAGGTAGGTACAACAGGATCCCAAGCCAGTGGTAATGGATGACGTTTTCTCTAAGATTGAAGTTAGGATATATTTTGATTTCAATAGCCTTAAGCAACATTCTGGAAAAAAATCGTAAAGTCAGACTAGTTAATGCTTATAATAGCAAAATGGCGAAGTTATGAGCCAAGACAATCAAAATACATATATACTTTAAAAGCACTGCATGAGTCGCAAGAACCTGCTACTTATGGCCTAAAACAGAACCAGGTTTCTATTCTACAGGATCCAAATACGGTACGGGTGGCTTACTTAGCTCCATAAAAATTGCAGTTGGTGCTAGGTAACTTGACTTAGTTTTGAGAGACCTAATCATCGATACCCCACACCATGGGATAAACATTCCCACTTTTGTTACGTGTAGGGAAGGTACACATAAAATTGTTTTTAAAAATTTATTCAACCACTACGTCTCTGAGCTAAGCTGTGGACAGACTGACACAAACTACAAAATCCTAAAAAGCTGTTATTCACTTAGCCAAGAGTACTTTTGCGAAAGCTTACGTGTCATTTAGTCGCGGTAAAATCTTGCAGGGTGTTGCTATTTGTGACCTCAATCAAAGGAACCTGTTCAATAGTCCTAATAACAATTCAGCTTTAGCAGAATTCCGAAATTTAAAAATAGTGACCCAGTACTGTGACAGAAATTATAATGAGTTTTTTTCGTTAAAAAAGTTTTTTTGAGACTCGGTTTTATTATTGACTGTACTTTCTTAGACAAATGTTAATTGCTCATCAAGAGCAATCAGACGAGCCCAAACACCACGGGTTTATCTTGTGCTGTTTAGGAGTTCCTACGGCCATCTTCAGCTCCAAGGTACCATATTATTGTACTGTCAAAAATTTATTAATCTGCTCATTACGCTAATAAAACTTAACATTTAACCAACATTAGATATTCTTGGCTTAGATCCTTTCACAACTAGCTGGTCATCATGAGACCTTCATTTATTGAGTGATATAGAAAATGCTAATGATACTTAACATTTAACCAAAACTTTGGAATCCTTGGCTTCAATATTGGCTGAAATCCATTAAAAACTAGCTGGTCATCATGAGACCTTCATTTATTGAGTGATATAGAAAATGCTTATTAATTAACATTTAACCAACATTTGGAATCCTTAGTTTCAATATGGGCTGAGATCCATTAACAACTAGCTGGTCATCATGAGACCTTCATTTATTGAGTGATATAGAAAATGCTAAAACAACTTAACATTTAACCAAAATTTGGAATCCTTAGCTTCAATATTGGCTGAGATCCATTAACAACTACCTGGTCATCATGAGACCCTCAATTAGTGAGTCATATAGAAAATGCTAATAAGACTTAACATTTAGCCAATATTTCGAATTATTGACTTCATTATTGGCTGAGATCTCGTCACTTGTTCCAATTAAAGCTGAATATCTTGGAAACTACTGGTCCTATTTCCACCAAACATAGCTAAGAACCATCTCGACGGAAAAGTCTTTCGATTAAAAAAAAACGCACTTAAATTGGTCCATCCGCTTAGGCGCTACGATGCCACAGACAGACACACAGATATACAGATACACAGATACACATGTTAAACTTATAACACCCCTCTTTTTTCGTCGGGGGTTAAAAAGCTAGCGAACGTAACTTATTAGGAAAAACTGGAGGTCTTCAAAGGACTGAACCAATTTTCTTGATTCATAACTAAGAATACATCTACTCTAGGGAGCGTAAAGACTTAAAAAGGGATGAAACATCAATAAATTAAAGGCAAATTCGACGTTAACTTTTTCTTTTTTGTAATCTGAAGGGCTAGCAAAAAAAGAAACCCTTGCTCTAAATCTGACCACTAATAATTTAATTACAATTGTTTATGTTGAAACGAAAAATTAAAAACCGGCCAAGAGCATTTCGGGCCACGCTCATACTACATACTCATACCAAATAGCATTCTAGTACTAACGATCACGGAGCTAAGCCGCGGACGGACGGACAGACGGACAGACGGTCATGGCGAAACTATAAGGGTTCCTTGTTGGCTACGGAACCCTAAAAAGATAAATGTGTTAAACGGGATTTGAACCCACGTCTCCACAGTTTTCCGGACCAGACGGGTGGACTGCCCATTGTTTTATCAAAACCACTAGATATTTAGATATTGCATTTTTAATTTCGTTTCTTACATGCCTTAGGGTAGAATCCATCCATAGTTCCCAGAAACTGGAAATATAAAATAAAATAATTTAAAACCAAATGTATACGTTATGCAAGCTTGTCCCTTGTCCCATTTCCGACTAATCCCCTTTGGATTCCTTAGCAATCGCAACATGCAAATGTGGGGTTGAATTTTTACATCACATCTCCATTGTAAATGATTGTAAACTCGACAGCGGATGGTTTACTAATAGGGACCTAACAGTATATGCAAATTTGTTGGAGCCTGGCATCCGTGTACCACCGAGTAGAAGCTAAATGGAGTGGCTGGAGAGTAACGAAGTAAGATTTTGAGTGTCGAGCGTTGTACTTCATCATCTAATTTAGTAGGAACTAAAATACTTGTATAAAAGGCTTTCGTATTTAAATTTGAAGTATTGATTTAAATTTAAAGCAATGTTTCTGTTTGGCCTTATGTTTGACGGGAAGAGAATGCCTTGTGGCATTAAGTTCGCCATTTGTTTGATCTGTGCAATAAAGTTTAAATAAATAAATAAATGCTTAGCTGCTGATAACAGAATAAAACTACAATAACCTTAAATTAATCTACACTGTATTTTATTGGTTCTTTTATAAAACGCGTCCCTATTGGTAATGGGGCGTGGTTAGTGACCGACGCAACGCATCTAAATGTGCTTTCTCACCGCGAGCATTCTGACTACGAACGTGCTCTGAAATTGGCCGAAAAAAAAATAATAATAATAATAATAATAATACTCTTTATTGTGCACCACAAAATAACAGACAGAAAACAAAAGAAATAAAAATACAATACAGATAAATAGAGCGACGGTTGCAGATCTGAGCTCAATCAGACCCAGAGACAGTTATTTTAACCCTTAAATGGATACAATTACACTAATTTTATTTCTTAAATGACGTAATTAGCAATGAAATCCACGTCAGTTTGAGATTTCGGAACAATCTTGACAGTCTTTGTTGACAACATTCAGATTTTGACTTGGGTTTTATCTACTCCTCGTAACACTTTAGGAGAACAACGAAGGTTCTTACAAGACTCGGCACGTGTTTTAATTTGCAATCACGTCTCATCTAATGAACAAGGGATGTTGTAGTCTTGCTTCCTAAATATTTAGTCAAAGTTGAGTTTCAACTAGCCTAGTTAACTTAATTTCTAATCTAGTATCTTAAACTACTCATGTTTCACAATAAGCATGAAAGTATCTTTTAAAAAATGCGATCTTTGTTAAGTACTAACAGTTGAAATATGCTTTTTTGTCCGCTCCAAATTACAAAGAACGAAATAATTCAACCATTGTATGTAAAATGAAATTAGAAAAAGGTGAAATACTGAGGTAAATATGCTATCGCATAGTTTTAAATCAGAAAGATTGTAAGGTTTTTTTAAATTTACTTACCTTTGTGCAAAACTTGGAATGTAACGACAAAGGAACTGTTATAATTTAAAAGAACAAAGACTGAAATTATTAATGCACTTTATAATTGTAGCCAAGTTCCATGAACTAGTTTTTCTTGGAGGCACAGTCACTATAACATAATTACACCCTGATATGCTAAATAAATGAGTATCGGGGACAACCTCACACAAATCGACCTAGTCCCAAAGTTAGCTCTAGTAGGCTTGTGACTCAGATGTTAGAAATTCGAACTTCATAATCTTGTCGTCCCGTTCATTCAAATATCGTTTGACACGAGATCGAGAGGGATGGCATGGTACACTTTGAATTTTGAACTTCAGAGTCACCTCTCAGGTTTACTTTACCAGTTATTAAAAGAGAAAAGGCGCAAAGAAGCCTTATTCTATTTAAGATGCTGATTCTATTAGTAATTTTTCTCTATGATCAAACATGTTTTTTAACATAATTATTATTGATGTTACTACATAGAACAGGGCTATTGGGATTTTTTTGGTATTTATAACCCACAGTTTGAATTTTATATTGATAATTTTTGTTTCAAAAACTACTCAAAATTGACAAAATTCACGCGGAAAATTAGTTTTACAAATTATTTTCGACTGCACGCAATGAAAGCATAAAATAGCTATGTTAATACCTAGAACTCGTGGAAAACAATTATTCACTTGACAAAGTGAAAGCATCAATATTATTTGTCATAATATGAAAAAATAAATGAAAGGAATAAGGCCTATTAACGTAAACAACTCACCTTGGTTCCAGGATCTCGTTGATTAGATTCGCAACTATAGCGTGCAGAAAAGCAAACTTCCCATGTTCAATTTCCTTGAGAGGTGTCGGCAGGTATAAACACAAAACTTGTTGTGAAGCAACTTTAGCCATCTCCTGGGAATCCATATAGCTGTATTAATGACAAAGGAAAAGTTTTAAATTTTGTGGTGTTCGTTTAAATGATGTTAAACTTTGAAATTAGCGATTTTAATCTACGTTGGTGGTTGTTTTGAATTGATATTGTTCAGTTTTGTTTGATTATATTGTTCGTAAAAGTTGAGAATTTTGTTAGCTTTGGATTGAAGTACTTCTATATCTAATAATATGGACTAATAATTTTAAAGGACTGCCCAATTGTCCATGCCAATATAAATTCTATTCTATTCTTTTCTATATAAACGAGGGAGACAACAAACTATTCCTATTTCTCGTTTTTCAAAAGTATGAAAAGAATTACAAATAATCTGGGATATTTAACAACATTTGCGAGAAAACTATTTGGTCTTAAAACAACTTTTCAAGGTAACTTACACGAAAATATAACTGGTATTGTGTAAGATAACCCACATAGTGGTAAAACACGTTAGATTACGATAACTATTTAAGTCAGAATAAGGCTGCATTTTTTTTAAGTCTGTAAGAAATTAAACAGGCGGTTTTGGCATTCGTTGTTGGTTTTAGACCGTAGTTCAAAGTCTCGGTTAGTGCGTCAAACCCCCTCTAGTCCCCCGATTAGGCGGGAAGCATAAAGGCATTTCCCCAAATTAAAAAAGGGCACTCATATGAATAATTGCCAAAAAAGACTTGCTGGCGCAGCAATACCCCCTTCTAAAATTACTGCAGCACTAAATTATTAATACAGCTAACTAAATTATACGAAATTAAAATCGTAACCAGCACGGATAGAAGTCAAGGGAGTAACCGGCCATGCCTGGCTCGCTGCCAGGAAGTTGCGAGCCTTTATTCTTCAGATTTTCATCATTAACTTTATTCATAAATCGGTGTTTAAGAACTGTGCCAATTTACAGCAATATAGGCAGGAATTTCATTGAAAATGAAGTAATTTGCAACTTGTTTGAAGTTGATATTGAAGCAGGAAGTCAGAAACTCTTTCTCGACACCTTATAATTTATATTTATAAGGTAAGATTTCGCACAAAAATACAATGCTAGTTTAGGTACAAATAGAATAATCTTATAAAAACTTTCATGAGACATATTTAATTAGTACCCGTACACCGCTGCGGCAACTTTGTCTTCGTGACGAAGTTGCCGCGGCGGTGTACGGGTAGCCGTCCCTGATGAAGAGCTCCATACGAGTTCGAAACATTTCAGGCCATTCCTGACAATTTCACGTGAGTGTAAACCGCTTAATACAATAATTAATACAAATAGAATACTTAATCTATAGGTACCTAAATATAAAAAGAGGGTACATGGAATAAGTCAAAAAAGGGATGGCCTAACAAGAATAAAAATACCTAAAATTAGAGTTAAGACTCATTGACATTACCTATTACCTATATATACAGTTCGTGAGCTCTCAGATCTCCACATAAGAGCGAGCGAGACAGGTATAAAAAGCGAATCGCATTCTGACCGCTCACGCATTGTACTTTTATATTGTAAAAACAGAATAAGAATCAGGTCGGTATTTTCGGTAATACCTGTCTAGAAAAAAAGACGGGCTAACTCCAGAGACAGAATAACTTAGGAAACGCGAAATGGTAGGATAGTGCGCAGTCTATGCATGATTATCCCAATTCCAATTCAAGCCCAATCGTAAACAATCGCTATCAATAGGTATAGCTAAGATATCAACTGATAGTTCCATAGGATAGGCTCACCCTATCCTGTGTCTGACATCGGGTTCTTTACGACCGACCCGTGTTCGTAAAACCGACAGTTAAAGAAAAAATATTTCGAAGAGGAATTTTACATTTTATTACTCAACTGGTCTATTAAAGCGCTCTTAGGAGCAGTTTTACGACTTGAAGTTATATTTCTTACTCCATTGTGATTAAGAGTTATGGGACGTCATCGGGAGAGGTTGTGAATTTGCGACGGATGTTTTGATAAAAAAATAGGCGAAGCAAGAATTACACGAGCCGATAAAAATACTACAGACGCTTCCCCCCTTTTTAGGGTTCCGTAGTCAACTAGGAATTAACCCTTATAGTTTCGCCATGTCCATTGTCCGTCTGTCCGTCTGTCCGTCCGTTCGTCCGTCCGTCCGTCCGCGGCTTAGCTCCGTGATCATTAGTACTGTGTATGTATCACGCCAACATAAGGTAAAATAAAATCTAAAAAAAAATGTTTTTTTTTGGGTACCTACCTCCCGAACACCTAAAGTGGGGTTTAATTTTTTTTTTATTCCAGCACTAGTGGGTCAAAAAATTATGCAAAAATTCATGAAAATGAGGCCTTAGAAGTACTTTCAAAGAAAACTATATTGAACAAAATCGGTTGAGCCGTTTTTGAGTTATCGCAAAATTTCATAATTTTCTTTAAAAGGACGTAAGTTGAGTTCCAGAAGGTAATAAGTATTTACAGTTACATTGGCGTTTACGACCCTTTTATTGAGCTTGAAATCTTAGTCGTAACTTAAACCTCGGGCCTAAAACCGCTGTTTTAAGCCCGTCTATTGTGAAGGATGAGCAACTACGGAACCCTACACTGAGCGTGGCCCGACATGCTCTTGGCCGGTTTTTTTTCTTTCTATCAATCTTTTGAAGACTCGTTTGGCTCAGTTTGTAGAGCACCTGCCTACTGAGCCGGCGGTCCCGGGTTCGAATCCCGATCAGGGTAAATATTTGTGTGATAAACTCGAATGTTTGTGCTTGGGTCATGATTGTTTTATATATTTAAGTTTCCGTGCTTATTCCGTATTCTACAGGTAGAATTTTTCAATTAAAATTATCTTATAACATTACAACTATTCAGCATTTGTATGTAAAGGACGTATTTCATTTGGCCTATACTATACTGTAATGATATAACACCGCTCCAGTAACGAGGTATTATCAGTAACAGCCTTATCCGGGGATTCGACTGGAAGCGGGAGCCTCCGATAAAACCGCCACTTTATAGCTATACTCCATACTGCGCCAATGACCCGTCCCATTACTGTATATTATCCACTGCTGTACATAGTTGCAATTTTTTTTATGCTACGACGGTGGCAAATTTTAAGCAGTTACCGCCGCCAGTGGACGTTTGCGATGCCAGGAGCATCAGTGTAGAATGCAAACCGGTAAGTTTTTCTATAGAAATTACCGGTAATTTGCTGGTAATTCGGTAATTCCCGTACTAAAATTTATCGGTTTGCATTCCCTAAGCATCACACGCGCGTTGCTGTTCTTTTAAGAATCGATTTACTCCCTCGAAGAAACGCATACTGTAGCCACCGGGGAAAACTCCGAACGAATAGGATACGATACCTAATCTGTGATAATTTATTATTCATAAGTGTTGCGTATAATAACCAGTTGAGTTTCTGTCATTTCAGATGCTCTAGTTAGTATCTGTGATCACACATTGGGGTGCGTAACGATGGCTATAACAACTTTTGATATAATTTCAGTCGGTATAACGCTCATTTGATATAATTATTGAATGATATAACAACACTTAATATATCAATATTTGATATAATTATTGTTTCATATACTGATCATTTTATCGAATAACATTTAATATAACATTCTTTTAGTATAATGCATATTTCGTCTAATGAATTGATGGTATAACGTTTATTTTATCTAACGTTCAAATGGCATAACGTATAGGGTATAGAGAAATAGGGGGGCGGGGGGAAGCCCCCCGCATTCAAAAAAAACTTAAACCAAAAGTTCACTTAGAAACGTAGGTTGAGGCAAAAAAAAAAAAAGTTTGAACTGCATCCCCCAGAAAAAATGGACTGCTACCAGAAAAATAGGTTGGGTACGAGCACTACACAAATGTTGTTATACCAAATGAACATTATACCATATGAAATTATACCATATGAAATTATACAAAACGTTTATTATATCAAATGAGTCATTATACCATATGAAATTATATCAAATGTTGTTATATCAAACATACTTATACCATTTATTTTTATATCGATCATTACACACCCAGAAAAACGGCATTCAATTATTTTATTAAAATGATGTGTAAACCACTTTACATACTCGGCCTTTTCGTATGTAAAGTTTTGTAAATATGCCTTTTCCCGGGGGTTTGACCGGAAGCGGGGGCCTCCGATAAATCCACCAGTTTAATATAGTCGCTCCTTACTGCGCCAACGCCCCGATTTACAGCGACGCCCGCCCATTTGCACAAAATGCTTATTTTATCAAGGAAAGTATTTATAATGAATTTAAGTCACATATTATATTCGCTGTCACTTTGTAGATAGTTTAATGATTATTATAATCGATTTTAAATCTAGTTTTTATATTGCTATAAAGACTAAAGAACACTTAATTCTCTCATGATTGTATTTAGAAAAAAGTACGTACCTATGATTGATTGATATATTAATTTACCCTTCAGGCTTTAAAACTATTTTTTTTTATTATCTTTACAACAGAATACGAGTATCTACTCATACAGACGAACTGACAAATATTATTGTTATTAGTTTTCTTATCAAACTAGCGGCGCAAGGTACCCAGACATAAGAGGAGCCTACGTTTCTCCTTTACTCCCATGGTATCAGCTTGAATCCGGGCTTACACGTGTTTTCACGTGTAAACAAGAGATAGCCCTGATTTATGTAACAATACTTTCTTCTGCTGACTACTGAACCAGTTTCTTATCTGACTTTCTATATACTTAGTACTTATTTGCTAGTAAACAGATGTCTTCGTGGCCATGAGATAAACGTTATTAGATATTTTTATTTACAAAAACCGTTATATTTAATAAACATAATAATAGATCTATTTAACAAGGCAATTTTTTGATTTTTTTGTTAGCCTATAAGAGTGTCCCAGCCTTTGCCCAGAGGCTCCACTCCATAATTTCCATGACTCCCGATCTGATGCCTCCTCTGGCCAGCCTCAGGGAAGCGTGTCCAGATTGTCCTGCCATCACCGCCTAGGCCTGCTTCGACTGTGTTGCTGGTCTTGTGATATAATTAAACACAGATTTATGATTGACTTATGACTACAGCCAGGGATCGTAAATTACGAGCAAAATCGGTTGAAATTACGTATGAAAACCCGTGACAACCCTAGCATTTTAATGATCTTTGCTCGCATTTTACGAACGCTGGCCATAACATAGATTTTAAAATAAATTTACACATTCCTTTTTTGAATTTCATTTACTTTATGGGTTGTTTGCTGACGCTTCTGTAGTTGCCCATCAACCTCAAGTAGCTTCCTGTACTTGAGGTAACAGATGGGTGATTCAGATCGTTGAGCAAAGAACTATACTTTAAACTTATCACTTCCTTCGTCTTTTCGGCGACAATAAGCTACCTAAAGTTAAACCAGAAAGTCGTTAAGGTCCATTAAACCTCTCCATAAGCCGGATCGCGCCGTTTATATATTCTTAACAGGAAGCTCTTAGAGCCCATTAGTTTTAGCTACGGGGTTAAAGAGGTAATAACTGCAATGTGTGTAAAGTGAGAAAGCTATTACCTTTTGATTGTCAGACTCACTTATAAAAATATGGACAAAATAGGTTTACTCACAGAATCCAGCCCGTCTAGCAGAACTACGTTTCGCGACTCTTGTCGACATAGCATCGCCCGTCACATTCTCATAGTACAGCGAAGAAAGAGATAGGTAATTCTCTAGCATAACTGTCATACGCGACTAGTTCTCGCGCGAGATAATTATCCGTCTCTTTCTGTGCAGTAATGTGAAAGAGATGTGTGAGAGTAACGGGTAGCACTATGTCGCTGGACAAGAATCGCGAAGCATTAGTTGTACTAGACGGGATGCAGAGCCGATAATTCGCGGTGGCGGCTAGCCGAGCATTGCGGGCAATATCCCTCTCCGCACCGCTCTGATCATCCACAATCGGTTAAATTCGGTGAATCGCGTACCGATTTGAAACATGTCGAGCGATATTCGACTCCTACGACTTGAGTCAACCCGTTTAGTAGGTACATATTTATTATATGTCTGAGACTCACGGTAGTTTTCTATGTAAAATCACGTAAAACTCACTTATTATGGCATAGAACTGTAGAGCCTAATAAAACACGCTGAGAAGTCGACAATTTGTTTTTGCTTTCCTTTTTGTTTATAAATGCTGTACTAGTTCTGTGTCCGAATAGAATTCAAATAGCCCAATAGTAGATCTTCATTAACCTAAAAAAATAATACGTACATTATTAAGTACTCAACTAAAGTGACATAATTCTACACGCAGATATTTTACTGAACATTTGTTACATTTTCAACTTGAAGGGTATAAAAATACCTCCCTGATTCTCCGTTTAAAAATTAAACGTAAGTATAATACTTATACTGTCTTTGTTTATTTAAGTCCCGTAAAAAAAATTGCTATATAGTAAAATAGTGTGCAGTTCAACACTAATAAACTTCGTTAAATACCTTTTGTGTGTACGACTTGTTTAACACTGCTATCCCATTCATCAAACACTTTCCGCAACAGCCGATCAAACGCCTCGCTGAATTTTAAAATGCACGATATTTCCGAAGCATGCAAATTGGCTAGGACTACACCGGCCATTACGGCCGTTTAAGCGCGTCCGATGGGTCGCTTAGCTCGACCGCTCATCAGTGCTCACTTAGCTCACACTGCC